>OU892289.1:15504072-16704072 GCA_917834065.1 Ceutorhynchus assimilis
AGCATCCCTTGAACAAGCATGTTTTCAAATTTGAACGTGAAACACCATCTAGGTGTCTGAAGAAAAAATAAGAAAATATGAAATTTTCAATATTTTCTCATACAAGGGATGATTTTCCTAAGTTTGACGGTTGGCAAGGAATTTTCCTTTTGAGGGATGATAAAGCATCCCTTGAACAAGCATGTTTTCAAATTTGAACGTGAAACACCATTTAGGTGTCTGAAGAAAAAATAAGAAAATATGAAATTTTCAATATTTTTTCTTCCGAGAGATGATTTTCGTAAGTTTGACGGCTGGCAAGGAATTTTCCTTTTGAGGGATGATAAAGCATCCCTTGAACAAGCATGGTTTCAAATTTGAACCTGAAACACCATCTAGGTGTCTGAAGAAAAAATAAGAAAATATGAAATTTTCAATATTTTCTCATACAAGGGATGATTTTCCTAAGTTTGACGGTTGGCAAGGAATTTTCCTTTTGAGGGATGATAAAGCATCCCTTGAACAAGCATGTTTTCAAATTTGAACCTGAAACACCATCTAGGTGTCTGAAGAAAAAATAAGAAAATATGAAATTTTCAATATTTTCTCATACGAGGGATGATTTTCCTAAGTTTGACGGCTGGCAAGGAATTTTCCTTTTGAGGGATGATAAAGCATCCCTTGAACAAGCATGTTTTCAACTTTGAACCTGAAACACCATTTAGGTGTCTGAAGAAAAAATAAGAAAATATGAAATTTTCAATATTTTCTCATACAAGGGATGATTTTCCTAAGTTTGACGGTTGGCAAGGAATTTTCCTTTTGAGGGATGATAAAGCATCCCTTGAACAAGCATGTTTTCAAATTTGAACGTGAAACACCATTTAGGTGTCTGAAGAAAAAATAAGAAAATATGAAATTTTCAATATTTTTTCTTCCGAGAGATGATTTTCGTAAGTTTGACGGCTGGCAAGGAATTTTCCTTTTGAGGGATGATAAAGCATCCCTTGAACAAGCATGTTTTCAAATTTGAACCTGAAACACCATCTAGGTGTCTGAAGAAAAAATAAGAAAATATGAAATTTTCAATATTTTCTCATACAAGGGATGATTTTCCTAAGTTTGACGGTTGGCAAGGAATTTTCCTTTTGAGGGATGATAAAGCATCCCTTGAACAAGCATGTTTTCAAATTTGAACGTGAAACACCATTTAGGTGTCTGAAGAAAAAATAAGAAAATATGAAATTTTCAATATTTTTTCTTCCGAGAGATGATTTTCGTAAGTTTGACGGCTGGCAAGGAATTTTCCTTTTGAGGGATGATAAAGCATCCCTTGGACAAGCATGTTTTCAAATTTGAACCTGAAACACCATCTAGGTGTCTGAAGAAAAAATAAGAAAATATGAAATTTTCAATATTTTCTCATACAAGGGATGATTTTCCTAAGTTTGACGGTTGGCAAGGAATTTTCCTTTTGAGGGATGATAAAGCATCCCTTGAACAAGCATGTTTTCAAATTTGAACGTGAAATACCATTTAGGTGTCTGAAGAAAAAATAAGAAAATATGAAATTTTCAATATTTTTTCTTCCGAGAGATGATTTTCGTAAGTTTGACGGCTGGCAAGGAATTTTCCTTTTGAGGGATGATAAAGCATCCCTTGAACAAGCATGTTTTCAAATTTGAACCTGAAACACCATCTAGGTGTCTGAAGAAAAAATAAGAAAATATGAAATTTTCAATATTTTCTCATACGAGGGATGATTTTCCTAAGTTTGACGGCTGGCAAGGAATTTTCCTTTTGAGGGATGATAAAGCATCCCTTGAACAAGCATGTTTTCAAATTTGAACGTGAAACACCATTTAGGTGTCTGAAGAAAAAATAAGAAAATATGAAATTTTCAATATTTTTTCTTCCGAGAGATGATTTTCGTAAGTTTGACGGCTGGCAAGGAATTTTCCTTTTGAGGGATGATAAAGCATCCCTTGAACAAGCATGTTTTCAAATTTGAACCTGAAACACCATCTAGGTGTCTGAAGAAAAAATAAGAAAATATGAAATTTTCAATATTTTCTCATACTAGGGATGATTTTCCTAAGTTTGACGGCTGGCAAGGAATTTTCCTTTTGAGGGATGATAAAGCATCCCTTGAACAAGCATGTTTTCAACTTTGAACCTGAAACACCATTTAGGTGTCTGAAGAAAAAATAAGAAAATATGAAATTTTCAATATTTTTTCTTCCGAGAGATGATTTTCGTAAGTTTGACGGCTGGCAAGGAATTTTCCTTTTGAGGGATGATAAAGCATCCCTTGAACAAGCATGTTTTCAAATTTGAACGTGAAACACCATCTAGGTGTCTGAAGAAAAAATAAGAAAATATGAAATTTTCAATATTTTCTCATACAAGGGATGATTTTCCTAAGTTTGACGGTTGGCAAGGAATTTTCCTTTTGAGGGATGATAAAGCATCCCTTGAACAAGCATGTTTTCAAATTTGAACGTGAAACACCATTTAGGTGTCTGAAGAAAAAATAAGAAAATATGAAATTTTCAATATTTTTTCTTCCGAGAGATGATTTTCGTAAGTTTGACGGCTGGCAAGGAATTTTCCTTTTGAGGGATGATAAAGCATCCCTTGAACAAGCATGTTTTCAAATTTGAACGTGAAACACCATTTAGGTGTCTGAAGAAAAAATAAGAAAATATGAAATTTGCAATATTTTTTCTTCCGAGAGATGATTTACGTAAGTTTGACGGCTGGCAAAGAATTTTCCTTTTGAGGGATGATAAAGCATCCCTTGAACAAGCATGTTTTCAAATTTGAACCTGAAACACCATCTAGGTGTCTGAAGAAAAAATAAGAAAATATGAAATTTTCAATATTTTTTCTTCCGAGAGATGATTTTCGTAAGTTTGACGGCTGGCAAGGAATTTTCCTTTTGAGGGATGATAAAGCATCCCTTGAACAAGCATGTTTTCAAATTTGAACCTGAAACACCATCTAGGTGTCTGAAGAAAAAATAAGAAAATATGAAATTTTCAATATTTTCTCATACGAGGGATGATTTTCCTAAGTTTGACGGCTGGCAAGGAATTTTCCTTTTGAGGGATGATAAAGCATCCCTTGAACAAGCATGTTTTCAACTTTGAACCTGAAACACCATCTAGGTGTCTGAAGAAAAAATAAGAAAATATGAAATTTTCAATATTTTCTCATACAAGGGATGATTTTCCTAAGTTTGACGGTTGGCAAGGAATTTTCCTTTTGAGGGATGATAAAGCATCCCTTCAACAAGCATGTTTTCAAATTTGAACGTGAAACACCATTTAGGTGTCTGAAGAAAAAATAAGAAAATATGAAATTTTCAATATTTTTTCTTCCGAGAGATGATTTTCGTAAGTTTGACGGCTGGCAAGGAATTTTCCTTTTGAGGGATGATAAAGCATCCCTTGAACAAGCATGTTTTCAAATTTGAACCTGAAACACCATCTAGGTGTCTGAAGAAAAAATAAGAAAATATGAAATTTTCAATATTTTCTCATACAAGGGATGATTTTCCTAAGTTTGACGGTTGGCAAGGAATTTTCCTTTTGAGGGATGATAAAGCATCCCTTGAACAAGCATGTTTTCAAATTTGAACGTGAAACACCATTTAGGTGTCTGAAGAAAAAATAAGAAAATATGAAATTTTCAATATTTTCTCATACAAGGGATGATTTTCCTAAGTTTGACGGTTGGCAAGGAATTTTCCTTTTGAGGGATGATAAAGCATCCCTTGAACAAGCATGTTTTCAAATTTGAACGTGAAACACCATTTAAGTGTCTGAAGAAAAAATAAGAAAGTATGAAATTTTCAATATTTTCTCATACGAGGGATGATTTTCCTAAGTTTGACGGTTGGCAAGGAATTTTCCTTTGAGGGATGATAAAGCATCCCTTGAACAAGCATGTTTTCAAATTTGAACGTGAAACACCATTTAGGTGTCTGAAGAAAAAATAAGAAAATATGAAATTTTCAATATTTTCTCATACGAGGGATGATTTTCCTAAGTTTGACGGTTGTCAAGGAATTTTCCTTTGAGGGATGATAAAGCATCCCTTGAACAAGCATGTTTTCAATTTTGAACGTGAAACACCATTTAGGTGTCTGAAGAAAAAATAAGAAAATATGAAATTTTCAATATTTTCTCATACGAGGGATGATTTTCCTAAGTTTGACGGTTGGCAAGGAATTTTCCTTTGAGGGATGATAAAGCATCCCTTGAACAAGCATGTTTTCAAATTTGAACGTGAAACACCATTTAGGTGTCTGAAGAAAAAATAAGAAAATATGAAATTTTCAATATTTTTTCTTCCGAGAGATGATTTTCGTAAGTTTGACGGCTGGCAAGGAATTTTCCTTTTGAGGGATGATAAAGCATCCCTTGAACAAGCATGTTTTCAAATTTGAACCTGAAACACCATCTAGGTGTCTGAAGAAAAAATAAGAAAATATGAAATTTTCAATATTTTCTCATACGAGGGATGATTTTCCTAAGTTTGACGGCTGGCGAGGAATTTTCCTTTTGAGGGATGATAAAGCATCCCTTGAACAAGCATGTTTTCAACTTTGAACCTGAAACACCATTTAGGTGTCTGAAGAAAAAATAAGAAAATATGAAATTTTCAATATTTTCTCATACAAGGGATGATTTTCCTAAGTTTGACGGTTGGCAAGGAATTTTCCTTTTGAGGGATGATAAAGCATCCCTTGAACAAGCATGTTTTCAAATTTGAACGTGAAACACCATTTAGGTGTCTGAAGAAAAAATAAGAAAATATGAAATTTTCAATATTTTTTCTTCCGAGAGATGATTTTCGTAAGTTTGACGGCTGGCAAGGAATTTTCCTTTTGAGGGATGATAAAGCATCCCTTGAACAAGCATGTTTTCAAATTTGAACCTGAAACACCATCTAGGTGTCTGAAGAAAAAATAAGAAAATATGAAATTTTCAATATTTTCTCATACAAGGGATGATTTTCCTAAGTTTGACGGTTGGCAAGGAATTTTCCTTTTGAGGGATGATAAAGCATCCCTTGAACAAGCATGTTTTCAAATTTGAACGTGAAACACCATTTAGGTGTCTGAAGAAAAAATAAGAAAATATGAAATTTTCAATATTTTTTCTTCCGAGAGATGATTTTCGTAAGTTTGACGGCTGGCAAGGAATTTTCCTTTTGAGGGATGATAAAGCATCCCTTGGACAAGCATGTTTTCAAATTTGAACCTGAAACACCATCTAGGTGTCTGAAGAAAAAATAAGAAAATATGAAATTTTCAATATTTTCTCATACAAGGGATGATTTTCCTAAGTTTGACGGTTGGCAAGGAATTTTCCTTTTGAGGGATGATAAAGCATCCCTTGAACAAGCATGTTTTCAAATTTGAACGTGAAATACCATTTAGGTGTCTGAAGAAAAAATAAGAAAATATGAAATTTTCAATATTTTTTCTTCCGAGAGATGATTTTCGTAAGTTTGACGGCTGGCAAGGAATTTTCCTTTTGAGGGATGATAAAGCATCCCTTGAACAAGCATGTTTTCAAATTTGAACCTGAAACACCATCTAGGTGTCTGAAGAAAAAATAAGAAAATATGAAATTTTCAATATTTTCTCATACGAGGGATGATTTTCCTAAGTTTGACGGCTGGCAAGGAATTTTCCTTTTGAGGGATGATAAAGCATCCCTTGAACAAGCATGTTTTCAAATTTGAACGTGAAACACCATTTAGGTGTCTGAAGAAAAAATAAGAAAATATGAAATTTTCAATATTTTTTCTTCCGAGAGATGATTTTCGTAAGTTTGACGGCTGGCAAGGAATTTTCCTTTTGAGGGATGATAAAGCATCCCTTGAACAAGCATGTTTTCAAATTTGAACCTGAAACACCATCTAGGTGTCTGAAGAAAAAATAAGAAAATATGAAATTTTCAATATTTTCTCATACTAGGGATGATTTTCCTAAGTTTGACGGCTGGCAAGGAATTTTCCTTTTGAGGGATGATAAAGCATCCCTTGAACAAGCATGTTTTCAACTTTGAACCTGAAACACCATTTAGGTGTCTGAAGAAAAAATAAGAAAATATGAAATTTTCAATATTTTTTCTTCCGAGAGATGATTTTCGTAAGTTTGACGGCTGGCAAGGAATTTTCCTTTTGAGGGATGATAAAGCATCCCTTGAACAAGCATGTTTTCAAATTTGAACGTGAAACACCATCTAGGTGTCTGAAGAAAAAATAAGAAAATATGAAATTTTCAATATTTTCTCATACAAGGGATGATTTTCCTAAGTTTGACGGTTGGCAAGGAATTTTCCTTTTGAGGGATGATAAAGCATCCCTTGAACAAGCATGTTTTCAAATTTGAACGTGAAACACCATTTAGGTGTCTGAAGAAAAAATAAGAAAATATGAAATTTTCAATATTTTTTCTTCCGAGAGATGATTTTCGTAAGTTTGACGGCTGGCAAGGAATTTTCCTTTTGAGGGATGATAAAGCATCCCTTGAACAAGCATGGTTTCAAATTTGAACCTGAAACACCATCTAGGTGTCTGAAGAAAAAATAAGAAAATATGAAATTTTCAATATTTTCTCATACAAGGGATGATTTTCCTAAGTTTGACGGTTGGCAAGGAATTTTCCTTTTGAGGGATGATAAAGCATCCCTTGAACAAGCATGTTTTCAAATTTGAACCTGAAACACCATCTAGGTGTCTGAAGAAAAAATAAGAAAATATGAAATTTTCAATATTTTCTCATACGAGGGATGATTTTCCTAAGTTTGACGGTTGGCAAGGAATTTTCCTTTTGAGGGATGATAAAGCATCCCTTGAACAAGCATGTTTTCAAATTTGAACGTGAAACACCATTTAGGTGTCTGAAGAAAAAATAAGAAAATATGAAATTTGCAATATTTTTTCTTCCGAGAGATGATTTACGTAAGTTTGACGGCTGGCAAAGAATTTTCCTTTTGAGGGATGATAAAGCATCCCTTGAACAAGC
The DNA here is from genome assembly GCA_917834065.1 of Ceutorhynchus assimilis. NCBI lineage: Eukaryota > Metazoa > Arthropoda > Insecta > Coleoptera > Curculionidae > Ceutorhynchus > Ceutorhynchus assimilis. Next base: position 15,511,097 of record OU892289.1, read on the forward strand.
ATGTTTTCAAATTTGAACCTGAAACACCATCTAGGTGTCTGAAGAAAAAATAAGAAAATATGAAATTTTCAATATTTTCTCATAGGAGGGATGATTTTCCTAAGTTTGACGGCTGGCAAGGAATTTTCCTTTTGAGGGATGATAAAGCATCCCTTGAACAAGCATGTTTTCAACTTTGAATCTGAAACACCATTTAGGTGTCTGAAGAAAAAATAAGAAAATATGAAATTTTCAATATTTTTTCTTCCGAGAGATGATTTTCGTAAGTTTGACGGCTGGCAAGGAATTTTCCTTTTGAGGGATGATAAAGCATCCCTTGAACAAGCATGGTTTCAAATTTGAACCTGAAACACCATTTAGGTGTCTGAAGAAAAAATAAGAAAATATGAAATTTTCAATATTTTCTCATACAAGGGATGATTTTCCTAAGTTTGACGGTTGGCAAGGAATTTTCCTTTTGAGGGATGATAAAGCATCCCTTGAACAAGCATGTTTTCAAATTTGAACGTGAAACACCATTTAGGTGTCTGAAGAAAAAATAAGAAAATATGAAATTTTCAATATTTTTTCTTCCGAGAGATGATTTTCGTAAGTTTGACGGCTGGCAAGGAATTTTCCTTTTGAGGGATGATAAAGCATCCCTTGAACAAGCATGGTTTCAAATTTGAACCTGAAACACCATTTAGGTGTCTGAAGAAAAAATAAGAAAATATGAAATTTTCAATATTTTCTCATACAAGGGATGATTTTCCTAAGTTTGACGGCTGGCAAGGAATTTTCCTTTTGAGGGATGATAAAGCATCCCTTGAACAAGCATGTTTTCAACTTTGAATCTGAAACACCATTTAGGTGTCTGAAGAAAAAATAAGAAAATATGAAATTTTCAATATTTTTTCTTCCGAGAGATGATTTTCGTAAGTTTGACGGCTGGCAAGGAATTTTCCTTTTGAGGGATGATAAAGCATCCCTTGAACAAGCATGGTTTCAAATTTGAACCTGAAACACCATTTAGGTGTCTGAAGAAAAAATAAGAAAATATGAAATTTTCAATATTTTCTCATACAAGGGATGATTTTCCTAAGTTTGACGGCTGGCAAGGAATTTTCCTTTTGAGGGATGATAAAGCATCCCTTGAACAAGCATGTTTTCAACTTTGAATCTGAAACACCATTTAGGTGTCTGAAGAAAAAATAAGAAAATATGAAATTTTCAATATTTTTTCTTCCGAGAGATGATTTTCGTAAGTTTGACGGCTGGCAAGGAATTTTCCTTTTGAGGGATGATAAAGCATCCCTTGAACAAGCATGGTTTCAAATTTGAACCTGAAACACCATTTAGGTGTCTGAAGAAAAAATAAGAAAATATGAAATTTTCAATATTTTCTCATACAAGGGATGATTTTCCTAAGTTTGACGGCTGGCAAGGAATTTTCCTTTTGAGGGATGATAAAGCATCCCTTGAACAAGCATGTTTTCAACTTTGAATCTGAAACACCATTTAGGTGTCTGAAGAAAAAATAAGAAAATATGAAATTTTCAATATTTTTTCTTCCGAGAGATGATTTTCGCAAGTTTGACGGCTGGCAAGGAATTTTCCTTTTGAGGGATGATAAAGCATCCCTTGAACAAGCATGGTTTCAAATTTGAACCTGAAACACCATTTAGGTGTCTGAAGAAAAAATAAGAAAATATGAAATTTTCAATATTTTCTCATACAAGGGATGATTTTCGTAAGTTTGACGGCTGGCAAGGAATTTTCCTTTTGAGGGATGATAAAGCATCCCTTGAACAAGCATGTTTTCAACTTTGAATCTGAAACACCATTTAGGTGTCTGAAGAAAAAATAAGAAAATATGAAATTTTCAATATTTTTTCTTCCGAGAGATGATTTTCGCAAGTTTGACGGCTGGCAAGGAATTTTCCTTTTGAGGGATGATAAAGCATCCCTTGAACAAGCATGGTTTCAAATTTGAACCTGAAACACCATTTAGGTGTCTGAAGAAAAAATAAGAAAATATGAAATTTTCAATATTTTCTCATACAAGGGATGATTTTCGTAAGTTTGACGGCTGGCAAGGAATTTTCCTTTTGAGGGATGATAAAGCATCCCTTGAACAAGCATGGTTTCAAATTTGAACCTGAAACACCATTTAGGTGTCTGAAGAAAAAATAAGAAAATATGAAATTTTCAATATTTTCTCATACAAGGGATGATTTTCCTAAGTTTGACGGTTGGCAAGGAATTTTCCTTTTGAGGGATGATAAAGCATCCCTTGAACAAGCATGTTTTCAAATTTGAACCTGAAACACCATCTAGGTGTCTGAAGAAAAAATAAGAAAATATGAAATTTTCAATATTTTCTCATACGAGGGATGATTTTCCTAAGTTTGACGGCTGGCAAGGAATTTTCCTTTTGAGGGATAATAAAGCATCCCTTGAACAAGCATGTTTTCAAATTTGAACGTGAAACACCATTTAGGTGTCTGAAGAAAAAATAAGAAAATATGAAATTTTCAATATTTTCTCATACGAGGGATGATTTTCCTAAGTTTGACGGCTGGCAAGGAATTTTCCTTTTGAGGGATGATAAAGCATCCTTTGAACAAGCATCTCTACAAATTTTAACGTGAAAGGTACCTATAGTATTTTCAATTTGGATTTAAACACTGAAAAAACATCTAAGCCTCGTTCACTTTTTTGACATTGGTTCAAAACCGGTTTGAAATAGTCAATGAAAACACCATTTCTCGTTTCAAACTTGTTTTGAACCAATGTCAAAAAACTGAACGCGGCTTAGATGTTTTTTTAGTGTTTCAATCCAAATTAAAAATACTATAACAACTCTTTTATGTCATAGTTGTGAGTTTTTCGCACTTTTGCGTTTGTTTGCACTTGAAAATAAAAATTTGATTTCAATTCCGATATTGTTGGGGCAAAAAAACGGCTCCTGCATTCATCTCTATGTGGAAAAAAGAGGTGAAGGTGCCACAAAACTTTCTAGTTGCGGAGCGTTTATGCTGCTGCTATCATAGTAATCTATTTTTTAGTTAGGAGATGACTTTTATTGAGTTGAATTACAAAAAATAAAAATCTTTATATTTTATACAAGTTTTTATTAGTTTACCTAATCTCAAATAAATCACAAAAGACTGGATACATAATAAGCCCATCATAGCTATAATATGCGTTTCTTTACTGTATAATAATGAGCAATTAAATCAGATAATTACTTAGAGTAGGTACACCTGAAAGTGTATAAATATACGGAGCAAAAAGCGAAAAACGTTTACGGAAGGAACCATATACATAGTCTTGTTGCAATTTTTAATAAAGCAAAAATTCAAGTTGGTTTTAAGTGTTTGGAGCAATAAATTAGATTCTTATATTTAGGTACACCCATGAAAATATCTCAAAAAATCAAGATATACATACAATAGGTAAAATATTATTATTGCAAGTTCTTTCTCTAATCTTATACACCTAAATACATATAAATCTGCTATAATAAGTATAGAAAAGTAAATTTCACCTAATCTAAACGAAATACACATATATGAGATAGAAACACATTCATTTATTTATTAATATAAGACCTAATTGGTAAATACTTACTAAAATATTTTTGGTTGTTTTGGTTTTGGAAATCACAGATTCAATGATCTAAAAGAGAATTCACGCCACATTCTCAATAAATAAAATGCCTCACATGGAAAATATAGACACTCGGCGTACCTATCAAGTTTTGCTACTGAGACATTAGTAGAAAATTAGAAGCACATGAAGTAATATAATCTAAGTATATAGGTACCTATATGTTTTATAAAAAATTAAAAGATTCCTATACCTATATGTTTTATAAAAAATTAAAAGATTCTTCTTGTTTAAAATAAAAGAGTTTTGGGGAAATTTTCATTGCAGGGTTGCCACACTATTCTTTTATGGTAGGTATACAATTATTAATACACTCAGTGAAGACAACAGGAGAAATACTTCAAAGTTATAACTTACATATTTTCATGAAGGGGAGGATCAGGCTTTCAAATGAGTGTTCTGATATTGCCAGTTTCTGAAAAAAATTGAGACTTGGCAACAACCTAAGCAAAAACTTGAAACAAATCTAAGAAGTTTAGTGAAAACCGCATCTCAACATATTTTCTCATTTTTTAGTAATTCTAGTTATAACTTATAACCTGTTGATAGTGATATCACCTTATATTAAATAGATGGACACCATATAGGTATTTTAGGGCCAAAATAGAGGGCCTTTGCTAGCAACCCTGCTCTGAGAAAATTCCGCAAACTAAATTCCATCATATAAAAAATACATATTTCTATATCAATAATCTACATATTTGAAAATAGACCGCGAGTTTGACGGATATGAGTATGCAAAATGTGAGGACCGGCAAAAATGCTCAAAATCATATTCCTGTGATCCTAAAGAATAGGAAAGTACATCTTGCCGGCAGCTGGAGTGGTCCCTAACTCTCCTGCCATCCCCTAATGCAAACTTATATGGAAAATATCACAATTTCAAGTCACTTCACAATAATTCCTATTAATTGTACCTAAGACTCTCTTTTCAAGCACTCAAAATGAATTACCTACAACTTGTAAGATATCTCTGCAATTCTGCTCCAAAATATACACAAGTAAAAGAAGACTGCGAGATGTACAGGGTCATCCAACGACGACCGAACAGGGGCTTATTTTTGACCATCCCCGTTCCTGTAGTTTTGAAAATATTCAAAATAGCCAATTGGCATATTTTTTTCTGAAGAATTCAAAAATGGTACCTACTTGGATGTTTGAAATGTTGGTGAGGATTTTGATGTGGCTTGTGAGTTGAATGTCGGTTTTTTTGGTTTCGGTTTTCAGCCAGATATTAAACAGGGGCTTTTTTTCAAAGGGTTTTATGGTAATTGGTGTGTGAGTTTGGATTTTAAAGGTCGAGTCAATATCGAATGGGAATTTTATGTCTAGGATTTTGACCGGATGGAAAAATTCGTTTAGGATTTCGAATTTGCGCTCTTTTGTGTCCATTTCTTTGTTGTTTAAGAAATATGTGGTGGACATTTTGTCATAACTCAAGCCTCCTTTGAGTACGGTTAAGAAATATGGTATTTCAGTGCGGTTTTTACCGCTGCGAAATTTTACAATTATTTTGCCATAATAATCATTAGTTTGGTGGGCATTTTTCCCTAAAATAAACCTTATCAATTACCAATTTACAAAAAATAACTTGATTACAATCTAAAGTCAAAGTTCCCACATTAACGCATTTGTTCTCCTGCTCGCTAGGATTAATCTTTATATTATAATATTGGGTTTTAATGGATTTTGATAAGGTAGACACGCTGTGCACCCTTATGGCGCGCTTCAAAGGGTTAAAAAGGCATAAATCCACCTCTTTAGGCTCGTCCATTGAGCCACCCATACCGAAATCCACATGTCCTCGAGGATGGAAGATGTTTTGCCCTTGAGTCACCTCAACTTCCAAGGGCACTATTAGGATTTCTTGGGGATTGTGAAGTTTAATTCTAGAAAAATATGTTTTAACATTTTGGAGCATATAGGGGGCCAACCACCAAATGTTGTACACCTATACTGCAAATTACAGAATGATATTTTTATCTATACACTTCTGACGCATCCCCACCTCGAACAGCTGAGCTTTTCTGGCCTATGGAGGGTCCTGTCCAAGGGGTAAACCACCAATCTAGAATTGGTGCAAACAATTCCTCAAAGGGGAATTTTTTACACATAATAATACAGTCTCACATATTTTAAAGTTTTCCTGGAAAACTAGCGAAGGAAAACATTTGAAACTTTTTGCATGTAAAGAGGAAGGTGAGAAGCTCATTTTCCCAAAATTTCAAATTTTTTCAGTGGAAAATAACAACATGAAAAATTTTGGAAATCAACCTACAAAAACTGTATTCATTATTCTTTTGAATTTTTTAAATTTGACAATTTCCTTTAAATTCCTCATAAATTCCTCACAAATTCTCCCAAATTCCCCAAATTCTCATAAATTTGGATGAGTTCCTTCAAATTTTCCACAAATTCCTCTAAATTCTCCACATTTTTGGCTAGGTGGTTTACCCCTTGGTCCTGTCAATACAACAAACATCAGTTTATGAATGAGATGGCATGTCTATCTCTGATGTTATTGAGTATTACAATGTTGTTGGTGGTTGCCCCCCTGAGACAATCATTTTAATAAATCTAACCTGATATAAGCTGTATGATTGTGAGGCAGCTTAGCTTCAAATCGCACCCTTATAACAGCTTTGGTTTCTTGAGGGTTGATTTTTTACAAGTCATTGGAGCCTTCGTGTTGCCCCCCAGGTAATTCCAAGTGAAAACCCCCGCCACTACTGTAGATTTCTACAATCTATAGTCAATTATTAGTAGTTTGTGTAGACCTCTGAAGTGATTGTTTTACCTGTATTGGTTCTGAATGAGGATTGTGCATGTAAATTACTGGAGTAAATGTAGAGTTTATTGGTAGTTTTACACCTACTATTGGACGTACTCTGTAGTTGTTAAATGTACCAAATGCTTTTACCTATAGGGTTATAATAGTTAATTGTTGCATTGTTACATTATAAAATTATTACTTTATATTTAATAAATCCATTTGATGTGTGTAGAAACAATGTACTCTCCACTGGTCCTTCTTGCCTGCCCAAATAAACCACTTTAAAGGTGGTATTGCCATTTGGTGGTATTTGCTTTATTGATTAACAACAATATTACAAACAAATTAATTTGTTTTAATATACCTTACCTTGTCCTCAAAAAAAGAGCTATGAAAATGTACTGTATTCCCAGAAATAGATGTGAGATCAATTGATTTGTTGCTGTTCATATTATAAAGAGTCACTGTTCTAGAATGAGGACTACCCAAAGGTCTTGAATAAAAGAGTCAATTATGTTATAATGAAACATTTAGGGCCAAATTATGGACCAACTGGTAAGTGTCTGGTTGTTACCTAGCAGGTACTTTCTATTATCTAAGTACCTGCTAGGTAACAACCAGTCAGTTCATAATTTGGCCCTTAAGAGGCAAAAGTACCTTTCGCGAAAATCCAAAACTTCAGGATCGAATCGCAAACTGAGCCCCTCTAAACTATCGACGTTTTGGAAGTAGTCCAAGTGAATCTGTGATAAATCTTCGTCGAAAAAGGGTGACTTTTTGCTTATGAATCCTTCAAAAGACAATATACAAATTTGGGGGGGCAAAACTATAGGAATTTGCTTACCATGTCCACTATCGTGAAACGTTAAATGAGTGAGTCTTATTAGTTGCACAATAATTATTGTTTTGGCTAACATTTTGTGTTATTCAATTTTACATTGTTTTTGTCCCCAAAGAAGCTGTCAGTTGTGGACAATTTTTAGGTTAGGGGATTTGTCCTTTGTAGGTTTTTAATGGACAAAGTTTTTATTTTATTGTTGGACAGTGAAATTATTAGGCTGGACAATGAAATTTAGGGCCTAGGAATTAATTGAGGGGCAAAATAGGCCTCAAAATCATTTTTTAAATGTTTTGGTTAAACTACCAAGAGATGGCGCTAGGGTATTTATATGGGCCCCAAAATCGAATAAATACTTGGGCTCTAAAATCCAACTTCGAAGCGTTACAGCTAAGAAACTATTGAAGTTTCATGAAAATTATCTATTAGGCATTTGTAGAGAATTCAATTGGCTTTAATTTAAGCCTAATTACGTTAAGATCGGATTGAAATTAACAAAGTTATGAGACAAAATATGAGTCAATGTTTCTTGACTCTACTTATCATCTTTCCACATTCCTGTACTCCTGGTACAAAATCGGAAATTTTGCATTTTTCAAAACAAGAGCATCAGAAACGTGCAGGAGGTGAATATCTATACATTCACTGTTTTGATGAAACAAAAAATTGAATATTTGGGGCTTCATCTGACTATTATCTTACAAATTTTGACTTTATATAATAAGTTATTGTTTAAGTACCTACCACAAAATCATTTGAACCAAAAACTAAAGAGTTACGCCATGGATGAACTGTTTTTCAAATGGAACACCTTGTTTATTATATAATTTCTGGAAAAGTCGCATTTTTAACGTCTATTCCTTTGAAAATATTTGATATTCTGATACCTATTTTTATTTTATTTTAATGTTTTATCCTCAATAATTTTAGCTTCACCTATTTAATATGTACATCTGTGATGGCGACAAAATATGTCAAATTTCTTTTGACTTTGAACAAAAGGTGATTATATACCTCTATCACCTATGAACCTATTGTGATGATCCAGAAATTTGACCCGATAATTACAAAGTCTTTACTGTAAAAATTAAATTTTATCAAATAATCAAAATTTAATTCCGGTATTTTTAAATCTGTATCGATAAATTAAAATAAACCAAATTAACGCTACGTATCTCGACACACAGCATGTGTGTCATCAAAAACCCGATCAATGAACTTTTTTTTTAGCAAGGCCAGCATGTTAATTAATTTGATGATATATGGCATTCTTGAACCAATAATGTTTTGACCTCAATAAATCAGAATATTGCGACATAATTAATCGTTTTCAGGCCAAAAATGATGTAAAATTCCAAGGAAATTGCATCATTATTTTTATTAATAATTACGTTGGCCAATGGAAGTGTCGGATTGCTAGGCAAATGACCGCCTGTTGACGATTTGGGGGAAGATATAAAAACCGCGGGTTCAGTTGCCATTGGACAGTTGATAGTTGCCAGTTGAAAACAGTCCAGTCCAGTTTGAGGTAAAGTCTGCCCAGTTTCGCGAAAAGTTACTTTTATGGCGTTTGGCCTCGGGTATAATTTGACTTAGAAAATTTACGGAAAATCGTGAATGTAATAACATTTGAAATTCGTTCAATAATTTATGTGCGTACTAGCTAAATATTTTGAGTAATTAATTAAGTAATTTTACGTGTCTTTTATGGACAAAATGTAAGTACTCTATAGTGACAAGAATTATTTTTGATGAACATGACTTTGTGTGAATTTTACTAGAAAAAACTTTTGATTTTTATCACGGTGGAACTTTATTACAATAAACTTAATAACTTGAGTGTTTTATAAAGGAAACATTATCGCATAACTTAATTACCTTCAGATATAATGACATTTAATGGTGCAAAAGAAATTATGAAGGAACTTTATAATGCATTTAACAGAACATAAATAGTTTCGATTTGAGTAGAAGTTTGAACTGGTTCGTCCTCTTTGAAAATTAAGGGCTATAATAACGAACTCATAAGAATTTAAATAACTTTGTATATTAGCCAGGAATGGCGAGAATTTGTAATTGTTCTAATTAAATGGAATAGGAAATCTTTAAAAATAGAATTGTCTTAAAATATTGGAATGTTGTTAAAAGGAAACTTATAATAGAATTTGTTCTGATTAAATAAACTATTAAAGGGAATAGAAAATTTTGGAAAGAAACTTGGAGTTCATGAAATAGAATTGTCTTAGAATATGGGAAAGTTGTTAAAAGAATTTATTGTTCATGAAATGAATTTTAAATTAGGGAGTTTATTTTTCAAGCAGAAGTTATTGTAAGATTTTATGAGAATAAATTAGTTGATAAACAAATAGGTAATTATGTTGGGTTTTCATAAGTAAAGGACTCAGAGATTTTAAAGAATTATTTGATTAGGTAAAGGATAGTTATTAGGAATGATTCGGATGTAGTAAAATGAGTTAAATTATAATTTATGAGAAATAGTATGAATAGGGCGTTTCTTATTTAGTAGGGATATTTCAGTGGTCCGTAAAATAACAATATAGAACAGATGTGAAGTATTGATTTTACAGAAATAAAGAAGGATGTAAAGTATTGGAAGATATTTGGCTGATGTTTTTTATGTAAAATAAAATATAATTTAGTACACCTCATTAGTTTGTTTCTCTCTCTTGCAGATAGACCCTCTTCCACAGATTTTAGATAGCAAGCTCCAAGTATATAAACACCATCAATATACCGCTCGCCATTTACCATCTAACTATTTACATAGAGTACTTGGGGCGTTTTTGCTATACCTACTATTAAATTGAAAAGGAAAAGCTAAAATTATTGAGCATAAAACATTAAAATAAAATAAAAACAGCGGAATATCGAATATTTTCAACAGAATAGACGTAAAAAATGCGACTTTTCTAAAAGTCATACATAAACAGGCCGTTTTATTTGAAAAACAGTTCACCCATGGCGTAACTCTTTGGTTTTTGGTTCAAATGATTTTTTGGTACCATTTTTGAGTTCTCCAGAAAAAAATATGCCAATTGGCTATTTTGAATTTTTTCAAAACTACAAAAACAGGGAAGGTCAAAAATAAGCCCCTGTTCAGTCGTCGTTGGATGACCATGTACATCTCGCAGTCTTCTTTTATTTGTCTATATTTTGGATTAGAATTGCGGAGATATCTAACAAGTTGTAGGTAATTTATTTTGACTGCTTGAAAAGAAAGCCTTAGGTACAATCAGTGATATTTTCCATATAAGTTTGCATTGGGGGATGGCAGGAGAGTTAGGGACCACTCCAGCTGCCGGCAAGATGTACTTTCCTATTCTTTAGGATCACAGGAATACGAATTTGAGCATTTTTGCCGTAGCGCCTGCTCTAAAATAAAGCTCTTAATCTATATAGTGTTTTCAATTAAATTTCCGTTTCAGTGTGCGAACTGGTCCCGCTACCCTCTCTAGATCCTAGTTTCGGCTTCTTTTCGCCCTCTTGATAGCTCTGGTACTTTAGCTTTCCGATTTCCACGGTTTTCCAAAAATCGCTTTCGCCAAACAGGAATCGTTTCACGTTTTCTTCCATTTCTGCGAACCTGGCTTTGTCTTTTTGCGGGTCGATTTTCAAGTCTTCCGTTCTGGAATTGTCCGGGCTGCTTACGTTGTCGTTTTCAACTGTAATCTTTCAGGAAAAATTAGTCAGAGTTGTGAACTTATCTTGACAAAAGTGAAACAAAAATTAGTAGAACTGTAATTATTTCAACTCGGTTGAGTAACTTTTTAGTGATTCAACAAAATTTTGATCTTATTCTTATATTCTAGATACCTAATCGATTCTGATTGGTCAATAGATGCTTACCTGTACCCAATCGTTGATGCGCTGCTGGTGCTGAGTGGAATTCTCGCTGACGACGCTCATGCGTCGTTTGCTTTGTAAGCTGGAAGCTGAGGAGGTTTCAATTGGAAGTTTGGAAGATTCTGGTTGATTTTTTTGAGCAGTAATCTAGATATTTGAGGTTTTAAAAACTTATTTTTGAGTGAGTTATTTTTTGTTTTGGAATATCTCATGCAAAATTACCATGCATTATTAAGGCTGTTAGCGGAAATCTGAAACTTTAATATCCATAAATTTGGAGAAAATTAAGTAGGTATGTAGCTACTTACAGACATCTACCTAAATCAAACAATCTACTGTAGGTCTTATAGAAATTGTTAATGGTTTTCAAAGAGACTTAAATATAATGCTGCAAAGGCTCAAATAATGCATAGCTTGGTGAATGAGTATGATCTATACTTAATTAATAATGTTAATAACACCCTAGGGACAACATTAGATCTTGTATTCACAAACGTTACTGAGGCTGAGGTCGCAGATTCCTCTGATAGGGCATTGGTGAGTATTGATAACTACCAACCTCCATTAAGTGTAAGATTCCAATTTAAACAAAACCTTAACAAGGAATCAAATAATTTATCTGCTGTAAGGTATGATTTTAGAAATGGTGATTATCTTTGTCTAGTCTATAATCCTTAATATAATCTATGAAACCGCCAAGATTGGACTGAGCTCGAGAGAGCTGATAATACAAATGCCTGTATTGAAGTTTTTTTATGATGGAATACTTGATAGTCTTCTCTCACTTCTCAGCAGTGACGCCAGGTTTGGTGAAATTTCACCAGATCTGGTGATTTTATGAAAAATCTGGTGATTAATGAAAAACTTTTTGAAAATGGCAATTTCTGGTGATTTTGAAATTTCATCAATTTTGAATATTTTTAACAATGGCATACACTTTATAAACATCCCTTGTAATGTATTAAAATTTTACTTCATTAACATACAAATTTCATTTGTTTGACAGAAAACCAAATACCCATAAGGGCGGGTATTATAAAGCTACTTTGAGAGTTAACTTAAAGTTAACTTCTGGAATTACATGTTTACATTCAAAAAGTTAACTTCAAGTTAACTATCAAAGCAGTTTTATAATACCCGCCCTAAGTGGTGTGTGAGGTCCTTTGATTTTTATATAAATTTATATTTGTTCTTTTTATATATTTATATATGTTTCCCTTTTTATATTTCAATTTCTGTTTATTCCAGGCTCTTGTTGCTATTGACCAGTTATTTTTAAGTTGGCAACATATATTTTGTTTGGCCAGTGGCCTTGCTTATGGGGGGTTTCAGTCAAACCAATCAAAAACTCGAAATTTTTATTTTTCATATTTTCGAAATTTTGACTTTTCCAATTGATTTAGCGGGTTTGAATTAATCAAAAAAAATTCTAACATCACTTTCAAAATGGCGATTTCAAAAAGCTAAAAAATCTCAATTTTCGTTCTGGAAATTTTTTCAAATCTTGACAAGGTTAGGAATAATGGCCAATATCTTCAAAGAAATTTGAACAAATCAAAACAAATTATATATGGTTGGAAAGAACATTAAATTCTCTATAAATCCATGCTAAATTGGTTCTGATAAATCGAATACTTTCTGAACAATTAGATCTCAAAGTAAGCTTTTAGTCCAAATATTATCAAAAATTTCAAACTCGATTTTCTCGAAAACCAGAAGAGCTAGCGATTTTAACTAAATACCATTTTAAAGCCCTTGTCAAGAGTTACATTTCCTGAAAATTTTAATTCAAAATCTTCAATAGATTTTAAGATATCCAAGATCAGATATTTTGAAATAAAAATCTAAAGGGGTAACCCTTTGAAAAATTCGAAATTTTTTATTATTTATATTTATTGAATTTTGACTTCTCCAATCGATAGAGCTGGTCTAAATTAGTCGAAAATAGTATATTACATACCGAGGTGGGAAGAGTTTCATTACTGCGAAGCGTCGAAGTTAACTATAATCTCGAGACAGGAATGAAACTTCCTACCGAGGTTTATATACTATTTTATTTACAACAATTACAACCCTCATAATTTCGATTAAATACAAAAAAAAAAATAATAAAAATTTGTTGACAAGTTTTGACTCATTTAAAAAAACGTTTGACATGCAGGACTCGTCTTAAACATTTAAGGAAATGAGAACTTACTTTCCACCCGGGTGGAAAGTAAAATTCAAAAAAGTGTCACTTTCAAACTTTTGAAAAGTTAGAAATGTGAACATTACATATGTGGTTGTAAATAAAAACTCTAACATCATTACAAATTCTTGATTTCAACGCAGAGAAAAATTAAAAAGAAAATCTCAATTTTTAGGTTTAAATTTTTTTTGAATCCTGACAAGGTTAGGAGCAATTGCCAATACTTCTATTAAATTTTGAGCAAATCAAAATAAATTATCTATAGTTGGAAAGAGCATCAAATTCTCTATAAATCAATGCAAGATTGAGCTCCATTGCTCAAATAGTTTTCGCACAATTAAGCCTCAAAGTTGATTTACTCAAAATTTAGTCAAAAACTTCAAACTCGATTTTCTTAAAAACCGTAAATGCTAGCGACTTTAACTGAGTACCATTTTGAAGCCCTTATTAGGAGCTACAATGTCAAAAAAAAATTGATCCAAAATCTCTGACGAATTCCGAGAAAATTAAATTTGAAAATTTTGAAATAAAAATCCAAATCCTTTGAAAAAAAATTAAAAACTCAAAATTTTCATTTTTCAGATTTTCGTAATTTTAACTTTTCCAATTGATAGAGCGGGTCTAAATTAGTCGAAAAAAAAAATCTAACATCATTTCAAAATGATAATTTTAAAGAAAGATTTTTTGGATCTAAATTTAAAAAAAAAATCCTGACATGTTCATGAACAATTGCCCATATCTTCATTGAAATTTGAGCAAACTAAATAGACCTACGGCCGAGAAGCAAATAAGTCACCTCATCGGGTACAAAAGGTTCGAGTTTCTTGAATGAAAGTACTTTATGTGCATATCTCAAAATCGGCCGTCTGCCGGGGTCCAGCGGTCAACTTCACAAATGACAGCTCGTCAAAAAGACGAAAATCTGGCTTTTCTCACCTCATTGGTACATGCCTAAAAATTTCAGAATGTGTAAGGGAAAAGCTCCTGGATACCTAATTCGGCCGGCAGACGTCGATATTTGGACGCCTATGTAAAGCAGACGCCCGCCGCGACGCCGAAAATCTGACGTAAGTTACCTTATGAGGTACATATGCAAATTTGGGCTTAAATGAAAGGTATTTGTGTGTAGAGTCGTAGAGTAAACAAATATTTTTTTAAAATTCGGCAGACGGTCAACAAGTTGCAGACGCTCTAGAAAATTTAGATTTTATTGTTAATACAGCATAAAATAAGAAATATTTAATAAATAACTACAAATTTATTAACAAAATAGATAATTCTGGCCAAATTATAGACATGTGCGTTACCTAAAAACTACAAAATAAAACATATTCTAAAAAAAAAAATAGAACAGTTGCGAAACTTTTTATAAGGGTAGAAGCTAGTAGATACCTATTGTAGATATCTACTCCTTTAAACTTAAAAAGCTACATAACATGTAAAGGAGTAAATAGGAGCTTTAGAGAGTCGAAAACAATTAAAAAATATAAACTCAAATATAGATAGATACAAACGAAAAATACACAAAATAAAACAGGCACAAAAGACGAAAAATCGAATAGGAACTCTTAGCATTCAAAAATAATAAAAATGCCACATATAGAAAATCCAAAATTTCAGAAATCTAACCAGAAAGTAGTGAAATATGACTTAGAGTCAAGAAACTCTTCGACTGCATCATACTTAAAACAAAATAATATTACCTAATAAAAATATGGCACTAGCTGAAAAGCTTGTAGTGCATGCGTTGAGGACACTTTCAGCAAAATATAGGAAAAAATGACAAAATAATACCTGAAAAATAGTGATATTAAGATTCTTTTTAAAATTTTTTGCGTATCAAATCAATTTCTATTGTTCATCATCAGAAGAATCATGCATTATCCCTTCAATTTCATCGTCCATATCGTCGGTATAAAAATAAGATGTTGAGCGTGATAAACGAGGAAATTTATATGAAAATAGTATGGAATTCTTATTAATTCAGGGTTCTGAACAACAACGTTCATCAGATTTTTTGAAGGCAATGCGAAACGACAATTTTTAACAATCCTTGATCAAGTTTCTATAGGTACGAGTTCGAAGGACATATACATAGAGAAATTGTTGATACCTTCAAGTGTTTCCATGAAGAAGTCTATAATTTGTCAAAAATTGAAGCAAATAACACAAATACTAATGTGGTAGATCGTGGATCTGACACTGGCATACCAATCTGCACAAAATTACCTAATAAAAACGTCAATGTATGAATGAAGGTTGGAGCTTCATCTAAAAATACCTGTAGATTTGTTGACGTAAGTGCAGTCTTCAATAAATTATGATCTAGTATCTTTTTTGATAGATCTATGATCTGATTTTGATAGTACGATGTTACCACCATGCAAAACCGTGTTAAGATTCTTGAACGGACTTTAATTTGGTTTGGGGTTACAATGATCGTAAAAAATATCGAATCGAGCATCATTGATATTGCACAAATTGGGTTTTCCGTACATTGTACAGATAAACCTTTCTATATGATCCTCTGTTGAGGACTTTCGAAGGACCACCCTTTATTATAGGTCAAAGGGAACCCAAACACATTAACGAGAATTAATACTTTAATTGATTAACCATTTATTGCGGTACAAAACGAATTTTTAATTGATTATTAGTCAAACAATAACAACGTGATGTCGTGACATGCTCTCGAATCCGTCTCTTCTTATTGGTCGCGCCGAGCGATCCTATTGGTCGCGCTGAGCGATCCTATTGGTCGCTTGCCGTTCTTCCTGCAGCTGTTCTTGCGCGTTGCCAGATCCTTTTGAGTTGCTAGGTTTATTACGGCGTTGCCATGTTTAAGAATGTTGCTACACTTTTGTTCAATATAACAGTCTGATATAAGAAATTTGATTTGAATGTTCAAATAGATTTGAATGTCCAAACATATCGCCCCCGTTGAAAAGTTTTAAGTTTTCGAAATGAAAGTTTAACACTTGACACACTTGAAATGTTTGCAACACTGCTGACAGTTAAATAGTTTATATAAGTCTTTATTCTGTTGGTAAAAGGCATATCTTCTTCAACGATCTTTTTGTAACTGCTCCGCTTGGTAGGCGAACTGACACTACCCTAGTAATGTGATCGGAACCAGGGTGAAGCTGCACCACACGTGCCATTGACCACTTGAGGGGAGGCAAGTTGTCCTCTACTAGGACAACCATCGATCCGATTTTTATTTCATCGACTGTCTCTTTTTTCCATTTGGATCGATTTTGTAGAGTGGACAGATATTCCGAAGACCATCGGCCCCAGAAATGTTGGAATATTTGCTTTAATCGTTGGTATCGGGTCAAACGGTTCATTTTTATGTCTCTGACGTCTTCATCAGGTGGTAGTAAGAGAGAGCTCCCGATGAGGAAGTGAGAAGGACAAAGGGGTTGAAAATCGTTTAAGTCATTGGACAATGGGGGGGGGTGAGAGGACGAGAGTTTAGTACAGCCTCGATCTGTACTAACAATGTATACGTTTCTTCATAGGTTAAATTTGCGTTTCCCAAGCCTCGCTTCAAGTGAAACTTCAGGGACTTTACTGCTGCTTCCCACAGGCCGCCCATATGAGCTGAACGAGCGGGAATGAAGCTCCAGTTAATTTTATCGGGTGCTAAGAAATTTTTAACGCTTTTTTCATGTGATGGACTATTTATTAATTCTTGAAGCTCAAGAAAATAATTGTTGCTGCCAACGAAATTTAACCCGTTATCTGAGTAAATATTGATAGGTTTTCCTCGACGAGCACAGAATCGGTTTAAACAATGAAGAAAGCTATCTGTCGATAAATCGCAAGCCAACTCGATATGAATAGCTCGAGTTGCAAAACATACAAATACGCATACATATGTTTTTACGAGCCTACTACGACGAGACGTGTTTTCTTTAACATAAATAGGTCCGGCATAATCTACACCTACGCTACTGAAAGGTCGGTTAGGCGTGACACGATTAAGAGGTAGATCTCCCATTAAAAAATTACCGGGTTTAGGGTTGGCTCTAGTACATCTGACGCATGATTTAATTACTTTCTTAACTATATTCTTACCCTTGATAGGCCAATATTTTAGTCTTATGATGGAGAGTAATGTTTGACATCCCGCGTGAATATTGTACAAATGCTCATCTAAAACTATCAGTTCCGTGATACGACTTTTATATGGCAAAATTACAGGGTGTTGCTGGTCATAATTTAAATGTACTGCGTGAGTCAGTCTGCCACCAACTCTTAAAACTTTGCTTTGATCGAGAAAAGGATGAAGACTTAAAATAGGACTACTACTACTTATTTGTTTACCTTTATTAAGATCTGATATTTCTTGTTTAAATGCCTCATTTTGAGCGACTCTAATTAAAATCAAATTTGCCTCTTTTAACTCTGAAACACTTAAACTTTCCTCAGATTTTATTACCTTATTTAATGTTCTATTCTTGAATCTTATAATGTACCCTATTATTCTTTTGAGTTTATCGAGTTTTGAATATTTGTTAAATAAATCAAAATTTTCATTTTCAGTTTTGAGTGTCGGTTTTTCTACAGTATTTACAACGAGACTAACATTTTTCATTTCCGGAAGTTTCTCTAAATTAAGTTTATAAGAATAGTCCGTGATTTTCGAGCTTAGGTAGGTGTCGTCTTTTAGAAATTGTGGCCCGTTAAACCACATACTATTGTTTAACAATTCAGTTGGATTTACCCCTCGACTTATAATATCTGCAGAGTGTTCTTTAGATCGTACGTGTCTCCATTCATTAAAATTTGAGATTTCCAAAATTTTTGAAACTCGATTGGCAACGAAAGTTTTTAGTTTTGAGGGTTCAATTTTTAGCCACGAAAGAACGATCGTTGAATCAGTGAAATAAAGTGTTCTATAAATGTCAATATTTAATGTGTTTTTAATTTTTGAGACCAACTTTGCGAGAAGATGAGCTGCTGAAAGCTCAAGTCTGGGTAATGTTTCTTTTTTGAGTGGCGCAACTTTGGATTTTGCAGTTAATAACTGAACAATCTTGCTACCGTCATCGTTGTATGAAGCTAAATACACTACACACCCATAAGCCTTTTCAGAGCTGTCACTGAATCCATAAATCTCTACATGCTTACAATTTTCAGCTAAAACGTGTCTTTCAATACAAATGTCATTTAAGAGATGAATTTCCGAGATAAATTCTAACCAATGATCCTGTAAATCCTTTGGTACTTCTTGATCCCATTCTAATTTCCTGTGCCACAGTTCCTGTATTATTAGTTTCGCTTTTATTACAGTAGGCCCAATCAGCCCCAATGGATCAAAAATCTGCGCGATTGTTGACAAAATTGTACGTTTTGTAATTTTATTTTTATTTATCGTGACATTAACGTTAAACTTTAAAAGATCAGAATTCGCGTCCCATATAATCCCTAAAGTTTTCAATTCTTTTTTATCATGAAACAGAACATACTTTTCATCGTCCGTTACGTTTTGTTTTTCGATATAATTTAAAATATGTTTACTGTTTGACGACCATTTTCTTAATTCCAACTTTGCATCGTTTAAAATTTCTGATACTTCGTGATAAATATCTAAAGCTTCCGATTCCGAATCAACACTGGTGAGGAGATCATCCATGTAAAAACAAGTTTTAATAACTTTTGAAGTTCTAGGATACTTATTTTCAAATAAATCCGCTAGTTCGTGTAAGCAACGCGTGGCCTGCCATGGTGCACTCGAAGTGCCGTATGTGACAGTATTTAAATCGTAAATTTTTATTTTTTCGTCGGTACTTTCACGCCACAATATTTTCTGGTAGCTACGTTCGCTTGGATCTATCCAAATGCACCTATACATCATTTTTACGTCAGCATTAATGACATACTTCCGTAATCTTAATCTTAACAATATAGAAAAAAGATCCGATTGAATTGTTGGTCCTACTAAGATTAAATCATTAAATGAAATTCCGTTGCTGCTCTTCGAGCTAGCATCGAAAACTACTCGACATTTTGTAGTTACAGCACTATCTCTCAGCACGGCACTGTGAGGCATAAAATATGAATTTGTTTCCAAAGAAACGTCCGAATCAAAAAATCCACTAAAGGTCATGTGTCCTAAGGATTCGTATTCCCGCATAAATTGTAAATAGTGCGTTTTTAAATTGCTATCTCTGTTCAACCGTGTTTCTAAATTTTTTAGTCTTTTAACAGCACTACATTTTGAGTCTCCTAACTTCAAATCTGTGTCCTGTTTAAATGGGTATTTGACTACAAACCTATTATCATTACTGCGCGTCGTGGTTTCTTTAAAATACTGTTCGCAATATTTTTGATCATTGGATAAAAAATTATTAGGTTCGAACTCTTCAAGTAGCCAGAATTTTTGTAATGAATCGTGCAAAGCATTGTTTGAAATTTTTGAAGTGTTGCATACGGTTTTTCGATATCGTTCGTGAATGTTTAAAGGACCGACTAATACCCATCCTAAAGATGTTTCTTGTAGAATTGGAAGATTAGTACCTAACTTTATTTTGCCTGATTGCAACAAGTCATAAAAAACTTCTGATCCGAGTAATAAGTCTATTTGTTTGGGAACGTTAAACTTTTCATCTGCGAGACAAATGTCTTTGGGAACGTTAATCAATGATTTTTTGAATTCTACGATAGGGAGTTGTTCTGTTATTATTGGCAATACTAAAAACGTTAAATTTCTTGTGAAATTTCCAAATCGCGATTTTATACATGCAAAAGTCTTACTGTTGATTTTTGTTTGAATCTGATTGATGCCTGAAAGGGGAACATTGAAATCTTCGCATTTCAATTTTAATTTATTTATCAAAGACTGGCTAATCAGATTAGATTGGCTTCCTGAGTCGAGTAAAGCATGACATTTAGTCCAATTTCCATAAGAATCTTTTATTAAAATAGTTGCGGTAGACAATAATACCTGACTTTCTGAGAAAATACTATACGTGCTTGAATTACTTTCAATTAATTGACATTTTTCGCTCCCGCCACCTATTTCCAATAATTGCTCATTATTCATTTCTGTGCTAGTTACACACATCGTAGCCGTAGGCCTGGTGGTAACATTACCTATCTGCTGCCTTTCTCCGCTACCTGCATTTGCCGTCGGCTCTAGCGCTCCTGAAAACGACGCCGAAGAAGGCCCCGCGCGAGCCCTATCTTCCCCCAATGATGTAAAATTTACAGCTAACGGCGAACGCTGGAATAGACCTATTCATTTACACCTGAGTGCACTAAGTTGCGTGCGCATGAGGAGGTAAGTTTCTATTGGCTGTAGCAGGCAGGTGAAAATTTGGAGGACGAAATGACAGTAATGGCATTTTACCGGATTTTGATTTGAGTTTGTGTGGTTATGTTTCCTTGTTTTTGTTTGTTGTTATTATTTGATATTTCAGTTTTTTGCGGTATTATTATTCACATTATTATTATTTTATTAGACTATTAGACGTAGTTATCTATAGTTTTAATAATGCCACAGTATTGTTCGGTACGGAAGTGCAAATCGACGCTGAGAAAAAACAATGGAATCTCATTTCATTGTTATCCAAAAGATGAAAATAGACGCCAGCTTTGGTTAAATGCCTTGCGTTTAAATGCGTTAAAATGGGATTGCAGACCAAGAGTAAGAAATAAATAAATTGTTTATAATAAATCTCAATATGGGATATTTTAGGTTTGCTCGAAGCATTTCAAAAAGGAAGATTTTGTTTTTGGAGGAAATGTTGTTAAATTGAAAAAATCTGCTATTCCAAGTGTGGGGTCAGTAAATGATGGGGTGCCTGCCTTAGGTGAGATGCAAAATATTCCCAGTTCATCAACAACTACAATAGAAAATGAAAATACACCTAAAATGCCAGTGCCAGAAACAAGACCAGCAAACTGTATGTCACCCTCGGTCTGCTCCACAAGCAATGTACTCACAGAAACCCCTGGTGTTTCCCATTACAGGGTGGAAACAGCCATAAATACAAAACAACAAAGAAAACACTCGACATCAAAGGTATTGCTATTAAAAAGATGCCGTATATTTAAGATATTAATTGGCTATGTCGTAGGTTTCTGAAAATGTCTCCTCGGATGTATCTATGACTTGGGTTGATGACTCAGTAAATGCTGATTTTTCACCTCTGAAAGAACATAGGCTGACTTTGACCACCAATGTTGTAAAGACTCCAACAAAGGTATGTTTGTGATTGACTTATTACTCACTTTTCATGTACACTGAGGCTATGCCCCTAGTTATATAAGTGCTGTCGAAAGATAAACTGTCCCTGCAGCTGAACTTATATCACATATTTATACCAACTCATTATATTTTGGTTATCAAGTTCACAGTGATAAGGAATTTATTTGCTCCATAGATTACCAAGATACAAACAAAGAAACCAGTGTCTGATGCCACTGGAAATCCCATCTCATCTTCAGTTACTATGTCATGGATATCAGATCTACCCGAGGATCAACCAGACCAAGCTGGGAACGACGAACTTAATACATTGACAACATCTACACCACAGGTATTTTCTACACTTTAATTATAAGTACAGTTAAGTATTATAATTATATTATATTTTAGATAGAAAAGGATTCCATGGAAATATGTAAAGGGAACTGTTCCAGCTTGAAAACTGTAGAAATTTTGGAGAACGAGGTTGCATATCTGAAACGAGAAAACCAACGATTACAACTATTATCTCTACCCAAGCCACTCTTTTGCCTGCAACAGTTTTCTGCAAATGACAAAAAAATTCTGTATTATACAGGCTTTCAAACCTATGAGATTTTGTGTTTGGTTTTCAAATGGGTATTATTACCATCTGGTGATTTGAAAGACATTACCATTTATGATGCTTCTCCCAGAGTAAAAAAACATGAACGATTAAGCAAACTATCCGCAGAAAATCATTTTTTTTTGACACTTATTCGATTGAGGAGGGGGATGTCTATTGAAACATTATCAGATATGTTTTCCATTTCAAAGGCCTATGTTAATAGCATATTTTTGTCATGGATAAATTTATTGTACCTTAGATTGGGATCTTTGGACATATGGCCAAATAGAAACGAGTTGATAAATCGAGCTTCTCATAAAATGAGACAAAACTATCCAAATGTTATTGGTAGTATTGACTGTACAGAATTTTTTATTCAAAGACCGTCATCTTTAGTAAAACAAAGTCAATGCTATTCTAACTACAAGGGGGCAACAACTCTTAAATCGCTAATAATGATAGATCCTGCTGGGGCCATAATTTATACATCACCATTATTTACAGGATCTATTTCTGATAAAGCGATTATTGAAGTTAGTGGGTTTATAGATATCCTCAAAGAAAAAGTTAATGAAGGAAAAATTTTTCCAGGTGATACTATATTAGCAGACAAGGGGTTTAACGTAAGAGATTTGTTCCAAGCTATAAATCTAGACATAAACATCCCAGTATTTAAAGTGGGTGGTACCCAATTTACCACCGAAGAAGTCTCGACGATTCGAAAAGTAGCCCATGAAAGAATACATGTTGAACGAGCCATAGGAAGGCTAAAAAATTATAATATATTGTCATCAAAAATTCCCATTTCTAGTTTAGGTGCCATACAACAAATTTATACAGTTTGCATACTATTAAGCAATTTTAGGTATGGCCTAGTGACAATGAAAACGAATACCTAAGACACAAATCAAATAGGTTCCTGCTTGTCTGATTTTGTTTTAAATCCACATGATTAGGTACTCATGTAGTAGTAGTTCATATTATGTACCTACAGCCGTATTCACTATCCACTTTTATAAATTTGTACAAGCAATGAAAAAATCACTTTTAAAGTTGCAAGAAGATGTTGGATACTGTTGTTATTTTAGCTTAAATGCATTTGTTTTAATTTGTTGAGTCATAGACATTATTATGCAATAAAAACTGATTATCTGTAATGTTTTTTTTTTCAATATAGTTATTTATGCAACAAGTGTGTAAAGGAAACCTTTTTCACAAAAGTATTAATTCTTGACAATCACTCAAGTGAAAAAAGGTGCTTTACACACATATTGAATAGGTACACAATCTTTTCTACTACCAATAAAATGTGTAAAAACAAAAAGTACTTTTCATAATCTTTTATTACTGTATTTAAGTACATTTCAAATCTATAGTCTATGTCACTAGTGAAAAAAAATATGAATCATGGCAAAGGAAAACAAAATTGTAATTTAATAAATAGAAAAACACTTTAATTTATTTATGAAACATAGCAACAAACAAATCAAACATGCTTTATTATTTACATATGGTACAAAAATTTATACTTTAACTTAAATTAATATATACAATAAGAAATGAACAACGAAACAATGAAAAACATATATATTTACAAACGAACAACCTCTACATTTGCTAGAAATATCTCATACTTTTGAGTTAATATCCTGTACATATTTTGGCAAAAAATGGGATCAAAAGGGATGGTTTGAACTACAATTTGTTGTGTTTTGGCCATATACACAACAAATTTTGCCCATCGTAATCCTGCTAAAAGCATTTGCCCCTGGATTTGAAAATAATAATCATGACTGACCTTTAGCGATAATAAATTATTTTCGTCCTGTTGCAAACAGAAGGTTTTTATTTTCAAGTGTTTTTCCAAACTATCGGCCTTAGTGCTGCAAGGACACTTGACTTCTAGAACCCCATAACTAGAAGATGTACAGTCGTACAAAATGCCATCTGGGCTTGCACCCAAATGAATAGCATATGGGTGCACTACCAAACCGCATTTAAAATACTTGAATTGAGGATTTGATTTCAAGAATTCTCTTATGGCTATTGGCAGGGGCGGATGGGCTCAGGCGGGACACCGGGACGATTCCCGGTGGGCCGGAGAGCCAAGTGGGCCGGTTTAGGAAAAATAATAAAATACGATAACAAACAATGCGCCGCAACTTGGTAAAAAAAAATCACTTAGGGCGTAACGCGACAACACTCAGCTAATTCAACAGAAAGCCAGTCTTTGTTTTTTACCGTTTTTCACAATTCGTAGAGCTGCCATTTAATATTGGAAAATATTTTCATTAAAATTTAGACTTTTTCTGTTAAGTCAGACATTACTGAGGACACTACAAAACTTACCGATAATAACCCGCTAAGTTCGAAATTTTAATCAGATATAATCAAAGTTACCAATAATAACCCGGTTAGTTTCTGTTCCTGTTAGTTTGCAATTGTAATCAAACATTACAAAACTCACTGATAATAATCCGGGTTAGTTTGCACTTTCAATCAGAAATTATCAAATTTACCGATAATACCCCTGTTAGTTTGGGTAAGATTGCAATTTCAATCGAACATAACCATTTTGTTTTCAAAATTTTTGTTAGTTTGAAATTTATTGTAATCAAACATTACCAAACTCAAACCTACTGAGAATAACCCGGTTAGTTGGGGTTAGTTTTCAATTTTAATCAGACATTTTAAAACTTACCGATGTTATAACCTGGTTCGCTTGCTATTTTAATCAGACATTACCAAACTTACCAATAATAACCCGGTTAGTTTGGACATGCTTCAAAACTATCGCAATTTTTGTTTTCGAAAAATAAATATACAGGGTGTCCCACGGTGGATGGCGTATTAGACGTTTATGGAGAACTAAAAAGCGGATCATTTTGAAAATTTGGCAACCGGGATAAACGACCATGATCTTCACTTTAAAAATATTTCTGATCATACGGTGTTGCCGCTTTTACTCTAAACCAGTGGCAACATCGCTATTTTTAATAAAAAATCCTGTATGTGATTGCATATTTCGATTCTACGTAAAATTCTGAGCAGATTTCATGTGATATACTCTATACCTAAGTTCAACTGTTTTGGAAATATTGACAGTTGAAAATTGACTTTTTGCAACTTTGACAGGCTGTAAAACCGGAACGGTTAATTTTAGAGGAAAACCGATTTTACATTCGTATCTGAGATTTTTATAAACTATCATTTGACACCAACTTTGAATTTAACCCGAGATTAAATTTATTTGGAATTTTTAATCATGGATTAAATTCAAAGTTGGTGTCAAATGATAGTTTATAAAAATCTAAGATAGGAATGTAAAATCGGCTTTCCTCTAAAATTAACCGTTCAGGTTTTACAGCCTGTCAAAGTTGCAAAAAGTCAATTTTCAACTGTCAATATTTCCAACAGTTGAACTTAGGTATAGGGTATATCACATAAAATCTGCTCAGAATTTTAAGTAGAATCCAAATATGCAATCACATACAGGGTGTTCCATTTGGAATGGCGATATTGCCACTGGCTTAAAGTAGAAGCGGCAACAGCGCATAAACAAAAATATTTTTAAAGTGTAGATCATGGTCGTTTATCCCGGTTGCCAAATTTTCAAAATGATCCGCTTTTTAGTTCTCCATAAACGTCTAATACGCCATCCACCGTGGGACACCCTGTATAGTGGAATTAATTAAACAGTGTATGCACGTGATCAAAGTTAATGACATAAGCACGTCGCAATGTTGCCGCTATTAACTTTCGTTTTACTTTGACATACCATGTCTAGTAAAATTTGTTGTCACAAAAAATGCAAAGCCATCGATTTTTATAAGTATAGATAGTGTATTATGAACACAATCTAAAAAAACTACTCACTTTTCGTCGTAAATTTGATTGCGAATAGAGCTAACATCAAGGTGATCTTAATTCGTAACCCGCTTCTTATGTGGACGTTTTTTCTTTGGTGAATTTACCGCTAAATTATCCCTAACTTTTTGAGAGATTTTACATTGGATTTTACTCACAGTGGTTATACCAATATTCAGTGCAGCTGCATCACGCTGGAAAAATATTCTCAATTAAAGCCCCAGAAGATTTATATTTGATAGTATCAATATACTTCACCTCTCTAACGCTATTTGATGGCAAAAAGGGGCCCCCATTATCTCGTTCTTGTTCAAAGAAACTAATAAGAGACACAACGAGTTTCTGACTCTGACTATTCAATGACTTTTGCATTTTATAGCACAAAACATCCCCCCTTAGAAATGTAAGTCTTATGAGAGACGTCAGTCTATCGTTTCAGCTTTCCCCTCCAATCACTAGAGGCGCTTCAATCAACCTATTAAAGTTTTCTTTTTCTTGCCGGACCGTGCGCCAAGATTTGAAGTTTATTTTGTCATTTTCAGTCGTCAAAATTTAAATTTTGAACTTCTCCCAACATTTAGAATTATCAATTAACTATCAATTATCAATAATTATTATCTCAAAATGTCTTCTCCCAGTTTGTTAATTGAAAAGCATCAGAAATGCTGTGTTCCGGGGTGCGGCGACAAATACAGCAGCTATTTCCGGTTTCCAATAGATGCCGAAAAAATGAAACAATGGCTAATCAAAATTCGCAATCCTTTACTAAATAGCCTCAGTGTCGAGAAGGCTTATAATAATTATAGAGGGTGAACAAGACATTTTCCTCGAGAATTTATTTTTGACGATCTAAAAGCCAGACGAGGACTCACATGGAATGCTGCGCTTTTGCTGTATCTCCCTGAAGGTAAGTTAATACTAGATATATGTGAGAAAGACGTACTTACATTTTCACTTAATCCTCCCCATAGTTCTCATTAACGATAACGTGTTAGAATTCGGGTTTAAAGGAGCATAGGTCAGAAACATTAAAATTAATTTTAATTTTAGCCCCAATTATCAAAAACAGTGAGGAGTCGTTAATTGATAAACCACAATCACCAAAATGGCAAAAAGTGGAGATCGACACAGTTGAAACTCGTCGAAGAGTCCTAAGACGCCTTCAGAAATTAGTTTCGCAACTATGATTGACATAGGTAGGTAAACATAATAACTCTGTTCCAACACGTCAAAAAATCGTCCCATGAACGGTTTCGAAAGCACTCAGTATAACAATTTTAGTTTCTGCGCAGAATCGTGACGGTTTTCTGCTGTGTTGGAACAAAGCTAATATTATTCATTTCTTTTTTTTAAATGTTTATTCCTTTATCAGGAGACACAATAATTAAAATATTCCTGGTTACATACAGGTACACCATATTCTACAATGCGTGTATCCAAACTTTTTTGGTAAAATCATTGGTAACGAAATTTCTGTTTTAGATCAACCAGGCCCTTCATGTCGTCAATTTTTATCTACTGAAACTTCTGCAATTCGGGCAAACTTTTATTGGTAGGTACCTAAGTGTTATTGCTTAATGAATAACCACCCAGTTGGGAGTAGGTGAATTTTAAAACATCCTAACTGAAGTAGGACTACTACCATAAAAGACTACTAATTACTAAAACTTGCAGTCGAATGCTAGAAAAATTAGAAGCTAAATGTGCGAAAAACTCGTCTCCAATCTTGATCTATTTTTTTTTTGCAGGTCATGAGAGACGATGCCAAATTTTAAAGAACATTAAGGTCACTAGGCAAAAATTCCTATCCCCAACGGAAAAATATCTTTATTCCAAAGTTATAGAATCCAGCAATAAGTTAAGAAGAATCAGTAGAAGGTTGTCGTCATTTAAATCCAAAGTTTCTGCTGCTGAATAACTTGCAAAATAAACCAAATTTCAAAGGCTCGTAGACCACGTCAATCCATTGATATACAGCTTTATTTTAAGCCAAGTCCGTACTCAAAACCAAAAGCCTAAAGCTAGACGATTTACATTGGACGAGAAGTTGTTGGCGTTGTCTTTGCTTAAAGCTAGTGGTAAAGGGTATAGACTATTATCAAAAATATTTATTCTATCATTCAGGCAAAATCAGTTTCTTGAATGAGCTTTATATTATGTATAACTACATAAACTTTCTACCTAACACATGCGGAAAGTGTATTTTCTGGACTTAAAGGCTTGTCCGAACTCTGCTTTTTGTTGTCATTCGTGCAACTTCGATCATGTGCAGAAACACTTTCCTCACTTGGTAGGTTAACAACGATTTTGGATTGTGAGAAAAGGACCTCTTTTGTCATTTTATTTACGATTTAAGTTTTTCATCAAGCTGTACGTCATTACTTCTTGTAACTGTCCTTATTATCTTTATACTAGCATTACCTACCTATGTATGTATACTTACATGAAAAAAAAACTGTTTCGCAATAATTGTAATTAATTCCATATTCTATTATATTTTCTGTTTCAAACTTTAATAAATATCTAAATTTGTCATCTTAATTCTTAGTCAATTTTACCTTGAAGGCGCTTCAACACTAACGATTTTATGAGTTTCTTCTTTTTGGCACAATTACTTTATGCCAAAAAATGGTAGAAACTTTAAAGTGGTAGTGTTGACTCGCTAGAATCAAACAATGGTGCAAACGATCCACCGGAATGAATAAGATACCGAACGAACCCTAATTGCGTTTTGCATTCGCCAATAAATCCAGAATTACAAAAGCTGACCCCCCCAGTCACTAGAGGCGCTGAAAACTTATAGACAGGTTCTCAACACGGCACTTACCTTTCTAAGGGGGGATGTTTTGTGTTTTATAGATACACAAATAGAAATTTCAAATTATTAAAATCAGTAACCGCAGATTTGCAGCAGTATTTGGCAACATAACCCATGAGTGCCAACCTAAATGTCATTTTATCGGCCGATTCGGTTAAATGCCAACAGTGTTCTGTCTTTTTTTAACTAAGGTTAAATAAAAAGGAGAATGAGCTCCCAGCTTGAAACGAATTTTAATTTCTTACAATCTGCAATTGGCAATAATTTCGACGTCATTGATCACGTGCATACACTGTTTAAATAATTTCACTAACATAGACATGTGTGTAATGTCTGCGAACTAACCCAAATTGCAGTAATATCTGATTAAACAGAAAAAGTGTAAGCTCGAACATGAAAATATTTTACAATATCAGTATGGCTCTACGCTCTCGTATTTTTGAGTCATATAAGGAGGTTTTTTTTTTCTAAAATAATAGACTATTCAATACCCTATCCAGCGTTATTCACCTCCTGCTGCGAGCCCGCAGAGCCGGCCGCTTGAACAAAAACCGTCCCGGGCCGATTCAAAGTTGCCCATCCGCCCCTGGCTATTGGTTCATTTTTCAATCCATGAGCAACTGTTTTTAGACGACTGATATCTGGAGGGCACACAAATGGTTTTATAAATTCGTCATTAAAAAGTTTTCTTCTACAAACAAAACCAAATTTTGAGGCGGTAAACCGAAATTTACGAAGATCTTTCCAAAGGTCGTTCTGGTTCTGCGTTCTTGTCTTTTTCTCTATTTCTGCTGCTTGCTCCATAGAAATTGGTTGTAATGAGGCGTGGTGGACTGGCGCCAAACTTATTAGGATGTCAACCATTTCTTTATCATCTAATGGCAATGCTATAGGTAGATCGTCCAGGTGTTCATCCCTCTCAAGACCTGTTGTAGCAGCAACATTTTTGGTCCCAGCACGAGCCATATGTCCCAATAGCGAGGATGCTGGCACATTTATTCCTATAAGTTAAAAAACATCAGAATTAGATAAATAATAAGTATACAAATCTGCTACATACCATTTTGTAGAAGTATTGTTCTATCATTTGCCATGTTTTCAGTACATAGTGTACTAGCAAATGGTATGGACGGGTTAATTTCTTTTAAAACAGTTTTTAGGTTTGTGATACTAGCTTGGTTGATTTTCTTCAACTCATCATTCCTTATGGGGTTTTTTATTTGACAAATAACTGGTTTTTTTGTCCTTTTTATGTTGTTTGGGTCAATAAAAACACTTTCAGGTATTTTTTCTGCAGTTATTTTGTTCCCTCTTGGCTTATTCCATTCCATTGGGATTGAAGTGCATGATGCACTTTCTGGGACTTCTTTAAAGCCATTCAAAATTAAATGCTGCAGAAAGTAAGCCAGCCCAACAACGTGGTTGCAAGATTCGGAGTTCCTATAAAAATAAAATAATTTCATTAACACTGGTAAATATAATGTAACAAATTATCGTTTTCTTACCCCGCCTCACATGTACAGTGAGCTTCCACCATAAGGTCCACTGATGCAAATTTTAAATGAAGGCTATGCGGCTTCTCATTCTTCTTCTGGCTCCTATAGCATTTCGCCTTGATGGTACACTCATTCTTGTGTATGAACACATCATGAATATACCCCTCAGCAAAAAATTTATAGCCACGATCGCTCTGCCTGTGTGTCCACGATTTTTTTGTGAAAAAGGCTGCTGAAATTCCAAAGTGAAAGCCTTTGAAAAGGGAGAGATCTTTCACCCAAAAACTACTATCAGCCATATTATCAGGAGTAATCACTAAACACAATATCAACACTATAATATCCAAGGATAATAACAATGAAACTGAAACGAAAATAAAACACACGAAGAAAGCTGACAACTTGCTTGAACGAAATTCAAAGAATGAATGAACCCTCCCGAGGGCCTTAACTCCCTTAATATCTCGCTTAATATGCATTTTACTTGATTTTACGACAATAATTTGAATAATCATCATTATAATCTTGAATAAATAAATAAATAATCAACCTAACCTAGCCCCTAGTCAGTCGGGGTGTCAGGTGGGGTGGAGCGTGTTCGTTCAGGTACTAGGTACGACTCGTCGGTTGATCCTTTTCTCCTTGTCTTGATATGCAAATAACAAAGATGGGACGATCAAACCCACCGCTCCAATGAACTTGACACAGGATCGAACATCTTGTTGACCGTCAGGGCTTTCATAAGACAAGAACAAAAAATGTGCTCTCTCTCGCACTTATGTTTGCGCAGCTTTTAAATGTATACCTCCAGTGGCGCGTGAAATATATCGGGTTCTCTGTCTAGCGAGCTCAAATCCGTATTTGCATCTTCGTTTATCACAAAATAAATAGGTCTAATAGACCTATTGTCGTGCAGCATTGTTGTACGTTTGTGACTGATTAGAATAATTATTATTTCTTGGATTATCATTATTTTGAGAATAGTTATTTCTAGAATAATTGCTGGAATTTGAAGCATTATTTTGATTAGAATACGAGTTAGGAGATCGATCAACGTGTAGGTAAGTATTATGCTTAAGGTTGCATTTTTTGCACCCACTTGACATGCATTCTGATTTAATGTGGCCTGACCTAAGACAATTTCCGCAAAGTTTATGATTTCGAATTTCATTATATTTTTCAGCAATAGACAAACTATTGAATTTCGGGCAATGATAGATAAAATGATTCTGATTGCACACGTGACAATTATTACTGGCTTCTCTTCCGCGGTTTTCCATTACTGGAAACGAAAGTCTACGAGGATTTGACATTTCTCTATTCGCGTTTTTCAAGTGATAACCTTTATCAGAGTTTTTTTCAAAATGCGTGTTTTTATTTGAACCTTGTTTTACAAAATCTTGATTTACTGCTTCAAGCGCAAAGCATTTCTTTGTTAAATAGTCTGTTAAATCTGTAAGAGTGGGTAAATTATTGCCATTTTGCTTATTTTCCCATTCCCTACGAGTCCTTTCATCTAACTTTTGCAAAATCATTGTGATGAACAGCATCTAAAAGTTTCCTGATATGTGTGGCCGATTCTTTTATAACGTTGGGTAGATTAAACAAAATGTTATTGACGTGGTAATTTATAATAGCTATTTTATTGTCAAAACGTTTTTCCAAGAGATTCAATGCGATAGTATAATTATTAGCCGTTACGTCCAGAGCTTCAATCAATTTAAGCGCCTCATCCTTACAGCAAATTTTCAAGTACCTAAAAAATTTATCAATATCACTCAAATCAGTTCGATTATGTATGACCGAATTAAAAATGTCGCGAAAGCTGTACCAAGTTTCATATTTGCCGTAAAAACTGGGTAAACCTAAATCAGGAAGCCTGGCGACACCAGCACCTGTATTACCAAGTACATTCCCGTGTGCGTTTTGTATTGTATTATTCGCGATATTTACTTTTTGTTCATTACGTTCATTTGCAATTAATCGTTTAGCCTGCGATATTAACGAGTAAAATAATGATTTAGTATCCAATCTAAAATCCTTTTCATCATTGTCTAAAAATTCTAAGCGCGTCTGTACCTGGTCAAACTCCGAAAAATCGTCCTCAACGCTTTTAAGCCTGATTTCGAGTTGAAAAATATCAATGGGTTCGTCATTGGTTAAATAGTCTTCGAAGCGTTGAAGCCTATCACAAATTACTGATCTTGCGTGTAAAAATTCTTGAGTTTCAATTGGCATAACATCATCATTATTATTTTTCGAGTTATTTTTCTTATTACGAGGCATTTTTATTTATTATTATTTATTTATTTTTTTTATAACTTTCGATAAAATCAACTTAAAAGTTCAATGTTTCGTGTTTCGAGACGAGAAAACGAGAATTTATATACGTGAACGAGACCTGAAAAATACGTGAAACGAGGCGTGAGAAACACGTGAAACGAGACCTGAAAATTACGTGAAACGAGGCGTGGTTTAAATTCGAGGCGAAATTATGCGAGAAATAAATGATAACGAGATTACGTGCTTAATTATTACGTGCAATACAAGATTTACGTGCAATACGAGCTTTATTTACGTGCAAAACGAGATTTATTTACGTGCAATGCGAGATTTACCGCAAAAAAATGGATTAAATCAACAAATAAATTATTATTAATCACACCGAGACTATACAAACTTTCAATTATGATTGGAATCATGGATAAAATAAGAAAATATAAAGGAACGAGCTCACCATTGACGGCTTCTTCAGTATTCCACAGGTTGCATCAATAAATTCACATCCGACCGAAGTGACCAAAATGATCCTCTGTTGAGGACTTTCGAAGGACCACCCTTTATTATAGGTCAAAGGGAACCCAAACACATTAACGAGAATTAATACTTTAATTGATTAACCATTTATTGCGGTACAAAACGAATTTTTAATTGATTATTAGTCAAACAATAACAACGTGATGTCGTGACATGCTCTCGAATCCGTCTCTTCTTATTGGTCGCGCCGAGCGATCCTATTGGTCGCGCTGAGCGATCCTATTGGTCGCTTGCCGTTCTTCCTGCAGCTGTTCTTGCGCGTTGCCAGATCCTTTTGAGTTGCTAGGTTTATTACGGCGTTGCCATGTTTAAGAATGTTGCTACACTTTTGTTCAATATAACAGTCTGATATAAGAAATTTGATTTGAATGTTCAAATAGATTTGAATGTCCAAACACTATAGATTCACTTTGCTCTTTCGAAATGCCAGCATTATATATAGTACCTACTTCTTGTAATTTCTGGTCCTATACTAAAAGGCTTCAGCTTGCCTTTTCTGGAAAAGGATGCGGTATAATTACATCCAGTAGAAGCATGAAAAGTTGGTGGAGATTTGTACATGCTGGATCTCAATTTATTAAAGATTGCACTCACGTCAACAAATCTACAGGTATTTTCAGATGCAACTCCAACTATACATCGACGTTTTTATTAATTTTGTGTAGATTCCCTAGCAGTGTCAGAACCACGAACTACCCCATTATTATTTGCGGTATTTGCTTCAATTTTTGACAAAGGAAAGATTATTCGGCTGTCAGCTTCTTCATGGAAACACTTGAAGGTATCAACAATTTCTCTATGTATATGTCCTGGGACAACAGTAAATTTGTAACAATCTTTATTGCAATTGACATATATAGTTTTATTACTCACAATTTCAACAAACATATCATTTTGCCAAAACTGACATAAAAATTTGATCAAGGACTGTATAAAATTGTCGTTTCGCATTGCCTTCATAAAATCTGATGAACGTTGTTGTTCAGAACCCTGAATTAAGAATTCCATACTACTTTTATATAAATTTGCTCGTTTATCACGCTCAATATCTTATTTTTATACTGACGATATGGACGATGAAATTGAAGAGATAATGCATGATTCTTCTGATGATGAACAATAGAAATTGATTTGATACCCAAAAAATTTAAAAAAGAATCTTAATATCATTATTTTTCAAATATTATTTTGTCATTTTTTCCTATATTTTGCTAACCTTTTCAGCTCGTGCCATATTTTTATTAGGTAATATTATTTTGGTTTAAGTATGATGCAGTCGAAGAGTTTCTTGAGTCTAAGTCATATTTCACTACTTTCTGGTTAGATTTCTGAAATTTTAGATTTTCTATATGTGGCATTTTTATTATTTTTGAATGCTAAAAGTTCCTATTCACTTTTTCGTCTTTTATACCTGTTTTATTTTACGTATTTTTCGTTTGTATCTATCTATATTTAAGTTTATATTTTTTGACTGTTTTCGACTCTCTAAAGCTCCTATTTACTCCTTTACATGTTATGTAGCTTTTTAAGTTTAAAGGAGTAGATATCTTCAATAGGTATCTACTAGCTTCTACCCTTATAAAAAGTTTCGCAACTGTTCCATTTTTTTTTTTTATGAATATGTTTTATTTTATAGTTTTTAGGTAACGCACATGCCTATAATTTGGCCAGAATTATTTATTTTGTTAATAAATTTTGTAGTTATTTATTAAATATTTCTTATTTTATGCTGTATTAACAACAAAATCTAAATTTTCTAGAGCGTCTGCAACTTGTTGTTGACCGTCTGCCGAATTTTAAAAAATATTTGTTTACTCTACACACAAATACCTTTCATTTAAGCCCAAATTTGAATATGTACCTCATAAGGTAACTTACGTCAGATTTTCGGCGTCGCGGCGGGCGTCTGCTTTACATAGGCGTCCAAATATCGACGTCTGCCGGCCGAATTAGGTATCTAGGAGCTTTTCCCTTACACATTCTGAAATTTTTAGGCATGTACCAATGAGGTGAGAAAACCCAGATTTTCGTCTTTTTGACGAGCTGTCATTTGTGAAGTTGACCGCTGGACCCCGGCAGACGGCCGATTATGAGATATGCACATAAAGTACTTTCATCCAAGAAACTCGAACCTTTTGTACCCGATGAGGTGACTTATTTGCTTCTCGGCCGTAGGTCTAATAGCTTCCTATCTAGGAAGCTAAAAATATTGAAAGTAGTATTTTCCATGATCCAAAAAATTTTTGGAGCTTTATTTGGAATAAAAGACAAAATAGTATTATCAGCAACAATTTCACTTATGATAACAATGACTTCACTGATAAAAATGACATTGCGAATGCCTTATTTGCTATTTTTTTTGAGAGTGTGTATACTATTTCTCTATGATTGAATCCAACGGCCATCAATCAAAAATTGAATGCTCATCATCATAACTTAAAATTTCTTCTATTATTTATATTAGAGAAATGAGAAAATATTCTGTGATCATAAATATTAATTAATTAGACAAAACCGACACCAATAATAGTGTGTTTTCGAATTTGCGATGATGCGAGATGCAGTAAAAAGGTAAACACAAAGCTTATAATACAAACATTTTTAGTTACAGTATATTTATAAAATTGGAATAAAAAAATAAGTTTGTTTGAAGATATCTCAATTTTTGTATTGTTCAATTACCTCCTTGACCCCCTTGAGGAATCTCATTGCATCTAATTTGAATTTTTTTAAAAATAAGTTCTGTTATCGTTCTAAACAGTTGCTCGGTAAATTTTAGCAAGTTTTTTCAACAAATGTTTTGCTTCGCAATCAACTGTTTCGAGCGTTTACAGTACTTTATTTTTAATAAGTCTTAAATAAAATCAAAGTTAATAATTTAATTATTCAAAAAAGCCGCCTTTTCACTGTCGGTAAAGAAGAAACCTGCATTCAAACAATGTTCACTCTTTTATTGCTGTCCGTAGCCACCAGCGGCGCTAACGTCGACATTGTGCCAGTTAAGTACAGGGGAATGACTTCTCTCGTAGTTTACTACTATTATATTTCTCTATGCTGCACCCCTAGAAGCAGTACTTCATGACAGACACAATCGAAAGCTTTTTTCAGGTCACAAAAAACTACCGCGGCCACTTCGTCATTTATCTTCTAATACAGCTCATCCAAGAGATGAAATATGGCATCATCAGTGTTTTTTGACTGCTGAAACAGAGACAGAAAAAACAATTTATGCCTATCAAGGAAGCTCAACATCCACCTTCATTAGCCACTCTAAAATTTTAGTCAAAGTTGGCAGTAAGGATATTGGCCGGTAATAAGATGGTAAATTCTTATCACCCCCCTATTAAACAAAGGTACTACCCAAGATTGCTTCAAAAATGAGTATTTGATTATGAACATTAATGACATAACCTAATGACGTTATGGTTTGTGTTTGTGTGCCTCTTGTCGGCCATATTTGTGTCACGTGTTTTGGATAGTCTAATTCGCACCTAACAAGTTGCACGCAAATATTTACGATCGATTTCAAATAAAGCCCCCCAATTTGTTATTAAAGTGCGTTTTTTTTTTAAAGATAAAAGTCAAACTGACATTAGGTTGGCAATACAATGTGAAATTGTCAATGCTATCAAATTTTTCATGTAGAAAAGGCTTATGTTGCCAACATAGGTACTGAATTTTTGACTTGGGGAATTATCTTTAAAAAAAAAACGCACTTTAGTGTGTGTGTAAGGAGCGTTCACAGGTTAGTGGATTAAATGTTATTTTGTTTTTGAGAGTTCAATTTATGCAAGTTTTATTATTTTGTTCATTTTTATGTATTTTTTGTTTGTTTATTTTTTATAACATGTGCATTGTTCATGTATTTAACAAAAATCGTTTCATGCTGTAAACCAGTGGCGTATCTACCGGTGTGCCATGTGTGCGAAGCACACAGGCCCGGGCCCGAGAGGGGCCCGTGAGCTCCATAGCGAAACTGCAAAAAAAAAACGTAAAAAAATCGAGATTACACCAAGAAAAAAAAGTAGCTACAGAAACTTCAACATACTGAAACAGAAGATCCTTCCAAGACCCAAAATAGGAATTCTAGGCTTCAAAAATTTTTCGCATTTAAAAAATTTTCGGATGGAAAATGCGTCCCTGATGCAATTTTGACGCGTTGCTATGACAAAAGTGACAGAATCTCAGACAGAAGTGTCGTAACAATATGGCGGAAGTGGGATACGCTTTTTTCTCCTTATGTCGCCTCCTTATTATTCTACCTCAATGATTTTTCCTTAATTTTGCCTAAATAAGTCAATTTTCTTTGAATTTTTCCTAGAGTGATTTTTCACTGGAAAATTTCGAAATTTCCCTATAATGAGCTCCTCACTTTTCTCTTTATCCTGGAAAATTTCCAAAATTTTCCCTCTAGCAGTTTTTCAAAAAAAAATTTAAATGTGAAAGGATGAATTTTGCTTAGAAAAGTCAATTTTCTAGAACTTTCCTATCGACTTTCCTTAGAGTGATTTTTCACTAAAAAATTTTGAAAATTTCCTATAATGAACTCCTCATTTTCTTCTTTCTTCTGGAAAAAGTTCACAAGTTTCGCTTTATTAGTTTTCCAGAAATAAATTAAAATGTGAGAGGATGAGTTTTTCTTAATTTTACTTGAAAAAATCATTTTTCAGAATTTTTCCTGGAACGATTTTCCATTGGAAAATTTTGAATTTTTCTTATAATGAGCTCCTGACTTTCCTCTTTTTCCTCTTTTGCCAATTTTCCAGGAACCAATTGAAATGTGAGAGGATGAATTTTCCTTAATTTTACTTGAAAAAGTCAATTTTCCAGAATTTTCCCTAGAGTGATTTCTCACTGAAAAATTTCGAAATTTTTCTATAATGAGCTCCTCACTTTCCTCTTTTTCTTGGAAAATTTTCAAAATTTTCCCTCTGCCAGTTTTCCAGAAAAAAATTAAAATGTAAGAAGGTGAGTTTTCCTTAATTTTGCTTAAATAAGTCAATTTTCCAGAATTTTTTATGGAGTGATTTTTCATTTGAAAATTTTAAAATTTTTGCAATAATTTCTGTAATTTTCATAGTTTTTCGTAATGTCCATAATTCCCGTAATTTTTCGCTATTCACGTCATTTTTCATAATTTCTATTTTTCGTAAATTCTGTAATTTTCTGTAATATTGAGAAAATTTCCGTAATTTACAAATAATTCCTGTAATTTTGAATAACTTTGAGTAATTCCTGCATTTTTGGATAATTCCTGTAATTCCCCTATTTTTTTGTAATTTCAGAAATTTTGAATTAAGTATATAATTCCTATAGTTTTGAATTGATAATTTGAAAAATATAAGAATTGCAAAAATTTCGGAAAATTTTACGAAAATTACAAAAATTGAAATTAGCAGAAATTACAAAAATTTCAAAACTACAAAAGTTACTAGATTTTTAAAAACTTATGAGAATTAAAAAATTAAAAGAATTAAAAAATTACGAAAATAATTTATTAAAGAATTACAAAAATTGAAAAATATTAGAAACTACGAAAAAATCAAAAAATTACCAAATTTGCGAAGATTCCTCAAAAAATTACGGAAATCACAAAAATTAGGAAAATTATAAAAATTCCATTAAAAAATTACGGAAAATACAGGAATACGGAAAATATAGAATTAATAAAAATAAATTAAAAAATTATGGAAATTTCAAAAATTACATGGATCGCGAAAAAATGAAAAAAATCGGAAAATTGCAAAAATCACGGGAATTTTGAAAAATCACGGGAAATACATTAATTATTAAAAAACTAAGAGGAAAATTAAAAAATTACAAAAAATCGGGCATTACAAAAGCAATGAAAATAAAAAAAATTGAAAAATACTGGAAATTCAAAAATTATGCAAAATTACAAAAATAATTGAAAAATTACATAAAATACGGAAACTACAAAAAAATAACAAAAATCATTAAAATTGCAAATATCATGAAAATTTGAAAAAATTACAACACTTACAATTATTGAAAAATTAAAATGAGAATTGCAAAATTACGAAAAAAACCGGGAATGGAAATACTTATGTAATGTAAATTATTTTAAAAAATTACGGGAATTTCAAAAACTACGTGAAATTGCAAAAATCATTAGCAAATTACAGCAATTACGAAAAAATTACAAAAATCACGAGGATTACAAAAATCACGGGAATTTCAAAAATTATGTAGAACTGCGAAAATCATGGGTAAATTGCGAAAATGAAATTTGAAAAAAATTAGAAGAATTATAAAATTACGAAAAAAAACACGGGAACTTCAAAAATTATTAAAATTTCGAAAACATTGGAAAATAACGTATTACGAAAAAATAACAAAAATTATGAGAATTGCAAAAATCACGGAAAATTTAAAAAGTTACGGAAACCACCATTATTAAAAACTAAAAAGCAGAATTATAAAATTTGAGTATTACAAAAGCAATAGAAATTATTGGCAATTTCAAATATTACGTAGAACTACAAAAGTCATTGATAAATTACGTAAATTACAGGAATTATAAAAATGAAAAATAACGAATATTACAAAAAATCACGGAAATTTCAAAAAATACGGGAATTAAAATTATTGAAAAATTAGGAGAATTATAAAATTACGAAAAAAAATCATGGAAATTTCAAAAATTATGTAAAATTACGAAAATTATTGGAAAATTACGAAATATGGAAAAATATTAACAAAAATCACAAAAATTTCAAAAAATCATGGAAATTACATTAATTATTAAAAAAATTGAGAGAAGAATTATAAAATTAGAAAAAAATCGAGTATTACGGAAAACAATGAAAATTATTGAAAAAAATTACGCGAATTTCAAAAATTACGTAGAATTGCAAAAAATTATTGGAAATTATGTTTTACGAAAAAAAAAAAAAAAACACGAGAATTTTAAAAATAACGGAAATTTCAAAAACTTACGGGAATTATCATTATTGAAAAATAAAATAAAGAAATTACGGGAATTAAAAAAATAACAGAAATCACGAAAATCATAAAAAAATACTGAAATTAGGAAAATCATAAAAAAAATTAGGACAATTAGAATAATTATAGGAATTGCAAAAATTACGGAAATTACGAAAAATTGAAAAAAAAAAAAATATCGGAAATAACACAAAAATTAAGGAATTTGTTAATTAACGAAAATTACGAGAATTGCAAAAATTGCAGAAATTACGAAAAATTTCGGGACTACGGAAAATAATTAATTTTTTAAAAAAATTATGGAAATTAGAAAAGTTACAAAAGTTTCGAAAATTCTGGAAATAAATTACGGAAAGGATAACGCACATCTAACATGGGATTTTTGGGCTCTATGGATTTTGCCCATTTTTTGATATGTTGTAGAGGATTTAATTCTGAACAACCACTCTTTCGAGTACGGTGGATCACAATTTGAACCACCTTTTTATGATTGCCTGAAGTACAGTGGTGTAAAATATATACCACCAAAATAAAAATTTCTAGTGTAAAGGTACGCCGGTTTATTTATTGTACTACATATGGAATGCATGTATTTGGATGCGGGCGAAGGAATTTCCCCTTCTCCGTCACAATATTATCATTTTCCGTTGAATTGAGTCTGAAATGGACGTCGGTTGTTTACCTGACGTTTTTTCTTGTTTTCAGAGCTTCGTAAATGTGTTTTTTTCTTGAAAATTGTTTGGCTACTATTGTGAAAAGTGATCTGGAGGTACAATAGAAGGTAACTGATAGATCTTTTCATTTAGATTTAGTTTGATTAGGTGTATTTTGCCTCTATTATTGCAGTGTTCAGAAACTGTACCACCGTACATTTACGGCAATGAATACTAAGGGCCGGAATCAATACGATTATTTTACCTCACTGAATCCAGATGCTTTATTTGGCATCATAGATGAAATCGGCGAACAAAATGTAGGAATACCATCTGAATCAGGCTCAGATAATGACAGCAGTGAAGAAAATAATCAAGATGCTCCTAGTACTTCCGTTGGTTTGATACCTGATGACGCAGAATCTGAATATGTGCTTTCTGCTTCAGATAATTCAGATTCTGAGTGGGATGCTGAAGACCTAGTACCCTTAGCTCAATTAGCGGCAAAAATAAAAACTGAAAAACAGATTTCGTGGGAAAAAAAAACTACCCATATTCGTGCACCAATTCCATTCGCTGAAGATACAGGTTTATCAGAAATCTTTCCAACCCTAGTCCAGTCGATATTTTCAGTTTACTGGTAACTGATGACATTATCAATCATATAGTATTTCAGACTAATTTGTATGCTGAACAAGAGTTTACCACGAAAGGTAAAACATACAAAAGAACTAATCCAGACGAAATTAGGGCGTTTTTGGGAATAAATCTCCTCATGGGCGTAAAACAATATCCAAGTTATAGAGATCATTGGAGTACAGCGCCTGATCTACATGATCCCTACATAAGTCGAATAATGACGGTACACCGGTTTGGGTGGCTTTTGTCGCATGTTCATCTAAATGACAATAGTGTTATGCCAGCACGTGGTACAATCAATCACGATAAGTTATATAAAGTGAGACCGTTCTTGGATTCACTGAAAGCTAGTTTTCGAAATTGTCTTCAGCCACACGAAAATGTAGCAGTGGATGAATCCATGATAAAAT
Source organism: Ceutorhynchus assimilis (assembly GCA_917834065.1). NCBI lineage: Eukaryota > Metazoa > Arthropoda > Insecta > Coleoptera > Curculionidae > Ceutorhynchus > Ceutorhynchus assimilis. The sequence continues at coordinate 15,552,881 of OU892289.1, forward strand.
TCAAAGGTCGCATTTCCATAAAACAATATATGCCCAAAAAACCTGTAAAGAGAGGGTACAAGGTATGGATATTGGCTGATTCATCTGGGTACTGCTTGAATTTTGAAATTTATACGGGAAAAACAGGAAATGACGTTGAACTTAATTTAGGTGCTCGAGTAGTGAAAAATATGACATCTGAAAAAGCAAATAAAAACCATAAAGTATTTTTCGACAATTTTTTCACTAGTGTTCCACTAATGGAAGAACTTCTTCAACAGCAACTGTATGCTTGTGGTACAGTTAATTCCAATAGGAAAAAATTGCCAAAATTCAAGACTGATAAGGAGCTAAAACGTGGAGATTACGATTGGTATACAAGTAACTCAGGTATGGCGGCTATAAAATGGCGTGATAAAAGGTCAGTACATTTATTATCTAATTATCACGATCCCTCTTCAAGCACTGAGGTAAAAAGGAAGGAGAAAGATGGAACACATGTACAAGTACCTTGCCCTGTCATGCTCACTGATTATAATAAAAATATGAATTTTGTAGACAAATTCGATCAACTTAGAGCATGCTACGGTATCGATAGAAAAAGCCACAAATGGTGGCACCGAATATTTTTCTTTTTTATTGATGCAAGCCTTGTGAATGCTTTCATTATAAACAAATTATTAGTGACAACTCCTCAATTATCAATGAAAGATTTTCGAAGACAAGTTTCGGAGGGCCTTGTTGCAAATGTTTTAGTTGGGCGTTTGTCATTGCCTGTAGAAATATCCTTACCTATAAAGAAACACAAACCAACCGTTTCAAAATCAATAAGGCTAACGGCAAGTACCCATCAACCAATGCGTACTAGTCGTAGGAGATGCGCTGTGTGTAGTACAAAAAATAAGGATGTTAGAACCAACTGGCAATGCAGTGTCTGCAATGTCCCACTATGTTTGGGAAAATTGAAAACTTGCTTTCAGAGTTATCATCGGAATGAATGATTTTTTTAAGGCTTAGGTACTGTGGTGCAATAAATAAACCACCTCATTTTGTTTATAACAATAGGCCTCATTGTTACAAAATTATTTTTGTGTTTATTTTTAAGCATCTTCTTATACAAAAATGTATAAAAAAATGTTTTTTTTCAATAAATTTTTTGTTCGTACCTCTAGGGTTTTTTTTATGCCAATTTCCTGTACCTGAAAGAGTTAAATAGGACGACATCTTGTAGGTACTACGGTTTTTGAGATATGAGCCTTGAAAGAGGAACCTTTTTGCGACTTTTTGTGTGGAGAGTATACGAAAAACTGATGTTTATCAGTCAAAATATTGACAGATCGACATATTTCAAGTCACTAACAAATGTCAACATAGGCTAAGGCCGGGACCGCACTGGCGCTAACATTGACCCCAGTGCGGTCCCGGCCTTAACCTATGTTGAGATTAATTTGTGAGTGACGTAAAACATGTAAACCTTTCAAAATTTTGACTGATAAACACCAGTAACACCAGTATCATGTATACTCTCCACACAAAAAGTCGCAAAAAAGTTCTTCTTTCAAGGCTCATATCTCAAAGACCGTAGTACCTACAAGATTTCGTCCCATTTAAAGGTTGTTCAGAATTAAATCCACTACAACATATCAAAAAATGGGCAAAATCCATAGAGCCCAAAAATCCCATGTTAGGTGTGCGTTATCCTTTATTAACAAATTGCAAAAATCGAAAAAACCTATGATGATTTTCAAAAAGTTAGAAAATAACAAAAATTACAAGAATCAGGAATTACAATTACAAAAATTATAAAGACCAGGAAATTAAAAATTTCAAAAAACGTCCAAGAAATTTAAAAAATTACGACAATTGAATTGAAAATTACGAAAACTATCAAAGTTACGAGAATTATAAAAAATTACAGGGATTACGAAAAAGTTACGGGAATTACGAGAATTAGAAATCACAAAGGCTTTCGGGAAATGATTTTGAAAAATGCCCAGAAAAAATACGGAAATTACGGGAATTACCTACTAATTTTTGAAATATACAAAAACGTGGAATTATAAAAATAACGGAATTTTCTGAGAAACTACGGGAATTAAAAAATTACGAAAATTTGAAGAACAACAGGAATTAATAAAAAAATTATAAGAATTATTTGAGAAATGACAGGAATTGAAAAATTTCTAAAGAAAAATTACGAGTCTTCGAAAATTACAAAATTTGCTACAATGAGCTCTTCATTTTCTTCTTTTTCTGGAAAATTTTTACAATTTTCTTGCCAGTTTTCCGGTTCTAAGAGGGTGAATTTTGCCTAAAAAAGTCAATTTCCCAGAATTTTTCCTGGAGTGATTTTTGACTGGAAATTTTTTCTATAATGTGCTCCTCACTTTTCTCTTACTTCTGGAAACATTTCATAATTTTCCCTTTGCCAGATTTCTAGAAAAAAATTAAAATGTAAGAGGATGAATTCTCCTTAATTTTGCTGAAAAGTAAGTTTTTCAAAATTTTTCCTGGATTAATTTTTTACTGAAAAATTTTGAAATTTTCGTAAAATGAGCTTCTCATTTTCCTCTTATTCCTGGAAAATTTTCAAAATTTTCTCTTTGCAAGTTTTCTAGAAAAAAATTAAAATGTAAGAGGGTGATTTTTTTTTAATTGCTTAAATAAGTCAATTTTTTAGAACATATTTGAAATTTCAGTCGTAAAAAAAAAAGAATCACCCTTTGTCGTTTGAACATGATATTTAAGAACACCCTGTATAATACGCAGTTAATTAATTTATATGTTTGAGACTCCAATGATTTTTTAAGAGCCGATATTTCAATGTCACCTAGTCACCTTAAGATATAGAATAAACATAGACATTGACAACATTGTCTGACCTTGTTCGATGACGTCATCCTAAATGTAATATAAGATAAAAACCGTATATTTTAAGGTAAGTCTTGATTTTAACAATAATAATTGCGAACGTGCTCTATGAATTAATCAACGAGAAAAACTTTTTTCTAAATTATGACGTCATCGTCAAGTAAGTACAAAAATTGCAAAAAAATACATAAAATAATTTGGTTGCACTAATTTTTTATATAAGTGTTAGGTAGTGCTATGGTGGGATGCCGAATAGGAGTGCTAATTTTTGCTTTAGGGGTGCTTAGCACCCCCAAGCATTCCCCTAGTTGCGCCAATGGTGATAAATTTACCTGCACCTGTGGACATCGGATTGTGAACAGGATATAATTATTTATACCACTTTTGAAAATGGTGAATTCACAATTCAACATTTAAATAAAAATACCTAATAAAAAATTTAAGGAGTGTTTTTTGAACGACTTTTGGGTCGAAATTTGGGTTAGTTTGGGTTACTCAAAAAAAAATTTAGCCTTCGGCGGGGGGCTTGTGATGGGCCAGCAGAAATTTTGGCACACAGGCCCGGAGCTGGGTTGATACGCCACTGCTGTAAACAATACCGATAAAGAAGTAAATTAAAACCTAAAAAATTATGTGCTGAGTTTTTGATTTTGTGTATTCAGAGCGTGTATTAGGGCCTTGTTGAATTTAGTAACATTTTCCTACCCTGACGAGAGAATATCCTAACAAATTGAAATAATTAATCTAGAGATATTAGCTCAAAAACAACTATAGCTGAGTAGCTTCCCGTATGGGACCTCAGTACCTGCTGGGAAACTGGCTAACTAACCAAAAACTCTTCAGTGTTGAATATAGGTAGTGTTGATTGAATGTAGTGTGTATAATTGAAATTTTAGCACAAGAACAGGGGCTATAATTTAAACTTTCATTGACTTAAATTATTGAATTGATAACTCACAATTATTTGTAGTTGAATGACACAGTATGTTTCGATTTTTGAGGAATGTTAGGGTTTCTCTGCCGTGCTCTTTCGCCTCGTTAGTTTCAGGATGAGAATGGTATGATTTACTTTAATAATAAAGTAGATGTTTCACAAATTTTTCGTTTCTTTGACATATCACAACTTCCCTTAAATTTCCCAAATATTTGCTATGTCAGGCGTATGTCCAAGTAAAATTAAGTAGGTTTCCACAATGTAGGTTCTATTTGTTTTTCATTTAGTTTTTCAGAAGATTTGTTGTTTAAAGGTAATAAAAATTCTCATCATTCAATCTTACTGAACGAACCCGGGTATGTTATACTACATCTCTAATTTGAATTTCGGGAAAATAGATCAGTAACTGGAAACTTGCTAGATTTTGTGGCATATTCCCCAGACGTTCTAACTGATGGTAACCAAATTGATGCGGTCTATACGGATTTTGCGAGGACTTTTGATAAAATAAACCACAACATTCTAGTTCAAAAACTTACATTCTTTTCAATCTCATCATAGGCTTGTCAGCAGATAAAATCATATCTCTCAAATGGGAACCAATTTGTCTCTGTGAAAAATTACCGATCAAACACTTACACAGTCACTTAGGGTGTCCCACAAGGTTCCGCCTTAGGGCCTCTCTTATTTCTAAATGATATTACAAGTACCCTAAAATCCTGTAAAATTGTTTTGTTTGCTGACGATATTAACTACCACTAAAGACCTAGAATAATGCTATTAAATTATAATGAACATCAAAATATTTTAGACATATTTGAAGACTCACTCATGAAATTCAAAAGAAAAACTGAAGACCTGTTTTTAGGAAATGATAACAAAAACACAACTGTTAAAAGAGTTCATCCACCTGTATTTCTTGTTTCAATAAATAAACTATCCCTTATTTTTGTAGCTTTCATAATTTCTTAAGCATTCCAATTTGTATGTTGAAACGTTACGTAAAAATCTGGTCATCTAAAATTATAGTAGTTTAATATTTTTACCCAAGCACACTCGATTAGAGAACAGCAAGTCCAAAACCCATCTAGTATTATTCTACATGTAGATACCTATTTATGAAATTTAAAAACAGATCTATATTTGTATCACTATTCACCAGAGTGTCTGGTGAAAAAATATTTATCCATAAAGTTTATAATCATCAAGTGTAACACAGTCATGATACTTGAATCGAGATTTAACGAAATATACAAGAAATTGTTATCACAAGAATCTACACTACAGAGTATCCGAAAATGAATATACCAAGATTTGTTCAACGATTCTTAACAAAAAAAATAGGTGACCTATATTTTTTATTTTTGGTAAAAAGCCCTCCTTCGGCGTGACAGCCCCTTGGATTTCGCCTCTAGAAATAGTATTTTTTGTATGTCTCAGAGTCTCAGAGCCCTGTTGTACGAGAATTACATGTTTGGTACGCACATGAGTTTTATGACATGAAGAATTGGATGGTGCTACTCTTTTAGGCGGAGGACACCATTGAGACACTTTTTTGTGGGCCCCGGTATTTGGAGCCTCAAGTCAAAACTTTGGTTGGGTAATTGAATATTAATTAATACGAACAATTTTCTGCCTTTTTTATTTTTTAGGTGTTCCATCCCCCGCTTCGACAACGGTAGCAGATTTGGTACCGAAACGTCAGCAAAAAATCCAGAACTCATACCACCGAGCCTAATCAAGTATTATTTTATTGAAATAATAAAACTCGATTCCTTTATAAAAAGTCGATTCGAGTAATTTATTTTATAAAAATAATCTGATAGGTAAAATTGCTCTAATCAGAGAGCTTGTAGTAATTCGTATCAAAGTCAAGAAACTTCTGGTATTAATTTCAATTGAGGTGTAAGTCCCAAAAAATGCAAGGTAATATTAGTAATTGAATATTTTAAAAAAATTTATTAAGTTAGAAGCTCCATTCAATTTAGAAATCTTTTTGACTCTTGAAATGTTTTCGGTAAACGCATTGTGTTTTAAAAAATGACAAAATGTGATCGAATACATATCAAGATTTGTATGAATTTCTACTTGTTATTCGTAGGTTGGTGTTTGCAATGAACAAACAAATTCAAAATTCAAACCTAATTGAAAACAATGTGCTAAATGAAAAAACGGATTCAAGTTAATTAACCGAATTATAGAAAATATGACTAATAAGTTTGTGTGCCTTATCTTACATTCATTATTGGACATCTCTAGTTTCCCAACTTGAGCAAGTAAATGGAAATTTTGTTGATGGGAAACCTGAGCAAAATTTTATTTTTCATTATCAGATGACATTATTTAAATAATTTGTATCACCAAAAACACCTGGATAACAAAATTATCTGTAGATGTCTCTTGGTTTTTAAAATCAGTTTAAAATCACACACTTTTTATCCAAGATATTGACTAATTGAAAGAACCTTATATAATAGTCTAGTTGTTTGGATATATACTAGGCGTTTATAAAAATGGCTGGGCTTAGAATACGCTTATTCTCATACTCCAAAGGAATGTGAGCTGGTGGCTCCCTACATTAGAACGCCAATGGTTACCTGACATCACACCTGCTTTTGCCATATGAAACACCCCCTCGCTCCTCATACGGAAACTGTCAGATTAAAAACGACGGACTTTTTTTTTACATAATATATATAAATAGTTAAATCAATTCGTTTTTAACCAGTTCCTGTTATAAAAATAAGTTTTAAATTGTTTACCTATATCAAAATCATAGATCTAAGATATCTAAGAGAATGGGAGAAAATCAAGCAACTAGATCTTTACTTAAAAAAATAAATATATATTTATAACAGAAAAAAAAATCACATTGTTACATACCTTTGGAATTCATTACATAAAAGATTCTACACATGCCCACAACTCATAAAAGAAAAACAAAACAAAAGGTATATTCAATATTCATGCAAGGTCTGTTCCTACAATAGGAAAGAAAAAAGCCAATCAGATAATCAGATCCTTGAAAAACAAGTTTCTCATTGATTTTCACAAACTAAAACCAATCAGCTTGCATACTATGGATCCGTTTTACAAGACTTTTTAGTGAAATTTATTTGTGTAACTTTGCATTTTCTGTTTGGGTATAGTTGTTGGCAAAAACGGTAGTTGTAAATAAATGGGTTGTTCATTGAATAATCTGTAAAATGAACAGTTTGCGAGTTTTGTGCTTGAATTTTCCTAAAATCTGTTACAATAAAATTACAAATGTAGATGATGGTCAGCTCTCAGAATAGTTATTTATTATCTGTATTAATATTTTGCATACAGATGTTCAATTTGTACAAAAGTTTTTAGACAATTTTTTGTTTAAAAATAGTAAAAATAAGGCAGAAATAAGGAAGGTCTAATTGAGGCTGATCCTCTCTTTATTAGAGATGTTCTTTTTCGAAATCGAAACTGCGCATGCTTAACTGTCAAAACAAGGCAATATTTCTCTAATAAAACTAATTTTATTCCCTATAATTTAAATTTGTTTCCAATTAATTACGTCTTGTAAAACGACTCATACTATTTTGGAATAATTATGATTCATGCAAAAACAAGATTACTATAAATTATACCTGTGAAGATGGATTATTGTGGGTTCTGGTATACAATACTGGAGCTATGTTATTGTGGGCATTGTCGAGCAAAATATTCTTTGAACCGGTTTGCAGGCGTAGCGAAGCGTAACGTGGGCCCTTGGGGGTATCTTGTTGGTCGTTCGAGGGGGTTTCTTGAAGCCTGGAAAAGAAAAATAGAATTTAGAAAATTGGAAAATTTGTATTTTGTTTGTTTTACAAAATTTCACAATTTAATGCCAATAAAAATAGAAGACATTTTATTAAATCTGTTCAGAACAGATTTAATAAAAATTTAATATTTGAAAATAATCTAGACAATCTCTTTTTTCTTACATTATATTTCTAAATATTCCAAAAAATTTAACTAGAAATGAGAAGAAGCATGGAATGGTACATGATAGTCTAGGAAAATTGTCGATTTTCAAAAAAAAAAATCCTACCCAAAAGAACTTTTCAGGGATGATAGGGGGAGGGTGGGTGATCATAAAACCGAAAATATCAAACATTCACCCCTCTGGCGTTTTGCGTTATAGGGGTTGAAAGTGCGCCATTGGCGATTTCTTGGTACCTATTGATTTTACAAAAAAATGTTTCAAATAAAAGATGTGCAACATTATTTGATCTACAATGTTTATCAAAAGACTTTTTTGATTTAGGGCCGTCTGTGGTCATAAGGGCCGTTTGAAATTTTATAATGAAAATGAAAAATTTTAACCAACGTGAAAACATTTTCTATAATTCATACAACATTTTTGCTTTATGAAGTTTTTACTCACCCCCTGCCGTTTTTCAAAAGGGGTAGTTTTAAGTTTTTTTATTTTTTTACAAAAAAAAATTCTCAATAAAAGTTTTATAAGATAACATTTCCTACAATTTGAAACGGTGTCTTTTAGTCACTCGACGTGTTGTCCAACTCGGCTTTGCCTCGTTGGACAATTTTCACGTCGCGTGCCTAAAAGACGCTCATTTCGTAACTTATTGTATAAATAGCTATTATGGCACTAAAACTCTGCTAAAGTGACGACCGAAGTGACAGAACCGATTCTGTCTTTCAACACTAATAATCTGCCCACCTGCAGGCTATCAGTGTCACTCACCTAAGATACCTCTGACCATTTGCCACCTGAATTCACCTTAAAGGTGGCACCAGTAGGGCTCGAAGTTTAATCATAACATAATCACTACAACTCGGCCGTCCTGACAAAACAGAACGCCCTCGTTCTAAGAATAACATAATAAAATCTAAATTATATAAATAGCACATAAACCCCTTAAGGTACCTAAATATCCAAATTTCTAATATAAGGATAACATAAAAGAGTAAATCTATATACATAACATACATAAATAAAAAGTCAGAGAAAACTATCTAGCCTAATTTACAATATCTAATGAGTACCGCAATCAGTACATACACAAATGTTTAAACTCAAAAAATTACATTTTTTTTTTTAAATAAAATGAGTGAAATATTAATTAAATTACTGATTGAACATTTTCATGATTCATGATCAGAATGATCAGATTCACAAACATTTTTGTCTAGTTCGGGATTAATAATAGAGTCAAATTTATCAGGAAAATTAGCCCATAACTTCAAATGGTCAGCATCAAAAATACCTTCAAATAGTCTTTGAGTGATTTGGAACCCATCGACATCAGCTATGATATACCGATCATTTGGCAAACACTTCTTTATTATATAAGGGCCTTTATACTTTGGAAGTAATTTTTTGTTCACTCCTGGAGTAACATCCACATTAGGAATCATAACAAAATTACCTATTTCATAAGATTTTGCTAATTTGTGTTTTTTGTCATAATAGTTTTTATTATAGATTTGATTTTTTTCAATATTACTGGCGGCTTTGTCACGAGACTCGTTTAAGCTACAAGAATATTCTTCACCATAAATAAAAGAAAGAAATTGTTTTACATTGTCTTGAACAAGTCCTTTTTGAGGAATACCAAAAAGTAACTTGGCTGGTGTTTCACCAGTGGAACGATTAATAGTATTATTGATAGCAAATTCAACATCAGTCAAAATATTATCCCATTTATCTGGGGCTTCGGTCAGCTTTGCCATCATAGGAATTATAACGCGGTTGAACCGTTCGATTTGCCCATTCGCACGTGGCACGCCAGTGGCTATCAGTGTATGAGCAATTTCACATTTTGTCAAAAATTCTGTGAAAATCCTTGATGTAAAAGCACTGCCACTATAGTCCAACAAATACCATTTTAAAGTCACGTGATTTTTCTCTATCCTTGTTGAATACATCTCAAACAGCGGTGATAGCAAAATTGACAAAAAAATTGGTGTCTAATTATTGTTCATAATATTCTTACCTGAAATAGAATCCGTCACTGTCATCAATTAGTTTGTCAAAGAAATTTTGGAAAATGATACAACGAACAAACACAGCTAATAATTTTGACTATATTAACCTTTTTCCAACTCGAAAAGAAGCAAATAGAAATCGGGTACCCAATTCAAGTTCAGAATGTATTACAATGGACAGCAGATGCGACAAAAGTGAGTCTCACAACAATTGCAAGTATTAAAATTCCCATCTGATTGGTCGATACTACTTCAGAAACGCGTTTGTAAAATGCTATTGGGAACATATCTTAAAATTCAATAGTAATTAACCACTAGTAGCTTTTTGTAGGTGATATCAACGACATAATCAATGGACATACGTTTTTTGCCACCAATATCACGTGACTTTAAAATGGTATTTGTCGGACTATATCTGAGATTATTTTCCCAAGTTTACTAAAATTTGCAAAATATTGCCTAAGATGTTTAATAACTTTCTCAGAATTAGTAGTTTTACATGGATAGATTTTAATGAACTTGGTGAAAGCATCTACTGCTAACAAAGAGAAATTTATTTTTTCGACATTTTGTTTTTTCTAATGGGCCACAGTCCACAGTGATCTATATGTAATGTGAGAAAAGGTCTATTTCCTTTGGGAATATTGTGTAAAAAACCCTCATGCTTACCACTACTGGGCGAATAAATAATGCACTTCAAACAATTCTTTATATACTCTTCAATCTTGGTACGCATATTCGGAAACCAATAAGTTTGTTTTATAGCATTTAAACATTTATCAAGGCCTACATGACCTAAGTAATCATGACAACTTTGAATGACATTTTGTTCCATACTAGATGGTACATAAAAAAGTAAATGTCCTCTATCTTTCTTATAAACAAGGCCGTTGTCAACTTCAAAATCTTTACTTTGTGTATTTTCTAACAAATCTCTTAATTTTATTAATTTCGATGTCTTGACACTGTCTAATACTGAGATTGATTTCGAAAGGGGTTTCTTCTAAAACCAATACATTCTGAAAACACCTACTTAACGCATCTGCATGTCGCATAGAGGTACCACTTCGGTGTTCCAGCGAATAATCATAATTTTCCAAATATAAACTCCATCTCATAATTTTAGGATTAATATCCTTTTTTTTCAAGGCCAAAGTCACACTGTTGCAATCTGTATAAATTTTAAATTTTATGCCCTGTAAATATACATGAAATCTCTTTACACTATTTATAATTGCTGACAATAATTCTAAAATAAAACTATGCTGTTTTGCCTCAACTTCAGTAGTCCTTTGACTAAAATAAAAAATGGGGTGAAATTTGAAATCATCTTGTTTTTGCAATAATATCCCAGAGTATCCGTGAGAGCTTGCATCACAATGCAGCTGAGTTTCAGCTTTGGGTGAGTATAAAGCGAGAACTGGTTTAGATGTTAGTATCCCTTTCAATTTATTGAAACTCTCTATTTGCTCAGGACCGAAACAAAATGTACTATCTTTTTTCATTAATTTATAGAGTGGAGCGGCTATAATAGAAAAATCCTTAACAAATTTTCTGAAGTATGAAGTCAAACCTAAAAAACTATGAACCTGCTTAATAGTTTTTGGCATTGGATAATTTTCTATTGCTTTTAAATGCTCATTGCTTGTACTGATACCGGACTCATTAATTACATAACCTAAATGCTTTGTTTGAGTAAACAAAAAAGTACATTTGTCCAATCTCAAAGTTAATTTGTTTTTTACCATTAATTCAAAAACTTCCCTAAGAATACTCAAATTTTCTTGGATAGTGCTTGTCGCTATAAGGATATCATCAATATAAATTAACAGTTTGTCAGAATCAATAAGGTCTTTGAAAATTGTGTAAATATATCTCATAAACACAGAAGGATAATTCTTCAAACCAAAGGGCATTTTTAAAAATTCATATTGTGCTGATGCACAGCCCCCTACATTTAACAAGCCATGAAGTTAAAAAGGCAACACCGCAATCTTACCGCCAAGTGGTGCTGGTGGTGTTTGTTTGTATAAATATATATTTTTTATTTTATTAATATGAATCACAAAAAATACATAATTTATTGTACTAAAGGGCCAAAAACAGTAATTCAATGAATAATTTAACTATTTGTGTAAATAAGAACAGTAAATAATTGATTTAAATGAATATATTTCTAGAGTCTAAAGTGTTATAGGCCTATGTTTCAGTATGTCTTTTGAAAATCTAACTTTTTCTTTCTTCTGGATTTTTTCGGAAGGCAAGTCCATTCAAATACTTGAGCTGATTTTCGAAAATAAGAGGTACCTACTTTTAAGAGTTGGACGCTTTAGTTTGAACTCTCGAACTACGCCTTTATCCTTGTTTGTTTCAAATCTAATTATTTCGGTTTCTTCAAAATGTTTACAACACACCACAGAATTTTTCGTTATTGTATAATCTCGGGTATAATTATCTTGGTGTATTGCTTTCATCCACATTTTTTGCACTTCAGAATTTTTTTGGAAATAAAAATGTTTGCATTTCTTCAGTTTTTAAGGAACTCCTAATAGTTCGATTTGCACCCAGGAACACAGTAGTTTCATGGCATCTGGAACAAGTTTAAATATCTTAGGTAATATATCGAGACCTATGCTCTTGCAGACAAATATTAATATTGTTTTTATTGTTTTACCTTACCTTACCGAGCTAATCAGTGGACTGTATTTTTAAAAAGTTATCAAAAATCGATAAATGGCAAAACCAATAAAGGACTTACCCCGAAACTGCGTGGGTTTTATGCACTAAAATAGGTATTTGGTTCTGGTTTGATTGCCGGCAAAAATCGTTCTCATCTTTCGGACAGCGACAGCACATATTTTCGGCTACTACATCTCTCTGTCCTTATTTAATCAAGAGCGCACTCTTGCTCTCTTTTACGGTACCGCGCGAAGAGTCCATGGAAATGCCATTCTCACGCACAATTAATAATTGAAATTTACACTTCAAATTTAAGACATATATACTACAAGTTGCGTTTAAATTACCCAAATTACAATACGATAAAACGTAAGTCCCAAACACCTTCATTTTTGCTCCTGTACCCATTTGCTAAAAATTTGCAATCAAAGCACAAAGGAACAGGTATCAACTAAATATGGGCAATATATTGGTGTGTTTCTATCCACTTTTTCGTCAATAATGCCCATAAAAATACTAAATTGCAACAATACACAATGAAAGCAATACACAGAAACACATAACCCAATAACAAAATAGCACCATACGCGACGTTGCCGTCATTTCCAATTTCATGGCTTGTTAACTATAGGAGGCTGTGGCTGATGGCGTTACAAAAGAAGTATATTTGACAGACGCTTCGTCAATATCAACATGGAAAAAAGCACTTTTCAGATCTAAGTTCGTGAAGTAATTTACCTTTTAACTGTTCAATCAATCTGTTCTTCAATTAAAGGTATGGGCCAATTGTCTCGCAACATAATCTTATTCAAGGTTCTAAAATCAATGCATAACCTAAAATCATTCGTCTTTTTCTTCACCAGGACTATTGGTGAACTATATTCTGAATTGGATTCCCTAATAACACCATCTCTTAACATATCTGATATTAATCCTTGAACAATATTTTTCTCATTGAATGACAATCGTCTTGGCTTAAAATAAAAAGGAGAATGATCTGGTTATACCTTAATTTGCATTTTACACATAGTTTCAGGCTTCAAGGGTCTTTCAGGTTTTACATAATTATTCAAAAATAAATTAACTAATCTCTGACGATCAATAGCATCGATTTCTGGATTAACATTCAGGTCTAATTCATTTGCATTTACATAATCGATGTGCAAGATTTCGTCAACTACCGTATTGAGACTAGTTTGAAGATTTAATGCACTTACCCTAACTTCGTTACGCTCAAAAGTAAAACATAGATCTTTGCTACACATAAAATCACGTCCAAGTAAACATTTCACAGGTATTGCTTCATTGGGTACCACGTAAAATTTTAAATCCACTTCAATGTCACTATCTATAGATACCTTAAAGGTCAGAGACCCCAAAATTTCCAGTTTGGATCCATTTATACCAGAAAACTCTCTGTCCATCACAGGATGTAATTCAAAATTGAATGGTTCAATAACATTTTCTGTTAGTAAAGATGCAACACTACCCGAGTCTAAGGTACCATCAATGTACACTTTGAAGTCATCTTTTACGAGGCACACAGGTAAAATGAATCGGTTGGTCATGTTATCTTTAACAACTAGAGAGGTTTTCTCTTCCTTCACTTTCTTCTTTGGACATTCTGCTTGCTTGTGTTCTATTGAACCACAGTTAAAACATGATCCCCTTGCTCGTACTGGTTTTTGGCACTGAGAAGCATAGTGACCTACTTTGTTGCAGTTAAAGCAACGAACTGACTCAATTAGTTTGTTACCTTTGTTTTCTTGGTGTTTTCTGTTAACATTATCTGAAGGCTTTAATTGTTTCTTACTTTGATCACTTTTTTTTCAACCAATCTTGTTTTTCGAGCACTCACAATCCTCTCATAGGCTATTATGTCTTGGAACAAATTGTCCTCATCTACGTGTAATTTCGACATAATAAAATTACTCAGTTCTTTGGACCATAAACCTATGACAATTTGTTCTTTCAATTCCTCAAACGCACTAGTGCGGAAAAGTGACAGATGTCAATTTTTAAATTATGAGCTGACACACTTACACAAATATCAGCATTGAGAATTATTGACACAATAACGTTATTTATTAAATTATTTTGGTTAAACTCAACTTTTCTTGTGAAATTACTATAGAATGGTTACTTTATGCTTGAAAATTTCGAAAATTTCATAGTAGATACATCAAACGTACAAATTATTGTTAAAAGTTCTCGATTTTATTGTCTTCAGAATAAGGCACATTATTTCAGAATTAGTTTTTTTAAAATTAATAAATAAATGAGTTTTATTTGTAAAAGTACCTTATTTATATTAAGAAAAAATTACTCGATTTGTTTTTAATACCAGGTGTTGAAGAAGAAATATTATCAAATATTGGTGTCAAAATTTACATTACGTAGGTACGTTCCTTCTAACTCATAGAAAAAATAGTGTTCCTAACTTGTGCGAAAAGTCTCTTTTCCTCACTTGATTGCTTGCCGAACTCCGCTACGCGTCGTTCGGCAAACTGCTATCGCGTGCGGAAAAGTGACACTTTCCGCACTTGTTAGGAAATATACTATTTTCTACGCTGACTCAGTCTAATGCCGGTTTTCCACTAAACGGACTGTTGAGTTTGTGTTTTAAAATATGTTTTTAAACAAAAACAAAACTGAAATAAACACAAAACTCTTGTTTCCATCAAGCGGACTACGTTTTATTTTCTCGGGGAAACAAAACTCCAACTGTCTCAAAACACGCTATAGTCTTGAAAATGTTTGGAAAAAGTTTGAGTTTGGGTTTTGTTTTTGTTTTGTCTGTTTGGTGGAAAACCTGCATAAGAGCAAAATTCAAAAATGTGGTGGGTTTGGAAGTTCACATTACACCAATTTGGAAATATTTGTCCTGTGTCTCAGATTACTTGCCATTACTACCAAAGTATTCCCTTCTGCGAACAGGAGTAGTTAAGTCTAAATAAGTCATAGTCTGGCCAACACTAAGAATCAGACAATTCAAAGACTGTTTGTACTTAGCAGCACTTGATAAATTTGTGTTGAACATTCTCAAACCTATTGATGTGGATCTGATAATAAGGGGAATAAACTATGCAAGAAAATTTGAGAACGGATCTGACCAGTTATGTGTAAAGAATTTCCATGGAGCGTATATTTGTAAAGTCCCTAGTAGCTCTTTTAATAAAACCCACCATTCTATTAGCCCTGTCAATTACCACTTCAAAATGCTTGGTGAACATTAACCTAGTATCTAGATAGACACCAAGATCTTTGATGACATAAACTTCAGACAAGCGAACATCACCTAAGCAATACTGAAAGTGAACCTTACAGGTGAGTCTACTGAATCTCATATAACAACACTAATCAGTTGAGGAACATGTCATTAAGCTAACACCAATCATAAACAATGCTGAGATCGTTTTGCAGAATAAGTATGTCTTGAGCTGAAGTCACCTAACGATACAACTTCAAGTCATCAGCGAAGAGAGAAAAATTCGATCCTAAATCATTGGTAAATAAGGTGAATAGAAGAGGGCCAAGTGAGAGCCTTGAGGTACCCCAGAGGATGCATGGAAAAGAGAAGAAAGATAGCCATCGATCTTGACTTGTTGCATTCTGTTAGTAAGGTAAGATTTCATCCATGAAAGTGAGGGTCCAGAAACGCCATAACTTGAGAGTCTTGAAAGAAGGATGTTATAGTTTACCTTATCAAAGGCTTTATTGAAGTCAGTATATATTCCATGAGTTTTTGCATTGTTATCAAATGATGAATATATAAAATTTGTAAAGAGATACAGGTCCATATCAACAGATCTACCGGCTGTAAACTCATGCTGTTGACTGATCACAATTTGATGAAATATTTTTTCTACTGACGTTTCATAATAGCAACTTTTCGATTGTCATTTCAGTTTTGAAACGACATTCTTTTAGGCACTGAGTGCGTGAAAGTTACTTTTAGGCACTCAGTGCGTAAAAGTGACTTTTGAATGCGTAAAAGTGACTTATGAGTGCGTAAAAGTAATTTTTAAGCACTAGTGCCTAAAAGTGTCATTCATTATTCAGAAATAAAAAACACACTAAACACATATTTGAATTTTGTTTTGTATTTATTATGAATATTGAAAATGGAATTACTGAATTGAACGTTTGGGTTACTCAAAACAGAACTTTGTGTTATTACCTACTTTCTAGG
The DNA here is from genome assembly GCA_917834065.1 of Ceutorhynchus assimilis. Classification (NCBI taxonomy): domain Eukaryota; kingdom Metazoa; phylum Arthropoda; class Insecta; order Coleoptera; family Curculionidae; genus Ceutorhynchus; species Ceutorhynchus assimilis. The sequence goes on from OU892289.1 coordinate 15,569,503, forward strand.
ATTTTAATTATTGATGTCGAATTTTCAAAAGAAAATCGCATGAAAAGTGTCAGGTGGCAAGCAGGTAACAAAGATTTTGGGTGTAATCGACTTATTCACATGAAATAAAATTGTATTTTTTTATTATAAAATGCCAGTAGAAAAAATCTTGTATACAATACGTTACGAAACGATGTCTTTTAGTCACTCGACGTGTTGTCCAACTCGGCTTTGCCTCGTTGGACAATTTTCACGTCGCGTGCCTAAAAGACGCTCATTTCGTAACTTATTGTATAAATAGCTATTTTGTAACATAATTTTTGAAAAAATATTTTCAATGCACTGCTCAAATAATTTAGGAAATGCCGACAGGATGCTGATAGATAAGTCTGTAGTTTGTTACATCATTCATTCTTGCTGCCTGACTTGTGAATAAGACAAACATAAGAGAGCTTCCACATTTCTGAAAAAATTCTAGAGTTCAAAGATTTGTTAAAAATAATAAATAGAGGGATATACAAAGTATTAGAACAAGAGTTTAGTACTTTGTTAGGATTACTATCAGGGCCTGCAGACTTGTTGATGTCCACTTGCTTTAAAGCTCTCTCAATATCGGTTGGATCTATGACAATGCTTGAAACATTCTCAAATCGATCAGCAAAGGTTCTGGAGTAATAAAATTCCTCTGGAGGTTATAGACAGAGGAAAAATAAATACCAAAAATATTAGCTATGTTAACACCGTTGGACGCTATTTCTGTCGCTAGAAACATTTCCTTAGGAATAGTACCCTGATTGGATTGGGAATGAACAAAGTTCCAGAAAACTTTCACATTAGTGCCCATGCCCCTTTCAGTATCACTTATGTATAATTTGTATCACCCCTTGATGAGGTTTTTACAATCCCTTCGAAGTGTGTTAAATGCAAAATAATTCACTTCACTATTCGACTGCTTGTATTGTTTGTGAGCAATTTTCTTTTGAAAAATCAGGTTTTTTAGTTCGCAAGAAAAACAGATAGGAAATTTATCGCTGTAACAATCTCTCTTTGTGGGGAAAAACATATTAAAGCAGTTGAACAGCACAGCACCAAGTAAAAGTTATTTAACAGTTTCGTTTGGTTAGATCCTCAGCCATGATGAATCGCCAATCAAAGGAAAGAAAATATTCATCAATTACATTATAATTGGCATTTTTAAAGTCATAGGAAAACTAATTAAGAGGCTTCAGAAATTTAGCTTTATCAACAGGTATTGAAAACTCCAGAGCTGGGTGATAACAATTACAGCCCACCAGACTGTCAGATATTACAACTGAAACAAGTTCAAAGTTGGCAAAGCATAATTCCAATATTGAACAATGATCGATAGTCACCCCATTGTATTGCGACAGATTAAAAGAGAGTATTTACTATCACAAAACAATATTTCCCTAGTTGACCTTACATTTCTATGTAATAAACCAGAGAGATCTTCACTAGTGGACCACATTATTTAGAGAAAGATTATAATCTCCAAGAACAAGCACATTATCAAACATTTCACAAGCACTCGCAACTGATTTCAAGTGGTTTTCATAATACGAAAAAACCATGGTAGGTGGAATGTGGACATAGCCAATACAGAGAACCATCCAATGTCACTGAGACCCATGTTTCCTCCACCGATGCTTCACCAATTGACAGACGATGAAATTTGAAGCAATTATTTACTGCCAGAAGTACCCCATCTCCACTGTTTAGACTGCTCCTATAATAGCGATGAACCGAGTAACGTGAATCAAGAAATTGAGCATCACAGATACTACAGTCCAGCCAGGTTTCCGTTAGTGCAATCACTGAGAAAGACTCGGCGCGAGCAGACTCCTTAGACAGGGAAAAATTTATCAATAGGTTTTGAAATCATCAATGTAAAGTAAACTTAATTTAGCTTCTTTACCACTGACAAGCGCAGCTGTGAGACAGCATTGATTACGAACTTACCATCATGTCCCAAGTTGGTTTATGACAAAAAGATTTATTCACTTTCCAATTCGATTATCTCATTTTTTTACTTTTTTTTTATTTATTTTTTGCAAATATATTTATTTCTGACTTCTAAACATTATGTACATACATAAAATACTGGCACCGGAGTTTAATGGTTATTATAATGACTAGTATTTAAATTATATGTACAGTCTATTTTGTCAACTTTGAAACATAAACAATAACGCTCGGCCCTGATTGGTCACAAAATTAGGTGTTTCCGCAGGTTGACATCAGTTTTACAATACATGTCGTGCAAATGGCATTTTGCTGCCAATAAGCGGCATTGTTTATATTTCAAAGTTGACAATGTCAAAATCTATCTTGAGAAAAAATAAACTGTAGTATATTATATCTATGTACAGGGCCTTTAGCTTATAATTAGTGCGGCTTCTACAGCTTAAACAAAAAAAAAATTGAAAAAAAGTTAAATGCAAAAGTTGTAGGATGTCTTTGGTTGTAGGGTTTTATCTCTATTATTTTTTGCAAATGTCAAAATGGGCAAATGACAGGTGTCAACTGTCAAAATGACAAACACTTGCATTTTTTAAAATGGAAGCCCCTGTATACAGAGTGTCCCACAGTGGATGGCGTATTTGACATTTATGGAGAACTAACAAGCAGATCATTTTGAAAATTTGGAAACCCAGATAAACGGCTTTGGGGGCTAAAGCCCCGGGCCCCGTAATGAGGGGGGCCCCAAAACCCAACCTCACACGGGGAAGAAATCATGCATATAATTTTACAATTTCGATTTCGTCATCTATTATCTATCAAATATATCAAACACAACACTACCCTATAATATTGGCGAAATTCCTATACCAATAGATGGCGCTGAATTACGCGAAAAATAGCAATATGTCTGCCGAACTCAGTGAATAACAAAGCCAGTTTTTTGAGATTGGTTTTTGTTAAATTGTGTTTTATGGTGTTTTTGTGATTTATATAACAGAAACAATACATAAAATGAATAATATACTGTAGAAAATTGAAAACTTCCAGAAACAATGCCGGTGGCCAAATGCAAACTTGCTTTGTTGTTCACTGAGTTTTGAGTACCAAAGTTGATCATAGATGTCGCCTACTTCGGGGCCTTTCGCGAATTATTATTGAGTAGCTGGTATAATTATTGATAGATGGCGCACTATCCGCATAAAAGCTACAGTGACTTTATACAAGACAGTGGCGAAAATAGGAACCCTGATAGGGCCCACCCGCCATGTTTTGTCAAAACCAAATTGCATAAAACTCCACAGGATTAAATAATAAAAACAAATTGCTTTTGTCAAAACATGGCGGATGAACTACGTAATTCTGAGAACCAATCAAAAATGAGACAACCCACTGTCGCCACTGTCTTGTCTAAAGTCACTGTAATAAATGCACCTGCAAGGTAAATAAGTTTTGTTTGAGTGACGTTTGAATTTATTTCAGGGACCTGGGGGGCCCCTTTTGTGAAAATAGCCCCGGGCCCCAAAAGACCTTAATCCGACCCTGAACTTAGGTATAGGGTATATCACATGAAATCTGTTCAGAATTTCACGTAGAATCCAAATATGCAATCACATACAGGGTGTTCTATTTAAAATAGCGATGTTGTCACTGATTTAGAGAGAAGCGGCAACAACGCATAAACAAAAATATTTTTAAAGTGTAAATTATGGTCGTTTATCCCGGTTGTCAAATTTTCAAAATGATCCGCTTTTTTGTTTTTCATTAACGCCTAATACGCCATCAACCGTGGAACACCCTGTAAATTTTTGGCTACAATGATAGATTTTTTTTTTGATTCCAAATATACCATATATGTTGATATTTGGTTCAGCTGTTTTTACGCTATTTAAGTTTAAAAATGCATTTACATTACCCTAAATTAGGTCTGTTTCTTATATCGATGATAAAAACTACTGGACCAAAAATCAACATACAGTGTGTCCACTCAAGTTCGCAGCACATGGGAAACTTTTTTATTGGCAATTTTACGAAAAGAAGTTATTCTTTATAAAAGTTTCTACTTCTTGAAAAAAATAGTATTAAACTATTATTGAAACTTAAAAAAGCATGTACAGGGTGGTCAGAAAATAGAAAAATATACAGGGTTATTTGGTAAAAGTAGATTCAGATTAAGCAAGTCATATTACAGTTAAAAGAAACTACGCATTTCCGGACACATGTTTGTGGGAACTTTTTTTCTTAAAACATCGTCAGGAATCACATCCTGAAATTATGAACTGTACTAAGGAAGCACCCTGTATATTTTTCTATTTTTTGACCACCCTGTATGTACATGCTATTTCAAGTTTTCGTAGTTTAATATTATTTTTTCAAGAAGCCGAAACTTTTATAAAGAATAATTTTTTTTTCGTAAAATTGATAATAAAAAAGTTTCCCATATGCTGCGAACTTGAGTGGACACACTGTATATGGAATACTTGGAACCAGAAGAAAAAAATCTATCATTCTAGCCAAAAATTCACAGGGTGTTCCATTGAAAAAAATGCAAGTGTATGTCATTATGACAGTTGGCATCCGTCATTTGCCCGTTTTGACATTTGCAAAAGATAATAGAGATAAAACCCTACAACTTTTGTATTTAACTTTTTTTTTTAATTATTTTTGTTTTAAGCTGTAGAAGCCGTACCAATTATAGGGAATAGACCCTGTACAGGGTGGTTGATTTTCGATAGTTTGATAGGGTACAGCCAAAATGGCCGAAGATACTGAGAAACTGATATACGCTTCCCGTCCTCTTTTTTAGTGTGTCATTTGATGGTGTAGTCAAATCTTGGCCAACAAGTTTGGTTTGCGAGGTAATGTCTGCCCAGCGAGTCTGTGTCTACTAGTGGAGTAAAATCACAATGAAATTATGATTTTGGTATAACCAGATGAAACCTATATCATCTTGTAGAGGACACTCTGGGGCATAGGAAATGGGAATGTACAACTTTTTTTAGTAGGACTGAACTTTGAAATCGGCCCTTAAACGTGACTGAGTTCGAATTTGAAAAACTACGTTTTTCTAAACATTACCCGCTGTATTAATTTAAGCATACAATCTAAAATTCTGATTTTTTGCACACTTATACTTGAAACATGAGCGCTTCTAATGACAGTTCAGAAATTTCGAAAAGGTTTAAGGTTTTTTTGTTAAAAAGTTAGGAATATAGAATTATCAAAATCGTGCATCTAAAACTTCACCCTGCGGCGAGCAACGTGAATTATTGAAAATTTCTATACATATATATCGAATCAAATGTAGTAAAAACATTGACGAAGTTTTTTAAAAAAAAAATAAGTCGCTAACTTTAACGGTTATAGAAATATGAATTTTTATCCGGGAGCTTTGAAATGCGCTCACTACGTTCGGCTCGCAAACCTACTGCTTCAGCACAAAAAAGTAAAGCTTCTACTCCTAATATAACAATATACTATTGTATGCAATACGTATAGCACCTTTTTTCACGAATGTGAATTATGACGCACGAGCCGAAGGCGAGTTCGATCACATTTTACACACTTGTTGCATAAATAACTATTTTAGGTAAAAATTAGAAACAAAAAAAAAATCTAGAATTTTCGAATTTTCAAATTTTCAAATTTTCAAAGCAAAAAAATATCTGAGATTGAATTTTTGGAAACTTTAAAAAAAAAAAAAATGACAAATTTCAAAAAAAAATTCTGGATTTTTTTTTTCAAAACATAAAAAATTCTGGAATTTTCTTTCAAAAAATAAAAAAAATTCTTTTTCAAAAAATAAAAAAAAATTGCAATGTTTCTCTCAGGGAAAAGAGCAGAAATTTAATTTCTGGAAAAATTTTGATAAAAAAATCCCGAATGCTTTTTTAGAGGAAAAATGACAAATTAATTTCTAAAACTTTCAAAAAAATTCTGGAATTTCCTTTGAAAAAAAAATTTTGGAAAAACAAAATTCTGGAATTTTCTTCCAGGAAAAAAAAAAAAATTGGAATTTTATTTCGAAATAGTTATTTATGCAACTAGTGTGTAAAGTGAACCTTTTTTCACGAATGTGAATTTTGACGCACGAGCCGAAGGCGAGTGTGTCAATCACATGAGTTGCATACAAAATTTTTTCTACTACCAATCAAATATGTATAAAAAAATAAATTTAGACAAATTCTTCACGCACTAGTGCGTAAAGTATTTTCACTTAACGCACTAGTGCGTGAAGTAATTTACCAGAAAAATAGTAATTTGACAGGTCGACATCTGTCATTGACATTACTTTACGCACTAGTGTGTGAAGTGAACTACTTCACGCACTAGTGCGTGAAGACAAATTTTACGTCTTCTGAATAGTGCATAAAGTGAGTACTTTACGCACGGTAGTAGAAAATAGTTATTTAGGCAACAAGTGTGTAAAGTGAACCTTTTTTCACGAATGTGAATTTTGACGTACGAGCCGAAGGCGAGTGCGACAATCACATGAGTGAAAAAAGGTGCTTTACGCACGTATTGCATACAAAATTTTTTACCTACGAGCGTGCGGTAAAGTGAACTTTACCGCACGTATTTGCAAATGGAAAGTATCACTTTACCGCACACTATGCGGTAAAGTGCACTTTACCGAAAGTGCACTTTACCGCATAGTGTACGGTAAAGTTAACTTTACAGCAGAGTATGCGGTAAAGTAGAATCAAAGTGTGCGGTAAAGTGCACTTTACCGCATAGTGTGCGGTAAAGTAGAATTTGATATTTATAATCAAAAATCCTCTTTTTTTCAGAAAATGGATTTTTGATCATTTCTAAATCTTATTTAATTTCATTAATTACTCTGATTCATTAATTAATTTTATTTATGCACGAGCGGGCGGTAAGTACTACTTACCGCCCGCGTTTGCGGGCGGTAAGTTGAACTTACCGCCCGCTATTTTCGTGTCATCAAACACTCTCGAATATTGGTGGAGGCCACTAGTTCAATTTAATCCGTGTTGTCAACTATGGAAATAGAAATAAAACAAGAATTATAATTTATTATGCACCTCAACAACTATAGTACATAGGTTTAATATTAATAGAATTTAAATATTATTATTTTTTGTTAACATACAAATTAAATATACAGTTATGTGAATTATCTATCAAGAACAACCGTATTTTCTGTATCATTTATCAGAGAAACAGGATGAGGTTCATCGTTTAGTTGTCTGGATGTTGTTTGGATCGAAGTCTTACCACTTGTTGAAGGAGTTTGGTGTAAAATTTGGTCTGCGAATTTCAATTTGCTCTCTATGGAGTCCTCGATATAACCCTCGGCAACCGTCGAGGATTTCCAACCTCCATGTCTTTTGAGAGCTAATACTTCTACGCCGCTATTTGCAAGAAGCGTCGCAGAAGTTCTGCGAAAAGCATGTCCAGTGTATTGAGAAGGATTTTGCAAATTTAAAAATGTGGCAATTTGTGCTGGCCATTTTCCTATGGTATTCTTTCCTACAACTTGATTAGTGCAAAAGCCGTTTCGAATTTTTAAGAATAACTTGTTCGATTTTGCGGTTTTTTGTCGTAGTTCGATATATTTCCTACAAATCTCCAAATAATCCACTCGCTGGTCTTCTTTACCAGTGATGGTGAAACTCCTTTGAATATTGGTTTTTGTATTGGGTATTTTAACAAAAATGAACGTTTCCTGATTATCTATGTCTTGTAAAGTCAAATTACATAATTCCTCCCTTCTGCATGCTCCAGCTACACCAAATATCATGCCTATCTACGAAAAAACAACAAATTAATTCTTTGCATTGTTAAAAACACAGGTAAATTAACTCACTTTCAAAATCAAGTATCTATCATCTGGTGCCTCCATTAGAAACCTGTATAAATCCTCCTTTGTGAAAACTTTAGCTTTTTTCGGTGTATGGCCAACGTTTTTTCTTTTCAGAAAGGCAATTAAAGTTGCGTATTTCGAAATGTCAACATTTTCCTTCAGAAAAAGTGTCGCCTTCAGCATGGAATACTCAGCCCATAAGCTTCCAGGTGATTTTAACTTCTGATTTCGGTGTACAAAGTATGCCAAAAGCACTTTCTCCGAAACAGCCCAGTTTTTGTCAACGCACCACTTCTTAAAGATTTCAAAGGTTTTTTCGTACCGTTGCCTTGATTTTTCCGGAATCACAGCGTCACAACCAATATTCCAAGCATTTTCCAGTTCACTATCACTATTTTCACTCATATTTCTCCTTAAATTTCAAAAAAGCGTATTTGCAGCTTGCAACCGTATTGTTTGAAAGCGAGTTTTGCGTAACTAACACAAATAAACAATTTGAGAAGCACCATAACAACCATACCAACCATTAGAAACAAGTAGTCCAGCCAACTATAATAATAATAATAATTGTTATAGATAATGTGCGGTGGTGGATAACCATGGAAATAAGAGTTGTGATTTTTGGAAGCGTTGCAAATACAAAAGTTGCCAATTTTTCATTGGGAACGCGCCTTTATAGGAGGAAGACAATTCTATTTTTGAAAATGTCAATTGGATGCCATTCTATAAATTAAGTTTTTGAACTGGAATAGCCCGATCGTGCATAAAACGTAATAAGTATTTTGGGCGTTAAGTGTCGTTAACCGCCCTCGAATATTGAAGACCTCCGCTACGCGTCGGTCTTCAAACAATCTCGGGCGGTAAACGACACTTACCGCCCTTAATACTTAAATAACTATAATGCCTCTTTTTGGAAATGTAGATGCTCATAGGTAAAATTTTGTACCTAACACATGCGGAAAGTGCCTTTACCGCCCTTAATGGCTTGACCGAACTCCGCTTCGCGTCGTTCGGTCAACTGCCGTTGCGTGCGGTAAAGTATCACTTTCCGCATTTGTTAGGTAATTAACTATTCTACTACCAATCAAATATGTGTAAAAAAATCAATTTAGACAAATTCTTTACGCACTAGTGCTTAAAGTATTCTCACTTTACGCACTAGTGCGTGAAGTAATTTACCAGAAAAATAGTAATTTGACAGTGTTGACATCTGTCATTGACATTACTTTACGCACTAGTGTGTGAAGTAAATTACTTTACGCACTAGTGCGTGAAGAGAAATTTTACGTCTTCTAAATAGTGCGTAAAGTGAGTACTTTACGCACGGTAGTAGAAAAAACATTTTTAAAAAAAATTGAAGGGAAAATTTCGAGAAAAGAAAAATTTCAGATTTTTTTTTGAAATTAGTCCGGAAGGAAAATTCCCGAATTTTTCTTTTTCGAAATTTATCCTTCAAAAAAGCAACCAAAATTTTTGTTCAAAAATACTTTTTTCTACAACTGTCAAAAAATGATGATGTTCGCACACTCATGACAGTTTGCGAAGTGACACTTTTTTTCCAAGGTATTGATTTTTTAACGTTCCCATGACGCCGTGCGCGAAATAGCTAGTTCGCACACTGGGTGTCATGGTGACACATACCTGTCAGGAAATCAAAAATAATTAAAATTCACCTACTTTTGATTGAAAATGCAATTTTGGCTTCGAATGATTGATATTTAAATGGAGTTGTAGAAAAAATATTGTTTGCAACTCGGGCGCGAAATACTTTGGTGATCTCGACTATTTTTTTAACTCGGCTGCGCCTCTTCAAAAAAATCAGATCTCGATCACCAAAGTAGCATTTCGCGCCCTTGATACAAAAATAACTATTTACTGAAATAAAATTCCAGATTTTTATTTTCTTTTTTTTCAATTTTTCCTGAGAGAAAATTCTAATTTTTTTTCAATTTTTGAAAGAAAATTCCTGATTTTTTTGAAGAAAATTCCAGAGTTTCAAATTAAAGGAAAAATGACAAATTTCCAAAAAGAAACATTCTGGAATTTTCTCTCAAAAAATAAAAAATTCTGGAATATTTTTTCAAAAAATAAAAAAAAATTGTAATTTTTCTTTCAGGAAAAATTTCAAAAAAAAAACCTTTAAGGGAAAAATAAAAATAAAAAAAAATCTGGAATTTTCTTTCAAAAAATAAAAAATTCAAGAATTTTCTTTCAAAAAATGAAAAATTTAGGAATTTTCTTTCAAAAATTGAAAAAAAAAATTGGAATTTTCTCTCTGAACAAATTGAAGAAAAGAAAATCTGGAATTTTATTTCAGGAATATTTTTGAACAAAAATTTTGGATGCTTTATTGAAGGGTTGGTCAGCGTCACCTTATTAGATATTCGGTGATAACCTATACAAAACATAGGCCGTCCGGCCATCCGCCACCTGCCGACGCTCCCCCGTAGCCTCCCAAGCCAGGGGAGTCTAATACCACGCAAGAACTAAAAAATACTTAAGATGTATAGAAATTTACAAACTTATGAGGAACTACGTCAATTACTGCTAAAAACTTCAAGAGAACTTGTACAAATCCTAAGAAGTTTCTAAAAGGACAAAAAACAACAAACTGGACTATAACCTACAATAGAGGAAAAAAACTGAAAAATTGTAAACTCATATATACACTGTGTCCTGTTTTTCATGATTACACACGGATATCTCAGTTATTAATAATGCGATTTTATTCAAATTTTGGTGGTGATTGTATGTTAGAAAAATGCACTATTTGACATAGTAATCATTTTTATTTACCATTGGCGTCCGGTATTGGGGGGTAAAAAGGGGTTGTACTTTTGAGAAAAAGACATTAGGGCTTATTTTGGATAATTTTTTGTACCAGATTAACAATCAGCATCCCCAAAAACCCTTAAATTCATATTTCCAAAATCTCAAGAGATAATTTTAGCAAAAAAATAAATCCATTTTTTTTTATATACTTTTTCTAATAAGCTGTTTATTTCTATTTAGAAGGTAGCTATGTTGAAAATACAACATTCTAAAATAATGTCATCTGTAATTTGTTCATCACAATTAGAAATAAACAATTTATTAGAAAAAGTTAATTAAATATATTTTTTTTTTGCTAAAATCAGCTCTTCAGATTTTGAAAATACATATGAATTAAGGGGTTTTTGAGGATGCTGAATTTTAATCTCATACAAAAAATTATCTAAAATAAGCCCCAATATCTTTTTCCCAAAAATACAACTGGCGCCGGCGGGTTATCATTATTATGGGTTATTGGTTCAAACTAAAATTTTAGTTGTATTCTTTTTACTCCCCAACAACGCACGCCAATGGTAAATAAAAGTTTTACTATGTCAAATATCATTGCATTATTAATAACTGAGATATCGGGGTGTATTCATGAAAATTGGGACACACTGTACAGGGTGGTTGATTTTCGATAGTTTGATAGGGTACAGCCAAACTGGCCGAAGATACTGAGAAACTGATATACGCTTCCCGTCCTCTTTTTTAGTGTGTCATTTGATGGTGTAGTCAGATCTTGGCCGACAATATTGGTTTGCGAGGTACAGGGTGTTTTTCAAAATCAGCTGTTTTTTATAATTCTCTATAACTTCTTACCAGACGGAGATATAGAAAAAGTGCAAAAAAGAAAAATACGTCTTTTTTTACGTAGAATCCAGTGGCGTACTTAGAAAAAATATGGGGGATTTATCTTCTGAGATATTTGAAAAAACAAAGATTTTTCAAATGGAACATCCTGTATCTTATTGGTTCAGTAGTTTGAGAAAAAAATTGCGAGTTCGACGATATATAACACATGATATTTTGTTTTGGCCTAAATGGCGAAAACAACAAAAAACACTTTTTTCTACAAACGTTACTACAAGTGTCATTTTTAACGGATGCTGTCAGTGTCTTAGATGCCATTTTATGACACTGGTGTTAAAAGTGATTACTTTTAGTACCTACTGAGTGCTAAAAGTAATCACTTTTAGTGCGTTGGTAGAAAAAATAGTGTATGATATTCGTGCTAAAAGTGATTTTATTTTGTTCAAAGGGATGGAACACTCCGCCTTCGGCGTCGTGTCCCAAACTTACCTTTTCACGAAATAAAATGTCACTTTTAGCACTTATATCATAACCATTCTACTACTACTACTTTTCTGGAATTTGAAAAAACAAAATTCTGGAATTTTCTTTTAGGAAACAAAAAAAAAATGTAATTTTATTTCAGAAAAAAATTTTAAAAAAAATTGAAGGAAAAATTTCGAAAAAGAAAAATTCCGGAATTTTCCTACCGGACTAATTTCTAAAATCTGAATTTTTTAGCAGTAATTGACGTAGTTCCTCATAAGTTTGTAAATTTCTATACATCGGGGAGTCTTAAGTATTTTTTAGTTCTTGCGTGGTATTAGACTCCCCTGGCTTGGGAGGCTACGGGGGAGCGTCGGCAGGTGGCGGATGGCCGGACGGCCTATGTTTTGTATAGGTTATCACCGAATATCTAATAAGGTGACGCTGACCAACCCTCCAATCCAAGGTGTAACGCGATCCGTGCCGAGGGATGCATGACGGTGGGAGAGCACCGCCTCAAACGGAGCCTTGAAGATACCTGGCGACCTCTTCAAGTAATCAGCCTTACCACGTCGTGCGGGGCTCCGACGTGGCTGACCTTTATTTCCCTAGCTATTCGTGGGAACAAACATGGATAAGAAAGACTTTAAAAACAAAGAAAAGCGGGATGACACCGCTAAACCAACTGCTGACCGAATGGAGCATGACATCCAAGACAGTCAGCAGGGACCCTCACACCCTCCGAGATCACCTCAGAGACAAGAGGGCCCTGCAAAAAATAAGAAGGGGGAGAAACCTCAAAGAAGAAAGGCTGATCCCAAGAAAAAGCCATACTACCCACCTCTTGGTCAACCAGGAGGACTTGATGACCCTCTGAGAAAAGGCCTCAGTGGAGCTGGAGTGCGATGGTACTTCAGGTTTCTTCAACAGGGCATGACACCAGAAGAAGCCAGAGAAAACGCACTGACCAGGAAAGTGCAGACACCAGAAAAGGCACAGAAAATGGGGCCCAAAAACATAACCCCTCCGCACAAAGCGGACGTGAAAAGGAAAAGGACGGAACCTCCTCATGATGACAGAGCCGCTGGGCCAAGCACCAGCTATGCCGAGTCAGCAAAAACCATAAAGGTGGCAGCACTCCCCGCGGCATTCCCTAAGGAAACCCTCAGTGCAGAAGAACTTTCTGCCCTAGAGGAGACGACATCCCAAAGGCGCACACCATCACAGTCTTCTTCCCAAGAAGCAAAGGGCAAGACCCCTTAAAATTCTAAGCCTGGTTAACACCCAAAACGAAGGGCTCAGCACTCAGCTGTGGAAAGTAATGGGCTGCAAGGACGAGGGTAAAGGCCAGTTACTCAACATCGGCATAGACGATGGGTCCTGCGAGACCATTAGGAAAATGGGGTACAACCTCTTCTATAGGTTCGGGAAAATCCCCGTACACGGCCTAAAGAAGAGAAAGGATAAAGAAGGAGCTAACGAGGAACCGAACGAGCCCACCTCCTCGGAATCCAAACCGAAGTCTCCTTCAGAAAAAGACGAAGGGAAAGAGGACGAAGGCCTTGAGGAGGGAGAGAAAACTCACTCCGGCAGAGGAAGTTCCCAGTGAGGAAGAAAAAATGCTTCTGGGCGATTAGGTCATCACTCCACTACACCAGAAACAACAATAACAGGTAAGATGGCGCATTACACCACAATAGCCCAGGTGAACGCGCATCACGCTAAGGGAGCATCCGCTGCCATGGCGCGGTTGTTCACATCGGCACATTTGGGAGCCGTACTATTCCAAGAACCTTGGATACACAAGGGGCAGATCAAAGGCCTGTCAAGTAAAGGGACAAAAATAATCTGGGACAGTCGGTGTAACGACCCTAGAGCATGCATTCTCCTGAATGAAAATATTAATCATTTATGTCTTTCAGAATTTACGTCGCGGGACTTGGTTACGGTTCGGGTTAAACTTACCACCGACCCACCACACCGCGACCTAGTACTGGCATCAGGCTACTTCGCTGGAGATGGGCAAGCACCACCAGGAGAAGTACAGAGACTAGTCGAGTACTGCAACAGGAACAAACTACCGCTCTTAATTGGCTGTGACGCCAACGCCCACAACACTATCTGGGGAAGTACCGACACAAACCTAAGAGGTGAGCAACTGTTAGAATTTATCTTTCAAACAAACCTGAATATACTAAATGTAGGGAATACACCAACATTTGTTACTAGGGTCAGACAGGAGGTGTTAGACATAACACTTTGTAGTCCAAATATCGACCAAATGATCAGGAATTGGAGAGTTTCAAATGAACCCTCTCTCTCTGATCATAGAATCATAATATTTGAAGTAAAAGGAGTGCAGGAACGAACTGCCTCGTATAGAAACCCCAGAAACACAAACTGGGAAGAATACACAAGCAAACTGCAACGCAACCTCAAAAAAAATAAGGTTAGCTGCAGGAACACACGTGAAGCAGAAGAAACACTTCAAATCCTTAACGGAGCAATCATGGAGGCATACGAATCCAGTTGTCCTGTAAAGGAACAAGTAAACAAAAAAGGTTGCCCATGGTGGAATAGTCACCTGTCACGACTTAGATCCGAGGTTCGCTGTCTCTTTAACAGAGCCAAACGGGACGGAGAATGGCAGGGCTACACCGAAAAGCTGACTGAGTACAACAGAGAATTAAGGAAGGCCAAACGGAAAAACTTCCAGAACTTCTGTGAATCTATCACAGAAACACCATCAGCAGCCAGGCTATACAAAACCCTGGCAAAAGGCAGGGCGCAAGGACCATTGACACTTAAGAAACCAGACGGTAGTTACACAGAAAATGAAGAGCAACGAGCTGCTCTACTACTGGAAACCCATTTTCCAGGAAGCATACCCAATGGTACTGAAGAAAACAAAAAACGGCACAGAAAAACCAAGCAAGAAAACTGGGAAGTTGCCAAGAACCTTTGCACTCCGCAGCGGCTGGCTTGGGCGATCGACTCATTTCAATCGTTCAAATCACCTGGAGTAGACGGCATTTTTCCAGCCCTGTTGCAAAAAGGGCAAAATGAAATTATGCCGTATCTAATCAAACTCATTAGATACAGCCTTGCGACCGGATACATACCCAGTCAATGGAGAAGAGCTAAAGTAACTTTCATCCCAAAGGCAGGGAGAAAGGATGCCACTCTACCTAAGTCGTTCAGACCTATATGTCTCACGTCGTTCTTGCTGAAGACAGTTGAGAAAGTTGTAAATAACTATATCAGAACAAATGTTCTAGAAAAGACGCCACTACACCCTAGGCAACATGCTTACAGAGCGGGCAGATCAACAGAAACCGCTCTATTTGAACTCACTGACAGCATCCAAAACACACTGCTGAATAAAGAAGTAGCCATCTGCGCCTTCTTAGACATAGAGGGTGCTTTCGATAACACCTCTCATGAGTCAATAAAGAATGCGCTTGTCAGAAAAGGAGTGGACAAAACCACATCCACCTGGATGTGTGAAACGTTAGCCACCAGAACTGCAGAAACGGATGTGGGGGAACAAACCATACAAGTCACCACAACGAGAGGATGTCCACAGGGAGGGGTACTCTCACCCTTGATGTGGAGTCTAGTAGTCGATGATCTACTAAATACACTGACAGACCAGGGCTTCAACTGCCTTGGCTACGCCGATGATATTGTCATCATAGCCAGAGGCAAACACGAAGGAACACTCTGTGACCTTATAGAAAAAGCACTCCAAACCACGAAGGAATGGTGTCAGACTGTGGGACTGAGCCTTAACTCATCAAAAACCACACTGGTAACATTTACAAAAAGAAGGAAACTCCCATACCTGAGGAAAATTCGCCTTGATGGAAGCAGGCTTCACTGGAAACAAGAAGTTAAATTCCTAGGAATAACCCTAGACTCTAAACTCCTTTGGAACCGACACATAGAGAACATAACAAACAAAGCAATTTCGGCACTCATGGTATGTAAAAACATTGCGGGCAAAACGTGGGGTTGTAACCCATCGATCCTACGATGGATGTATACCATGATAGTGGGACCTATCATCATCTATGGAGCGGTAGCCTGGTACAGCCGAACCCAGCTAGTAACGGCTAGGAAAACCCTACCAAAGGTACAAAGACTCGCATGTCTATGCATAACAGGAGCAATGAGAACATGCCCAACCGCGGCAATGGAAGTCATCCTAGACCTAACACCACTTCACACAACAGTGAAGCGGGTTGCCAGTGAATCATATCTAAGACTGGCGAAGATAAGTCTACAAGGGAAAACGCACTTTGGCAGAGCTTTCCCTCTCCCAAACTGTGCACACCTCATGGACTTACCAAAAGACGCGATTGTTGATAAATTCAGTTTCGAGAAAAACTTTTCCATCGAACTAAGTACAAAGAACAGATGGAACATAGAATGTATCCAGTCCCTTAAGGCAAACACCATCAAATGGTACACAGACGGCTCCAAAACTGCTGAGGGGACAGGAGCCGCAGTATTCGGGCCACGAACCAGATACTCGGAGCCAATGGGCAAATCACCAAGCATATTCCAAGCCGAACTTCATGCAATAGGAAAATGCGTGCAGTTCAACCTGAACAGAAGGTACCGAAAACGAGAAATTGTAATAATGTCTGACAGCCAAGCAGCTATCAAAGCATTGAGCTCGCCGATAATCAATTCTAAGATAGTATGGGAATGTCTACAGAAACTCAATGAGCTGGGGAAGGAAAACAAAGTAACCCTACTATGGGTTCCTGGACACATAGGAGTCGAGGGCAATGAATGCGCAGACGAACTTGCAAAAACGGGAGCGGTCACTCCCTTCACTGGGCCAGAACCATTCTGCGGCGTCGGAAATGCGCACCTCCAAGAAATCCTCAAAAAGGAAGAGAACCGGGTAAGGAACAAACAATGGCTAGACCAACCAGGACTACGACAGGTCAAGGATCTATCGGGCAGCTACAACCAAAAAAGATCGGAACTGCTGGTCAACCTTAGCAAGAAAAGTCTCAAAACTCTAACCGGGTTTCTCTCGGGACATTGCAGACTGAATAAGCACCTACATAATTTGGGGTTGGAAGAAGGTAACACTTGCAGATTCTGTGAAGACGGTGAAGAAACACCTCACCATCTTCTACTGAACTGCGATGCCGTAAGCCGCTCAAGAATGAAGAACTTGGGAAGTCCCCTTATACAGCTGGAAGACATTCCAGCCCTGGAACCGCTAGACATCCTAAAATTCCTAAAGGACCTAGGACTAGAGAGGCTGCTTTAAGCAGGAAACCCGAACTTAGCAGCAGAAGGAGGGGTACAATAGATCAACCTTGGTGGCAGTGCAACTGACACCTCCAACACACACACACATACATACATACACACATACATGGTATTAGACTGCAGTTAAATTAAGCTGTTGTACACTAAATACTTAGCTTTATCGCTTAGTTGATTTGAACATCTTCGAACTGCTCCAATAACAGGCACAAATTTTCCAATAACATTTTCTACATGTGTATCAAAATTTAGGTAATTTGTAATATGGTGTCAGGACGGTCCCGGCTGTCTTTCTGTTAAATTCTTTAATAGTCTTCCGAATGACATAGAAATCTTAGATAGAGGGAAATTCAAAAGTAGGATTAGACATTTTTTGTGTTCACAATGTTTTTACATGTTTCAGGAGTTCCTCAAGTACATATTCTGAACATGTCCTTCCGACTGAAAACTTACTGTGATTATATATTCTACTACATACAGTGAGTTCATAAAATCCTGCATAAATTCATTATTTTAAAAATAGTAGAATTTTGGAATAATCGTTCAGACACGTCAATCTTGTTTTTTTGTTTGAAATTTTTCGATATATTTTTTATCATACAGGGTGTCTCAAAAATAGCTTCGCTGGTATCAACATTATTTTTTTAAATGGTACCCCCTGTACCGATTTTACATTCCTATCTTAGATTTTCATAAACTATCATTTGACACCAACTTTGAATTAAACAAGAGATTAAATTTAACCACAATTTTCAATTATAGATTTCCTTCAAAGTCGGTGTCAAATGATAGTTCATGAAAAATTAAGACAAAAATGTATCATCGATTTTGTTGTAAAATCAACCGTTCAAGTTTTACAGTCTGTCAAAGATGCAAAAAAGTCAATTTTCAATATTTCTAGAATTTTCTGCAAAATCCAGAAATGTCATAATATACAGAGGGTAATATTTGAAAAAATAAAGTTGATGCCAGCATAGCATTTTCTGAAACACCCTGTATGATAAAAAAAATATTGAAAAATTTCAAACAAAAAAACAAAATTGACGTGTCCGAGCGAATTTTCAAAAATTCTACCGTTTTCAAAATAATGAATTTATGCGGGACTTTATGAACTCACTGTATGTATGTACATTCGGATTATCCGAGTTTTCAGTTATCCGAGGTGAGTACCCCCCTCCCCCCACGTTATCTTGGATAACTACTGTATCTCATTTTTTACAGTAAATTTGATTTGGTAAAAACTGTAATCTGACATGTGAATACAAATTAACAGAAAAACAAAAGAGTCAAACCAATAAGGCTGATGACTGTGTCCCAGTAAGAAAAATACATCTCAATGAAATACATATACAAAAAAACTTACCTTTTCTCCAAATCCCGCTTCTCCTCACCTCCATCATCCACCTCCAACAAATCAACATTAAAACTCTGCACCTTCTGATCGCACAGCTTATGATGCACCGTCGCCTTCTCATTAATCTCTACCACTGTGATATCATTAAAATCAATCATATCTTTCTGCTCACTTTTTTCCGAGAGCGCTTTTTCAATTAAAAAATTATTCGGCTGCACCTTGACAACATTCTGAGGGGGATTCTGATTGGCGGATGTTTCGACCAATGGCGCAACAACCAGATTTGGATAGGGTGGTAATTTTTTATCGTCGATTGGTTTAATTATTTGCAGCGCCGTCGGTTGAGTCAGTGAAGTGATGACATCGTTACATTTGAGACACAGGTTGGATTTGTGTGAGGCGTTGCCGGTTTGGGTGCCTACGTGATGGTGCGTGATGTCGTAGACGATTTTTATGTTTTTGGCGCAGGTGCAGCTATCGCAGTGTTTGGCCATGGCTCGGTCTTTTTGACGTTCTTCTAATACTGAAATTGAAACGTTTTTTATTACTGTTTGTTTTGGGTTTTTTTGGTTCCGAATCGGATCAGAATTAGGGATTAGAACAATCCTCCATTATTTTTTGTGCGCAATCCCAGAACCGTTCCAAATTTTGAATTGAAACAAAGCTAGTATCTCTTACCTTTGGCCATAATAGCGGCTGAAACAATATCAACCTGTGGCATTTCCAAATCACCTTCATCACCTTGTTGCCGTCTGCCACCCTCAACAGCAGCTCGATCTTTTGGCGATTTTGGCACAGAATAAACCATAGCAGTAGGAGGAAACGTGGGAATTGGCACTTTGATGCTTTTCGGTTCCATCGGTGCCCTTTTTGGCTCTTCGAGGGGTTTTCTTTTGTTGGTCATGTAAGCAGCAACTTGAGTCTGTACCTGTAATCAATTATAAGTTAAAATATTGGAACAAATGGCATTAAAATCATAAGTTTTCGCACAAATTTTAAGAAAATCCGGTACAGTTCTAATTATCAACCCTGTATCTCTATGGTAAACAAAATTCCAATGAAGCCTCGCCCTCAAATGTGATCCACCCATTATATTGTTTTTCTATTTGGGTGTCATATCGAAGTCTTTTCGACACTAAAAGTAGTTTCGAAAAGAAGCTCTTTGAGACACTCCTTTTTTACTTATCGGAGGTTGGTTACACTGGCTGACTGATGGTCATCGAACTGTCATTCGCGATTTTATAATAGAAGATTTCTATATTTGGCATGCAGTGTTACCAACTTAAACATATGAAATCAGGAAATATGAGAATAAAACTTCCAAGAAAAATTTGTTTTTTTTAATTAAACAATACCAAAATAGAAAAAATAGTATAAAATATTCGTTTCATAAGACATTTTATCGCACTCGCCCTTTAGAAAACTCGCCTCCGGCTCGTTTTCTAATATAGGGCTCGTGCGATAAAATGACGTCTTATGAAACTTGTATTTCAATGTACTATTATAAGTTATATAGCGCTTAGGTACTTCTGTAATTTTAATTGGTTCTAATCTAAATATTTTTATTTTACTATAGTTCAACTAAGAGTCCAACCAAACTAAACCACTGTCAAATAAGTTTTATATTGCTTACCTCTGATGGTAAGGAATCGAACCGGTGCGCCACAAAATTGGTCTGTTTGCACTGCAAAAACTGTATAGCCAAGTTCACATCGTTTTTGTACCTTTCATTGTCTTCGGTCAGTTTTTTAATGGCATAATTGGCCTCCGCTAGTTTGTGAGACAAAATGGCCACATCTTTGGTCAAAGTATTTTTGTCTGTTTCACACACATCTACCAGTTTCAATAGTTTGTCTTCTAAACCTTGATTGACTCTTTGGACTCGTCTGTGGGCTTCGTATAATCTGAAAATAATTAGATAATTTACGTTAATGCTCTTTTCCAGATTGTTTGAACTTTTTAATGTAATTTACTTCATCGAGAGAGGTTGATGTGACAACTTCCAGTTTGATTTTACAAATTGAAGGTATAATTAAGCTATCCTCAATTCTAAGCCAGATAAAAAAAATAATTCAATTTAGACTGTGCTTACTGATGCAGACATCTCGATGCACCCAGGTTTTTAAAAAAGATAATTTTTCAGAGATTTTTTTTCTTGAGACTTCAACAGAATCAAGAGGCTGAAACATTTGGAAAAAAATACATATACAAATACTAGCTTCAGCAGAATTTTATCCTCTCATTTTGACATGTCTTTTCCTATGAAAACAACAAGGATAAAGAGGACCAAGTTTCAAAATTTACTACTTTGTTAGTATCCAAAGTCTCATTTATTTTCATTGTTTTATTCATCAAGTCTTCATTTAAATTGGGATGAGGAAGTACCTGAAGAACGATTTTTTCGAAGTTTTTTTCAATTATGTTTCCAGGCTTAATGTCATAAATCATCATAAATTCAATTTTAGTATCTACAGTATAAAAATACTTATCGAAAGTAGTGAAAGTACTTGCCAGAAGACCAACAATATACAACACTTATGTCGATAAACACTTACCTTTTGTATTTGTCCTGCCACGTCAGCAATTCCTCTCTCAACGCAACGAATTCTCCACTGGGAAATTTGTTGGCCTCATTTAAAAAATTTGTTTCCATCATGACAATATGATTTTCCTTTTCTAACATTTTTTGTTTGAGATTTTCGATCTCAACGTGAAGCTGGACATCGTGATCGGTAGCCAGACATTTTTTACAAAAACAACCACATTCCTAAAAAAAAATTTAGTTTGTTAGTTTTTGTTACAAACAATAAAGTCAATAAATACACTCTTGTTTGCAATAATGCAGCTTATCATAACAAAACAATATGCTGTTCACTTTTTTTTTCACATTCATTCAAAATTGGAAGTTTATCCATGATTGTTAGGTTGAGAGTCTGGAATGGAATTACATCTGTACTAATTCTTTTCCACTAATTTTCTTCCGATAGTTACTCAAAAAAAAATCTTAAGTAGATTGTCTAGTTTAATGTAATAGCTTTTTTCCTAACGAGTGCGGGAAGAGAAATTTCCGGCACGTTCGTAGAAAAAATATCTTATTCGTGACCTTAAGTCGAGGGGCAATGAAAAAAAATTTAAATTTTTTCGAAACTTTTTCTGCCTGTTTCTTTTTTCAATTTTTGTCTATCCAATTTTTTTTTTCCAAATTCGTAAATTTTCCATTACAATATCTGGAATTTTCTTTATTTTTTGATTTAGAGGAGATGGAGATGGAAAAAATTAGCAAAGTAGTTAGTCGGGAATCTGAGGTGTTGAATTCGACCACCTCTATACAAGTCGCGAACATCCACCTAAAAAACATGAATTCCTATGTAAAATGACCTGCCGGATTCGAATTTCTTGTTCGCCCTTTCATCCGGAATTGCGAAATGTGTCAAAACATGACATTTTTGAAAAAACTGAATATTTCCATTGAAATATTTTTTTTTCAAAACTAGTGCATAACTTTGTTAATTGATGTCCGATTGTTATGAATTTTGGATATGATATTTTTCAGTACTTCCCTGACATAGTTTCATAACAATAAAAAACATAGAACGTCACATAAAAGCTACGTAATTTTTTTTTCGCCAGATGACACAAAATATCGTCATTTTGCAGCGTGAAATGGTGAGTCGAGAAAACTTTTTTATCTGTAGAGATAGATACCAAGTATAAGCGAGAAAAATGTTGCCAATGGAGTAAAGAAACTTTTTTACTAAAACTTTTTTTCCATGCGACGTTTAGTTTGGGCTGTATTATTTTTTAAAAACCGAAGAAAATTGAATTGCCGCATCTCAACTCTCGGCATTGCCGGTGAGCGCGATCTTAGGACGCGATGCAGCGAATCAGTGTGTCAGAGAGAGTTAACACCACAGCCTTCTTCATACGTGCAACAAAGACACGCATTACGATATTGTTATAATACAGGGTGTCCCAGCCGAGAGTGACCCATTTTAAATGCTTATAACTTTTAAACCAGGTGATCTAGCTACCTGCGGTTTGTGCCATTCGATTTCTCTTGATTTCTTGATCTAAAGTTTTTTCTAGTAGGTTTCAAATTTTTTTAAAACTTATACAGGGCGAGTAAAAAAAAATCCGTTTTTCAACACCGAAATTCTTCACTATTTTCAATGGAACGCTCTGTATATCGCAACGTCAAAAAATAGATTCATGTTTAAGGTATCCATGTACCAATAGACATCGTCCCTAAAACTTGAAGTTTTAGCCGTAAAAAAATCAAATTCGAAATCTTGGTATTTTTGCAAATACCTATTTTCAAAGCTTCAACCTTATTTGTGAGTACAGTCGCGCACATTGGAATTGGCACACACTTTAAAAAAGCACCTCGTATTGCATCAAAATCTGACTTTTTTAATAAGCCGGTAATGCCAAAACTGTGTCAAAGTGATAAGTCAGTGGCAAACTAGAACAGTTTTGTTAAGTTTTTAAAAAATATTGAAAAAAAATGTACCATATTTTAACCAACGATGAAAAAGCCAAAGCAACTCTAATGATTTCACAAGGGAAAACTATATGTGCAGTCGGCTTAACGCTTGGTTGTGGAAGTAATATAATTATGAATTTGAAGAAAAAATGGGTTGAAACTACTTCTATCACGGACCTACAACGACGAAGACGACCAAGAAAAACAATTCGACAAGAAGATCAATCTCTTCTTGATTTCATATTCATTTATTTCGGAAATTAGAGCCAAAAGAATTGAGTAGTTTCCCAGCTCCAGCTAGAACTGCGCGAAGGGCGCGAATGCCTATTAAGGAAACTGAACTTCAGTGCAAAGAAATAGACAGTGCCGATTACAGTTTGCCCAGTTATTTTCTCAAGAACCTGAACATTTCTGGAGCAATATAGTTTTCTCTGACGAAAAAGTTTTTCAGTCATGCAATAGCAGCCCAACATTAAAAGTTTATAGGCCACGACGAACCAGGTATGAGACCTCATCCAATTTAATCAGTCTAGCGGAAGATTTTCTGTCCATGCATGGGCCTGTATAAGTGCTGTAGGTCCAGGGCAGATTTATTTTATTGATGCACGTCTGACTAGCGAGAAATACATAATTAGGAGATGTAATAATGCTCCATCCACTAATGAACGCTTTGGATATAATTTTACGTTCCAGCATGTAAGATCATCAATCAACTCTTTTTTTTTCAATGGAAATATATTTTTTTATTACAGAATCTTATTCTACAGAAAAAAACAAGTAACTTTTACTTGAAGCATTTTTCGATCTGGTGTCAATTTAAACTGATAAAAAAGAACGAATAATTTTTTTGTTTCCTCCTCACAAAATCGAACAGTAGAGAAAGGTTACCTACCAAAAATACCTCAAAAACTATAACAATTGATCAAAATGACCACCGCCATCTTCAACACACTTGTCAATTCACTTTAAAAATCAAACACACAGTTTATCAAGAGGTTCCCACAAGACCGGATAATATAATGGAACACATAAGAAATGCTTAGAGCTGTCAGTAAAGAAACTGTAATTTGGTGCCATGAAAGCTTTTTACAGCGAATTAACAAGTGTGTTGAAGATGGCGGTGGTCATTTTGATCAATTGTTATAGTTTTTGAGGTATTTTTGGTAGGTAACCTTTCTCTACTTTTCGATTTTGTGAGGAGGAAACAAAAATTATTCGTTCTTTTTTATCAGCTTAAATTGAAACCGGAACGAAAAATGCTTTAAGTAAAAGTTACTTGTCTTTTTCTGTAGAATAAGATTCTGTAATAAAAAAATATGTTTCCATTGAAAAAAAAGAGTTGACCTTGAAAACGTTGTCAAAGTCAAAAATCAGTACCGCCATTTTGTTTCCCCTATGATACCATGTAACTTTTATTTGAACTTTTTTTTTCAAAAACGCACCGTTTTCCAGATATTAGACTGTCTCAAGTTAAATGGACCACCCTGTATAGGCATGCTGACTCTAGTTGTCCTAACATAATGCTATCTGACCATGTCCGTCATGTTTGTTATCAAATAAACAATGGATTGAGAGATTTTCAGCTGTCATGAAACTCATTCATCGCGATAAATTTTTTACACATTCAAAGGTGCGTGGGCGTAGCTTGTCCCGCTACCTCACTTGCTGACTCGAGTATAGTTATATACATCACAAATACAAGCTTATATTACATTTTCAGCTTTCATGAAACTCTTGCACTTTTTTGGCGCTGGCTCTCGGACTATTAGCTAAATAGACAGGATAGGGTTTTTCAACTTCAAATGGAAAGTTAACTTTAAGTTGATTATGAAATTGGCTGTAAGAGCTATGGAATAACGATCGCCTTTCTCAATGACAATACATGCTTGAAACAGGAAATGTAGGTACGGCTTCTTTTGTGACACTGTACCGTTTCCTAATTACTTGATTGACACAAAATACACTCGTTGAAATTGATATTTTGACTTATGATAGGTAGGTACTTCATGTCTTATACAATAACAAACATAAGCGGGAGAAAAACAAAATGAAATTCAAAAGGAACGCTTCTGCCGTCGGTGTCGTCGCGTTATCTTTCTTACACATATAAACAAGCCTGTGGTGTTAGCTCTCTTTGACACACTGATCGCTTTGTCCGCTGCACCGTGTCCTGAGACCGCGCTCACCGGCAATGCCGAGAGTTGAGATGCGGCAATTCAATTTTCTTCGGTTTTTAAAAAATAATACAGCCCAAACTAAACGTCGTATGGAAAAAAAGTTTTGGTAAAAAAGTTTCTTTACTCCATTGGCAACATTTTTCTCGCTTATACTTAGTATCTATCTCTACAGATAAAAAAGTTTTCTCGACTCACCATTTAACGCTGCAAAATGACGATATTTTGTGTCATCTGGCGAAAAAAAAATTACGTAGCTTTTATGTAACGTTCTATGTTTTTTATTGTTATGAAACTATGTCAGGGAAGTACTGAAAAACATCATATCCAAAATTCATAACAATCGGACATCAATTAACAAAGTTATGCACTAATTTTCAAAAATAGTTATTTATAATATAAGTGCTAAAAGTGACATTTTATTTTGTGAAAAGGGAAGTTTGGGACACGACGCCGAAGGCGGAGTGTTCCATCCCTTTGAACAAAATAAAATCACTTTTAGCACGAATATCATACACTATTTTTTCTAGAAACGCACTAAAAGTGATTACTTTTAGCACTAGTGCTAAAAGTAATCACTTTTAGCACCAGTGTCATAAAATGGCATTTTAGACACTGACAGCATCCGTTAAAAATGACACTTTTAGTGCATTTGTAGAAAATAGTTATTTATGATATAAGTGCTAAAAGTGACATTTTATTTTGTGAAAAGGGAAGTTTGGGACACGACGCCGAAGGCGGAGTGTTCCATCCCTTTGAACAAAATAAAATCACTTTTAGCACGAATATCATACACTATTTTTTCTACAAACACTCTTTTAAAAGTCCAATTAACGCATCCTTGCAATCCTCAATTTCAAATCTTTCATCTAATTTATTTATGAAATAGGTTGCTGGCAAGAAAAAAAAACGAATTTGTTTATTTTTATTTGTCATCTCTGTTTGTCATTGTTGATTAGTAACGTCAAATAATCACGAATTTTTGCTTAAGGTTTTTGCACAATTTTTGGTTTTTGCGTGGTTTCATCCAGTTTCATTGTGGTTTATTTTCTGGGCGATGGAAAGTGATCAAGACAATGAATTTCTCCCGGCGGAAATTGAAGAAGCTGCTTTTGAATTATTGCCTAGCAAGTCAAAGCAACAGTACGAGTTTTCATACGATCGTTTCTTGAAATGGTGTGATGAAAAAAAAGTAAGTGGCAAGGAGGCCAGTGAAAAAGTGCTCCTTGCATACTTTGAAGAAAAATCAAAAATATGGAAATCTTCTACGCTTTGGTCAAATTACTCAATGATAAAGGCGATGATGAACATAAATAATCAGGACATAAGCAGATTTTACAAGCTTGTAGCTTTTTTAAAGCGAAAGGGTGGATATCGACCGAAAAAGTCAAAAGTATTGCGGAGTGAACAAATCGATAAATTTCTCGCAGAAGCCCCGGATGAAATACATCTTATGCGAAAAGTTGCCGCACTTTTCGGTGTATTTGGAGCTTGCCGTCGAGAAGAACTTTGCAATTTGACATTAAATAACATTGAAGATTTGGGAACTTCATTAGTTGTGCATATACCAGACACTAAAACTAATGTGCAACGAAATTACGTTATTAGTGGTACATTGTATATAAACTACTATAAGAAGTACCTATCCCTTCGACCAGCGGATATCAATCACTCAAGATTTTTTATAAAATACAGCAATAATAAATGTGCCAAGACTCCAGTTAGAATCAACACATTTGGTAAGATCCCTGCCGAAATCGCTAAATTTCTGAATTTGCCTGATCCCCATCTTTATACTGGACATTGTTTCCGACGTTCCTCAGCGAGTTTGTTGGCGGACTCTGGTGCTAATCTTACTATAATCAAGAGACACGGTGGATGGAAGTCTAGTACAGTAGCGGAGGGGTATATAGAAGACTCGCTACAAAATAAAAAGAACATTGCGGATCAAATTCTGCCCAAAACTTCGGAGAATAACATTGCTCTTTGCCCTCCTGGTACAAGTTTTACCAAAATAAATTCAGTAACTGCTACCAACGAGATTGGCCATGGAGTTTCTTATTCTAATTGCAGTTTCGCTAATTGTACGTTTAATTAAATAAATATTTTATTTTGATTTAAAATTTCCTATGTTTTTATATTTTCTGATCAGTGCTAAAAGTGATTACTTTTAGCACTAGTGCTAAAAGTAATCACTTTTAACACCAGTTTCATAAAATGGCATTTTAGACACTGACAGCATCCGTTAAAAATGACACTTTTAGTGACGTTTGTAGAAAAAAATTATTTCAATGGAAATTTTCAGTTTTTTCAAAAATGTCATGTTTTGACACATTTCGCAATTCCGGATCAAAGGGCGAACAAGAAATTCGAATCCGGCAGGTCATTTTACATAGGATTTCATGTTTTTTAGGTGGATGTTCGCGACTTGTATAGAGCATCTTTAAAAGGCTTCCTAGGAGGCGTCAGATTCCCAACTAAGTGATATTTTTTATGAAAAGATAGAATTTTTTATTTATGGCCGTTTTCACCAACTATTTTAGGGAAGATAGAATTCGATAGATATTCCTTAAACTGACATTTCTCCATGGAAGACTGTCATTTTATGGAATACTTGTCATTAGGGCTTCCCTAAAATAGTTGGTGCTAGAGATTAAAGTGTGGTAACGTTACCGCGGTAACGGTAATTTTAGTAAGGTAATTTTGGTAATTTAACCCGACAAATTTCTTTACCGGTAATTTTCAGAAATGCTTCCTGAATGAAATCACGTTCAGGCGACAATCCTACTCATGCATTATTCGCCATATTGTTGTGAAATTGTGAATCTGTAACGCGCTTTCAGTTCAGGGTTGGCATAAATGAATAGTTATTTACCTAACAAGTGCGGAAAGTGGTGCTTTTCCCCACGCGACTGCAGTTGGCAAGCTGTCAAGGGTGAAAAAGACATTTTCCGCAGAAGTTAGGTGTAATGTTTTTCCATAAGTATTTTTGTACATCTAATTTATCAAAAATTGATCAAAAAATCTGTGTGAGATCTAGGTTTTCTCAATGGAAAATAGTACCTATAGATATATGTATAGTAATTTGATTTGAAGTGAAAAATAAGTACATAGTACCTATATTTTGAATTAAAACATTGTGCTCGTAGGAAAAACCTATTTCAAAAACCTGGTTGGTTTTTGTTGAGTTCTGAGTTAGAGATTATCATTTGGAATGTCAAAGACCTTAAAACACAAAAACCCTACAGAAGCACAACTCTTGCAAAAACCCAAAAAAACCAATAGAAATTTTCAAAAACCCCCAAAAAAATCTCTTATGCTATCCTTATTCAACTCATTTTATTTATTTGTTTTCTTTTTGCCCTTTATAAAGGGCAGATTAAGGAGAATTTATTTCTATTTTATTTTTGTCTGATTTTCTTTGCTTGTTTTTCGTTTATTTGTTTAAATATTGTAATATTTCTATGAGGTTATGTTTTACAAAAAACAATATTATAGTTTATAATAAATGGGTGTTTAGGTAAAACCTCGGGTAAAACATCCTGAAAATCTATAATCCTTGAACGTATAGGTAGGTATAGTACCTAAGTTCAACTGTTTTGGAAATATTGACAGTTGGTTAATTTTAGAGGAAAACCGATTTCACATTCCTATCTTAGATTTTGATAAACTATCATTTGACACTAACTTTGAACTTCACCGGAGATTAAATTTAACTGAAATTTTTAATCATGGATTTAATTCAACGTTAAGGTCTTGTCACAAGAGCCTCTGACACTTTATTTATTTATTTTATTTATTTATTTATTTATTACGGGATAACCCCTTTAAGAAAAAGTATTACAATTGACAAAGGTAGGTAAAACAACAAAAAGCAATGCTGTTCTATGCTACTGGAAAATAAATGAACTAAATATGTAATAACAATGCTGACAAAAAAAACGAAGTTTTACTTCAAAGAGAAATAACTATAGATAAATTCAAGAACAATGGTATATGTATCGTAACAATTTAAATATGTATTGCCCAATAGAATTTTATAAGTAAGTAACAACCCTAATAAACAAGTTAATTTAAATTTAAATTTCTGCTAAGTCAAAGTCAAAGTCAAAGTCAAAAAATGCTTTATTGTCTAAGAACAAAATTCTCGTTGACAAAGCTGTAAAAGGGGAAAAAAAAAACATTATAAAAAAATAATTCCAGGGCCATAGAGTACCAAGATTGAAATAATCAAAATAAAAATACAATACAAGGTCAGACTAAAACAATAAAATCATTTAAACAGTCATTAAAACAAAAGATGAAGTCACTTTAAAAATTAACATAAATATAAACATAAATCAACATAAATACAAAAACATGTTCATTCTAAAATATAAAATACAAAATATCAAAATTGCACAAACGTAAAGTCAACAGACATAGAAGTCATTAAATAAAACTACAAATTATATTCAGACAGTCACAAGAAAGCATCTTGGAAAAATTCTTCTGTGCTATAGTAGGCCTTTGATAATAGAAGCCTCTTAAGATGTACTCTAAATTTTTTACCAGATACTATCTGTCTCAGATGCAGTGGCAAATGGTTAAAGATCTTTTTACTTTGATAGATTATCGAGTTTTTTGTTTGTGTGGAGGAAGGGATAGGAAGGTTCACATTGTGTGTTTGTCGAGTGGTATGTACAGATGAAAATTCGTGTATGTTTTCCTTAAACTTTTTATGAACGAGACATGAAGTCTCTAGTAAAAAAATACTAGGAAATGTAAGCAATTTATGACGCAAAAACAATGGTCTACATGAGTCTCGTAATCCTATCTTAAACATATACCTTACCGCCCTCTTTTGCAACACAAACAACATATTAAAGAGAGACAATGAACAAAAACCCCAGAAACATATTCCATACCGCAAATGGGATTCAACGAGAGCAAAGTATGCACTTTTTGTTGTCCCAAGATCTAGCTTACTCGATATTACTCTGATTGCATAACATCCTGATGACACCTTTTTGCTCATGTATGTTAAGTGAGGCTCAAATTTTAGTCTATCGTCTATGTATACTCCTAAAAACTTACTCGATTTTTGACTGGCAACAGTATCTGCCCCTAAGGTAATTCCCTCAAAACCACATTTAAATGTTAACACATTTGTCTTCGACACATTAAAAGTTAAACAATTCGCATCAGTCCATTCTTTTACCTTAACTAAATCATTATTGATATCCGATTTAAGCTGTTCTACATCCTTATTTACCCAGAGAATCGTGGCATCATCGGCAAACAGTGTAAATACCCCAACTATATCAATGCTAGACAGATCGTTGATGTACAATAAAAATAATAGAGGTCCCAAAACAGATCCTTGTGGAACTCCTGCACTTATAGCCAGTTGTTCTGAATCAACACCATCAAAAGTAACTCTCTGTGCCCGTTCAGAAAAGTAGGACTCAAACCACTTTAGAGCTACCCCCCTCACCCCATAGGCTTCCAGCTTACATAACATTATTTTATGATTGACACAGTCAAAGGCCCTTGACAAATCACAAAAAACCGCTGCTGCGACATCACCGTTATTTAATCCCAAATATAGTTTCTCCAAAAATGCGAAAATTGCATCATTTGTGCCACATGACTCCTGAAATCCAAACTGTTCACAACAGAGAATACTATGTTTTTTAAGAAAACACATTAAACGCGCCTTGACTAGCTTTTCTATTACTTTAGACATTGTAGGCAACAATGAGATTGGCCTAAAATTTGAGGGTGTATCGCAGTCACCACCCTTGTGAAGAGGTAAGACCCTTGCAAGTTTCAGACAGGAAGGGAAAATCCCTGATTGAAAGGACTGATTCACAGAATCAGCAAACACCTCTAGAACCGATTCGGGCAAATGCGAAAAGACCTTCAGCGTAATCTCATCCCATCCTGCAGAATTTTTATTTTTAATATCTTTTAAGGTGTCTCTGATTTCTTGTGTTGTAGTAGGTTTAAAGAAAAAAGACTCGGATACGCTTATGTGACTTAGATATTCTCTAGGGTTAGTCCCAGAACTAATTTTGCTAGAAAGAGAAGCCGCAATCGAACAATAAAATTTATTAATTTCCGTGGCAGTCAAATTTGAGTCCATTGGTGAAGTATTCTTTTTTCCTCTTAAGTTATTAACAATTCTCCATGATTCCTTTTGTTTGTTGCCAGCCATCTCTATCCTATTTCTAAAATATAATTGCTTAGCGGTTTTAACTACTTGCCTATATATTTTACGATATTTGTTGAAAAAAAGCATAAAACCATCATTCCCCAAATAAAACTTCCTAATGTAATGCAAAGAACGCATATTTCTAGCCGATACTCTTATACCTTTTGTAATCCACAGTTTTTTACTCTTACACTTCCTGGTTCTAAGCGGAAAAGATCTATAAAAAACACTCAACAAAGCAGAATGCAACCCCGACAAAGAATTCTCACATCTACCAATCTCGGTCCAGTCTGTATGCTCGCAGAGTCTCAAAAATGTCTCAAAGTTACCTGTAGAGTAAAGTCGTTTGTACTCTTTTGGCAGTTTAACTGTGCCATAGTCACATTCCACCTCCAGTCCACACACAACCGCCTCATGATCGGAAAGACCCGCACCAACTGTTGAACAACTCACTCTCCCTTCATCAGAATTTGTACAAATATAATCCAACAATGTCGCTGAATTCGCAGTAATTCTAGTGGGTTCCTTTACATGTACTTTTAAATTAATAGAGGAGAGTAAGCCATTCAAAGTCTGCACCGAAGCCGATCCTGTATCTAAAAAGCTAAGGAACATGTATCACATTTTTGCACCTATTTTTGAACATGACTAACTCCATATCAAAAACATCAATATTGAGATTATTTCACATACAAAGATATCTATTAATTGGACTATTAGCCCCATAGGCTGTTCTATGAAATGGAGTATTAAATGTTGACTGATTTCTCAAACCATGATAGTAAGGTACATTCAGGCTGATTTGATTCAAAAGTGTTGGAGAGTCAATACGTCCTCTAATAATTTTAAACAAAAATATTAAGCGAAATAAGTCTCTTCTCTCACTTAATGGAGGCAAATTTAAATTTCTTTCAATGAGGCTATAGTCATGATCTATGATCCTAACATTACTTCTAAAGGCACATACACGCAAAAATCTATGTTGGACCCTTTCCAAGGAATCCGAATGGATTTGAAAAAATGGCGACCATACCACCAAACAGTATTCAAGCACAGATCGAACTAAGGAACAGTAGACCATTCTGGTGGCTTCGATAGAAAAGCTCTGTGTATTTCTCAAAATAAAACCCAGCATCTTTGAAGCTTTTATAGAGATGGCATTTATATGTTCGACAAATGATAGTTTTTCATCAAAGATGACACCAAGATCTCTGATTGAAGTTTTGTATTTAAGCTGTTGTTCATTAATCAGGTAATTTGTTACAATTCTATCAGGTTTACGGGAGAAGCTTATAAAACAACATTTCTCCACATTTAGGTTTAGCTTATTTTCCTGACACCAGTCTGACAAACGATCCAAATCCTCCTGAAGAAGGATCTGATCACAAACGCTTTCGATTTTTCTCCAAAACTTGAGATCATCCGCAAACTTAGAGCACCTGCTATTCAGAAAACAGTCAACAATATCGTTCACAAAAATGTTGAATAAAAGAGGTGAACTATCATGAACTATGGCCCCCTTGGGGTATGCCAGAAGTAATTTCAATTGTGTCTGAATAATAACAGCCTATTTTAACTCTCTGGATTCTATCTGACAGCGAACTTTCCCACCATAACACAAAGTCTAAATTAAAACCGATCAGAAGCAACTTTTTAAGTAAGATCCTGTGATCAACACGATCAAAGGCTTTTGAAAAGTCTGTGTAGACAGAATCAGTCTGCTTTCTGTCTTCCATGTTTTGGAGAATGTCAAGTTGATAAGCTGCCAAGTTGGATAATGTTGACTTGTTCTTTGAAAAGCCATGCTGCTCGTCGCAAATAAGGCCTCTGCATTGCCAAGTAATCTGGTTAGTAACTAAACAATCAAAAATCTTTGGTATAGCAGATTGTATACATATGCTGCGATAATTTGCAATGTTATCTTTTTCCCCACTTTTGAAATTGGGAACTATATCACTTTCTTTCCATTTAGTTGAAAAGATGGATGATTTCAAGGATTTATTGAAAAGAAGATGCAAAGGAAACACCAGAGTACAAATACATTTTTTTAACAGGAAATTAGGTATGCCGTCAGGGCCAGAAGATAACTTATTTGGAACATTTGAGATTTCTTCAAAGATGTCAATCATTGGGATAGATGTGCAATTTATATTATTACTTAGGTTCATGTTGTCAGTTACATCATTACAAAAATTAGCCGGATCATGATTAACAGTGTAAACTGTCTGAAAAAAATCTTTGAATAAATTTGCAATTTCTTGACCAAATGTAGCCTCACGATTGGCATAAAATAATGAACTAGGTAGATTATGACTAGATCGTTTGTCATTTATGTATTTCCAAAAGGACTTGGGGTCGTCTATTAATTTTGCATCTAAACCTCTAATATAGTTATTTAAACAAATATCTGAGAGTGCCTTGCACTCAGAACGTAACTGAGCAAATCTTTCATAACTATTATTGGAGCGCTGTTTTTTGTAAAGTGAATGTGCAAGTCTTTTCTCCAATGTCAACTTACGTAAGTCAGCAGAAAACCATTTCGGAAACGTGGATGTTCGATACCTTTTCAGAGGGATATAGTAGGCAATGCCCGTCAATAAAATTTCATAGAATTAATTGGTTGCCTCATTGACCACAATATTTCCTAGACATTCAACCCAATTAATTGATGCTAAATAGTTATTGAATTCTAAGTAGTTACCATTCCTAAAATCATAGTAAAATTCATGGTAAACTAAATCGTTTTTTTTTTATTTTGTAGAGAGCATTATAGAAAATTCATAACTTATATGATGATAACTTTAATTGAGAAGAGGATCGCTAGCCCTACTAACATCACAGTCCTTGACATTAGAAAAAATTAGGTCCAAAAAAACATTTCTTTCATTAGGTATAGCATTGTGTTGGAATAACTTGAGATATCCAAAAGACAACGCTACCTCCAAAGCTGGATCACCACCTGGACACTCTACTACTGGCCCATACTCGTCGTTAGACCACACTGCATTTGGAAGGTTGTAGTCTCCCACTAAATATATATTCAATGCTGGATATTGTTGAATCACAGCATCTACTGACTTGCAGTGTGTTATATAAATTTCACGAGCTGACTGAGGGAGTATGTATACCCCTCCAATGACAAACTTTGAACCATCAACCTGACACAAAACATATAACTGTTCAACCCTGTCTTCTGTCACTTAAATCTTCGACTGCATTGAAAACGGTTATTATGTGGTGTTTCCGTATTTAGTGCCATATTGTGACATTAGTGTTTTAAATAAATAGTTCATCATGGTTGATACAGGATTCACAAAAGCGCAGTCTGACAATCTTCCCTCTATAGACGTTTATGGTGGTTCAATATCAGTCGTGGCGTGATGTGAGCTGATCATGAACTAATCGTTCCACAACTGAAAAGTGAACTATGAAAGTGTAGACCGTAGCTTCACGATCAGTGTAAACTACCCTTAACCTTAGTTTACGAACAGTTGACGTCACTGGAAGCCGCCATGTTAAACGTAACTTTTCCGCGCGAAACTATTTCTACTTTCTAATTCTCAATTTTTTCTGTCTAAATGTTTGTCTATTCCCGGCTCTTGAATTGTTTTCATCGGAATATCTCCAATCTCCAAACACTCACGAGAAAACGTACAGTAATTTCCAGTTTCTAGGAATGCTTCTCAAATTTGGACAGTATTTCCAAGTATTTCGCGGTAGTTCCAAGTATTTAAAAATATTCCTAGATATTTCCAAAGCATGTCCTAGTTATTTCTTTTATAGACCGGTGCATAACGACCATTTTTTTGAAACGATTTTCTCCCGTCTGCCATTAAGGGTGGTTATTCTTTATGCAATAAGAAGTGGAATGGTTGAAATTTCAAAGAGCCCCGCGTGTGACAATACAATGATATGCTAATTTGAAAATGTAATGAAAAGTGAAGATGTGGATCAATATTATCCCGTCTGCCACACATTGTAAAGGTAATTTTAACAAAAATGAGTACAAAGAAGCTAAACGGCGGAAACCCTAGGTTAGTACAATGTGTCATATTACTAATTTTAAAATGTCGCCAAAATCGGACATGTGGATCAACGACCTCCCGTCTGCCAAATTAAATTTATGTTACATTTACGATGTAATACATCAATAAGTAAATGGCAGAAAATCTCGGTTGGTATAATAATATTTAACAATTTTTGAAGTTGTATCAAAATGCTGAGATGTTGAAACAATTTTCTCCCGCCTAAATCATGTTTTGTTGCAATGGATTTTAGATAAATAATGTACCTTTGCACCGGCAGAAAAATTGAAGTGGTACAAATATTTATTCTTAATTTTTCAAAATGTCAAAATTTTTCAAAGTTGAGATCAATTATTTCCCGTCTGCCATTAATTTATATTAAATAAGTTGCTACCAAAAGCCTAAGTTTTGACTGGCAGAAATTGCAGGCTGGTACAAGTCCTAATAAACAATGAACAAAATTGCGACAAAAATTGTTCATATGATGAACGTTTTTAACCCGTCTGCCATTTGGTTACGTGAAATGTAGTTATGAGAATATGCATATTTTCAATATGGCAGAAACCGCAATTAGTTACATAAGTTGCACATATGTTTGTTAAATTGCAATTTTCTCCCGTCTGCCAACTTAATTGAGTAAAGTTTCTATCGAAACAACTGAATACCTGTCAAAAGGCAAAATGACTGCTTATGTACAAATGTTTGAAATCTCACATACTGTTACAAAAACGTCCGCCAGGCTGTCAAGAATCGATGGCGTAAATACTAGAATCTAGCGAATTATTCTACTTTAATCTGGAAAATAAGATTATCGTGTGTATTCTAGATTTTACAGGAATAGATTTAGGGATATATAAGAAGGCCGGCATTGATTTGTAAGTTAGTTAGTTTCAGTTCGACTGTGATACGATTTAAATAGTGATTGTTAAGAGTTTTATATCCTACTGAACTATTAAAACCATATAATACCTTGGTTACGATAATCATAAACAGGGTCTTAACTCCCAAGGGAGTTAAGGATTTTCATAACTCCCAAGGGAGTTGAGGAAGGGAGTTAAGGATATCATAACTCCCAAGGGAGTTAAGGATTTCCATAACTCCCGCTTTTACCTTGAATAGGTAACACTTTGACAAAAAATAGAAATTTTGATTTATGGCTTATTCCTTTATAAAAATAGACAGAATACAGTAAATTCAGTAGGATATAAAATTATCTATGTACCACGGGAATTATCAGGAGTTAATACCCACGGGCAATTGGTGTCCCTCGGGCCGGAGGCCCTCGGGACACAAACGTTGCCCTGGGGTATTAACACCTGCATAATTCCCTTGATACATAAATAACTATAATTGTTGAGTTAGTTAAAGTAATTAGTGTCAGAGTGTATTGTTAAGTGGAATAAATTATTGCTGTGTTAATTGGACTTTGATTTTTGGAATAAACGAAGCGAACGACGAACCCGAGACTTTTGTCAGCAGGCAACCCAAAGCTGCGACATTGGTTTCAGAAGTGGGATATAAAGGACTGCAGAGTGAAATCCAATTACGGAAGTGCGGGGACAATAGTGTAGTATAAAAACTGAACACTAAGTGAACACTGGGACAGTTAGTGCAGTGCAAACAGTGACAATCACAAAAAGAGACTCAACCGATCGTGTGAATTACCCCGGAAGTGACTCTATACCCGATTTAGACTGTGATAGTGGATCTTCGAGTGAGTTCTAGAAAATTCTATTTGGAAACTAAGGGAGATATTGAATTTGTGACTTCGCCGACGTATTCGGAACATCAATCGTCATTCAGAAGAGGTTTTTCGAGGAGTTTCGGGAAAATTCTAGAACACTCTATTTGGAAACCAAGGGAGATATCGAAATTGTGACTTCACCGACGTGTTTGCTGTATCAATCGACATCTAGAAAAGAAATTTCAAGGAAATTCCAGAACATTCTATTCGCGAATAAAGCAAGTTATCCAATTTGTGACTTCACCGGCGTGTTCGAGCACAGACCAGAAAAGATATCTGAAGAAAGTTCGAGGGAAATTCTAGAACATTCTGTATATGCCTATCACAAGAAAACAAGCCAAAATGGACGAACAAAAAGTTGAAGAACTCCTGCGCAAAATGTTGGAACTTCAAGAGACCAAACGACAACAAGAAAAACAAGACGAAGAAGCTAGACGACAACAAGAAGAAGCTAGAAGACAACAAGAAAAACAGGACGAAGAAGCCAGACGACTACAAGAAAAACAAGACGAAGAAGCTAGACGACAACAAGAAGAGGCCAGACGACAAAAAGAAAAACAAGAAGAAGAAGCTAGGCGACAACAAGAACGGCAAGAAGACCTTGGAAAACTACAGAAGATATTCCAAACCATACAAGGAACTGTCGCTAACTTAGACCAGAAGATTTATTTATTTATTTATTATTTATTTATTGATACATCTTACATACACAATAATTTGTAATTACATATAAGAGTGCCTAAATCTAAAAGACAAGAAAAAAAAAAATAAGTAAAAAAATAAAAAACAAAAGACAGAACATAACAACAAGATTGAAAAGTTAAAGACGATGTGCAAGAAGTTAAACACAACGTCCAGGAAGTAAAAACTGAAGTCAAAATCGATGTTCAAGAAGTTAAAGACGATGTTCAGCAATTAAGACAAGAAGTTGAGGACCAAGTTGAAGCACTCGAGGATAAGATGCGTAGATTAGAAATACAGTCCATAAATCCAGCTAGTGTTGGAGCATTCTCCAGTATGAAGATAAAACCACCAACTTTCGACGGTTCTACGTCCTGGACTATGTATATTCGACAATTTGAAGCTGCTGCAAATACCAACGGATGGAACGACCAAGAAAAAGCTACAGCACTAATAGTGGCGCTACGAGGACCTGCCTTAGACCTTCTTCAGTCTATTCCTTCAGTCTACCAACAGAATTACCAGCATCTTAGTCAAACTTTAGAACTGCGCTCAAGTTAAATCAAGAGTTCAAAAACCCGGCAAGAATTCGAATCGGAAGTTAAAAGGCTAGTGAGTTTGGCGTTTCCTGCAGCTGGGGAAGACATGCAGGAATGGATGGCAGTATCTGCGTTTATTGATGGTCTCAGAGATTCTAAGATCCAGGAAAACTTAAGAATGTCCAAGTTCAGACAGAGTAGCGAAGCCCTTGTCCGAGCATTAGAACTGGAAGCAATATTTGGTGCCTCACGACCCAGAATACGAGCAGTGTCCATTGAGGACCCAAAGGAAAAACAATCATCAAAAGAGGATGGCAGTTTCGAGAACCTTATGAGTAATTTCATGGAGGAAATAAAGAAAATA
This sequence comes from Ceutorhynchus assimilis, assembly GCA_917834065.1. Lineage (NCBI taxonomy): Eukaryota > Metazoa > Arthropoda > Insecta > Coleoptera > Curculionidae > Ceutorhynchus > Ceutorhynchus assimilis. The sequence continues at coordinate 15,608,233 of OU892289.1, forward strand.
TTACGAGAAGACAGAAAAACGGGAAACGACTCCAGACAAACACCAACACAAAGAAATCGATTAGAATGTTATCGCTGCCATAAGGTTGGACACATTCAACGAGATTGTAGAGTAAGAACGCCCTCTCCATCAAGGGATCGTTTCCAACGCTTTTCGAGATCAAGAGACGCCAGCCCTAATAACAGACAGGGAAACGAGAACTAACCAGTATGGAGGGGCGAATGCTGGTTAGTAATGACGAAGCCCCCAGGGTTGTTAACCTAAAATCATTGCGCAGTCATTATAGAGGATTAACATTCGAAGGACAAATTAATGGAGAATTGAAAACTATCACTTTTGATACGGGTGCTGAAGTTTCCATAATTAAAAGAACATTAGTCAAGTCTCGGGCAATCCAACCGCTCACTAGAAACCTGTCACTACGAACAGTCACCGGCGAATCTGCACCAGTTTGAGGAGAAGCTATGGTTGAGCTCACTTTTGGATCTACCACCTTCAGGCACAAAACATTAGTCGCCGATATAGAAGATGATTTTATTTTGGGAATGGATTTGATCGGCCAACATGGTTTCTCTTTTGATTCTTCCATGAACATCCTTAAATTTGGTAATGAAGAAATTGTCCTAACAACACAAGAAAAATCCGATGCCGTTAAGATCTTTGCCACAACCCCAGTGAGGATTCCTGGAAGTACTGAGAAGATCATTTGCGGAAGATTAGAAACAAACCCTGGGTGCTGCGTTGGGCTAACACGTAATTTCATTGGAGATAAACCAGAAAGATTTCTTGTTGGAAAGACTCTAGTAAGAACAAATGGAGACATTATGATAAGAATTGCCAATGTTTCTTCCGAAACAGTAAGAATAAAAGAAGGAGACATTATTGGAGCTCTCGAACCAGTGAAGCAAATATCGAACTGTGACCTACCAGATAAGCGACGTTTTGTGAAATCCAAATTGGATACAGACACCTTGATGCAGACTTTGGCGAAATCATGGAAACATCTCGATCCAGATAGACTTCAAGAAGCCGCAGACTTCATTTTGAAAGAAGCAGACGTATTTGTGATGGACAATCGAACCGGACGAACCAGCTTAATTCAACACAAAATTGATACTGGATTGGCACACCCAATTAGACAACCACCACGACGTATGCCAGTAGCTAAGCAACAGGAAGTGGAAAACCAAATTGATAAAATGCTTCAAGAGTGAGTCATTGAAGAGTCAAATAGTCCATGGTCCGCGCCAGTAGTACTGGTTACGAAGAAAGATGGGAGTCTTAGATTTTGTGTGGACTACCGAAAGCTTAATGACGTCACCAAGAAGGACAGCGTCCCTCTCCCAAGAATAGACGATACTCTATCGGGCTCCAAATGGTTTTCCACCTTGGATCTCAAAAGTGGATACTGGCAAGTGGCAATACATGACGATGACAAAGAGAAAACTGCCTTCAGTACCAGAAGCGGGCTATACCAGTTTAATGTAATGCCTTTCGGATTGTGTAATGCTCCAGCTACATTTGAGCGACTGATGCATCTTGTTTTGCGAGGCCTTACATGGAGAACTTGCCTGGTATATTTGGATGATGTCATGATTATGGGAAATTCGTTCCAAGAACATCTCAATAACCTGAAAGAAGTTTTTGACCGCTTCCGGAATGCCAACTTGAAACTCAATCCAAATAAGTGTTTCCTATTTCAAAAGAAAGTGGAATTCTTAGGTCACGTGGTATCTGAAGAGGGCATACAAGTTATGGAAGGAAAAATAGATGCTGTCAGGGACTGGCCAAAACCACGCGACAAACATGAATTAAGGAGTTTTCTAGGATTATGTTCTTATTATCGAAGATTTGTGGAAGGATTCGCCAATATAGCTGCTCCACTTCATCGATTAACAGAAGAAAAATCAACATTCAATTGGACCCAAGAATGCGATTCCGCATTTAGAAAATTGAAAGGAGCATTATGTACGAGCCCAGTGTTGTCCTATCCTGATCACAAAGGCATGTTGATTTTGGACACAGATGCAAGTAACACCAGTGTTGGAGCTGTCCTTTCACAAATCCAAAATTCACAAGAACATGTCGTGGAGTACTACAGCAGAACATTATCAAAGCCGGAACGAAATTATTGTGTCACCAGAAGAGAGTTGCTTGCCATAGTGAAAGCAGTCGACCATTTTCATAAGTATCTCTATAGACGCAAGTTTCTAATTCGAACAGATCACGCAGCTCTAAAATGGCTTTTAGAAATGAAAACTCCTGAAGGACAGCTTGCTAGATGGATTGAGAAATTGCAGCAATACGATTTCCAAATTAAACATCGACCTGGAAACCTGCATAAAAATGCTGACGCTCTGTCTAGACGGCCATGTAAAGAAGATTGCAAACATTGTCAAAGAATCGATATACATGAGAAAAACACTAGTCCAGCTGTAAGAAGAACGGGCCTGATCGTCGATGACAAATGGACTACCAAGCAAATGAGAGAAGATCAGGAGGCAGACCAGGACATCGGGCAAATTCTACATCTTAAAGAAAATGATGAATGTAGGCCAGAATGGGGGGAAGTGTCAAACAAAAGCTTGATTTTCAAGGCGTTGTGGGCCCAGTGGAACTCTCTGGCCGTAGAAAATGGTTTGCTCAAAAGAGTTTGGGAAAGTGCCGATGGGAAATCCACTAAGAGCCAACTGGTTATCCCAAAAGACCGAGTGGAAGATGTATTAAAAGAAATACACGACGGAACCTCAGGAGCACATTTCGGAGTTAACAAGACTTTGGACAAAATTCGGGAACGTTTTTACTGGGTTCACTACCATGAAGACGTTAAAAGCTGGTGCCGAAAATGCGACATCTGTGCTACCAGTAAAGGCCCTAAACTAAGATCTCGGGGGCCCATGAAACAGTACAACGTCGGTCTTCCATTTGAGAGAATAGCGATAGATGTAGCAGGACCGTTCCCAGAGTCAGAGCGTGGTAACAAATACATCTTAGTTATCATGGATTACTTCAGTAAATGGCCAGAAGTTTTCGCTATTCCCAATCAAGAAGCCATCACTGTTGCCCAGGTGCTAGTGGACGAAGTTTTTAGTCGTCATGGTGTGCCACTAGAGTTACATTCAGACCAGGGACGAAAGTTCGAATTTGCCATCTTTAAGAAAATTTGTGAGATCATGGGAATCCGTAAGACCAGGACAACACCTTTACACCCTCAGTCTGATGGCATGGTGGAACGATTCAATAAGACCATAGAGGAACACCTGACAAAAGTGGTCGCAAAGAACCAACGAGATTGGGACAAGCATTTGCCTCTATTTTTAATGGCTTACAGAGCGGCTGTTCACAATTCAACAGGTGAAAGTCCGGCTAGAATTGTTTTTGGAAGGGAACTCAGGTTACCTTGCGATCTGATGTTTGGAGTACCCGAAGAAGAACGAAGAGAAATCCGAAATTACGCCGACGAAGTAAGGGCACGACTTCTGGGTATCCATGATTTTGCTCGGGAGCATATTCAACTAGCCAGTGACCGAATGAAGACCAGATACGACTTGAAAGCCAATTCGGTCGGATTTCAAGAAGGTGATTTAGTGTGGTTGTATAACCCAGCAAGGAAGAAAGGAGTATCACCGAAATTGTCTTCAGCATGGGAAGGACCCTATAGAGTAATCAAGAGGATCAATGATTTGGTTTATCGAGTCCAGCGCAACACCAGGAGTAAGATGAAAGTTGTACATCTGGACAGGTTGGCGAAATATCATGGGCGTGAAGTTGATCGGGACGATCAACCTTAAGAGGAGGGCAGTGTTACAAAAACGTCCGCCAGGCTGTCAAGAATCGATGGCGTAAATACTAGAATCTAGCGAATTATTCTACTTTAATCTGGAAAATAAGATTATCGTGTGTATTCTAGATTTTACAGGAATAGATTTAGGGATATATAAGAAGGCCGGCATTGATTTGTAAGTTAGTTAGTTTCAGTTCGACTGTGATACGATTTAAATAGTGATTGTAAAGAATTTAATTGTTGAGTTAGTTAAAGTAATTAGTGTCAGAGTGTATTGTTAAGTGGAATAAATTATTGCTGTGTTAATTGGACTTTGATTTTTGGAATAAACGAAACGAACGACGAACCCGAGATTTTTGTCAGCAGGCAACCCAAAGCTGCGACAATACGTTATAATTTTTTTTCAATGCCTATCACACATTAATGGGATGTTGCACCAACACAATTCCATGTTTAACGCAATACCCGATTTTTGAGATCAATTTGTTGTGACAAACTGATGTCAAAAACCCAGTTTTGCGTTTAGACTTGGATTTTGTGTCGATGCAACCCAGTGTTGTCAAATCTACCGAAATTTCGGTATTTCTACCAAAATGGCAACGGACCTACCGAAATACCGAATACTGATGAATTTCTACCGATTTTCGATAATAAATACGATTCTACCAATTTTTTTACCGTTTTTCGCCAAAAAATCAATTTTATCGGTTCTGTTTTCGCCGATTTTTTCATCGGAGAATACCGAGGCGCTCGGGATATCTATCAGGCCAGCAGCTATCCCCACTTTTCTTACAATGCGTCACAAATTCAGGCCTAGTTTCAATGCATAGAATACGGCGTACCTATACGGTGCAGAGACCATGCATAATAACCAAATAATAACTATCTATTGAAATAATCTTAAATAGCTTTGCGTTTCCTGTTAGCTAGATATTCAAAAATTTAAGTAGATAAAGGTGAAAAAACTATAATTTACTTGTACGGTTTAGGTTGAAACACAACTTCAAAAAATGCCGAATAAGTGTTGCCACGTTGCGTACCACTCGTACCAGGCTGCAATAGCAATTATAAAAGCACTGAAGAAAAAGTATCAATGTTTTCTTTTCCAAAGGACGAAAATAGAGCCAAACTGTGGTTACGGAAAATAAATCGAGACAACTACAAAGTAACGAAATACTCATTTGTTTGTGAAAAACATTTTGAAATGCGATTCATAATAAAACAAGATATAATAACTCCTTGATAATAACCGTGCCAGATGGAACGATTTTATGTGCCGACAAGAAAATTTCTTAATTAACAAATGATGGCTTTTCCATCTATTTCCGAAGGGCAACCTTCATATATGATTTGCCTCCGAAAAGAAAGTCTCCAGAACAACGAAGAAAAAAAATATTGAGAAGGGAATAAGACTTGAAACACCGCCAAGAACATTATTATTTAAGAATTTTACGTTACGTTTTTTATTTATAATCAATTATAATCATTCAAAATTTGATATTTCATTTAATCTTATCCTGTCGTCTAACTACAATACTTTAAAATCCACACAATTACCCAAAAATATAAAAAATACTTGCATACGCAAGTAGACAGCAGTGTACTAGCCGGCCTTCGATTGTGACGTCACAACTCGATGCTGCCGGCCTGATAGATATCCCGAGCTCCTCGAGAATACCTGTGGGTCCTGTGATATCCGAATTTGTTTTTAATATCTTGTTATTGCCCCATTTATCCGCCGGTGCTGAGCGCACATTCTCAGCAATAAATCAAATGAAAACAGTACAAAGAGATAGACTTTCCACGGAAACAATCACTGAACTTTTTCATACTCAACGAAATAGAAAGCTTAAAGGAAAGCACGGCTGGATTTTAGTTTTTATGTTATACTCACTGGTTATACCCAAGGATAATACACACTACAACTACAGGATAGCATATCCTCATAAGACCTGTGTAGAACAAATCTAAAGCCCCCCACTACGCCAAATCACCAGTTGTGACGTAGGCAGCACGTCGTTTCTCGCCTTGAGATAGGCACTGTTTGCATCACAGGTTATGATTCTGCGGTCTTTTACCTTATGCATACTACATGCATACCATACTTGGTCTTACTACATTATTAACAATAAGAACTCCTGTTCAGATCTCGTTTGCATCTTCCTCTTTGCCTATTATGTTAATCAAAATTAAATAATATTTTTAATCATAAATTTAAATTCTAAACTAGGAGGACCGCTGGCGCAAACAGCTGACGATTTAGTTAATGACGTCCGTAATGGTGATACACCAATATGGCCGCGATTACCGAAATCGATGCCGATAAGCAATCCTTAGTAGTGTGTATTATCCTTGTGTTATACCTACCGATTTTGCGCTGTAATCTATCGATTCTCAAAGTTAGTTTCTCCCGATTTAGTATTTTGACGTTCGACAACACTATGCAACACATTTACTGAGCCTCATTTAATTGCATGAGTATCAAAAACTGCCGACTGGTCTTCGCCGAGTCGACCGGTCCGAGTCGATTCAGTGCGCGTCCTGCTTTATACTGTGCCGGATTAGTACAGATATCGATTTCTTTGTTTAATTCGCATTTATTAAGGAAAGAAAATTGTCAATACTAGTCGAGTCAAAAGTAGGGCTGTACCAAAGTCGATATACAAAGCGATTTTGATATACAGAGTGACACAAGAAATAGGGAACAGTCTATAACTTTTTCAATACCTATATAAGTTGAAAATTTGGTTTAACCGGAAGTGACTGGTAACGCAATTTACTTCTAAAAAACTCAAAAAGTTGCTTCGATTAAGCTCCCCAAATTTCAATTTTCAACTTAACTTATATATTAAAAAAGTTATAGGTTGTTCCCTATTCCTTGTGTCACCCTGTATATATGTCTACTTTTTTGTCCGATGTGTTAAAAAAGAAAAAAAAATGAATCGTTTGGAACATGGAAATTTGACAATCAGTGATTTTTGATTGTGCAAAAATATGGCACAAAATTCAAATAATCTGATTTTTTTTCTTTCAATTTCTGGCTTCAAGATTTTTTTAAAAATTAACCAACCATACTTTTATGTAGTACCTACATAAAATACACTTTCGTTACAGATAAATTATATACCTAATTTTGATTGAGTGGAAAAGGTCCATTGTTTGGACACATAAACATTTTTAGCAATTTAACAATAATTGTGCAACGTATGTAGCTCATTGAGGTTTCTGCCATATTGAGATTATGCATATTCCCATAACTACTTTGTACTGAAACAAACGGCAGACGGGTTAAAAACGTTCATGATATGAACAATTTTTGTTCCAATTTTGTTCATAAATTATAAGAACTTGTATCAGCCTGCAATTTCTGCCAGTCGAAATTTAGGCTTTCAGTAGTAGCTAATTTAATAAAAATTATTAGCAGACAGGAAAAAATTGATCTCAACTTTGAAAAATTTTGACATTTTTATTGTTTCTGCCAATTGTTAATATGCCTTGGATACATCTGCCAATATATTTCTTGGATTTTACTTTGCATGTCAAACTTATCTTCCAAATGGCAGATGGGAGAAAATTGTTTCAACATCTCAGCATTTTGATACAACTTCAAAAATTGTTAAATATTATTATACCAACCGAGATTTTCTGCCATTTACTTATTGATGTATTACATCGTAAATGTAACATAAATTTATTTTGGCAGACGGGAGGTCGTTGATCCACATGTCCGATTTTGGTGACATTTTGAATTTAGTAATATGACACTTTATACTAACCCAGGGTTTCCGCCATTTAGCATCCTTCTACTAATTTTTGTTAAAATTACCTTCACAATGTGTGGCAGACGGGATAATATTGATTGACATCTCCACTTTTCATTACATTTTCAAATTAGCATATCATTGTATTGTCACACGCGGGGCTCTTTGAAATTTCAGCCATTCCACTTCTTATTGCATAAAGAATAACCACCATTAATGGCAGACGGGAGAAAATCGTTTTGAAAAAATGGTCGTTATGCACCGGTCTATTAGTGTTTAACATATTTTTACAATAAACTAAACATAATATGCCAACTGTAGGTATTAGGTAATGGAAAATTGGGGTAAACGTTTAGTATCGTAATTAAAGAACATATTGATGAATAAATGGCTGCGGAACTCGCTGCGCTCGTCCCGCAGAGGTCCACCCATAAGTTTCGCAACAATTCACTCATTTGTACTTGAATAACTTATCACAATATATTACTAGTTTGGTAAAGTAACATTACTAATTCCTGTTGGCAAATTGACAAAAAGTGGATAATCTTACAAATTCTGACTTTATATAATAAGTTATTGTTCAAGTACAAATAGGAAGATTGTTGTGGAACTTATGGGTGGACCTTTGCGGGACGAGCGCAGCGAGTTCCGCAGCCATCTAGTCACGAATATACTGTTGAACTGTTCAAGTAAGACATTCACCTGAAACCTGTAATTTTCAAACTAATGAGAATAACGCACATTTGAGTGAGTTAGTATCGTAATAGGAAGGTTCGACATTTTTTGTTATTCTTTTATTTAAACTGAAATCAAGAGATTTTATTATTAGAAAACGAACAAAAAACAATTGAGCGCAAGATATTAATATTTGCGCTAGGATAAAAAACGTACCTCTACGCGAGACTAGGCTGCATGACGTCAGTAGCTAGGTACGCCACGTAAATTCATATACCCTCCGTATCGGCCTTTACGCGAACGCTGATCCGATTAACCCAATTACCACCTGATGTAATTTGTCTTTTTTCAATCATGTTCATTGAAGAAAAATGGCAAAGTTCAGCCTGAGCAATAATGATCCACCAAAGGGAAGCCCCGAATCCTCAGCGTATCAAATTTTAATTCATTCCTGCTATGTATTTACTGGGACACTGAAACACTAGAACTTATTGAAATACTTTATTCCAAGACGGTATTTGGTGAATACAAAATTGGACAGAACGAAACTGTTTGCACTTTTTATGTCACTCTGACAAGACTATCTAAAGACAGATGATGACAGATGACCAACAATTAATTAGTGCGTTCTATAACTAATACAAGGAATCTAAGCAAGGACTTATCATTTTCTTCCTTTTTTTTTTTAAATCTTAACAATCTAATTTCTGAGGAGGTTTAATCAGTCGTCCAAACCTAGAAGTATATCCAGAAGTCTTGCTAGAAGTTGAAGCTGTACCAAGGTCTCTTGAGAGTCTAGGAGTAGCAGTAACTTTTACTGTATGGTTGTTATCTGACTTTAGCATTTTATCAACTGTAGGACTAGTAGGACTCACAGACTCCGGTACTTCAGCAAAAGCCGGCTGACTCATTTCTATATTATTGCTTGAACAATGTTGGTTATCGTAGTTTTGACTTATTTGTGAATTTGACATAATTGGCGAAGGAGAAGGAACTATCATTTTAGAAGAATCTGCTTTACATTGCCGAATGCCATTCGAATGAAAAAGCCTAATAACTTCTCCAATTTTAACTAAATAAGTACAGTAACTCATACATCTTATAATTTTACCTTTTTGCCACAAGTGTACTTATTTTTTACATAGACATCTTGGTTTTCACAATACAATTTTAAGCTAGTAATATCAGAATTTACAGGTTTCTGTTTACTAATAAACAGAAACCTTGGTCTAAACCAAGGTTTCAACAAATCGTATCTAGTACGAGGGCGAAACTTAAAAACAGATTCTGCAGGAGACAAGCCAGTCGACGTAGAGGGTGTATGACCATGTACAAATAAAAAGTTTTCCAATTTATTCAAAATTGAATTTTTGCTCAACTCTTTTTCCCTCTCTCTAAATAATGAGCGTACCAAATCTCTTTTTATGGTTTGTACATTTTTCTCGCCAAGACCGTTACTTTCAGGATGCTGTGGTGGAATTCGTATAAACTTTATTCCATTAGCCTGACAAAAAGTAGTGAATTCATAACTATTGAATGGAGGTCCATTATCCCATACAAGTTCAGCAAGCAAACCGAATACTGAAAAAATTTGTTTAAGAGTCAAGATAGTTTCCCTTACGTTAGTACCATTATTCATAAGTTTTACTTCAGTCCATTTAGACTTGTCATCCACTAAGATCAAGAAAACCAAATTAAATTTCTTAAAACAATCGATATGGACCCTATAAAAATTATTAGGAGCACAAGGCCAAGCAAGTATACCTCCACTTGTAAAATTTTGAGTTTCTTGACATGTTTCACAAGAGCTTATAAAAGCTTCAATAGCCTCATTCATACTTGGCCATCAACAATAGGATCGCATAAGCATCTTTGTTCTAACGATGCCAATATGTTCTTCATGAAATAATTTTAAAATATCATTTTGAAGCTGTTTTGGTATGACTACCTTACTTCCAACTAATAAGCATCCTCCCTCTATAGAAAATTCCAATCTTCTTTTAAAATAGGGTTTTAAATTTTCATCTTTATTACAATTTGGCCATTCAGAAAGAGTAAGGTCAATAACCTTGGAAAGAGTGATATCCTTCTTTGTAGCTAATGCAATATTTTCAAACGACAAAGGTGCATCATAGCACAAACTAAATGAGAAAAGCGAATCTGAAACTCCAGTTGAACAATTCATAGGTAAGCGAGATAGACCATCAGCATTTGATATTAAAGAACCCTTTTTATAAGTAATGTCATAATCACAGTGGCGTAGCCAATAGGGGGGCAGGGGGGGGCGACGGCCCCCCCCCCCGCCCCTACACGTATGGCGCCCCTACCGCTCTTAAAAAACAAGAAATTATAAAATTATGCTGCTTCTTATTTATTTTATGTCATACCAATACATTATTGTGTTTTTATACCTTGGATACCATCTACATAATTCATTACTTTATGCCCGTGCGGGCATAAAGTACACATTATGGCCCGCGCGGGCATAAAGTACACATTATGGCCCGCGCGGGCATAAAGTACACATTATGGCCCGCGCGGGCATAAAGACGCAAAAAACAGTTTTCAATTAACTTATTCTTTATTAACAAAATATAAATTTACGCTTATAAACATATTATTTTTGTCAAAAAATTATGATGTTTGCACACTGATGACAATTTGCGAAGTGACACTTTTTCCTAGGTATTTATTATTCACAACCAACTGGTATGACATAAAAGTTTGTATGCACCACGGGTACTAATAGATAATATACCCTCGGGCGACTTACGAACCCTCGGGCCAGAGGCCCTCGGCTTTGTAAGACTGTCGCCCTCAGGGCATAATCATCTACTTAGTACCCTTGATACATAAATAACTATTATTGACCTCTTCATCCTTTATTCTTTATCGTAAGTTGGCATTGTCGACAAATGGGTCAGTTCAATCAAAGGAAACATGATAGTTGCTGTTTTGATGATTGATGTGGTTAAAATAAAAGTACCGTATACCGCCGATTTTTTCTGCCACTTCACTAATAATTTCTGAAAAAGAAAATTGAAAAACAATTATTATGAATTTCAGTGTACCGTGCGTTCAATTTATCTTGATCTTTTAATTCGCTGTAACTTTTTTGTTTTTGAAAGTATCAAGGTAAACAAAAAAACAAAATGTAGGGTTAGTAGCCAAGTTTTTTTTCAAGTTACCTATAAAACATCGAAATAAGATATTCTATCAAACGCATATATAATATACAGGGTGTTTCATTTGAAAAAATATAATGTAGGCTCATATGTCATAAAATTGATAGTGTTTTGTTTTATAGGTACTTTGAAAAAAAACTTGGCTACCAACCCTACATTTTGTTTTTTTGTTTACCTTGATACCTTCAAAAACAAAAAAGTTACAGCGAATTAAAATGTTATCAAGATAAATTGAATGCACGGTACATACATATTTATTTGTTTATCAAACTAGGAGCTGTCATTCCTCTGGATTTTCACGGATTTGTTCTAATTTTCAAGGAGTCCAGAGACGTCCGGCAGGATTTTTTTAATTTAACGTTATGTCCACACATTACTTCTTTTAATACATAAATGTTTTTCGGAATGGCACCCCAAAAAATTGTTTTTGAAGGCTTAAAATAAACGTTTTTGGGCGTGGCACCCGGGAAAATTTTTCAGCGGGATTTTTGTCTTCAATATTTTCTCCCAATGGGCAAATAGTACAAAAGCATACAAACATTTGTTATCTCCCCCCCCCCTCCAAAAGGATTATGCGCCCCCTCATATGTTTCATATGTTTGCCCCTCCCGCCCCGCAAGGCTGGCTACGCCACTGCATAATCATAAGCAGACAGTATTAGTGCCCATCGAGTTATACGAGATGCAGCTGTAACCGGAATATTTTTATTTTTACCAAAAATGAATTGAAGAGGTTGGTGATCCGATACTAGTGTAAACTTTCGACCATATACAGGGTGTCCCACGGTGGATGGCGTATTAGACGTTTATGGAGAACTAAAAAGCGGATCATTTTGAAAATTTGGCAACCGGGATAAATGACCGTGATCTACACTTTAAAAATATTTTTGTTTATGCGGTGTTGCCGCTTCTACTCTAAACTAGTGGCAACATCGCTATTTTAAATGAAACACCCCGTATTTAATTGCATATTTGGATTCTACATAAAATTCTGAGCAGATTTCATGTGATATACCCTATACCTAAGTTCAACTGTTTTGGAAATATTGACAGTTGAAAATTGACTTTTTGCAACTTTGACAGGCTGTAAAACCTGAACGGTTAATTTTAGAGAAAAACCGATTTCACATTCCTATCTTAGATTTTTATAAACTATCATTTGACACCAATTTTGAATTTAATCCATGATTAAAAATTCCAATTAAATTTAATCTCGGATTAAATTCAAAGTTGGTGTAAAATGATAGTTTACGAAAATCTAAGATAGGAATGTAAGATCGGTTTTCCTCTGTAATTAACCGTTTAGGTTTTACAGCCTGTCAAAGTTGCAAAAAGTCAATTTTCAACTGTCAATATTTCCAAAACAGTTGAACTTAGGTATATCACATAAAATCTGCTCAGAATTTTACGTAGAATCCAAATATGCAATCACATACAGGGTGTTTCATTTAAAACAGCGATGTTGCCACTGGTTTAGAGTAGAAGCGGCAACACCGCATAAACAAAAATATTTTTAAAGTGTAGATTATGATCGTTTATCCCGGTTGCCAAATTTTCAAAATGATCCGCTTTTTAGTTCTCTATAAACGTCTAATACGCCATCCACCGTGGGACACCCTGTATATACTTGTGAAATTTTTTTAAACTGAAAATTATGGCCAAACTTTCACGCTCTAAATTTGAGTACTTTTTTTCATTTTCTGATAAAGTGCTAGAGGCAAATAATACTGGTCTTTCAACTCCCTTAATTTTATGACTAAGCACTGCGCCCACTCCATAGCCACTTGAATCGCAAGTAATAAAAATAGGCTTTTCTGGATCGTAGTGAGCTAAGACATTTTTAGAGGTAATCATTTTTTTCACTTTCTTGAAACGTTTGCTCACACTCATCTGTCCAACAGAAATCAGTGTTACCTTTGCACAAATCATATAAAGGTTTGAGCTTGGCAGATAGCATGTGAATAAACCTTCCATAGTAATTTAACAATCCCAAGTAGGATTTTAACTCTGTCACGTTTTGAGGTGAAGGTGCTTTACTTATACACTATATTTTCTCGTCTGTAGGATGGATGCCCTTATTATCTATTTGATGACCTAAAAATACAACAGAGTGTTCAAAGAACTTACATTTGTTCTTATTAATTTTAACGTTAAACTTTTTTAATCTTTTTAAAACATTTTTAAGATTTTCATTACATTCTTCCATGGTTTCTCCATGAACCAAAATGTCATCAAGATAACACTTAGTTTTAGGTAAACCAGCCAAAATTGCATCCATTACATTGGAAAATACTTGGAGCGGAACTAACTCCGTATGTTAGTCTATTAAATCTGAAAAGACCCATATGGCTGTTTATCGTGAAAAGTTCTTTTGAAGAATCACTTATTTGTAATTGCTGATACGCACCCTTTAGATCTATAACAGAAAAACAGTTACCTCCATTCAAACTAGCAAAAATATCGGTTGGCAAAGGCAAAACACAATGCTCAGTATCAATAGCCCGATTTAATGTTTTTTTTAAATCCACACATAGCCTAATATCAGTAGAATTTTTTTTTGGAACTACAATAATGGGACTTGCCCATTTGCTGTGTGTGACTTTCGTTAAAATACCAGATTCAACCATTTTTGAAATTTCTTCCTCTACTTTAGATTTTAGTGAAAAAGGCATTTCATATGCTCTATGAAATATTGGTTTGAAACCATCTTTGACTTTAAACTCTGCCTTGAACCCCCTGATAAACGAATTAGGTTCATCTTTAAACAAACTTTCATACTCAGATTTTATCAAATTAATCAATGTAATTTTGACATCTTCTGACATGAATTGAAATATTTGACCATCAACTGACTTGTTTCCTGTGAACTTACTTAAATTAACACTTTCATCCAGAACATTATTTTTCCAATCAAGATTTAGCACATTCAACCCATTTCGACCCAAAAGGGGTACAAATGATACTTCAGAATTAAGTACTACCAATGGTAAACAAAACATTTTACGCAAATACGCAACATGCACCCAAACTTGACCCAGAATCTCAGCTTTTTGACCAGTTAAAACTCTTAACTTAAAATCTCAAGGCTCAAGAACTAAATTTCGAAATAATTTCTCAAAATCCTGTCGATGCATAACTGACCGAACAGCCCCTGAGTCTACTTCCATCTCTACATTCTTATTGTCAATAATCATGTTGACCCTTAGCGTATCGTTACCATTAGACTTTAAAGACTTGATAGTAAACTCACCCATATCCTCAGATAACAAACCTAACTCAAAGCCATCTTCGGACTCTTCTGACTCGACATCAACGTCTTTTTGTTCCTCTTCAAACTCGTAAACTCTGTTTTTACACATTATAGACTTGGCAGTATGCCCTACCTGGTTACATGAATAACACTTCCAGGACACTGCTGGACACTTACTATAGTCAAAATGAATACGATTACACCTTCTACACTTAGAATTTTTTTTTTTCGACGGTGACAGTCGCACCTGACTGATTACTGAACTTATGGAAATGACTTGAGTTTGACTTACTAGAACCATGACTAGATCCTGCTTTTGCATAATACTTTTTCTGATAGACTTTATTGACTTGACCATAATATCTGGATCCATTACTTTTAATTGACCTTCGGTTAACTCCATTGCAACTGCAATTTTACGGGCACTGTCAAATGTTAACTTTGCTTCTGTCAACAGTTTACGTTTTATAGACTCCGACCTGATTGCGCACACAAACCGATCCCTTAGAGCCTCGTTTTGAAAATTTTGAAACTCACATGACTTGGCTAAATTCTTCAGACGCACAACGAATGTCTGTATATCTTCATTTGCTTCTTGAAATGCTGTATGAAATTTGAATCTCTCGGCAATTATCAAGCGCTTAGGACTGTAATGTTGCTTTAACTCAGTAACCAATGCTTCATATCCCTTTGAACTTGGCAAGGTAGGCGCTAACAGGTCCTTCAATATACCATAGGCCTCCCCCCCTATCAAAGTTAAAAACAAGGGTACCTTTTTTTCTTCCAGTGTGATATCATTACACTTAAAAAGTTGTTCTAACCTCTCAATGTAGGTGGTGATATCGCTTACTTTTGGATTGAACGGCTCTATGCTTCCAATTAACGACATTTTTTATTTATTTTTTTGACAGACCTTCTGACTTTTTTCCAGAGGTTTGACGGTTTGACTTCTATTTTATCTCCAAGCGAGGCGGACTACAAACCACGATTGATAGACTATGGCCCTTTTCCAGAGCTCGTCGCCAAAATATGCTATGTATTTACTGGGACACTGAAACACTTAGAACTTATTGAAATACTTTATTCGAAGATGGTATTTGGTGAATACAAAATTGGACAGAACGAAACTGTTTGCACTTTTTATGTCACTCTGACAAGACTATCTAAAGACAGATGATGACAGATGACCAACAATTAATTAGTGTGTTCTATAACTAATACAAGGAATCTAAGCACGGACTTATCAATTCCGAAATGCTGCATCTGGTATAGACTGGGAAAATATACAGAACTTCACAAACCCGTTAGAAACATTTTAAAAAACTGTGCAAAGAATTTTTATTCAGAGTTTCCCCTTACGTACGATAAAACAAAGAACCAGAAAATTGTGGATCACAAAAGGAATAAGGACATCAAGTAGAAATCTAAGGTCACTGCATACACTAAGAAAATTTACGAGCTCCGCATGGTTTAACCAGTATTTTCTTGAGTATAGAAAGCTTTATAGAAGGGTAATTAAGAGTGCCAAAAGACAACGCTTCGACGAAAAAGTGAAAAATGCAAACAACTCCAGTCGAGAATACTGGAAGATCATAGGTGAAATTAGGGGCAAGCGCAAGCAACCAAAATTGGCAAAGGAGATAAATATTAATCCATTGGAACTAAATCGCTTTTATTGCTCTATTGCTGAAAAACTCACCAACGGTTTGAGACCTTCCAAGGATCCATTGAGCTTTTTAACACCAATTGATCCCTTGGAAACGTTCAAACTAACACATACAATGATGAGAGACATTAAGAAGCAGAACTCATCGGGCGTGGATAATATGTCGCTGAAAATATTAAAAAATTTACCAGACGATGCCTTGGCTGCCCTTTTGAACAGCATAAACTTCTTTGATAGGGGTGAATTTCCAGATTGCCTTAAATTGGCAGTAATCCTCCCAATTCACAAAGGGGGAGATGATCAAGATCCTTCTGCTTATCGCCGTATTTCTCTACTAACCACCCTTTCAAAAATAATAGAGAAAATCGTGAAAAAAAGGCTTGTTAACTACCTAAATGATAACAACATTCTGTCATTAAATCAGTTCGGATTTCAGGAAAGCAAGGGCACAAACGAAGCAGTATTTTCTCTACTCAAAAGGCTTTTCTTTAGCTTGAATGATGGCGAGAGGGCTGCGGCAGTGTTTTGTGACTTCTCAAAGGCATCTGATTGCGTAAGTCACGAAATACTGCTGCGGAAGTTGAGTCATTATGTCGTCCGGGGGAAGGTGTTGAACTGGTTTGAGTCATATCTATCGGGAAGAAGGCAATTTGTAAGAATACCTAACAGGGACGACTCCGAAATTCTGAATGTAACTCGAGGAGTACCACAGGGTTCAGTGCTCGGTCCAGTGCTCTTTCTACTGTACAGGGTGCCCCATTTAAGATGGTATTGGGGGTTATCTGCTAAACTCGTAGAGGTAGATTTTTTTGATTTCACATTCCTGGGCCCATTTTTTATGACGGATCGAATAATATAATAAGTCTCTATCTTGTACCATTTCGGATACAGGGTGAAACTTGAAATTATCACTTTTCAAGGGTAGTCATTATCTAGCGCATGAAAAAGGATATCAAAAAGGTGAAAATTGTATCTGACGCAGTTTTTTACGTAGATTTCATTGGCGTACTGCAATTTTTTTTCCGAGGTCCCGTTTAAGAGATATGACACAAACTTCATCTTTTTTAAATGGGACACCCTGTACTATTTACATTTTTGAAATACGCATGAAATTACCTTTCTAATGATATATAGTTTGTCTATATTCTGTTGTAATCTGCCAATATTATTATGGTATTTGAAACTTTTTCTTGTGCCGAATTCTTTTTTATGATAAGGGATAATATCTTCATGACTTAACAGTCGCACTAACTGAATACCCGGACAACATGGAACAATGGGGGCTAGCGACTGACCCCAGGTTTTCTTGAATTAGGAACAGAGGGATGTGGAAAAATTTGTTATGATATTCAAAACTAATTTTCAAAGTAGCTTTATACCATGAACGAATACCCATATCAATTTGACACAACTCCGTGTTTAAGCATTTTAGAAGAACTTTTTCCCAGATTTTTGTGTTGGATTATCTCTCGCCCAATTCTCGTTATCTTTTATGAAAATAATGTAGGAGTTATAGGAAACCAAACCCAACACATATGTCTACGGGTTGAAAAAACACGTAAAATAAAAGTCCTGAAACATTTTTGAAGAGAAAGTGAAAATGCATGAGTAACGCCAAAAAAAGTTAACTGGGGTCATTGCCTAGCCCCAGCCCCCCTGGTATATAATAGGATTAAAGATAGGTGAATTTATCTTGTAGATAGTTACCAGAAAGTTTATCGGAAGATGAATAAACCGGGCCTCAGATAAACTTGCTGCTAACCATCTGCAGGGTAAATTCACCGTTCTATAAATCTACCTGACAGTTTATCAGAAGGATAAACGGTCTAACATATTTTCCCATTTCAACGATATAGGCATTACACTTTATAATTACACCGCTGCTTTAACGTCAAGAAAAAATAGTTAATGATTGAAAGGAAATTTTGATGTAATTTTGGATTATTTGGTACAGAAGATTTCATAAAAGAAATAACTGAAAATCTTACCAATGCTCGGAAACTGAATTTTATAGTCTAAGGCTAGGTTATTCATCTTTAGATAAACTTACTGGTAAGGCCCTCCACATATTTTAAGCAACTAAAAAGAAACCAAACCAATTGGCAACCTAAATCACCAACTATGGAATTTGGATCACACGACGCTACTGAAAAATCAATGATTATAGTAGCTTTCCTGTGTGTCAATTATTATTTTATTATTATGATTAAGATATTGTTATTATCCTAGTGAAAATGTTCAATGATCATGGAGATTTTATCACTTATCATAAAAAAGAATTCGGCACAAGAAAATGAAGTATTGGGTTTAACACTACTTTGAAAAATAAATAAAATACATAGGTATAGGATTTGAACTAGCCTCAAATTGAAGGATTGTTCTCCAGTTTTCGCCGTTTGCTTGTTCACAATACAAGATAAACTAGAAACTATTCTTGGGGCTAACTGATCACCGACCCTACGAGTTTCGTTACCAGCGAGTTGTTGTGTGCGGATCTCATTGAAATACATAAGCGGCAACTAATAAAGCAACTGAACTGTTTGACGATTCAAGTTTCTAGTATGTTTCTTTCCAGTTGCCTGATGTGCGGAAGGCCAACCGCTTAACTGTCTACAAGATAAATTTGCCCATCTCTAATCTTATTGGTCTGCGGATAACTGGCCAACCAATGGGATTAGGTATAGATTGCCAGTTTATCCGTCATGTTGCCAGTTTATCCGTCATATTGCATTACCTAGAATATTAAATTCAGTTACCGAGCCTAAGTGAGACATTTGATTATTTCTTTTATAATTTTGCTGTAGAATTATAAGTTTTTCACACCAGAAATAAAATCAAATATTCAATGTGATTTGCAAGGGTTATTTCTTATGGAAAGTTTCAAATACCATAATAATATTGGCAGATTACAACAGAATATAGACAAACTATATATCATTGGAAAGGTAATTTCATGCGTATTTCAAAAATGTAAAAATTTACAGGGTGTCCCATTTAAAAAAGATGAAGTTTGTGTCATATCTCTTAAACGGGACCTCGGAAAAAAAATTGCAGTACGCCAATGAAATCTACGTAAAAAACTGCGTCAGATACAATTTTCACCTTTTTGATATCTTTTTTCATACGCTAGATAATGACTACCCTTGAAAAGTGATAATTTCAAGTTTCACCCTGTTTCTCCGAAACGGTACAAGATAGAGACTTGCGGTTTGCGGCATTCGATCCGTCATAAAAAATTGGTTCAGGAATGTGAAATCAAAAAAAATCTACCTCTACGAGTTTAGCAGATAACCCCGAATACCATCTTGAATGGGACACCCTGTACGTAAACGACCTCGCCTCGCTGTCAATATTGGGAGTTTTTGTGATTTTTGCAGATGATACGACCATTCTCTGGGGACATAAGGATTCGCAGGTTCTTTCAACCATTATAGAGCGTGATTTGGCATTAATAAAGAAATGGTGCGATGCAAACCTTCTAGTCTTTAATGTCTCAAAAACTAATATTTTAATGTTTAAATGTTCATTGGATGGTATCACTCTTGATGGAGACACTATTAGGGAAAAAAATGTTGTAAGGTTTCTTGGGATGCAAGTAGATTCGAGGTTGAGATTTGAAACACATATCGATATGCTTAATAGAAAACTTTCACAGGGATGCTACATGGTTAAAAATATATTGCAAGAGCTCGGAAAACACACCGCCAAAACTGCATATTACGCCTTGATGGAGTCACATGTTAGATATGGAATCGCATTCTGGGGATTCTCAACCCAGACATCCGTTCAGTCAGTATTTGTCTTACAGAAAAGAGCCTTCAGAACTTTATGCAATGCAGCTTACCGACAAACCTGCAAACCCCTCTTTGTTCAAGAACGGATCTTGACAGTGCCATCAATTTTCATTCTGGAGACGGCCTGCTTGATTTTCACGAAGTTTCAGAACTATGATAGGGTTAAGAGCTATAATTTAAGAAACAACAGCAATTTACCTCTACCAATCCCGAAATCTGCATTGGTGAAACCTTGAATAGTTTATGAGGGAATCAAAATTTTCAATCATCTGCCAAGGGAACTTAAAAACATTGAACAGTACAAACTCTTTCGAAAAAAACTTAAAGCATTCCTAATTGAAAAAGCTTATTATAGCCTGGGAGAGTTTTATGAATGACAGCGTTTTGTTTATGATTCCAAAATTTATTTGTAGCTATTATATTATCTTAGAGTTTTATAAGATGGATTATGTTACTATATTTTAAACTTTTTATTTATTTTATTTTATTCTATTTTATTTTATTGTGTTTTATTATTGTTTTTTGATTTGCTTGTGTGATTTCCCATTTTGAATTTGTTGTTTGTTATTTTATTCTTTCAACCATTTTCAGTGATATTTATGATATGATATACGTAGTAAACAATTTTGCTAAAGGCTTCTTTCATGACTAGTGTCACGCTGCTTAAAGCACTTACCTAAATTTTTATTGTTATTTTAGACGGAACTTATTATGAAATTTTATTTCCTGCTTTTTATGTATAGTTTTTAGGACTTACTTTGTACCTTTTGCTTTGTCACTGATTTTGTTAAGAATTAGGACAATAAAGCTTTATTGAATTGAATTGAATTGAATTGAATTGAAAAACAGACAGCTTGTGATCGGATCAGCGTTTCCGTAAAGGCTTATACGGAAAGTATATGAATCCACATGGCCTGCCGGCTGCTGACGTCACGCGGCCTAGCCTCGCGTACGGGTACGTTTTTTTTATCCTGCGCCGATCGTTGATTTTTAACTGCTTGCAACCAACGCAAATATTAATATTTTGCACTCAAATTTTTTTTAATCGTTTTTTAATAACAAAATCTCTCGATTTCAGTTTAAATAAAAAAATGTCGAACCTACCTATTCATGGAGAATAGAGATCGTTGGGTTATCAAATCCTTATCAATATGTCACTTTGAAAACACAATTCGTAGAGAAATGTCGTGAAATCATTGACCGTATGGCAACACTGGAAGAAAGCAGCCAATAGAAAATCTTGGCGCGTGATGTCACAATCCTAGAAATTTTGAATTTCAAATGAAGTACCAAAAAAATCTGAAAAAATATTTCTACGCTTTATTTTGATTACCCTTCCAGATTTTTGCTCACGATTTCAAAATTTTTCAAACGATAACTTGTCAAGAGGACTGTATAAAGTTGCAAGATGACTTGGATTCTGTGGCTGGTTGGTTTCTGGACCACAATATGATACTTAATATCAATAAGTGTCTGGTCATTACTTATACCCGAAAAATTAATTATATAAATACCACATATACAATAAATAATGTACCACTGCAAAGAAAGAATAAATGTAAGGATCTAGGGGTTAATTTTCAAAGCAACCTGAAATTTAATGATCATTAACATTATGTCATTATGTCATCAGTAAAGCTTACCGACAGGTTTTGTCATTAGAAATACGAACACTTTAAACATGTTGATACAGTCATAAGATTATACAACACATTAGTTAGATCCCACCTTGAATATGCCAGTGTAATTTGGTCACCAGAGGCAGAATGCAACATCAATAAAATTAAGAAGGTTCAAAAGCGTTTCCTCAAATATCTATACCATAAGAAGTATAATATATATCCCCATCTTGTATCTTATAAAAGTATGCTTAACATCTTTAATATTCAATCACTAGAAATAAGGCGTAGACTGAATTCTGTGTTATTTATATATTATGTAGTCAATAATATTAAGTATAAATCATGTTCCTTCATTAACTATTATTATTAAAAAAAAAAAAAAAAGATGGCCGACTTAGTGACAGACGAAATTTTAGCTCCTAAAAAAACCGAGAAAAAGGTGGTAAATAAGTGCCATCATTGTAAGAAAAGTGTTGTGGAAGTAGTGAAATGTAAATTATTAATTGCTTTCATCCGGCGTGTTTGGCAAGCATCAAAGCAGAAAAACGCCGAATGTATCCATGAATCCGACAAGGTTAGAAAACAAAGCACAAACATCAACAATGAAGATAATGCAGAAATAGACCTTCTGAGAATACTGGTGAAGGAATTGCAAAGTAAGAACCAAATCTTGCAAGAAAACAGCGAGCTACTAAAAGAAAAAATAGTTTTCCTAGAGGAAAAACTGGAATATTCCCTTAGCAAGGAAAATCAAATCAAAATGCATCTTGCGCCATCTAGCGATGCCGTCGGCGATCCACCCAACATAGAAAATACCAGCACCATACCAAAAAGAGGTATCTCTCCTCCAAGGCCACAGGATAATCATGAAAATGGTAACCCCGTGCCAGTGAACCAGAACGCGCGGAACACGCCTGAGAACCAAAGTGAGGTTGGGACGGATCACGTTGCAGCAGCAAGTGGTTCTGACTCTGACACGATGCCCACCACACAAATTAAAGAACACGCTGCGAAAGCGACAACCATAGACGTTGACAGCGGACGCGGAAGGGATGAGTGGATCACGGTCATAAACAAAAATAATAAACGAAAACAAAATCGTCCAAAACCGATTCAGGGCACAAACGAAAATGGAAATTGTCTTACTGCCGCCACAAAATTATCATGGATTTTTGTCTCTGGTCTTGCTCCAAAACTCGAGGGCAAAGATATTGTGGATTATTTGAAAGAAAAACATCCTAGCGAAGACTATGTTTGTGAAAAAATGAAAACCAAAAAGAATAAACTTCAAAGTTCTTTCAAACTGGCTGTGCCTACTAATCTCAAAGAAGAAATAATGTCACCCAATCTATGGTCTAGAGGCACTTCTATTAACCATTTTATGAATCTCCAACGCCGAAGTCGCACGACAAGTCAGCGACACGGGGGACAATAATTGAAGTTCAAAGCAAGGAAGCCATTCAATCCAAGAATACAACTAATCCAACAAAGCAACCTTAAAAAACAAGTTGCTGCAATTTGAGGCGTTTATTGTTGATAAGAACATCGATGTTCTCTGTGTAACAGAGCATTGGATGTCAGAAGAAGAAATTGGCACATGTAATACTAATGGATATGATACTTTGGGAATTTCTGCAAGAAAGGACTCTACTGGAGGTGGCACGGGAATATTTGTTCGTGATGTTCTGAAAGGAAACGTAAAAAAATTTAGTATAGATTATAATTTAGAAAAATGTATAGAGTACTCATGTGTTTTTATAAGTGATTTTAATTTGTATGTTTTAGCAATGTATAGGTCTCCTTCGGGACATTTTGACACCTTTTTGACAAATCTGGACCATATACTCACTATTCTTGGAACAAACAAAAAGGTTATTCTGGCTGGCGATTTTAATGTGCATTTTGGCACAAATAACCCAACTACACTGCAGCTGTGTGACACATTGGCTGGGTTTGGCATGAAACAAACAATAAATGAGGCAACCAGGCAAAATGCTTGCTTGGACAATGTCTTTATGAGTGCGGGCATGGATGTTGATAGGGTTGCCACCTGTCCGGTTTTCACCCGGACTGTCCGGTTTTTAAAGGTTTGTCCGGTGTCCGGACGCATGATGAAAATGTCCGGGAATATCTGTATAATTAATAATAATTAATCTATATACAGGGTGTATATTTTAAGTGATACCACTATTGCTATATCCGAAACGGTAAGAGATACAAGGGCGGTTAAATTAGAAAAAAGTTGCCTTTTTTGATGCACATTTACGACTCGTTTACAGTGTTGTCAAATTCCTTTTAGTTTAGGAAATACAGGGTGATTTCTGAAAAAACCCCAAAAATATTTCATCAATTATTTAGAAATCTATTGATTTTCGAGACACAATTTAAATTTAAAAGTTTTTTAATTTTTTTCGCTCTACAACATGGCATCTTCAAATTTGAAATCCGACGTTTCGTGATCGAACTACTATCATCAACTTCATTTTTTGTAATACGGACCTGGATTTTTTATGTCATTTTTAGAAATCGTCTTTCTTTCCCTTTTTAAAAATGACATAAAAAGTCCAGGTCCGTATTTAAAAAAATGAAGTTTATGATGGTAGCTTGATCACGAAATGTCGGATCTAAAATTTGAAGATGCCTTGTTGTAGAGCAAAAAAAATTATAAAACTTTCAAATTTGAACTGTATCTCGAATATCAATAGTTTCCGAAGTAATTGATGAACCAATTTCAGGCGCTTTTTAGCAATCACCCTGTATTTCGTAAACTAAAAGGAATTTGGCAACACTGTAAACGAGTCTGGAATGGGCATCAAAAAAGACAACTTTTTTCTAATTTAACCGGCCTTGTAGCTTTTACCGTTTCAGATATAGCAATAGTGGTATCACTTAAAATATACACCCTGTATATATAAATTAATGCCACTTTTCGTTGTAATTTTATAACTCAAGAACGGGCCCACCTAGCCAAACCAAATATTTAGGCTTTGTTCGGACTATTTATTAGATGATTTATGTGAAGTTTGCACAAAATCGGTCGAGCGGTTCTTCATTTATCACATTTTTTGTAATAAATGAATTATTCAATAAATGGAGGATCATTTTGTTATCATTATTATCTATATATATAAAACACAGTTGTGTTGGTTCTAGCACTTATAACTCGAGAACAGCTGGACTGATTTTTATGATTTTTGCTTTATTGGATTTGTCTTTGTCCATAGGTACTAACATAATAAATCGAAAAAATCCAAAAAAAAGGACAAAAAAAAATCACCTATTTTACTTATTTATGAAAAAAATTCACTAAGCCCGCACACGGCGCCATCTCTTATAACCGATACCAAGTTTACCGCCACATTTTCATTGCAAACCATTTTGTATACGGCGCTCTGATACCTAGAACGAAGCTCGCCGTTGCGCGGTAATTTCATTGCAGATACAGTAGAACAATGCTACTCAGGAGCTGGAGCTATTCCGAACAGAACTATTCCACTATTCCGATCAGATAGAGTGGTGCAGAAAGAGTAGATCAGATAGAATAGTGCAGATAGAGTAGAACAGATGGAGTAGTGCAGTGCAGATAGAGTGAAACAGGGCTGCGCTGGAGATTTTTTTGTTTTTTTACATTCTTTGAACATTCCTGTGCCTGAGTTTATTTATTTGATGGTATACTTTACAAGAATAATGTCCACAAGCTGCCTAAAAAGGGATGATGTAAAATATTAATTTAAGGTGACTTCTGATCCAGAGAGTAAACATTAATTTTTTTCAACCAAAGCCAAATTCACCATCGAAAAAAACTGAATTTAATTCAGCTAATAGATACGTTCACACAACATTTAATAGGAATTTAATAATTCAGAGGCGGTACGAAGTTCGCCGGGTCAGCTAAGTACTTTATATAAAAATACCTATACTTATTGAATGACGGGTGTCACGAACGTCTGCGATTTCCAGTTAGCGACGGAAAATGGGACTTTTTCTGCCTAGGCAGAAAAGTTCGTTACTAACCATTCAACAAACGTTATAACCGCAATTGATGAATATAAGAAAGTCGATTATGCATGAAATTGTAACAAATTCAGAGAAAAAATGATATGCTTCAAACGGCAAAAGATCAGATTTAATGCCTTGCACACACACAACAAATAATTATGTACAGGGTCATTTTTTATATTTTCCCACCCCCCTTAACATTTTTGTGCCACTGTGTATAGAAAAAAATTTAATAGGAAAGTTGTAGTGCTTGAAAAATAGTTCTCAGAAATCATAGTTTTGTTTATACAGGGTGTTGCAAAAAATTTAAAAAACAAAAAAAAAAATTTAAATGGGACCCCCTGTATATTATGACATTTCTGGATTCTGCGGAAAATTCCAGACATATTTCATATACAGGGTGTCCCACGAGGTTTTTCCCAAATGATAACTTCGGAACGCATCATCGTATGTTCCACTGTATAATTATTTTTATCATTTTCTTCTAAAAAGCCTTAACAAATATGGCATGGCCAATTTTGTAATTTAATTTTCTAACAAAAAATGCCATAATATACCTTGAGTTACATTTAAGATTCGAAAGTTAACGTCAGTTGACTGAAATTAAAGCGAAAGTAGTGAAATTGGATGACAATGGTAGAAGCGGCACAAAAAGTTACCCAGATCCTCAAAATTTAAATTATATTGGATGACGCGTTCCGAAGTTACCACCTAGAAAAAACGTCGTGGGACACCCTGTATAATGTTATATACCTATCTTCAACTGTTTCGGAAATAATGACAGTAGAAAATTGACTTTTTTGCATCTTTGACAGACTGTAAAACCTAAACGGTTGATTTTACAGCAAAACCGATCATACATGCTTGTCTTATTTTTTTATAAAATATCATTTGATACCAACTTTGAATTTAATCCATGATTGAAATTTCCAATTAAATTTAATCTCCCGGTTAAATTCAAAATTAGTGTCAAATTGCTAACTTATGAAAAGCTGCAGACGTGAATGTAAAATCGGTTCTGCTGTAAAATTAACAGTTACAGCCTCTCAAAGTTGCAAAAAAGTCAATTTTCTACTGTCATTATTTCCGAAACAGTTGAAGATAGGTATATGACATTATACATGAAATATGTCCAGAATTTTCTGAAGAATCCATAAATGTCATAATATACAGAGTGTCCGATTAAAAAAATTATATATTTTTTGTTTTTTAAACTTTTTGCAACACCCTGTATGAACAATACTATGTTTTCTGAGAACTATTTCTCAAGTACTACAACTTTCCTATTTAAATTTGTGTCGTTCTCCCTGTTCACTTACAAGTGTTTCTATTTTTTTTTTTTTTTCAATTTTAAAATATACAGTAATTGTAACTACAAGGGGTGGCATCTAAAATTAGGTAGGTATACGTTTTTTAATTTTTGTCTAAAAATTCATTTTACAGATATGAGTGTAAATTATGCCGCAAAAAAAGGTTAGCTTCGATTATGTACGGGTTTTCGGAAATCAAAAGGTGGCAACCCTAGATGTTGATCACTGTCAGGTAATAGATTTTGATATGTCTGATCATCTGGGCCAAATTGTTAGTGTTTCTATTTCTTTAAACAATAGCTTACCTCAAACAAAAAAGAAATTTAGACCAATTACCCAAAAAGGATTATTCCTGTTTTACAATAGTCTTTCTGAAAGAACATGGGATTTTGTTGATTGTGGGGATATGGATGCTGATAGTAAGTGTGAAAGATTTGTGAATGTTCTGAACAGGAGCTCTATGTTGAATGTTTTCCTGAAAAACAGTATGTAATGCGTTCAGAAAATAACATTGGTTGGTTTGGCCAGGAACTGCGAGCTATGAGAGATCACTTGAGGTTTTTGGTGAAGTGAGCAGACAGTATGATACCTATGGGAACAGACAGTACTATATGCAGTATAAGCGACAATATAAAAAAGAGATCCGCAAAGCCAAAATTGCTTCAAATGATAATCTGATAAATTCTTCTAGTAACCCCAGTAAGAGCATGTGGGAAATTATTAATAAGAACAGAGGAAACAGAAAGCAAAATATTGAATCAAAAAACCTTACTTCAGATGACTTCAATAAATATTTTTCAAATATTGCTAATGAACTCGTGCAGGGTATGCCAGAGTCGGATACTGATCCTTTGGAAAATCTCAAAAATTTTAATCTTCAGGGAACATTGTCCTTCTCTGAAGTAAGTTTTAATGAAGTTAGAGATATAATAAACCAACTTAAAAATAAGAACAGCCGGGATATATATGGTTTGAATGTAAAAATCATAAAATCAGTAAAAAGTCTTATTCTGGTACCTCTCACAAAACTATAAACTTGTGTATTGGGGAAGGATCCTTTCCACAGTGCATGAAAAGGGCAATTGTGGTTCCTCTGTTTAAGAAGGGTTGTCCAGATGAGGCGGAGAATTACAGACCGATATCGCTGCTACCCATACTGTCCAAAGTCTTTGAGAAATGTATGTCTGGGCAAATAGTAAGTTTTTTTGAAGTGAATGATCTTTTCAATGAAAATCAGTTTGGGTTTAGAAAAAAAAGAAACACCATTCTGGGAATCCTAAATCTCATTTCTGATATTATGGATGCTTTTGATGGACACTGTTATAATACTGTTCTGTTTTGCGATTTCAGCAAAGCTTTTGACTGTGTCGACCATGGAATCCTTCTGCGTAAGCTAGAAGCATATAACTTCGGTAATGGCAGCCGAAAACTTTTAAAGTCATATCTAACAGGAAGGTGCCAGGCTGTGCAGTACAGTGGTGTGACGTCGGCGGGGCAGGAAATAAAAATAGGGGTGCCTCAAGGGTCCATTCTGGGTCCAATACTTTTCCTTATATATGTTAACGATTTGCCCTTAATAGATCAAAAGTCTAATTATACTCTCTTTGCCGACGATACAACAATCTCTGTGATGGCGGACTCTCTTGAGGCTTCGTTGTTGAGTTCCTTGGAGGCACAGAGGATGGCTGAGAAATGGTTTAATTCGAATAGGTTAGTGTTGAACAGGAGAAAGACAGAGAGAATGGTGTTTGCTCTAAGAGAGATTGGGACAGTGAGAGACCAAGTTCCTCAAGCTAGGTTCCTTGGGGTTCTTATTGATCCAAAAGCACAGTGGGGTATACACATTGAGGCTGTAGCCTCAAAGCTGAACAGTTATTTGTATCTGCTACGTCGTCTTGCAGAAAATGTGTCCCCCGTGGTACTAAGAACTGCTTATTTCGCAACTTTTCAGGCACAACTTTCCTATGCTGTACTTGTATGGGGTCATGCCTCAGGTGCTCAGCGTCTGTTTGGATTGCAGAGAAAGGCAGTCAGGGTGGTGAGTAGTTTGGGTTACAGGGATGATTGTAGGGTGACTTTTCAACAGCTGGGAATACTTACCCTGCCCTCTCTGTATATTCTGGAGAATTTGCTTTATATAAAGATCAATATCCATATTGTTCTCAACTCATGAAGACATACATACATGCCTATCCCACCAGAAACAGAAGTAATTTAATACCAGGTTACAGGCGACTGAAGAGGTGTCAGAATGGCCCTGGCTACTGGGCAATAAAGTATTTCAATGTGTTGCCATTGGAAATCAAAGAACTACCAAATAATAGATTTAAGGAGAAAGTGAAACAAATTTTAATTTTAAATGTTTTTTATTCAAATGAAGAATATTTTAAGTATTTGTCATGATCAATAGTATTAATAATTGTAGTTTTTGCATTTTATTTTATAACTTGATTGTATGTATAAAGCCCAGTGCCTTAATGATTTTTTGTTTTTAAATTGTTTGTAAAGTGAATGTTTAATGTGCGAATGAATTGTCATTTTGTATTTTATTGTCATTTATTATTGACCTATTTTATTTACTTTGACGTATGTACATTGCTTTTTTGTGATTTTAACATGAATAAAGAATTTGAAATTTGAACTATATAAAATTCCATGTTCCTAAGATAAATTTACGTATAAGTAATGCTAATCTGTTTCACTGTGATATGTCTGATTGGTCTCTAATCATGTCAATGCAGCATAAGTGCAATATACTAATTAATAAGCATGATATTGACATGTGCAATGTGGATGTTAAAAAACTTAAATCCCTTTTCGAACTTTACTGATGTTGTTAATTACACAGAGCGTTGTATAGATATATTATTGTTGTTTGTTAACCATTTATCTTGTTTTATACTTTTTTTAATTTATAGTGTTTGTAATAGCTGTAATAGCTGTAGTAATGTAAGCTCTAGGCAGTAGATTTTATTAGATATAAGGCATCTCTTGCATGTTGTTATCTATCAATATTATTTGATGTTTGTAAGATGTACCAATAAAATAAAAATAAAAAATAAAATGAGCCAATAAAAAAAAATCATGGGAAAGACCCATTTTGGCTGGCGGAAAAAGGCTGCTAACTTCACACCGGTCTATAAAAAATGGTCTGCAAGGGTTCCATGGACTAAAGCACGAAGCGCACTGAATCGACTCGGACCGGTCGACTCGGCGAAGAGCATTCGGTAGTTTTGGATACTCATGCAATTAAATGAGACTCCGCGCACGGCATCGGACTCGTCGTGGTCGACTCGAGTCTCATTTAATTGCATGAGTATCAAAAACTACTGAATGCTCTTCGCTGAGTCGACCGGTCCGAGTCGATTCAGTGCGCGTCCTGCTTAAGACCACATACTAACTTTAAAGCACATTCCTGGACAACAAATATGATGTTGAACAATGTTAATGAGCAACAACCTCGAATTTTTTACATTTTTTTTAACATATGGGGGTGTTTTTTTGCTACCCTGACAGGTCGTAAGGAGTTGTGTTCCACACTTTAGCTTTATCATCACCTAGTAAGCTGTGATCAGAGTATAACTAACGCACACAATTTCTGAATATATTTTATTATTTTTCAACGAACATATTAGGGCCGTTTTTTTTTTCAACCCTGACGAATCGTGAAGGCTCGAAGCTTCAGATTGTAGATTAATCACCATTTATCAATCCTAATAAGCTGTGTTTATTAAAGGATTCTAAAGTCTGTTTTTTTTTAAAAGATAAAAGTCAAAATGACATTATGTTGGCAATACAATGTGAAATGGTCAATGGCTTTCAAATTTTTTATGTAGAAAAGGCTTGTGTTGCCAACATAGTTACTAAATTAAAATTTTTGACTTGGGGAATTATCTTTAAAAGAAAAAACACACTTTAAGTTAATCATATTTTAGACAAATTTGTTGAAAGTTGAAAAAAAATTCATTCATTTTTTTTATAAATACAATGTTAAAATTATCAGAGGAAATACCATGTAGGTGTGCTTAAAAATTACCAATAATTTTCATGGGAGCATGTTGTTTATAATTACACAAGTTCAAAGAACGAGTGGAATTTGTACATATTGTTCGTCGATTTTTAACTGATACTTGCGGTATGAGGAGCGAGGGGGTGTTTCATATGGCAAAAACAGGTGTGACGTCAGGTAACCATTGGCGTTCCAATGTAGGGAGCCACCAGCTCACATTCCGTCCGAGTATCAGATTAAAATCGACGAACAATACAACAAGCTTGAATGAAAATTATCTGGTTAATTTTTGAGCATGAATGGTATTTTTAGGGAGAATAGGTATTTTTCAAATTTCATAAAAATTGTAAAACAAAATTAAATATAAATTTTTTTGGTTTTCAATATATTTTCATCGATTCATCTTCTTTATTAACTTCATTTCTGGAATGCCTGAAGCCAATTTTTTTAACAAATTATGAGTGCATAGCGCCTGAAAAACTTCCGAACCCGAAGGGTGAAGGATTTTTTCTTTGGCGCTATGCACAAATTGTATGGTTCAAAAAAATTGGCTAAAATACAAGTTTGTGTCATAACTCCTGTTTTAAGTTGAATCGTTTTCAAGGGTGCATTTTTAGATTTTACGGAAAAAAATACATGAAGTGGCTATTTTGGATTTTCACAAAAATACAGGGAAAGTCAAAAATTTGCCCCTGTTCAGTCCTCGTTAAATGACCCTGTATAACTACGTCAACAGAAACATATCCTAGAGATCAATGAAATAGGAAATTGTTTCTAGTATTACTGAATAGTTCAATGATACTTTAAATTGAACAAATTGACCATTTCTACTCTCTATAGCAAAAAAATAAATAAAATAGGAACTATTCTATAATTTACCTTGCATTTGTTGGCCATTTTACACAAAACTCTTCAAGTACCTTCAGTTAACAGAATCTGATAGTATGTTGGTGCTAATACAAAACTAGTGATTTGGCAAAGCTTCCGGAAAATCCTTGAAACGAATACACTTTTTTCAAAAATCCTTCATCATAATCAATGAGAACATGCAATCTCCTTTTAACAAACTGATATGAGCATTACGACAGTTGAGTTGAGGCTTACTTAGTATAAATCTGAATATATATTTTTGGCTAATTTGTTCTTTTTTTTTACAAAGAAAAATAGGATTATTAAAAAACTAAAGAAATAAATAAATTTTGTTACTATTTTTATTTTAACTTTACTTGTCTATTAAGTCAAAGTCATGTCAACTGTCACTTGGTATCCATCTCGAGTGCGTTTAGAGATGGAGTGTGATGGTAGAGTAATTTTTTGTCAGAGTATTCTGACGTCATCCCTTGGAGTGCACTCTGGGTGCGTATTTCTCAACGTTTTGGGGCGTTGCGGTAAGTGTCAATGTCATGAATTACGACGCAAGTTTAACCAATGAACTATAGTCAAAAACTGGAATGCGCACACATTGCATATCTGCCAAAAAAATTTAGCCATGAAAGACAGATGCCTAAGCCTGCCATACGTCCCGTATTATACGGGATAGTCCCTTATTTCAAGATCAATGTCCCGCGTCCCCAAATTTGTTGTCGGGACGCGTAAATGTCCCGTATTCTCGATATTACAAAAAGCGTAAAATAATTCGCCCGTCTCATTACCAGTCTCCAGTCTCTGTGGTGGCATAAATAAATCGATTTTTGCGCCTCATCTCTAGTCTTAGCAAATCGCAACGTGGTGGTTATTCGTCAGCATTTGACATTTGACAGTTTGGAATTTGGCGAGTTTGGCCCAAGGACCATACACACCACTAGGATTGCTTATCGGCCTCGTTTTGGGTAATCCCCACCATATTGGGGTATCACCATTGTCGACGTCATCAACTAAAGGAGCGCGCCCACTGGGCCCGCACAGCCCGGCACAGCACGGCCAGCGCGGCCGGCAGATTTTGATATGTTCGTAAACAAATAGAGTAGCGCCCACTGAATCAGAACCGCTCAGCTCGGCACCGCACGCTCAGCCCGGCGACGACTCGTATTCTCGATAGGGCAAAAACTGCCGGTCGGTCCGCGTGTCTGCGACCATAAAAGCATTGGATTATTTTGTTTCATTTTATTTATGGCATCATATCCGATGAAATTTCGATTGAAAGCATTTGAGCATATGTATTGTTGTATGAATCCAAGGAAAATTATTACCACGATATACCACTCATAAAAAAAATGCTTCGAGAGAAGTTTCTTTTTTATTCGCGAACCTACCACTTCGATAGTCAAAGTTGTTTTAATTAAATGCGTTTTGGGTCTGATCATGCCGAAGCAATGGGCGATGGCTGCGGAAATGCCGGCCGCGCTGACCGTGCTGTGCCGGGCTGTGCGGGCCCAGTGGGCGCGCTCCTTAAGTCGTCAGTGACGTCAGCTGTTTGCGCCAGCAGTCGTAGTTTAGAATTTAAATTTATGTTGAAAAATGTTATTTTATTTTGATCAAGCATAATAGGCAAATAGAAAGATGGAATCATAACCTGTGGTGGGACGAAGAATCTTAAGGTGACAAAAAATCCACTTGGTTTCTTACCTGCATTCTCTTGTGCAGAAAACTTTCAGCTATTTCCGACGGACTGAGATGAGATTTGGGGGGTCATGACCGGCATAAAAAAACAAAACTCATCGGGAGTTGATGGAGTGTCTTTGAAACTGCTTAGATATCTTCCAGTTTCTGCATTTGATGCTCTTACTGACTGTGTGAATCATTCATTTGAAATGGGTTCTTTCCCAGACTGCTTGAAGTTGGCTGTAGTTGTCCCTGTCTTCAAGGGTGGAGAAATTAATGATCCGTCGAGTTACCGTCCAATATCCTTGCTCACAACACTCTCAAAAATAATTGAAAAAATAGTTAAGAAAAGGCTAGTTGATTACCTGAAAAAGAACACCATTCTAACACCAGATCAGTTCGGTTTTCAAGAGCAAAAGGGAACAAACGATGCCATTTTTTCCTTTATGGAGAGGCTTTTTCTGGGCCTTAATGATGGAGAGAAGGCTGCGGCGGTATTTTGTGATTTCTCTAAAGCTTTCGATTGTGTAGATCACGAAATACTGCTGCAGAAACTGAGTCACTATGGGATAAGGGATGGGGGGTTGAGATGGTTTAGGTCGTACCTTGCGGAGCGCAGTCAGCTTGTAAGGATTGTCAATTGTGAAGACTCGGGGTTGCAAAAGTTAACTCACGGAGTTCCGCAGGGTTCTGTACTTGGTCCAGTACTCTTCCTCCTGTATATTAATGACTTGGTTACTTTGTGAATATCTGGATCATTCACCATTTTTTCAGATGACTCGACCGTATTGTGGAAACGTAAAAATGAAATCCTTCTTAGGGCGAGTATTATAAAACTGCTTCGACAGTTAACTTGAAGTTAACTTTTTGAATTACATGTAATTCCAGAAGTTAACTTTAAGTTAACTCTAAAAGTAGTTTTATAATACCCGCCCTTAGTCAGATAATCGAAAATGACCTTTCAAAGCTTAAGGAATGGTGCGATTCAAATCGACTTGTGTTTAATGTTTCGAAGACCAATATTCTCGCTTTTAAATGTTCCCTTGAAAATATAATGCTTCACAAATCCACATTGGAGAGCAGAGGTGCGGTCAAATTTCTTAGTATGCATATTGACTCAAAACTCAAGTTCGATGTGCATATCGATCAACTGAACAAAAAATTAACTCAAGGGTGTTACATAGTGAAAACCATTATGCAAGAGCTAGGGAAGCGTGCAGCGAAATCTGCATACTATGCACTAATCGAATCAAATTTGAGATATGGCATACCATTCTGGGGTTTTTCTGGGCAAAGCACAGTTCATTCGGTTTTCAAATTACAAAAGAGAGCACTCAGGTATTTGTGTCGGGCTGGCTGTAGGCAGAGCTGCAGGGCACTGTTTGAGCAGGAGGCTGTTCTAACTGTTCCGGGTATTTTTATTTTGGAGACGTCTTCATTAATTTTTAAGAAATTTAAGGGTAATTCTAGAGAAACACATTATAATCTTAGGCAGAGTAATTTGCCTCTGCCCGTACCAAAGTCTTCACTAACAAAAAATTCTGTTATATACGAGAGTATAAAGATTTTTAATAAGTTACCTCATGAAATAAAGAGTATTCATGAGCTTAAAATATTTCGAGAACAACTTAAAATATATTTGATTCGAAAGGTGTTTTATAGTCTCCAGGTATTTTACGATTCATCCTAATTAGTCCTAAATTTTGTTAGTTTGTGATTATATTTGTTAATTTTATGATTTGTTTTATATTTATATTTATATTGGTTCATATTCTTGTGATATTTTATTATTTTTGTTATTTTAGTTGTGTCTGTCCGTGGCATTCTGATATTTAATTAGTGTCACTTGTATTGATATTTTAACGTGTTTCATAAGCATAATTGTAATAATTGAAGATTTGCTTTTTTTGTTCCTATTGTTTAAAAAAAAAAAAAAAAACACATATATATTGTTAAGGGTGAATGCGGAGTGTGTCCTCTGAATAGTAGTTTAGTTTAGGATAAGTCGCTTTGTCAATGGATCTTTTTGAATTTATGACAATAAAGCTTTTTTTGATTTGATTTGAAACAGCCTACGTCAAGGCGAGAAACGACATGCTACCTACGTCACAAATGGTGATTTAGTGGGGTAGGGGGGCTTCGAAATTGTTGTACACAGGCCTTATGAGGATAGGCTATCCTGTAGTAGTAGTGTGTATTATTCGTGGATTCGCCCTACGAGTGTGGTTCCGAAAAAAAAAATTCGCCTGCGCCGCTATTTTTTCTATAAATACATGACACATTTGCTTCATAAAAATGTCCCGTTTTTTTTATCAGAATAATATGGTAGCCTTACAGCCACAAAGGGGAATGTTGTTTTTTTCTGTTGCATGATGGACCTTTCTCATTTTACCTGTGCTGTGCGCGCCGCTTGTGGGTGACAGATAATTAAATTGTGAATTTACTGAACGCGGTCTGATCCTGACGTATTTAAGCTAACCTCAATAATCAATCAATATTGCTGAAAATTATTACATAAACTGTTTATGATTCAATGGTCAAATGTGTTGTATGAGATCTTGTCAAAATAAGGCGAAAAAAAAGTAAAACTGTTCTTTTCACAAGTTCCCAAGCGTTCCCAAGTAATCAAATTGGAAGAAAACAATGTTTACGTGTTCTCAACCCGAATAAAGACGATTTAGGACAGAAATTTGAGGGTTCGTAAAATAACGATTTGTATATCAAATACATACAATATTAATTATACAATTGAAGATTTGCTGCAAACATTTTTGTCCAACGGTGGGTTTTCTTTCTAATTATTGTTAAGACACATTTGTCATATTTACGTTTAAAAATAAACAAAAACAGAAACATAACCGAAATTGCACATCTTTCTTCTGTCAAATGATCTGTCAAGTGACTACCCTTATGGCCCAAGATAATACACACTTATCGGCCTCGTTTATGATAATCGCGGTCATGGTGTAGCACCATTGTCGACGTCATTAACTAAGTCGTCAGCTGTTTGCATCAGCTGTTAATTTTTATTATAGGCGAAGACGTAAACGAGATATGAAAAAGTTTAGAATGTGAGAAACCAAGTTTCCATAAAGCAAAAGCCCGCGGAATCATAACCTGTGGTACAAACACACTACGCTACGTGAAGACGAGAAACGACACGCTGCCTACGTCATCACTGATACTTTGGCATGGCAGCGGGGGCTTGAGATTGAACTACACAGGCCTTATGAGGATAGACTATCCTGTAGTAGTAGTGTGTAGTATCCGAGGTAGTATCCTTGCAGGAAACTGAGGTCCAAAAGTAACCTCTTTTCCAGGAACCAGAGTAATTAGTAATTCGATTACTTTCGGACCGCTTTTCTGTAGTTGCCACATTTTTATTTTTCGTTGAGGAATGATGATCAGGAGCATTAACCCTTAGATTTGACTGAATTTAACCCATTTCTCAAAACCATAAATCACAAAAAAAAAAAATATACATCGTGTGTAAAAATCGTGTAATTGTGAGAAATGAAAGCGTGTAAAAACGTGTAATTTTTCCAGCATATCGTACAATTTCACAAATTCAGATTGGCAACACTGCATTTAACATAATGCGTGCGACAAAAGGCGGTTACACAGACGCTCGCACAAAACTGCAGTCTTGCTATTCTTGCTACAGTATTCCGAGTGTGCATACAAAATTGCACATTCAAAAACGCGACGATATTTTGCATACACATTGATGTTTTTGTTTGTGCGTTTATGTTTGTGCGTACATGTTTCCAGACATCAACGTCCGTGTGTAACCGCCTAAAAACAGGTATCCCCTCCGCAGCAGCGGCACTAGGCTTCGTCAATATGTGTTCGCATTCCAGTTTTTGGTTATAGTTCATTGAGTTTAACACTTAAAAAATAGCAGTGAGAAGTGCTGTAGTAACAAGGGGGTCGTTATTCTTCAACACAACGGCAAAGTCAACATTGTTGATATCCATATTTTTCTACTTCATCTTAGGGCCATATTCTCCGTAGTTCATAAAGCCTGGCTTAGTGGAAAAGCTCGGCTTTGTCACACAAAAAGCCAAGCGTTTCCACTAAGCCAGGCTTTATGAACTACGGAGAATATGGCCGAGGACTCCATCACTAATAATCATAATT
Organism: Ceutorhynchus assimilis; assembly: GCA_917834065.1. Taxonomy (NCBI): domain Eukaryota; kingdom Metazoa; phylum Arthropoda; class Insecta; order Coleoptera; family Curculionidae; genus Ceutorhynchus; species Ceutorhynchus assimilis. The sequence continues at coordinate 15,645,968 of OU892289.1, forward strand.
GAAAATAATCTTAAAATCACGTCAAACCAAGTAAAAACCGCGGGGCGTATTCCAACTTAGTCCCTGAGTGGAGTAATTTGCGTGCACTCTGGGCACGTCAACTCTCAATTTCTGAACGATTTCAGCGTAACGCTCCAAGGGTCGAAGTCTCATGCACTGGCGCAGACAGACTACATGGGGGCATCGAGGCAGATGCACCCATGAGCAATATCTCATGGGTGCGGAGCACCCATGAGAGCTCTCGTGGGGAATGTGGAAGTCTAAACGTGTTTAATGCTCATTCCGTTCCATGTGGTAATATCCAGTATCATGTAATTGGCATTAACACAAGAAGTATACAATACAAGTGGTGTGTGTGTGGTTTCTGTTCATCTGTCCTTCCGTTATTAGGCGGTTACACACGGACGTGGATGTCTGAAAACATGTACGCACTTACATGAACGTGCAAACAAAAACATCAATGTGTATACAAAATATCGTCGCGTTTTTGAATGTTCAATTTTGTATGCACACTCGGAACACTGTAGCAAGAATAGCAAGACTGCAGTTTTGTACGAGCGTGTGTACAAAAGCGCCATGCACGTTCTTGGTTGCACGTTGATGTATGCACGTATATGTATTAAGACATCCACGTCCGTGTGTAACCGCCCATTTGTGGTCAGTTGTCAGTTATATGGGGCAAGTTTTCAATTCAAATTCATCAATTGCTTCTGCGCATTTCTCCTGATATGCAACCTATCCTTGTCTTGCTGCTGTCAAATGACAAGCTCAGCAATACATCGGTGAAAATGCGCATGTAACATTGATAAGCCTGCCATACGTCCCGTATTATACGGGACAGTCCCTTATTCCAAGGTCCGGTCCATGTCCCGCGTCCCCAAATTTGTTGTCGGGACGCGTAAATGTCCCGTATTCTCTGATATTTCAAAAAGCGTGAAATAGGTAATTCGATTTTGCCCCTCATTCCCTGATCTCTAGTCTCAGCAAATCGCAACGTGCTGGTTATTCGACAGCATTTAACATTTGACAGTTAAGAATTTGGCGAATTCGGCCCAAGGGTAATAATCGCCACTAAGGATTGCTTTATTGCTTATCGGCCTCATTTTTGGTAATGGCTGCCATATTGGTGTATCACCATTGCCGACGTCATCAACTAAGTCGTCAGCGACGTCAGCTGTTTGCGCCAGCAGTCGTAGTTTAGAATTTAAATCTATGATGAAAAATATTATTTAATTTTGATTAACATAATAGGCAAATAGGAAGATGCAAACGAGATCTGAAAAATAGTTGTTTTAAAATGTTAATTAATGTAGTAAAACCAAGTATGCATAAAGTAAAAGCGTTGATTCCTGTGCATGGGCGTCGTTTGGGGGGGGGCAAGGGGGGGCATTTGCCCACCCCCTAGAAATAGTCTTTTGAACAAGAAAGCATTAAAAGAGAGTTCGTATTCGTATCGCTTTTTTCCATTTTTTCAAAATTTGTTAGGTACTTATTTTATAGTCTGGCAACGGTGTAAATATACGATTCGCGGGGACAGGCGGACAGAGGTTGTTGAAGTTGAGTTGGGGACGTTGAGGTTGTGTTGTTGGTTGTTCGGGTTTCCAATTTCCATCAATAATATTTATCTATAAGAAAGTATCTTGGTGAATCTTTGTTTTAAAATGGTGAAAAATTTGGTTTTTCGTTCCTATTTTTGTAAAACTTGTAATTTGTACCTGATTTGTGCAATTGTATCTGTAGGTATTTTTAATAAAACATATATTTTGATGAAAGATTAGTGATTACCTATTTGAGTAACGACCTCCAATGAATATGCTGTGCTGTGAAAAATTGGCTGACCATTTTCATTACATTCAACGGAATTAAATTTCACTTGACTTAGGCTAGGGCCGGTATTATAAAACACTGAACCGGAAAAAAATACCATTATTTTTAACAAAATATCGATATCAAATAATTTACGTTAAAATACTCAAAAAGGGGCGTGGCATCAAAAAAAATTAGCCTGCGGCGCTAATGGAAATGGTCTTATTATAATACTGCCCCCCCCTGAGAAACCTCGTAACGACGCCCATGTTCCTGTGGTGCAAACAGTCTAGGTCAAGGCGAGAAACGACATGCTCTCTACGTTACAGATGGTGATTTGGTGGGGTAGGGGCATTGAGGTAGTATATAGGGTAGGAGGCGCCGTCACCTGACAAAAAGTGGTAGCGGGTCCGCCATACTAGTGCTGGTTTTGTGTCATTACTTACCTACTGACATTACAACTGTCATACTCAATTTCTGATTTCGAGACGTAATACGCAATTTTTGCTTATTTTGGGGTTTTTTCGACTTGCTTGTGTTGTGTATGAGAGAAGTATAATGTCTTCATGTGCAGTAAGAAGTTGCTGCAGCAGGTTTGGCGTAGAAAAGAAGAAATCAACGGGAATATCATTTCATAGGTGAGTATAAACAACATTCAGGATCGGACTTCCAATTTTTTGTTGTAGTTTTAATATGTAGTTATGTTTTGAGAAGTATAATTTTTTAACAATTTTAACAATTTTTAGACCACATAAAAACAATTAAATACATGTAAAAATTGAAATAGGTGCCAATAGAGTCTGACTTTTAAATATATTTGAGCTATATGAAGTAAACAAATATGACATTTGAGCTGAATCCAACCCTGATACAGCGGCCATATTGGTGCTGGAATAAGCTCCTAATGATCCCGTTATCAATGCATACTCGTATACGGCAACAGCGTCTCCTATATAATATCTCCAATGGGTAGGGGGCTTCAGATTTGTTCTACACAGGCCTTATGAGGATAGGCTAGCCTGTAGTAGTAGTGTGTATTATCCGTGAGTTCGATCTACGGGCGGGGTCCCGAAAAAACAGAAATTCGCCTGCGGCGCTATTTTTTCTTAAATACATGAAACATCTGCTTCATAAAAATGTCCCGTTTTTTTATCAGAATATTATGGTAGCCTTAAACATTGATGATTTTAAAAAGTTGTCAGTTCTGTATTAGGTACTTTTTGTTACTATTCTCCATTTCTATTCTTTGTTCTTTGATAATAATTGGAACAGTCCGGCACACAACGGGAAGTCTGGCGCTTGCCATATAATTTAGGCCGAGTTCGTTTTTGTCATCTTTTTTGTCGATTTGCTCCAAAATTTTGACAGGCACGTGATTTGTAAATTGAAACTGTCAGTCACGTGCCTGCCAAAATTTCGGAGCAAATCGACGAAAAAAATGACAAAAACGAACTCGGCATAATGTCGAGTAGTATATGTACATATAATAGTATTGCTAGTATATGTACATATAATAGTATTGCGCGTGAGTAGAAATGGCAATGATATATCGATGTTATGTAGAAATCAAAATATTATTCAAATATATCGATATATTTTAATCGATATTTTACATTCGATATTTCGAAAAAAATATCGATACAATCTTTTCCTACGAGCGTGCGGAAATAGCTCTTTTTCCACACGCATGGGCCTGCGGAAAGAGTACTTTTTCCGCACTAGTGTGGAAAAAAAAATTCCGCAAGCCGTCGTGCCCTGAATGAAGAAATACCTATATGATATGCAAAAAATGGTGAATAGTGAATTTACAATTTTCAGCAGATCATAAATTTAGCCGAAGCAAATGTTAAACAAATGTTGCAGATTCTATTGGATCTTCAAAAAAAAAAAAACAATCAAAGATTACTATGGTTTTTTGAACGTACGTCGCATTATTGTTCATTTATTGGTCAGGATTTTTGACATGACATTTTGACATCAAAGTTCATTGACAAAATAAAGAAAAAATATTGCTAAGACATCAGAGCTGTTGTAAGTATCAAGAAAAAGTACTTAAGTATTAAGTACAAGTTTCTTCTTTAATACGAATCAAGTACCAGTACAAGTATATACAGAAGGAAATACTTAAAATATCAAGTAAATTGACTTGAATTGTCCAAATTCAAGTACAAGTACCTACCAAATTCCACGAAAGTCAGAGTCAAGTTTAAGTATTGACTTAAACTTGCGTACTTGAAATGACATTTACGTAGAAATACTTCACAAAATAATTTAAGTATTTTTTATTTCAAGTATTGTTCAAATTAAACTAACAAATCAAATTATTGCTATCGATAATCTTAGAGTGTGACCCAAAAATGAAGGTTCTAGAAAAAAAAAATCCAAGAACAAATTTTCAAACTGCACTAGGCTACAACCAACCATTGCGAAGATACCAGTGGTGAGACTCCGTACTCCATGTAGAATTCGACATATCACATGCCGCACAGTGTGCCGAGCCTATACGATATTGTCGATATAGAGAATTCTACATGACACGGAGTCCCTGGGCAGGGTTAAAGTTCCCACTGTTTCACTGTGACGTCATATGCACAAACTGAGTCCGACAGTCAGCGCTGGCGCGCGTTTCCTGATTCTTGGTGGATATATTAGCTCTGTTCCAACCGACATGAGAACCGTTCCAGAACCAGTATTGTCCAGTTGCCCACCTATTTTTTAATAAGTTGAACGTTTATTCTAATTGACAAATGAATTGATTACCATTCTAGAACGTTTCTCATGTCGGTTGAAACAGAGCTATTATCGACATTATCGTATTGTTTTTGCGTTCTCACACCTATTGCCTGCATCAGTTTAAACGGGTTTCGCAATTTTAGCTTGTGTTTATGACGTCACGCGATGAATACACAAAACTTTATTTAGTCGTCAAATAAATTTTGAAGTATTTAAAAATACTTGAATTAAAAATATTTACTTCAAGTAATTCCACTGGTACTTAAGTAATTCAATATCACTCAAGTACAAATTTTCAAAAGCTTTCAAGTAAAATATACTTGACTGATATTTTAAGTATTAAGTACAAGTAAAATTTGAAAAACTTGAAACTCCAAGTACAAGTACCAATGTTTGGATTAGTACTTAAGTCAGATACTTAAGTATATTTTTGTACTTAAGTATTTACTTCAAGTATTTGAAATACTCAGTACAACAGCTCTGTAAGACATACGTTTCAAAAACCATAGAAATCTTTGATTTGTTTAATTTTTTGTGAAGACCCGTTATCTTAGAAGTAATCACTAAAAGTAGACAGTAGAAACTTTGGGGAGGAATCTGATGGTCAATACCATCATCATGTGCTTAATCGTCAGTTTGCATCAGCGATAAATTTACAATCTGCTGAAAATTGTACATTCACCATTGAAGTTGTCAATAAAAAATGTTGTTAATTGCTCAATATAGATTCATATTTGTTTATTATTGTCTGCTCGTAAGAAAAATTGTGTTCCTAACACTTGCGGAAAGTAATTTTTCCGCGCGCGATTGTCGTTAGCCAAACGACGCGAAGCGGAGTTCGGATAGCAAAAAATGATACTTTCCGCACTTGTTAGGAAAATAACTATTTCCATGTATTGGAACTTTTATAATAATGGCTAGGTTCCGATGTCAACTGTCAGTACTGAATTTACTGGATGCCGTTATGCAGGGACGTAGCAAGGTAAAACCGGGCTCTGGTGCAAGACTAGAGCACAGCGGGCCCCCTTCACGCATGGGCATCGGAAAGTTGTTCAAATTTTCAAATTCATTGACTGTTTGGGGGGGGGGGTATGGGCAAAATGGCTCATGGCAAATTTGTGGGCGAGAAATTTTTGGAAGGTTAACAGACGATAGCTATTTTTGTAACAAGTACCTACCTAAAATGAGGCTTTTCGGCGACCGTTCTGAAAGTACATACTTTTCGAACGCGTTTTACTCAAGAAAGTATGCCTTTTTAAGCCTAGGCCGGGATGTAATTACTTAGGCCAAGAAGTGATTATATACTTTCCGGCCTAGTCTGGAAAGTATGTTCTTTAAGGCCAAAACATAGTAGGTACCTATACGTAATACTCCCGGAAAGTGTTTTCTCTGACTCGCAGACTAGAATCTTATCTACTCGTCCAAAAAAACAGTTTCCAGACTCCTCATCACGCAATATACTATTTTTGATGAGTCTAAAAAACTCCAAAAATTGATTGAATTCCGTTGACAAAAATGTGAAGTAAATATGACATTAAAAATTTGAAACTGATTACGCATTGGCATTGTTGTGGCAAGAGCAGCAGATAATTTTTTTTCTGACTGCTATAACGACTTTTAGGGACTAGACCGAAATTTTCGAACTGAAATGGGTCCGTAAAATAGACATTTTTGAGAGCTAATACACAACTGAGATTGACAATTGACAATATTGACACGAGTAGTACGAGTACTAGGAGTCGGAGTACTGACTGAAAAGAAATCTGTAGAGATCGATATTACAGTTTTCTGTTTCGGTTTAAATTGCCAAAGCGAATGTCCAAAAAGCGGCAGGACACGTAGGTAGGGCCCCTTCGGGGCTCGGGCCCTTATACGCGGCACCACTTGCACGACCTGTTGCTACGTTCCTGCCGTTACGATATTATTTTCAGTACACTGGATTTAGTCGATTCTGACTCCGAATGACCACAAGAGTACGCTGTTGAAATTGAAATGGCAAATAACAGTAAATCCAGTACTGGCAGTTGATATCGGCACATAGCCAATATTTCATTGGTTGACAGTGACAATCTGACAGTTGACAGAGGCGACTAAAATGAAACAAAACATCAATTAGGGCGTGTGCGTAGCAACTAAATGAGGAAATAGTATATTATGCAATGATCATGTAATGATAGCCATTAATACACGAGCATGTTGTAGGATACGAAACGAGCCGCAGGCGAGTTTCGTATATAACATGCGAGTGTATTAATGGCCATTACATGAGAGTTGCATACACTATTTTTTCTACTGCCATTGATAAAACTTATGATATTTAGATATGTCAACATTATGCTTAACTTTGAATAGAGATTTTATAACTGAGTAATCCATACAGTTGAAGGTTTCATTTTTTGTTGTAATTCTTCAAAATATACTATCAAAACATTTTCTGAGAAGGACGATGTGTTTTTGGTGTTTCCAATCCATAAATTGTCCATATAATTTTTCGCAAATTTTCTTGGACTTGTCCGGTAGTATATTATTACCTGCATTTGTCGCCCTTTCTGTAATTTCTGGAGGTGTTAGTGAAAATTCTTCGTTATCACTCAATATTTCCATAATAATGCCTTATCCCAAAAATTAGGTAACTTTTAATAACAATTCGAAGAATTTTTTTCATGAAATTATTGTTTTTCGCTAAATTACCATGGAAAAGCTATAAACAGAGTGCTGTCATCATTCAAAAAAAAAATAATCAAAATTTCTTAACTGGTGGCGCCATCTATTGACAATGCATAATAATGAGAAAAGTAAAAATTCTTCCTTATCACTCATTATTTCCATAATAATTATTCTTTGTCCCAAACTTTAGGTAACTTTTAAACAATTCGAAGTCTTTTTTATAGTTATCAAAATAATTGTTTTACGCAAAATTACCGTTAAAAATGTTTAATATCTTAACAGGCTGCCATCTATCAACATTGTATAATATTAAAAATGAGTATTATAATGAAAATCTGTATCGTAATGAAGTTCATTATAATACAGATTTTAATCGTTTAATAGCGTATTATGAAATGTCAGTAGAAAAAGAGATTTTCCGCATGATTAAGGAACGTTATTTTTCTACGACCGTGCGGAGAAGTAGGTACGTTTCCGCACGCATTTCAGGACATGAAAGAACCAGAGACTTAACATTGCATATTTATTTTAGTTTTCCGCACTAGTGCCTAAATGAGTGCTGCGTGCAGAAAAAAGCACTTCTCGCACGCTCGTAGGAAAAATTTGCCGCCTACGACGAGCTTTATTCCCCTCCTCCTTTAAACAAATTTATAAAGTTCTGCACCCATGAGGACTTTCAAAAGTCGGCGCCTCTGGTCTCATGTATCCGTTTTCCGACGAAAGATGTCCGAAAAACCTTCTATTCTGACATTTTTTTATACGATTATGTCAGAATAGAAGGTTTTTCGGACATTTTTCGTCGGAAAACGGATGCACGAGACTTCAGCTTAAGGATAAGTTTTCTTACATCCGCCATCCGATGGCACGATGATACGATGAACCTCCTATTGGTTAAACTGTTTCCCGCCATTTTTTATCCGAATATTTTTAACTTTTCTCCGACGTCGGATGAAGTTAATAGTTATTTTCCTAAAAAGTGCGCAAAGTGTTACTTTTCCGCACGCAAACATAGTTATACGAACGACGCGAAGCGGAGTTCGGAAAAGACACTTTGCGCACGTGTTAGGAACAAAAATTTTTCTACGAGATTCATATCAGGTAGGTAACAACAAAAATTGAAAAAAAAAAAACGATAATTTGTTCAATTATTTTCAATTAACTTGAAGCGAACCTATTTATTCATCAAAAATTACAAAACAGAAAATTGAGATCCTCGTCAGAGCTGTTCATCCTAATTGAAGCGTTTAAATTTGATGCGAAAGAAGTTTGTTGATTCTTGCATGTGCATGGAGAACACAAATCTGACAATGTGTCAAAGTTAATTGACGTGTCTCGCAGAGATAGAAAAAGAGAGCTTAATTGCAATAAATAAAAGTTAAAAAGTAATAAAAAATTACATGCGCGCGCAACTAGTGGCTGCAGTGTAGCCAGATTGTATTGTTGCAAAACAAATGTAGACAATACAAATCGAACATTATAACTTTAAAGAAGTGATATATTGTCATGTGTTACAACGCCTTTAATCAGACAGAAAAAGAGCTTTAAAGTGTATCTTAACATCGATGGCACTTTTATTTCGATAAATGTTTCATCCGGCAACATCCCACAATGAAATTGCAAAGAAATACCTATGTCAAGTATAATCTAACATAACCTTAAACGACACTGGGATAAGTTCAAGTAATACGTGAAGTATTTGTTTGCTCTTTGTCGAATTACACGTTACAAAGAAAGAAGGAACGATTAATTCTGAACGCGTCCCTGAATACGAATATGACGCAAGGCCCTAACAAACTCGATTTTCATTGGATGCTCACCTGGACTGGAACCCACGAGTTGCGCGCGCACACCAGGTATTACGAGACACGTCAATTATATTCAGTGTGGCTGATATCAACAGAGGAAAAATTTGTCATCATGTGTCAAAGTCGACAGGTGCACATATTAGTTTAGGGTTGCCAGATTTTCGAAATTGAAAAGCGGGAGGTAGTCCACGGCAGTGGCGACGCCAGGGGGGGACCAGAGGGGGCCGGGGCCCCCACTGAAATTTAGCTGGCCCCTCCTGAAAACTTGCTCTCATGTCGGCAACAATGCAATGCAACATCAGCAGCCTCTGCTGGTTAATTCGGTGGGTATAGGCCAGAATCGTTAACTAACAGGATTGCTCATCCTCATAAGGCGTACGTTCGCCAATTCTCGAGTCAGCAGGGCCTGCGAGTGACGTCAATACCAATTAGTAGCTTATAGTAATGACGTCACCCGCAGGCCTCGATGGGATGCTTGCGATTCAGGGGATCACGACAAGTAAAATTCTACATTCATGACATCACCCCTATATAACGCGTACAGTACAGGCGATAATGACGGTTGCTAGGCAACCTGACGTCATGAAAGTAGAATTCTAGTGAAATTCTACTTGTCCAGGGCTGCGATCACGATAAGTAGAATTATACTAGAATTCTACTTTCATGACGTCAGGTAGTCTAGCAACCGTCATCATCGCGTGTACTCTACGGACCAATGAACTATAGCTAAAAACTGGAATGCGCACACATTGCCATATCTGCCAAAAAAAAGAAGCCATGAAAGATAGATGCCACAAGGGGGAATGTTGTTTTTTTCTGTTGCTCGCTGACATATGACGTTTTCGAAAGTTTTGTCATATTTCCCTTCACAGGTTTCATCAATTGGAATACGTGTTGGAAGCAATTTTCGCCATTTAACATAATGAGTGCGACAAAAACAGGTATCCCCTCCGCAGCAGCCGCACTAGGCTTCAAGTTCGTCCTTATGTGTTAGCATTCCAGTTTTTGGTTATAGTTCATTGCTACGGACTGTACGCAATAAATAGGTCAAGTGTGACGTCATACGTCATGAAAGTAGAATTCTACTTGTCGTGATCCCAGCTCAGGTTGTGCTTGTTTTTTCGTCGTTATTAAATGAAGAAAAGGTGATTTCAACAAGATTATAAAACGTTTAGGAATTCGTTTTTTTGACCTATACTGTTTAAAACTCGGCTAATGCATTTTAGGCCAAGGGTTGAGATTTGCAGCTGAAATTGCAGACATTTTCAACTCAATAAGCTAAGCAGTCCTAGGTTAAGTGTTCTTGGGCACAGGCATCCACGATGCTGCTTTCGCTTTTCTGGGATTCCCCCAGACATATAAGTGTTGACAGGTACTTCCCATTCTTTATTCCAAAGAAGAAAAGCAATAAAATAGAAAAAAGTGCCCCTCCTCAATTTTTCTGGCCCAGTCTGGCCCCCCCTAACATAAAACCCTGGCGTCGCCACTGGTCCACGGGAGAAAAAAATGTTTCGCCGCCGGTGAAAATTTTTTGTGGTGCCACGCGGTATCATAATAGTTGTATTTCTTTCAAGAGTTTGAAACACTCGAGCTACTCGCTCCGGTGTTCAGTCGCCCCCGATTTGCAGGGAACAAATGCGCGGTGCAACAAACACTTTTCGAAAGGAATAAGGGCGTGAAGCCCCGGAGCTGTTCCGGAGCTCCTCCTAGGTGTGAAAGGAATACAACTAATAAGGTCTGTTCAAACCCGCCAAAAAACCGTCACAAGAACAGTTTTGAAACCACACTGTATACGAATTTCAGATTCTACGCACAAATTTTACTTTTTGCGCAGAATCCTGACGGTGAAATATAGTAAATCTACGGTTCCCTGCTGGGATGAAAAAAAGCTATACCTTCGCGGTTCAGACCAAACACAGACCCGAACGAGCTACGCTCTCAGTCTCGAGTAGTTCTGTCTTCATTTGGAATTGGAAATAAAGAAAGATGCAAATAATATCAAAGCTCACCTGGCTCCCGCCTCGACGTTAATCGTAATATAATGCACCCCGGTTGCGCTGTGTTGCAGATATATAAAGAAGTATTAAAATTATTTAAAATTATGGTAGAAGTGAACAAGAGCACCTAATTTAGAATTATTATTTCATGTAATTTCTATTTTTGGGAAAAGCGGGAGTTGTGTGTAAGTGCGCGGGAGGCGGGAGATTCAGTAAAAAAGCGGGAGCCTCCCGCCTAAAGCCTAGTACTCATAACTGCGAAATTCGCAATTTTTTGATATTGCTTCGAAAATTTGACGTTTGATTCACGCATAAAACGTCAATTTGTCAAAGCAATGTCAAAAAAGTGCGAATTTCGCAGTTATGAGTACTAGGCTTAAATCGGGAGGGTTGGCAACCCTATATTAGTTGTATTCCTTTCCCACCTAGGAGGAGCTCCGGAACAGCTCCGGGGCATCACGCGCTTATTCCTTTCAAAAAGTGTTTGTTGTACCCTTAATCTGTTCCCTGCAAATCGGGGGCGACTAAACACCGGAGCGAGTAACTCGAGTGTTTCAAACACAATTATTTCTGCTTTTCGGCACTCAGTGCGGATACGGGCCATATCCGCACTAAGTGCGGAAAAGTGTAACTTTGAGAACGGTAATGCGTGCGGAAAAGTACTACTTTGCGCACGCTCGTAGGAAATAGCTATTTATACAATAAGTTACGAAATGAGCGTCTTTTAGGCACGCGACGTGAAAATTGTCCAACTCGGCTTTGCCTCGTTGGACAATTTTCACGTCGCGTGACTAAAAGACATCGTTTCGTAACGTATTGTATACAAGATTTTTTCTACTGGCATTTTATAATAAAAAAACACAATTTTATTTCATGAGAATAAGTCGATTACACCCAAAATCTTTGTTACCTGTTTTTACTTGACACCTGACACTTTTCATGCGATTTTCTTTTCAAAATTTGACATCAATAATTAAAATCCTAGAAAGTAGGTAATAACACAAAGTTCTGTTTTGAGTAACCCAAACATTCGATTCAGTAATTCCATTTTCAATATTCATAATAAATACAAAACAAAATTCAAATATGTGTTTAGTGTGTTTTTTATTTCTGAATAATGAATGACACTTTTAGGCACTAGTGCTTAAAAATTACTTTTACGCACTCATAAGTCACTTTTACGCATTCAAAAGTCACTTTTACGCACTGAGTGCTTAAAAGTAACTTTCACGCACTCAGTGCCTAAAAGAATGTCGTTTCAAAACTGAAATGACAATCGAAAAGTTGCTATTATGAAACGTCAGTAGAAAAAATAATTTTAACTTTTCATACGTCGTATGAATTGACATTTTTGACGTATTATTCTAACCTAACTTTTCCATCAGTTAAAATGGCGGATCGGTTATGACGTCAACCTGGAATGCCCAAGACTTCTTCGTGTTCATAAATCATAATTTGATTTAGTATTTGTTTTGTCTGCTGATTACTCAATAAAACTATTGTATCGAACTTCTGAGTTTATTTCTTAATTAATTACATTCAATATAAAATGGACTTGTCATTTACAACATTTAAATAAGGACACGGACAAGTACGTACTGACTTGTCGGATGCATGTAAATTGCCAAACATGCGAAAATGTTTGAATTTCCTGACCAATGAAAAGCCGTAAATTCAACCAATCGGAACACTTTCGTATCATCGTATGACGGATGCATGAAAACATACCCTTGACGCCTGTTAATTTATGAACGGTTCAGAATTATTCTAGGGTCACTCTTACACCCAGAGTGTTATTTCTAAATGCAACCCTGGAGTGCGTTCGAAATCACCCTGGGGTGCGTTCAAGGACGGCAATGCTAATGCCAAAACCTACTTTTCCCCCTCCACCTGTAATGCCGAACCACGTAGGTTGGAGCCGAACTCGAACCCAAAATGCCAGTTTTGGCTTGGCTATAGCCATTCCTGAACGCAGCCCTGGGCGTCACACCCAGTGTATACCAGCCATGAATAGATCATAGGGTGTGCACTTGGTGTGACGCCCAGGGTGATTTCGAACGCACCCCTGCTGTTCCATTATAGGCGTTTTAATTTTTTCTTTTCAAGAGTCTATCGCCGTTTGCACCCAAGGATAATACACACACTACTAAGGATTGCTTATCGGCCTCGTTGTTTTTGGTAATCGACGCCATATTGGTGTGTCACCATTTCCGACGTCATTAACAAGTCGTCAGCTATTTGCACTAGAGGTCGTAGTTTAAAAATTAAATTTAAAACATTTGAGACGCAAGAAAACACCTCAGGTGCAACAAACACTTTTTGAAAGGGATAAGCGCGTAACGCCTGGGAGTTGTTTCACTTGTTCCAGAGCTCCTCCTAGGTATGAAAGGAATATAACTTATGATTTTGAAAAGATGAATCGTTCAGCAGAATCAAGAGTTTACCCAACGTATTCTGTTGGTATTTGTGAATTGTTTACAACCCGTTTTGGTTCTGGTGAATGCAGCCAATTTTAATGTCGTAGAAAGCCAAGGATAATACACACTACTACAGCAGGATTGCTCATCGTAGTTTAAAATTTGAATTTATGAATAAAAATATTATTTAATTTTGATTAACATAAGCTGGGTTCGGCTATTTAGCGCGGAATTGGAGAGGAGTGAACAGAGCTAATGGAGTCACCCCTAATATGGTAAAAAGCAATACGCGAACCTTAACCCGAACGGTTGGAGTGCGAATGGAGTCACTCGGAGTCAGCAAGCCGAACCCAGCTATAATAGTTGTATTGCTTTCACACCTAGGAGGAGCTCCGAAACAGCTCCGGGGCTTTACGCGCTTATTCCATTCGAAAAGTGTTTGTTGCACCACGCATATGTTCCCTGCAAATCGGGGGCGACTAAGCACCGCAGCGAGTAGCTCGAGTGTTTCAAGCTCTTGAAAGGAATACAACTAATAGGCAAAGGAGAAGAGTACAGGGTGTTCATTTTGAAACTTACCACCTCCATTATCTCGGAATAGAAACATTTTCGAAAAAATCCCTGCCTGAAACACCTCAACTGTAATTTGAAGGGGGATGAGTTTTTATGCAAAATTTACCTCCCCCCCTTTCAACCCCCTAACCACCGGAATCACTCCTTATGGCGGTTTTCCACTAAACGGACTGTTGAGTTTGTGTTTTAAAACAAAAACAAAACTGAAATAAACATAAAACTCTTGTTTCCATCAAGCGGACTACGTTTTGTTTTCTTGGGGTAACAAAACTCCAACTGTCTTAAAATACGCTAGTTTTGGAAAAGTTTGAGATTTCTTTTTGTTTTGTCTGTTTGGTGGAAAACCGGCATTAGAAAATCTTGAAGATTGGTAATGGCCATTTCCACCAACTATGTTAGGGAAGCCCTAACAATAGGTACGCCTTTAACTGACATTTCTCCATGTAAAAATGTCATTTTAGGCCAGGGAATACTTATCCTTAGGGCTCCCCTAAAATAGTTGGTGGAAACAGCCATAAGTGATACATCATTTTGGAGGGTTTTCAATTCAGCTATTTTGGAAATATTGACAGGCTGTAAAACCTAAACTGTTAATTTTAGAGGAAAACCGATTTTACATTCGTGTATTTTGTCTTGACTTTCATAAGCTATCATTTGACACCAACTTTGAATCTAATCCATGATTGCAAATTCCAATTTAAATTTATTCTCCGATTAAATTTAAAGTTGGTGTTAAATGAAACGTTTATGAAAATATAAGGTAAGGTTTTCCCCTAAAATTGACCGTTTAGGTTTTACAGCCTGTCAAAGTTACAAAACAGTCAATTTTCAACTGTCAATATTTCCAAAACAGTTGAACTTAGGTATTAAAATTTAAACCCTCCGAAATCATGTATCACTTGCCCCCCTTCCCATTCGCTCTGGGGGCTGGGGGTTGAAAGTGGGTAGGTGAATTTTGCATAAAAACTCATCCCTCCCTCAAATTATAGTTGACGTTTTTTAGGGATTTTTTCGAAAAATTTTCTACTCCAAGATAATAGGGATGGGAAGTTTCAAAATGAACACCCTGTATATTGATCACATTTTTGTTAGCCATTTTTGACATATTTTATCTTAAATTATAAATAATTTGCAAAGAAATTACATAGGGATTTCAAGAGATTTAAATCTATATAAAATTTATTTATATTTTATTTATAATTTAAGCTAAGATAATATAAAAAATGGCTCACGCAAATAGGATCAATATTATGTATATTTGGAATAAAAATAAAAAAAAGTTGAAGTTTTCCATTTTCCAATGCGATTTGTTTCTTCTGATAATGTTGAAAGGAAATATAGAAATAAACTGTCAAGTTTTTTAGGTTGAAGGTTGAATTGAGAGTTAAATTTGACCTTATTGTAACTACTTACCTTCGTCTTGAAGAAACTTGTTGATTGCTTGCAAATGTATCTCTAAATAATTGTGTTTATTCACACAGGCGAAAACCTAATGTGTCATTTTGCAACAAAAAAAATCTGAATACTGCTTGGAGAAGATACCTCAGCAAGCAACTTTAAACATGAATAAGTTGGTGGTTTGAATTCTCAGTTTTCTCAGAAGAAAACCAATACTTTTTCAAAAGAAGAAAACCTAAAATATTCAGCCAAGAGCCAAATCAGCAGCCCTAGAAATTGATATCCCTGAAATAATTCCAAATAATAAATTAAACAATAACACAAATTAAAAAAAAAAAAGCCATTTATTAAATACTAATGAAGTTGCATCTTTGGATTGTCATCAAAGTATCGTGGGGCATCGACAGAATCTTCTTTCTTGAGGCTCATAAACTAACTTTTATGCATAATGAATAAAAAATTTGAAACAATAAAATGTTCTTTTAAAAAATCAGAAAACAATCAAGAGGAAATTGAGCTCCTATAAAATTCAGAAACAAAATTTGAATATTGAATTTTAAGAAAAAAATTTGACGTTTTTCAACAAAATGATTTACTACGACAATATTATGTGACTGATTAATCTTGAAAAATTTTAAAAAAGAGTTTTTAACAGCTTAAGAAGGTACAAAATGAACTGATTCAATTCTACTGTTATTCTTATTTATATAAAGTGAATATGCTGCTTAAAGAAGGCAAAATATAGCTGTAATGCAAAGGTTTATTACAATATAACTCATTCGTCAAGTGTAGATCATATAAATGCGAATCCTGAATTGCGTATGTGAATTTAGTTGTGGAAAAATCGGAGTTCTTCAGTCCTCTCATAGATACAAACTTTTATGGAGCGAAAAGAAAACAACTGAAGGAACAGAAGACAACACACATTTTTGGAATATGTATGCACTGACATAAAATTCACAACAAAAATCGCAAAAAATTAAACCGCTACCTCGATTTCAAATTTTGCAAATTCACAAAATATGTATTGAACTCTCATAGATGTCTCTTGTCTTGACAATAGACCAACCAATAACAGTGGTCTCCGCAATTCACATTTCGTTAATCGCATCTAAAAGAAATACACTATTCGTGAAAATTACCAACATGTATAGGGGTGAACAATAATGAAATGGCATAAGCTTTTGTTTTGTGTTATGTTAAAATGTCAAAAATTGTTGTTACTCTCAATATTTAGTCTGAGGGATTTTCTGACTAGGAATTGCCAGTTTTTTTAAACGCCTTCTTTGATTAGTTGCTGAAAATATATTGAATTAAATTTTTCATCTTTATATGCATTATTCTGTTTGTACCAGGAGTGAAATCGGCATCTGTAAAATGCAGACTACAAACTTGCATATATTTAGTAATTGGCTTTCCAATTTTCAATGCAGTTTGCCAAGCCCTACACTTATTTTTATCCTTTGGAAATGAATGTAGTGAAATGTTTTGGGTGCAGTATGAAGAGCACTGAAAAACTGAACAAATTCTCCTGGATCTGGTGATTACAGATTTGCGCAAAGACTGCATGCTGTAACACCTAAAACTTTATTCACTTTTCACAAACTTGAACAAAATAAAAAAAGTCAACTAGAGTCTATTTTTGTTTAGGGAGGCAAAGACAATTTTAAGAATATTTAAAATTTCAAGTTATCACTATAGGTTATTACTTTAAAAAAAATAGACATTATTAAAAATTCCATCCTAAAAACACTGCATTTTTGTTCACCCCTATTTGAAATTCACAGATTTGGTAGACAAAAACAATTACCATTCATTCAAACAGAACACACAAAATTATATTTAACTCTTTTTACCTGTTGTAGTTGGATTCAAATTTTTTTGCCAAAAAAAAAACCAAAGGCAAGAGTATGTTAGTAAAAGCCATAAAAATGACATTTCCATCACAATCTTTGAAACAAAATTGATGAGACTGCAATATTTCGAGCAACATTTGAAGCATCAATTGAAGAAAATTGACACAAAAAAAAATGTTGCCCAATTAAAATCCCAGTAGAAATCCCAAGTTGGAAACAATTGAAATCTGTGGAACAATGAAAACACCTTAACAGCAAAATAGTGTTAAGGAAATCAATGAAATGCATTGTTTAAAAATTAAACAATAACAACAACTTAGTGAATCACAGTAGTACACCACACCATTATTAAACAATAATACTACAATAACATAACAATGAACATGGAATATCAAGAAATATAAATTTCCAGACGAATATTTTTGGAAAAATCCCAATATGAAATAATTTAAGTTTACAATTAGTTCAAATATTCCATGTTGCTTATAGATTGTCTGGACATACAAATCAACAGGGCAAAATGGGTCACTTTCACATTTTTTAAATTGTTGTGTTAGTCATTCTAAATTTTAAAAAAAATAACGCCTATTTTTGGAAATAAAAACGATTCGAAAATCGAAATTTTAAACTGTTGCAAAAATGCAAGTTTGGAAAGTGATATCACTTAATGGAAAATGCGAGGTTTCCGAATTTCTCATAAGTAGGTAAATCATTACACAACTCACTACCTAGACTATTTTCATCCTGTACTACATTATTAAAAAATAAAGCATAGGTTTAATCTTTCAACCAATTTAAATTTCTTATTTTTAAATATGACAACAAAATCATGAATATCAGCTTTAGCCTAAAGCCTTTAGCCAATGAGACTGCGTTTTCAGTCATGTGATTTTTTGTTCAAATTTGCTATATGTATTCAATAAATTATTTAATAATCTGACCGAAATCTTGCAAAATATTGTTCATTCTCGGGTGCATCCATTGGGACTGGATTGTTAGGTCAAAAAAGGTTTGCCCAGATACCCTTAGCACATTTAGGTAATGAATACAAGAAAATTGACACAAAAACCAGTAGAAAAATAAACGTACATCTTGAAAATGCCACCAAAAGTAAAGTAATAGTGACACAAAAAAAATGTAGCCCATTTTTCTCAAGTAAGACTTTTGTGCAGACAGTTATAATTTAAAAAAATAACCAGGCAAAAATTTTATTGCTCTAACGACTCGAGAAAAAAAAAGAAAAAAAAAATCAGTAATTTATAGAAACTGGTTTGACTTTAGTTTGAAAAGTGATGAAAAGCCGCAACTGCAACAATAAAAAAAAAATAAAACCCACAAAGGTTTACTTTTAACTTTAACTTAATTTGGACCGAGAACTACAACAGGAAGGAAATTAAACTGTATTCAATGGAAATAGTGAAGGGTACCCAGTTGAAAATGTATGTTCTAGACTATCAAAGATAAAAATGCTACTGAAATAAAAGAGATACTTACGGCTCGTCAGCTCCCTGCTGACAAAGGCCTGATGGTCCGGGTTGATCTAAGGCACTAGTTCCAGGTTTACAGTCTTCTTCGCTATCATCTTCTTGTTTCACAACAGCATCAGCATCCACAGTATCCGGCTCGTCCATCATTTGATCATCTTCGTCATCAGATTCCACAACAAACACGGTATCTGGGTCTTCCTTCACTTCACCCTCATCTTCATTATTAGATTCCGGGGCAAACACAGGATCTGAGTCGTCATTAGGTTCATCCTCATCTTCTTCGTCAGATTCTGGGGCAATATTAATCAGTGCTTTTGCGGCAGCTGAGCGGCGCGGCCGTTTCGCGGGTGGTTCTTCGGCTTCCTGAAATTATAAATTACATCAGTATTTCAATGGGCTCTTTCACTAATTTTTGAAATTGGCATATTTGGATAAAGCAACTAAAAACAGAATTTTCTGTATTTTTACTTTTGAAAAATTCAAAGTCCTTCTTGAGAAAACAGAAAACAAAGAAATACCTCCAAATAAAAACCCAGAATTTATTTCTATGACGTCGCAGCTCGCAATTTGACCGTGTTGCCACTAATTGTCAACATTGAAAATTTGTAATAGATTTAATTCTGAAATGTTGGCAAAATCTCATGAAAAGTAGTTAAATTAATTAGTTATAGATTCAAGATTTTATAACATTTTTTTTTTTAAATTATGCTTAAATACAATTTAATGCAATTTTTTATGTTTAGTTTTTTTTATTTATTTTACGCTGCACTACATTTAGTCACAACCGACAACAGCGCATTCGAACCTTTACGTATCTTTACAGAGCGCAAACACAGCCGAGCCCTTCCTCCTTGCAACGACATAAGCGAAATGAAGAATATTTATGTGACGTCGGCAAATCGGCGCGTTTTAAAATAGTTTGAATTTAGGCACTTTTGATTGCCTATGAAAAACTTATTGAACCTTGTAGAACATTTTTTTTTGGTATATATGCCTAAAATAGTCCCTCCTTTGAGATTTTATACTTAAATTACGTATTTAAATTTTAGTGAAAGAGCCCATTTATTCAAAGGTTTGTCATTGGTACCTACCTCATCAATAGAAGAGTGTTGAGCAAGATCCAAATAAGGTTTTTCCTCAGTTTCTACTTTGATTAAATTTTCTATGGGGTTGGCAGCAATTGTCAAAGCGTCACTTGTTAGGTAGTCATCTTTTTGGCTTGCCTGGGCTAGCCAAGACGATAAAGTCTTCTCTGCATCTGAAGAAGTGTTCTGGAACTTATAAAACAAGTCCAACCTGTTCCAGCAAATATCACATATTTTCTTGGGTAATTGGTCTTCTTTGGATACCTGTAATTGAAAAAAAAAATATATTGTAAGATTCAAGTGAATTAATTTTTATGATTGTTTCTCTATAACATTATATTTGGGACAAAAACCAATAATTACATACAGTGAACACATAAAGGTTGGAATAAAATCTATAAAATATACAGGGTTGATATTTTTCAAAAAACCTCGGATACGTCAATTTTTGATTTTGGTGGCCGTTTTTTTAATGATAATACCATGTATACAGGGTGACTCAAAAACAAGTTATGACAGCTAACTTTATTTTTTTAAATAACAACACCAATTTTCTATTTCATTTTCAAATTCTACATTAAATTCTGAACCTATTTCATGCATCATGACCTATACTTATCTCCAATTGTTTTGGAAATATTGACAATTGAAAATTGACTTTCTTGCAACTTTGATAGGCTGTAGGTGTAGAACCTAAACGGTTAATTTTAGAACAGAACCGATCATACATTCTTGATTTTCCATAAACTATAATTTGACACCAACTTTGAATTCAACCAGAGATTAAATTCAATTGGAATTTTTAATCACGGATTAAATTAAAATTAAATAACAAGAGTGCAATAAAGGTGATCTTTAAAGAGAATGATACAAAAATGGCATTCATGAAGTCTGAAGTTAGATTTGGGCTGAAAAGTCAAGACCTAGGCTATACGCAGGATAAGAAAATTTATTTAAACCATGACTTAACAAAAACCAATCTTGATCTTTATATGGCAGCAAAAGCCTACAAAAGAGAAAATAATTATAAGTACTTATGGATTAGCAATGGAAGCATACTTCTCAGATAGGATGACACAAGTAAGGTGTTGCTTGTTGATGATCTGGATAAACTGGAAAACTGAATGGGCCTCGAAAATCAATTAAATTAGCTTACATAAACACCATTCCGTATGTCCAATAACGCATCTAATGATATCATAAAGGTTTAATCTGGTTTTACCTAAAAAAAAAAAATTGAAACATTTTTCACCCTATTTTGCTGCATTAATATCAGAAATCCCATAGACGCAAACGCAAACGGAATCCCGACTGTGAGTTTATAAATTGGGCTTAAAAATTGGTATTTTCATTTAAAAAAATAAAGTTAGCAGTCATAATTTGTTTTTGGATCACCCTGTATATATGGTATTATCATCAAAAAAATGGCCAATAAAATGAAAAATTGATGTGTTTGAGTTTTTTTGATAAATATCCACTCTGTATATTTTATAGATTTTATTCCAACCTTTACGTGCTCACTGTACCTATATCAAAACCTAATCGTTTTAGGAAAAAAAAAACAAAAATTCTTCAATTTCTTGACCCACAGAATTCGAAAAAGAACATTATAATCCAAAACAAAAATGTGCAAGCTAAAGTCCGACAAATACCATTTTAAAGTCACGTGATACTGGTGGCAAAAAACGTATGTCCATTGATTATGTCGTTCATATCACCTACAAAATGCTACTGGTGATTAATTACTATTGAATTTTAGGATATGTTCCCACTAGCCACTAGCATTTTACAAACGCGTTTCTGAAGTAGTATTAACCAATCAGAGGGCAATTTTAATACTTGCAATTGTTGCGAGACCCACTTTTGTCGTATCTGCTGTCTGTTGTAATACATTCTGAACTTAAACTGGGTACCCGTTTTCTATTTGCTTCTTTTCGAGTTGGAAAAAGGTTAATATAGTCAAAATTATTAGCTGTGTTTGTTCATTGTATTATTTTCGAAAATAACTTTGACAAACTAATTGATGACAGTGACGGATTCTATTTCAGGTAAGAATATTATGAAGAATAATTAGACAGCAGTTTTTTTGTCAATTTTACTATCACCACTGTTTGAGATGTATTCAACAAGGATAGAGAAAAATCACGTGACTTTAAAATGGTATTTGTTGGACCACAGCCTCCTATAGTTAACAAGCCACGAAGTTGGAAATGACGGCAACGTCGCGTATGGTGCTATTTTGTTATTGGGTTATGTGTTTCTGTGTATTGCTTTCATTGTGTATTGTTGCAATTTAGTATTTTTATGGGCATTATTGACGAAAAAGTGGATAGAAACACACCAATATATTGCCCATATTTAGTTGATACCTGTTCCTTTGTGCTTTGATTGCAAATTTTTAGCAAATGGGTACAGGAGCAAAAATGAAGGTAAGGTAAGGTAAAACAATAAAAACAATATTAATATTGTGCAAGAGCATAGTTCTCGATATATTACCTAAGATATTTAAACTTGTTCCAGATGCCATGAAACTACTGTGTTCCTGGGTGCAAATCGAACTATTAGGAGTTCCTTAAAAACTGAAGAAATGCAAACATTTTTATTTCCAAAAAAATTCTGAAGTGCAAAAAATGTGGATGAAAGCAATACACCAAGATAATTATACCCGAGATTATACAATAACGAAAAATTCTGTGGTGTGTTGTAAACATTTTGAAGAAACCGAAATAATTAGATTTGAAACAAACAAGGATAAAGGTGTAGTTCGAGAGTTCAAACTAAAACGTCCAACTCTTAAAAGTAGGTACCTCTTATTTTCGAAAATCAGCTCAAGTATTTGATGGACTTGCCTTCCGAAAAAATCCCGAAGAAAGAAAAAGTTAGATTTTCAAAAGATATACTGAAACATAGGCTTATAACACTTTAGAATCTAGAAATATATTCATTTAAATCAATTATTTACTGTTCTTATTTACACAAATAGTTAAATTATTCATTGAATTACTGTTTTTGGCCCTTTAGTACAATAAATTATGCATTTTTTGTGCTTCATAATAATAAAATAAAAAATATATATTTATACAAACAAACACCACCAGCACCACTTGGCGGTAAGATTGCGGTGTTGCCTTTTTAACTTCATGGCTTGTTAAATGTAGGAGGCTGTGGTTGGACTATATTAAGCCGATTAAACGCGATGGAATTTTAATAACCGAGTTAAAAATGGTATAACCATTCACGTAAACGCGGTTTTGGTTATTTTTGATCATTCCATAGTGACGTCATCATTTGGCCCTTTGTGACCTATTAAATCAGCTGTTTTTATCTTTGGTTCAACCATTTTTAACCTACCTTTGGAGCTAGGTTATTATGTTCTGTCCTTGTCTGAAAAAGTAAATAAAGGAGAAATACCCGATATGGCGGATTTTGACGGGGTTTTCGTTGTTCTGTGGTGTTTTGTGTGTTGTTTTTTGTGCAACCCCAAAAATGAACTTCGAACCAATCGAAAAATCAATCTTTGAGGATTTGATTTAGGTCAACACTAAACTTCACTAAATAATAAAAATAATAATTATGTAGTACTGTACTTCAGGTAAAAATTCAACAAAAAAACAATCACAAGACAGCACAGAACGGAATAAACAAAAAAAATGGGGTTAACGGAATAACCATAGCATAAACGCGAGCTCTCTCAGGTTAATCAAAAAGGGTCGACAATCGCTGTTTCAAGGATAACCAAAGGACTGACCAAAGATATAACCGCGGTTATCAATATTCCATCGTGTTTAATCGGCTTTAGGCTCTCCAAACCATGTGATTTTTCAATATGGCGAGCGTGGAAAATTTGACGTTTGTTGGTTTATCTTGAGTTTATTTGAAATATTTTCGAGCTAATTACAGTTTATTTTGTTATTTATTTATTTATTTATTTATTTATTTCCATTTCAAATTACACAAATTCATACAATAAGTACTGTAAAAATAAACATAAATTGAATGACGTCAAAAAGAAAAAAAATTCTACAAACAATCAATATCATAGGATTACACTACTCATTCCTAGCTATTCATATACTCTTCAATATTATAGGGCTCAAGATTAATTAGAAACTGCTTTAATTTTTGCTTAAAATGTTTTTCATTTGTTGTATTTTTTATGTCATTACTTAATTTATTGTGAAGTCTGACACCCATATAGTAGGGACTTTTCTCAGATAGGGTCAAACGATGGATTGGAAAAGGTATGTCGTTTGTACGAGTGTTGTATCCATGGTTAATATTGACAGAAAAAACGGTTCGTCTGTTTCTAAAAACAAACATGATAATTTCAAATATATACAAACCATATATGGTTAGAATCCTCTTAGATCTAAATACACCCCGACATGTTTGTAAAAATGACATCTTATAAATTATTCTTAAAGTACGTTTCTGAACAACAAAAATGTCTTGAGCCCTAGAGCTAGAGGCCCAAAAAATTATTCCATATCTAGCAGTACTTTCGAAGTTCGCAAAATACAGTATTCTTTTAGATGTATTATCCAAATATTTTGAAACAAATCTCATGCAGTAACATATTGTATTTAATTTCCTGTTCAGATTATCAATATGCTCAGACCAGTCCAAAAACTCATCAATATGCATACCCAAAAATTTAGTGCTCTTGCTTATTTCAAAATTACATTCATTGATTATTATAGACTCAGGTTTTTTCATTTTACTCAGTTTGGTTCTGAACAGAATTATATTGGTTTTTTCCTTATTTAGATGTAATCTATTTTCTTCAAACCAATTTTCCGCTGATTTAAAAGCATTTCTGCATTCTCAGTAAGCTCAGGAAGGTTAGATACTTTCACTAACAAATTTGTGTCATCTGCAAATTGTGTAATACTGAGATTTGGGTTGTGTATTTGAAAATTTAGATCATTTACAAAAATAATGAAAAGAACTGGACCTAATATACTGCCTTGAGGTACCCCTACTGTATTTTGCGATATATCTGATTTGTGCTGTATGCCATCCTTCTGGATAACAACCCTTTGAGACCTTTGACTCAGATATGATCGAAACCACTCGAAAGCGCGTCCCCTTACTCCATACAAAAAGAGTTTTTGCAGAAGCATGCTTCTGTCTAGGCAATCGAATGCCTTTGAAAGGTCCAAAAATATGCCAAGCCCCATATCACCTGCCTCCAAGTGTCTCAATAGTACCTGTGTGAAATGAGAAATAGCGGTATGCGTCGATCTATTGGCCAGGTATCCATGCTGATTGTTACAAAAAATATTACATTCTGTCATAAACTCGATCAATCTCACACACATGACAATTTCAAAAACCTTCGAGAATCCGGGAAGCAGACTTATGGGTCTATAGTTATCAAATGAATTAGCATCCCCCTTATTTTTATACAAAGGCTTAATTACCGACAATTTTAAACTTTCAGGGAACACGCCCTCTCTGAGTGAACTATTTAACATGTAGCACAAGACCTCAGTGATTGCTGGAATGACCCGACGAACAAGACTTGATGGAATTTCATCCTCTCCAGAGCTATGCTTGTTTTTCATTTTTCCGATTAGTTCTAAGAGTTCTTTTTTTGTAACAGGTCGCAAAATTAAAGTTAATGGATTTTCTTGACAGTTTACTCGATTTTTCTCCATACCATCTACTAGTACTGGAATTAAGTTAGTTAAATATGCATTATACCTATTCGATATTTCATCTGGATCTCCAGCAATCAGGCAGTCATTTTCGCACTTCGTGTTTTTTGTCATTTCCCTATAGATTGTCCACATACATTTATTTTTATTATATGATTTTTTTATTCTTGTTGCATAGTTTTCTGATCTAGCTTTGACTAATAATTGATCGTATTCTTTTTTTACTTGTGAATACATTTGTCGATATGTATCATTTCATTTTGTGTTTTTAAGATTAAAAGATTGTCCAATCTATGCTTTACAAGATTAATTACATTATTTTTTAAGTATAGAGTTTTTTTACAGTTCTGATTTGGATTAAATAATTTTCTTGGAAAAGTTGTATTAAAGATCATTTTAAAAGTATTCATAAAAGCATTCCATTGTTTATTGACATCACATGGATCTACCTGAGGATCTACCTTAAAAACATCCTGCCAGTCTTGCTTCCTTAAAGTTTCAAAGAATTCATTGCTACTTATTTCATTAAAGAATCTTTTAAAATAACATGGTTTTTTATTCACTGTAATTAAATTAACTGTAATTTTTTGTGCTGTATGATCGGAAATAATGGTATGCAAAAGAAAACTTGAAATTAACTTATTGGGAACATTTGTTATAATATTATCGACACAAGATTCACCATTTGGTGTTATTCTCGTGTTTTCCAAAATTGTTGGATACATATTAAAAGAGGTTAATACAGACAAAAATTGTATTCTATCATTATTATTTTTTAACATTTCTATATTAAAGTCACCTGTAAGAAACACCCCTTTTTCTTCTGGGATAATAAGTCCAAGCAATAGTTCCAACCTTTGGAAAAATATAATATACTTTTTGAGATGCAGAGTGAATATTCGAAGACTTTAGTGCAGGAAAATCGGGATGTGGGCGAACGATAAGTTTGATAAAATGTCTAGTTGACAGTTGTTTACATTTTGACCTAGTTTTTACAGCAATGAGCAAATGAAGGCCTAAGGCGGTTACACACGGACGTGGATGTCTGAAAACTTGTATGCACATACATGAACGTGCAAACAAAAACATCCATGTGTATACAAAATATCGTCGCGTTTTTGAATATGCAATTTTGTATGCACACTGTAGCAAGAATAGCAAGACTGCAGTTTTGTACAAGCGTGTGTACAAAAGCGCCATGCATGTTCTTGGTTGCACGTATATGTATTAAGACATCCACGTCCGTGTGTAACCGCCCCTATAAAAGCTTAGATTCTTACAAGTATTTCGAGTATGGCTTTATTTTAGATGCAGGAACAGTGGTACTGAATAATTTTTTCGTTTTAATTGGAAAAATTTGAAAGGTTGGGCACTGAAAACAACCTGACATCATCCTTGTTGAAACGCCTTCTAAAATCAACTACAAGACACCTTTGTGGCATTTTTAATTAGAAAAAAGACTAATGAAGTCAATAAAATGAAAAAACAAATAGGGTTTAGTCACAAAACAACCACACAATCCACTTTAAAAAGCTTTATGTCCGATTGACCAATAAAGTGCTATTTATAGAACAGTTTTGCATCAATAAAGTGGCACTTTATTGTACTAGTAAAATAAAGTGCTACTTTATTGCCTATCTGGACAACCTGACAAGGTGAAACAGGTCCTGACAACCTGCCAAGGTGAAACAGGTATACCTATGCAAATTTTACTTTTTTCATTAATTTTTTTAAATTTTTAACAAAAACCAGTCGCAATCGTAGATAAAATCATGTATAAAACGCTTACATAAACAGGCTTTATTGACTCATTATTTAATAGCCTCGCTCGCAAGCTCGCTCGGCCATAAAATTATTCATACAATAAAGCCTTACTTTATGTACTTGTTATATAAATAGCTATTAAATTGTGTACTGTCATATAGGAAATAAGGAACTTCCGCCACGAACGCCATTTTGGAATAGTTTTGACAGGTCGTTGGAATGCCTAATTATACTGTCAGGCCAGGCGTCACAACGGAAAAACAGTTTTTGGCAGCATTTGAATTTTTTGGGCAAATACAAAAAAAAAACTGAATCGTTCTGGAAAAAAAAAACTAAAATGCTATGATTTTTTTATCCACAGAATTCGAAAAAAATCTAAAATAATCGTTTTTCTGCAATTGACAAGAAATGTCAGCATTTTTGACCAGTTGACAGGTCGCAAAACTCAATATTCTGGTATTTCAATTATGTTTCAATAGTTGCTAAGGAATCAATGAATAACAATACGGGAAACACTTTTCCGGCCTAGGCCGGGAAAGTGATTCTCGTATTGCTGAATAATTGGAACTAAAAGACAAACATTTAACAGGTATTTAACCGATCGCAGAAAAAATAGTATGTGTATTTCGGTGGAAAAGCACATTCTCGGCCCTCGGTGTTTGCCGGCCTCGGCAACGCCTCGCCCGTCAACTTACACCGTCGGCCGAGAATGTGTTACTTTTCCACCTAAATACACCATAATATACTATTAATTTAACGGTTTCTATTCAAAATGCAGAAAATGGGACAAGGCACTCAAGGAAAGACAAAGAAGACCAGACCAAGCCCTAAATGCAGCTCTCTGATTGGTCAGCCCAATGAAAGTTCCAGTTTCAAGCGTTCCTATTGGCCCGACCTGGCCGGGGATTCTAAAATCACGATTCGACATCGAGACGATTTTTCCGACGATTCTAGCAAAGTCTAAAGATCCTCGAACAAGTCCGGTCACTCCTTTGATCTCCTCAAAAAGCCGGCTTTTTTTGCGGAAGGTCGTAAATCATGTCAGCACGCGCCGATTTGTAGATAAGAAGCAAATACGAGGGCGCTGGTCCCGATTGTACTTGGTAATGTTTTTACAGGGGGAGTTTGAAAAAGAATGTCTTTTAAGAATATTTACGTTAATAATTTTTTGGTTTTAAAAAATTATGGAAAAACTTTTTCTGCTTAGCGATTAGCATTAAATTAATTGACGGATAATCCTCATAATTATTGTTACTCAATTAATTTCATATTATAAAATCAGCGGTAAGTGTTACTTAACATCACGTTCTGGTAGTAACTTTGATGGAATAGCAGTTTTTAATGAAGGTTTTCCTACAAGCGTGCAGAAAACGCGTTTTCAAGCACCGATTTGCGTGCGGAAAGTATCACTTTTTCGCACAGTGTGCGTGAAAAAAAAAAAAAAAAACAGACCGGCGTGCGCGAGAAAAGTTTTTCCACACAGATTTTTTTTTCAATTTTTCTCCTTATGTCATGCTTCTGAAAAAAAATTTTTTTTTCGAAATTACGTTCCTCCGTTCTTTCTCTTCAAGAAAGATATTAACTTTTTGTACTGACCAATATCGACATCTTCAATGAGTTTTACCTACGAACATGTGGAAAGTGCACTTTACCGCACCGATTCGCAAATAGAAAGTAGCACTTTACCGCACACTATTCGGTTGAGTTACTTTACCATATAGTGTACGGTAAAGTTAACTTCACCGCATAGTGTGTGGTAAAGTAGACTGCAAAGTGTGAGATAATAATAATAATAATAATAATAAATCGTCTTTATTCAGCAAATTCTTTACAAAAATTTGCCCCAAGAAGGCGAAGATTAGCTTTAAGCTATTCTTTAACTCTTAACCTTCTTAGTTTACATTATAAGAACAAATATATAAATAAAATAACATTTAATTTAACATCTTATGCAAGAAAAGGAAAAAAAAAAAAGAGAAGGAGAAAATTCTATGCCAGTGCTTAAAGATATAAATTGGAAATAAATATCGAAACAAAACAGTAATAAAATAATATGAATAAATGAAACAAAAGAATCAAAACAAAAAACATCCCAGCATCACTACGCAACCTGTGCTTCCATTAGTATAGTTTTTATCATTTTTCTTAATGAATTAAGAGACAAAGTCAATAAATCAGGTTTATATTTATTGTAAAGACTTACAGCGTTATATGTGAAAGATCGTTCGAATAGGGCAGTAGAGTGGTGTGGAATCGTAAGCAGATTAAATCTCAGAGGACGATCATGTATTAAGTTTCTGAAAATCAATTTCTCGTGAAGGTAGTTAGGCTGATGAGTTTTAAGTAAGCGATACAAAAAAGTCAGATACTGCAGTCTAAATAAACCAAAGATCTTTAGCCAATTTAAGTCATAAATATGTTGCGACACATGGTCGAATTTTCTTAAGTTACATATAAAACGGCAGCATGTATTCTGTACTCTCTGCAAACGACACTTGGCAACTCCATCTAAGCAAGGATAATACACAATCATGCAATAGTCAATAATTGACAAAACAAGTGATTCACAAAGTTTTTTCCTAGTTTTATAATTTAAAACACTTTTGTTTGCATAGAGCATACGCATACGTAAGTAGCACTTCTGCAAAATCATACCAACATGCCCCCCAAATCTAAGAAAGGTATCGATGTTCAAACCAAGACTTCTAAGGTCGTTAGAAAAGGTAAGATTTGCACCATCTAACTCTAGTACAAGAGATTCTGCAACCTGAGCACGCCGATTTCGGTTCGCGAATAGAACAGCTTTAGTCTTACTTGCATTTATTTGCAAATTATGTTCTCTGGAATAACGCGATATTTGCCGCAAATCAGCAGTAAGCGACTCCGAGGCCAGCCGTACATCATCAGGGCCAAAACAGTGGACAATCTGAGTATCATCGGCGTATAGAAAAGTGTCAGAATGATTAACTATTTTGGGTAGATCGGAGGTATAAATTAAAAATAAAAGCGGCCCAAGTATTGAGCCCTGGGGCACACCTGAGATAATGGATTTGTAATCAGACTGTTCATTGTTGACCCGAACACATTGAGCACGTTCCGAGAGGTAAGACATAAAAAGAGACATACTAATTTCATCACAGCCATAGTAATGTAACTTAGCCAACAGCAGGTCGTGATCAATGACGTCAAAAGCCTTGGAGTAATCCAACGCTATTAACACAACGGCAAGCTTTTTATCCATCGCACGTATTATATTATCTGTGATATTTAGAAGAGCTGTCGCTGTACTGTGATTTCTCCTAAACCCAGACTGTTGTTCGGGCAAAATATGGTTTTCAATAAGATAGCTGCATAACTGAGTATGAATAACCCTCTCCAATACCTTAGAAATCACAGGTAGTAAACTTATGGGGCGAAGTTCCTGAACACATTTTGGATGCGGTGTTTTAGGTATGGGACAGACGATTGACTTGCGCCAGGATTCAGGAAAATAGCCCATCTCCAAACAACAGTTAATAATATGGGTTAGGTGATCGAGAATATAGGGCATACAGAGCTGTAGCATTCGAAGTGAGATATTGTCACATCCGGCAGCATTGGACTTGATGCCGTCAACCACACTATGAACAGTTTCTCTGTCAGTCAAAGTAAAAGCAAAAACACTTTCTGAGAATCTATTGCCTGAGAAGTAATTAATTTGGTCGATGCAGTTGTCAGACTTGTTAAATATACTCACAAAATAGTCATTTATGACATTTGGGTCTTGCAAGTTCGGCGGCAGCTCATTTTCATTACCTGTAGAAGTTTTGATGTTTAGATCGCTCAGACCACGCCAGAATTTTTTCTCATTTTTACTCCTTTGCAAGTGTTCAAGATAGGCTGCTTTTTCCCTTCGAATGGAAGCCAGCGCAAAGTTACGTGCTTCCTTATAGTAATTCCAGTTTTCTTGGGTTTTATTATTTCTATATTTGGCAAGGGCCTTGTCCCTCTGTTTTAAAATTATTTTCAAGGTGTCAGTCAACCAGGGAGCAGGTTTTTTGCTAACCCTGATGATCCTACAAGGAGCATGGATATTAAATAAATTAATAATGTTTTGTTCTAAAAAGCAAACTTTGTCATTTAAGTTAAGGATATGAAAAATATTGTTCCAAGGAATACACGTTAAATTCGCTTGAAACTCACGCAGATCAAAGTTTTTAAAATCGCGTAGCTCAATAAATTTTTGCTTTGGTTTCTTAACTACTATGCTTAAAGAGCATACAGACATTTTATTGTGATCGCTAATATCTGAAGGGACAGTACCACTATTCAGACAAACATCTTTGGAATTAATAAAAATTGGATCTAAACATGTACATGATGTGTTTGTAATGCGAGTTGGTTCATCTATTAACTGAGAATACCCGTAAGTGTAAAGGATGTCAAACAAAGAGTTAGGTTTAAGCATATCAACATTAAGATCTCCTGTAATAATAGAAAAATCATAATCAGACAACAATTGGGGGATAATGCCCTCAAGGAAATCAATAATTTCTGTCACTCTAGTATTCGGGGGTCTATACACAATCAACAAAGCAATTTTGTAAGTACCAACCCTCAGGCTCAGAAGCATACCCTCAAAGCTCACATTGTTCAAATTAATACTTACAATTTCATGAGAAATGGTAGATCTAAGAAATACGCCAAGACCACCACCGACTCTACCCCTTCTATCCTCTCTACAAAAAGCAAAATCAGGCAGTGACACTAATTCAGACGTAATAGAAGGATTAAGCCATGTTTCTGTTACACAAACAATATCATATGAATTTCCTATCAAATCACGAAAACTTACAAAACTAGGTAATAGAGATCTTACATTTAGATTAGCAATGGTTAAAAAAGACTGATTAGAAACACTCCTATCATACCCCAGTACCGCCATCAGGATTGTCCATAATCAATTTTACTCTTTAGAATTTCTAACAGATGCATGTAAGATGGGCATTCAGCATTGCTGGCTTCATGGTAAATGTCATAGGAAGTCTTATATCTTTGGTTAGCCTTATCACAGTTTATACATTTTTTGGAAGATTTGGGACACTCGCGAACATCATGAGTGCCGGCACAGTATTCACAAATGATTTCATTTGGACAGTCGGTATTTTTGTGATAATGACCCTGACATTTGAAGCATCTGATGATGCTTAGGTCTTCATATACACGGTATACTCCCCACTGCAAATACACCTTTCCATAATCCATAAATTTACGAAAGAGTTCCGGTGAACACTCACCATATATTGTGTTCGTTTTCTTATTTTTTAATTTTTTTAAAAAGCTTATCTTCAAAAAATCATCATCAGCAATATATTGGTTTTGGTTTCTAAGAAAATCCGTCACTTGTTCCAGTGAAAGGTCTTCATCAAAACCCACTATTTTTATTCTAGGCAATTTTAATTTGGTTAGATGAATGTCATATTTGTTATTTAAAGTTTTCTTAGCCTCCTCCTGTAATATTTCAATCTCTTGCTTAGACTGGCATTTAATAACAAGACTACCTCCCTTTGTCTCCCTTGTATTTCTCACACCAACATTCAAGCTGGAGGGATTTATCCGATTAAGTAAGTCTTCCTTGGTTTTTTTAGATGATTGTTGCTGTTTTGGCTTTATAATAAGATTAGGAATATTTTTTTTAGAAAGTGATAATTTACTCTTCTCACTAGTTACAGATGAATAAGTAGGTTTGGTACTCTGAGATACTGAAGTATCTATTTTTGCATGTAAGCTGCTCACTTGTTCTGTAAGTTTGGAATTACTAGAGGTGAAATCTAAAATTTGCTTATTAAACTCCCCAATTTCATTTTTGTGAGAATTTTTGAGGTACAAATTAAGTTCCTCAAATTCTTTCTTCATGTCTTCAATAACACCAATCAAATACGGAATTTTTGTTAGCATTTTTTTACATACATCACACATAAACACTAACAGACGCTTTTGTAAAGGCATAACTCTCATTTCTGATGAGGATAGGGGCATGCATTGTTTGTGTATTTGTTTCTGGCAGCAATCACACTCATAAAATTCAGTTGTGTCCATTATTTCAGAACACTTGTAACACTTGGTTTCGTTCCCATCCATAATTACCTAGTTAGGATAATTTCAAAATACACCTGGCAACGCTGGCAACCAAAACCATATGTTCACATAAAAATTCTTGTTTTTATTCCACTTTTCACTTTTCTATTTTAGGTAATTTCACTTGTACAGTATATTTAGTAGGTATTAAGCACCTCCATGCACATTCACAAATTTCCTACACTATATGGCAATGGTAGTTGACCGAACGACGCGAAGCGGAGTTCGGTCAAGCCGTTAAGGGGAAAAAAGAAAGGATTTTTAATCATAAATACCAAAGTCTACTTTACCGCATACTATACGGTAAAGTTAACGTTACCGCACACTATGCGGTAAAGTAACTTCACCGCATAGTGTGCGGTAAAGTGCCACTTTACCGCACGCTCGTAGGTAAAGTTACTTTACCGCATAGAGTGCGGTAAAGTAGATTTTGATATTTTTAATCAAAAATCCCTTCTCTTCTAGGAAAGGGATTTTTGATCATTTTTAAATTTAATCTAATTTGATTTATTAATCTGAATCGTTAATTAATTTTATTACTGCCTTTTCTTGGAGATGTAGATGCTCATAGGTAAAATGTTGTGCCTAACACATGCCTAACACATTGTGTGCGATAAAGTATCATTTTCCGCATTTGTTAGGTAAATAATAAATAATTAATTAAATAGTATTTTTGATACCCATTATAATTCCATCCTTATCTATCAATCACGAATTAGATGAAATAAAATATTACCAAGAAAAACGAACTTCGATTGCTAATACGTCAATAATTGACGTATTAACAATCGATTTCATGTACAAATAGGAAATTATTTTTTTCTACAAACGTCACTAAAAGTGTCATTTTTAACGCATGCTGTCAGTGTCTAAAATGCCATTTTATGACACTGGTGTTAAAAGTGATTACTTTTAGCACTAGTGCTAAAAGTAATCACTTTTAGTGCGTTTGTAGAAAAAATAGTGTATGATATTCGTGCTAAAAGTGATTTTATTTTGTTCAAAGGGATGGAACACTCCGCCTTTGGCGTCGTGTCCCAAACTTCCCTTTTCACAAAATAAAATGTCACTTTTAGCACTTATATCATAAATAACTATTATTTGTGTGTTCAAGAAGCGACATACGTTTTAAAAAATTTATACTTCTTCTAATTCCTAAAAAATCAAATGTTTGACCATTTCTTTTAGGATTAGTAGATCCAAAAACAAATAAAAAAACAATATGTCAATTTCCGCACGCTCGTAGGAGAAATATTGTACCTAACACGAGCGTAAAGTATCTTTTCCGCACTAACGGCTTGCCGCTGCGTGCAGAAAAGTATAAGTTTCCGCACTTGTTAGGTAAATAACTATTTTCGGACAAAGTGAATGAGTTTTCATTAAAGTGTGCAGAACATATTCTGACAATTCTGTTAGCCGGTTCGAGTGTTAATTTTGTGTGCTTATTTATGTTCTGCAACAAAGCCTAAAATGTCTTTCCATTGCTGACACCTTAAAAAATATATGATTGCGTTTTAATTTTATCAAATCGCAAAAATTTCAAATAAAATTTACTACACTTTTTGCTTGGCGCACCCGATATAGAACGCGATGCAAGCCACCCGGTAACTGAAGGCATAGACGAGGGTCCTCTTGAGCAGGGAAACCATAGGCTAGAAGTAGCGCGTCGGCAGGAGGGGAATTTTAGGCGACGAGCGAGAGTGAGCGGACTTGTTCGAGGATCTTTAGACTTTGATTCCAGTTTAGAAATCTCATTGGAATTATACCTTTCGAGACGACAAGGCCGGTATCGTTGTCGAGTCGTGTGTCGAATCGTGATTTTAGAATCTCGGCCCTGAATATTCCTACGCCGTTCCTTTCGCTGCTGCTAAACTGCTATTGGTCGTTGGAGCCGTTTGAGAAAAATTAAAAATTATTGCAAATAATTAAAAAAAAAACAAAAAAAGACGACAATTTTTGAAATAATTTGCCTTTATATCGATGCTTGATGATAAATGCGAGGCTGTGTAAATGCCGACGCCATGTTGGCTTGGGCCGGTTTTTGGGGGGACGCACCTAGAAAAGCCCCCATATCCATTGCATGGTAGCTTACCAAACAATATAAAATTGCTGGTAAATAGTAAATTAAATCAAATAAACAAATAATAGAAAATCCTCGGCTTCCTCGGGTCGAAAAGATCTGCAAGAAATAAAGAAAATTGGAAAAATGGCGACTTACCTTAACTGGTAGACAGGCGTTAATTTTAAGAAATACTTTTTTATCACTATGATCCTCAAAAATAGGAACATTCACTTGCTTATTATCTGTACAGAGTCTGCAAAGCAGCGCGATTTCTTGAAGGCTAGCCATTTTCTTTCAGCCTAAATTGAAATTTCATCGGAAGCCAAAAGGAAAAAACATACACTTTTTGATACAATCCGAAGATTTTAAATGCGGTCTCTTTGGAAGACGAAGTGGAAAATGGAAATGAACGAGAAACGAGAACGAACAACGAACGACAACGAACAACGAACAACGGAACGGAAAGATGACATTTGACATTGACAAGTTAAGGGTTTTCATTTTGTTCTAATAGGCGTTTTCATTTGTGATTGCTTTAGATTACAGTGGCTAAATAAACCTTTACATACAGTGGCGACCAATGAACTATAGCTAAAAACTGGAATGTGCACACATTGCCATATCTGCCAAAAAAATGAAGCCATGAAAGACAGATGCCACAAGGGGGAATGTTGTTTTTTTCTGTTGCTCGCTAACATATGACGTTTTCGAAAGTTTTGTCATATTTCCCTTCACAGGTTTCATCAATTGGAATACGTGTTGGAAGCAATTTTCGCCATTTAACATAATGAGTGCGACAAAAACAGGTATCCCCTCCGCAGCAGCCGCACTAGGCCTCACGTTCGCCATATGTGTTCGCATTCCAGTTTTTGGTTATAGTTCATTGGTGGCGACAATAGAGGTCACGCCGCCATCTTGTTCCCAACCTCTTGTTACTTTTAAATATTAATATATAGGATTTAAATGGACATCTATCATAAAAAATTGAAATCGACCTATTTGATGACCAGTATTAGGTTAATCAAATACGTTGTTTTTCATGATTTATGATGGATGTTCACCTAAATCCCATATATTCATATTTAAAAGTAACAAGAGGTTGGGAACAAGATGGCGGCGTTTTCAATATAAATATATGGGATTTTAGAACCAATCAAAAATAAGACAGCAATTGTCGCCACTGTGGTAATAGAGTCACTGTACTTTAGATCTGCCCGAAGCAGATTGAATTGTCAAAAGTTCTTGTAATCTAAACTACAGTGACTCTATTACCACAGTGGCGACAATTGCTGTCTTATTTTTGATTGGTTCTAAAATCCCATATATTTATATTGAAAACGCCGCCATCTTGTTCCCAACCTCTTGTTACTTTTAAATATGAATATATGGGATTTAGGTGAACATCCATCATAAATCATGAAAAACAACGTATTTGATTAACCTAATACTGGTCATCAAATAGGTCGATTTCAATTTTTTATGATAGATGTCCATTTAAATCCTATATATTATTATTTAAAAGCAACAAGAGGTTGGGAACAAGATGGCGGCGGGACCTCTATTGTCGCCACTGTATGTAAAGGTTTATTTAGCCACTGTAATCTAAACTTTTTTACATTGAGGTGTTTTCTCGCATCTCAAATGTTTTAAAACGTTTTTCAAAACGTTCAAAACAATGTCACATGACGTCATAACTTCTCGGCGTGAGAAAATGATTTGAAAACTTGGATTGGATAGTATTTCAAAACGGTTTGAATTAATTTTCATTTGACGTCATGGGTTCATCGCGAGAATATACTGTTTCAAACCCAAACCTGTTTTGAACCAGTTTCAAAAAAGTGAACACGAGAAAACAAAACAGCTATGATAGTTGTAGAAAACCAAGGATAATAACACACTACTACAGGAGTGCGTTCAAAGACGGCAATGCTAATGCCAAAACCTACTTTTCCCCTTCTACTGGCAATGCCAAATCTGGTGTGAATTTGCTGGAACGCCAAATACCGTTTCTCAATTAGGCAATCCAAACCACGTGACATTCAAGATGGCGTGGCCTCCACACATGGACGAAAAAACACAAAAAATATCTAATTTCTGCCCAACTCAATAGTTTACGTACCTACAAATATTTTATTGAATAATCAAAATCAAAGCTGCAAGCAAAACTCGAAGCAAAATAATTGAAATATGCATGAAAACACATATTCAAAACTAACTGGCTGGACGCCACACCATATTGAATTTGGTCTCATCCAATCAAAATTCGTATAACCATTTCTAGACTCGCTGCCGGGTTCTATTTCACGAGTCGAGTCGAAATTCGTATCGAATTGTCAAAATAGCGATTCTATTTTCCGATTAATCAATACCTTTACACGGTAAGTCCGGAGCTGTCGTATTCGATATCGAGACAATTCGACTCGACTCATAAAATAGAATCCGGGGGTCGGTTAAAAGCACCTCCAAAAGCTACTTTACCGCGGCCGATTCTGAACGTGTAAAGCCAACCGTTTTTGGCACGCTGGAGCCGAACTTGAACGCAATATGCCAATTTTGGCTTGGCTTTAGCCGTTTTTGAACGCAGCCCAGGATTGCTTATCGACCTTGTTTTTGGTAAAAGAAACGACACGCTGTCTACGTAATTACTGGTGTTTTGGCATAGTGGGGGGTTTGAGATTTGAACTACACAGGCCTTATGAGGATACGCTATCCTGTAGTAGTGCGTATTCTCCTTGGTAGAAAGCGACAATAATGATGCACCTGCTGACGTCAAACATAACTTCACTTTCAATAAGGAGACAAACAAAGCGTTCATGACTCACAGCACTTAAAAAAAAATATATGATAAAAAAAGTCACTTCCCCGGGCTTGTCTGAGCAAGGAACAGGTTGAAAAAAAATATATAAATAAAAATACGAGAAATTCATGTTTTTTTCGTATAGTTTTTACTTTTTCCTGATTTTATTTAAAGAGATTTTGAAAAACTAATTTCAAATTAGGCAATTTTTCGCGAGGATAATCAAACATAATCTGTGGTTTGTTTGTTTGTGTTGTTCGGGGCAGCACTTCCTGCTTTGGGGCGTTCGCTAGTGAGCGTTTTATATGATTTATCTGCCATAATCTGAAATAATACAGCTTAGTTCAAGTTAGTGCGACACAAACAAACAAACCTCTGATTATACTCAGATACTCAGATGTTATGTGTCAATAGACCTTTCTATTTTTACCTGGTATGCGCGCGCAACACGAGGCAATGTCTTTTCATTGGCTAGCTAATACAGGTGTGAAGTGATCGTTTTGCACGCTGGGCATTTCTTTATCCTTGTTCATTGCATGTGGTCTGACAAGAATAAATCTAAAGTTGATATTCAACTTGACAAGTGTCATTCAAAAGTTGTTTGACATTTTCATTGACAAATAAACTCTGTTTTTTTTTTAAAGATAAAAGTCAAAATGACATTATGTTGGCAATATAATGTAAAAGTGTCAATGCTTTCAAATTTTTTATGTAGAAAAGGCTTGTGTTGCCAACAAAGTTACTAAATTTTTGACTTGGGGAATTATCTTTAAAAAAAAAACGAACTTTACGTTGCACAACACGCGATTTTTCTCCTTTCCTTTTATCCTGTGCAAATAAGAAGGACGGATTGCTACACGTGAGTCTACTATAATTTGCTACGTTTTGCCTCGTAGTCTTGCACAATGAGCATTATGTGTCTTTTTTTATTTAATGAAGTTTTCGTATTATTACCTCTTTGTCTGGTAAAATAGATAGGTCTATTGTGTAATGTGTAATACTCCCCAAAGTCCTTCCCCATCCAATTCTGGGCCTGCGAGTGACGTCACTAGCAGCATCTCATTGTGATGACGTCACCAGCAGATCTCGATGGAATGCTGTTTGCTGTGCTAGTGAGTTAATTTTTTCGTCGATTTCAAATGTAGAAAAGGTG
Organism: Ceutorhynchus assimilis; assembly: GCA_917834065.1. NCBI lineage: Eukaryota > Metazoa > Arthropoda > Insecta > Coleoptera > Curculionidae > Ceutorhynchus > Ceutorhynchus assimilis. Next base: position 15,685,345 of record OU892289.1, read on the forward strand.
ATTTTCAGTCTGTTCTCACATAAGAAGTTAAAGTGTTCTTAATTCCCGAGTATTCCAGAATTTGGTGGTGGGGGAATTTGACACAATTGACACATAACTTCAGTGGCGATTTATTTTCACCTGGGGCGAGTTCAGAAATAACACACCGGGTGTGAGTGCGATTTTATGGGTGTGACTGAAATGACAATTCTTAGGCGACAACTTTCGTATGAATTTCTGAACGCTTGGTGTGATCAATCGAACATCTCCTCACAAATTTCACAAAATCTATTAGGATTACTTTTTTTTCTTGTTCATTTTTTTAATTTGAAGGAAAAACTTAAATTCTTATTTGTGTTTTGTTTATATTTGGTGGGATTATTGAGATTATGGGAGGAATGGTTGACATTGTTGACATAAAGACACAATCACACCGTAGCCACACCAAAAAATTATAGTGTGACCGGTGCGACACCTGGAGCGCGCCCAAAGTACTTTCTGAACGGCACAGGGTGTGCGCACTCGGTGTGCCTATAGCATTTATGAACGGCTAGTGCATCGCACCGGTGTCACACTCACACTGAGTGTGTCATTCCTGAACTCGCCCCTGTGTAGTTGGTGCAAACGGCCCTCAATGACATATTTGTCCCCGTATCGTGACGTTATGTGATATAATTTAGCTAACGCCTAACCGATGTGTGTAAAAAGTAAAATATGCGTCCCTGCACGTCCGCGGTTGCCACATTGCGTCGAGCACAGACAGGTCTGTAACGGATAGAGATCGTTATCCCTATCGCTATGGCACTTGCTGTCTTCTTCTCTCTTTTCTAAATCAATAGAGAGGGGACGTCAATAGAGATAGAGAAAAGTATCTTTATTCGTTACAGAGTCCCAGTCGGCTTCCCTAGAACAAGCGTCTGCGGATCACACGGAGGCAACGCCACGAATACAGCGCCCATAACGTTTTTGCTTCTTGTTTATTGACGCCTCCACCTCCTTGTCCTGAATCCTGATGAATATTTATTGTTATATTCTAGGATTATTTTGCAATTTCCATTTCGTAAAATATCGATATTATCGATAATATTTAACTAAAAATTTTAGAAAGACTGATGAGAATTAATTTTTTTGGGATGGGGTATCAAGCCCAAGCCAGAACCCGCGTACAAAAAAATAATTGATAAGTCAGGGGCCCAATTCTCCAATTACGACTAAAAATCTCGCAATCGACAAATCACGCATCTAAATATCGAACGCGAATCCTAAACTCTATTCTCGGTTGGTATGCGAATTTAAATAACGCATTCGACAATTGTCGAATGTTTAAACATGGCAACATCTAAATTTTATAGTATTGACATGTTTTTGACAACTGTAAAGTGTCAGAATTTTTGATCATTCAAATAAAAGTGGAGTTTTTGGTGAAAAATAATAAGTTCTAGGTCCTATTTCGCGCAATTACGATTACGATTTGTGCTAAAGTAGTGGAAAAAAGAAGAATATACGAAATTCTTTAAAAAGTGAACATGCTTACCTTGGTTTCAATAGAAATTGAAGAAGCCCTAGTACTATCCCTTATCGGATAGTACTAGGGCTACACCAATTCAATCCAAAACATATTTTTCAAATAACACCATATGAAATTTAAATTATTTTTGAATTTCCGATTGCTCGCTCTAAGAGAAGATCCTCGAAAACGTAAATCCATCAAAAACGCGAAAATAACATCTTGAAATTTGAAATATTTTTAAGTCTAGGACTGCTCGCTCCTCCCGCCAAATCTCAAAAAGAAGATCCTCAAAAACATGAATCCGTCAAAACCGTAAAAACCCTCTTTTGAAAAGCACCTTCTTGTTGAAATTATTTTTGAGTTTTCGATTGCTCGCTCTGCTCGCCAAATCTCAAAGAAGAGAAGATCCTTAGAAACTGACAGCTGTATGCAACATCCTCTTTTAACTTAAAAGCGCTTTTTAAAACTGGTCACTTTTATCAAATGTGTATTCTAAGCCATACAAATTTTTAAAGGTACCAGTTTCAAAAAGCGCTTTTAAGTTAAAAGAGGATGTTGCATACAGCTGTAAATATTTACGGAAAAAAATACAAAATTACTGTCCGTAATGTCGACAATGTCGATTGTATCCAAGACCCGTGTTAATCCTCTAGTTAATCGAGAATTTTTCACAAAAAGGCATTCAGAAATAGCCGCTAAAAACTCGATTTCTTCGTAATCAGACATTTTTATGACAAAAATAAATAAAATTGACACTTCGTGATTTCATTCCGCGTGGTCCCCACTCGTAATTATGTCGATCAAAAAAAGACGACGATGACATTCGAGAATTGGATTATGCCAAAAGGTATCGAGATATGCCTTTCTCGTACGCGACATTGGGAAATCGTAATTCGAGAATTGGGCCCCAAGGTGAAACAATCCAATGATACATGGCCCTTCGCCCTCCACAGTTGATTTGTAGGCTGTATCACAACCAAGCTGTTTCTGTAAGATTTTGAAAGACACAGTGTTTAATCTAGATTGTTAAATAATAGCTATTTATATAAATAGCATTAAATAACAAGTACAATAAAGAAAGGCTTTATTGTACGAATAATTTTATGACCGAGCGAGCTTGCGAGCGAGGCTATTAAATAATAAATCAATATTCAATAAAGCCTGTTTATGTAAGCGTAATAGGTACAGGGTGTTTGTTTATTAATGGAACACTCAGTAACTTTTTTATTATTGAAAATAAAGGACATGTTCAAATTGGAAAATTTCTTGATAAATTGCAGCGATCTCAATCGCTACAACTATTTTTTTTTTCGCCATGTATACAGGGTGCGCCAAAAAAGTCATTTTTTTTAAATGGAACGCCCTGTATATTTTTGCATTTTTGAAATTCTTAGAAAATTAGCTTCACAAAAATATCAAACACTATTTGAATAACCAAAATATGTAGGGCGTTCCATTAGAAAAAAATACCTTTTTGTCGCACCCTGTATACCTTTTACGACAAAAAAATATCGTCGTAGCGCTTAAGGTTGCAAATTACAAAGAAATTTTCCAACTTAAACATGCCCTTCATTTTCAATAATAAGAAAGTTACTGAGTGTTCCAGTTATGAACAAACACCCAACCTACATAATGTAAATTTAATGCGTTTATGTAAATTTCTATCTTGGTGATAAATAAAATAAATAATTATTGTACCATAGTTGTTTCCGTGAAAACTTTTGTAATATGTAAAACAATAATGTCTTTGCTGTCGGTAATAAAATCACAGTTTAATGGGCATCTTATGGACTTCATTATTTTTGTAGATGTATTTTTGTTGTGAATTGTGCTCTCCATGTGTTTTTTTAGGTGATAATTGCTCGAAAACTCCCTCTCATGTCATTGATAATGATAATAAGACAAACTATCGAATTATAAATAATAATTTTGTGTCAAATAAATAAAGAGGCGGTAAACAAAAATGCTAGTGAACCTACGTTTGTCGCGTCGCGCCAAATTTTAAAAGTTTCGTTCGTACACTTTCGATCATATTCGTGGCGTTGCCTCCGTGTGATCCGCAGACGCTTGTTTCCCTAGAGGTATACAACGTTGCCGTAACTTTCTAAATTTAATTTTCGATTTTTTTTATACTTATCCACGAGTTAAAAAATCCAGGCCCGTATTTAAAAAAAGTAAGTTGATGATGGCCGCTTGAAGACGAAACATCGAATTTTAAATTGGGCGCGTTCTTTCATTCAGCAATGGATCCATCTGCTGCCAGCATTATTAGACACACATTCCTATTTTCTATGAGCTAGACAAAGAAAGGCTGATTAGTGATGGATCCAACGCTGAATAAAAGAAAGCGCACATTTAGTAGCACCATCTCCTAAAGGGGAAAAAGTAACACCGATGAAGTGACATTTATTTTAAAATTGCTCCTCAAATAAGCTCAGGAAAAAATAAAAACGATTCTACATTTCAGTTTTTTCCGAATATCTCCGGAAATATTCAAAATCTTTCTAATTTCAGAACAGCATTCTATTGGACATGAAATTGCCCAACTTTGCCATTATTTAACCGATTCCGTATCTCTCACGGTTTCCGAGATTCCAATATGAGGCTCGAATTTGGGCCACCACAGACAGGGGGTATTTGATTTTATCATTAAGCCCATACCTAAGCCAAGCCTTTATTATTTAGGATTAAAAAAAAATTTAAATACAAAAATTGACGGTGTTTTTTATCTTAAATAGTGAAGGCTGTAGGTATGGGCTTGAATATAATGAATAATTATTTTATATCCTACTGAACTATTAAAACCATATAATACCTTGGTTACGATAATCATAAACAGGGTCTTAACTCCCAAGGGAGTTAAGGATTTTCATAACTCCCAAGGGAGTTAAGGAAGGGAGTTAAGGATATCATAACTCCCAAGGGAGTTAAGGATTTCCATAACTCCCAAGGGAGTTAAGGATTTCCATAACTCCCGCTTTTACCTTGAATAGGTAACACTTTGACAAAAAATAGAAATTTTCATTTATGGCTTATTCCTTTATAAAAATAGACATAATACAGTAAATTCAGTAGGATATAAAATTATCTATGTACCACGGGAATTATCAGGAGTTAATACCCACGGGCAATTGGTGTCCCTCGGGCCGGAGGCCCTCGGGACACAGACGTTGCCCTGGGGTATTAACACCTGCATAATTCCCTTGATACATAAATAACTATTATTAATGTAAAATGTTCATAATTATAATTATAATACACTCATGTGCAAAAACATGGGCCACTTATTAATTGTTTGAAAGTTAGCTATGTTTGTTTGAAAGTTGGCTATGTTTGTTTAATATTTTGGCTTATGGTTAACACTTTTGATTTCTTATATACAGGGTGTCAATTTGAAAACTTCTCACCCCTATTATCTCGGAGTAGAAAAATTTTCGAAAAAATCCCTGAAACACGTCAACTATAATTTGAAGGGGGATGAGTTTTTATGCAAAATTCACCTTCCCCCTTTCAACCTCTCAGCCCCCAAAGCCACCCCCAGAAAATTTTAAATGGGAAGGGGGGTCAAGTGATACATCATTTTGCAGGGTTTTTAATTCCATACATTTTGGTACTAAATTTTAGTCCCTAAGTTCAACTTTTTTGGAAATATTGACAGTTGAAAATTGACTCTTTTGCTACTTTGACAGGCTGTAAAACCTACACGGTTAATTTTAGAGGAAAACCGAGAGAATGTAACATCGATTTTCCTCTAAAATTAACCGTTTAGGTTTTACAGCCTGTCAAAGTTGCAAAAGTCAATTTTCAACTATCAATATTTCAAAAACAGTTGAACTTAGAGATTAAAATTTTGTACCAAAATGTATGGAATTGAAAACCCTCCAAAATGATGTCACTTGACCCCCCTTCCAATTTAAAGTTTTCTAGGGGGTGGCTCTGGGGGCTGGAGGGTTGAAGGAGGGAAGGTGAATTTTGCATAAAATCTCATCCCCCTTCAAATTATAGTAAACGTGTTTCAGGGATTTTATTTAAAAAATTTCTTTTCCGAGATAATAGGGGTGGGAAGTTTTCAAATTGACAAAATCAACAAAAGTGTAAATTACAAGCCAAAAATGATTTTATTGTGGTGAATTTGATGTCTATAGCTCCAATATAGGATCTTTCAGACTAGCACTTAGGAGACTAGACTTGTCAGTCAGTGCCTTGACAGAGTTATTATTTTTATATTGTATTGACCTCACATAACTACCTACCTTCCCATAGATTTACCTTCCTCTTGAAGAAACTTGTTGATTGCTTGCAGATGTATACCTAAATAATTGTGATTATCCAACACATGACAGTTATGACTATTATTATTAATGTCATTTTAGACAAGTAAACTATCAAATAACTCACTAGTGAGTTATGGTTTATAACTCACGTTCAGGGCCGTGCATAGGGGGGTGCGGCCGGTATAAATTACCGGGGCCCGGGTTCCGTAGGGGCCCGGCCCGCCAAAAATGTTCTTAGGTCTATGGACTATGGTACAGGGTTATTGGTTATAAATGTAGCCCCCTCTAACTTTTTTATTTGACATTTTAGAAAGAAGTGTCTCAAATAAAAGTTTTAAGGTTGAGATTATTATTTTTTTTCAAAACTTCTATCTATCTATCTATTCAGCCTTCTTCAGTCCATCTTTGGACGTAGGCCTCCCCCAGTCTTCTCCATTACTTCCGCATAATATACAGAGTGTTTCAGAAAGGCTGGTCGTGGTCCAGCTCTCTTATTTTAAATGGAGTACCCTGGCTGTATTATTAAATATTCGGATTCTACGTAAAATTCTGAACAGATTTTATATGATATACCTACCTACCTGTACCTGTTTTGGAAATATTGTCAGTTGGTTGAAAATTCACTTTTTTGCAACTCTGACAGGCTGTCAAACCTGAACGGGGAATTATAGAGCAAAACCGATCATTGGCGCCATTGGCGAGGTTCGGTAATTGCATTTTCGAGCAAGAAGAGCAAATTTTGACGCATGTCACGTGATCACTTATCTTTTTCACGTGTCAAATCACGTGACATCTGTAATGTAATGTAATTCTCTGAAACAAGCGACAAGCGTATGCGTATACCCTCTCGGGTCGTCGCTTATGCGCTGTTCATACTCCCCTCACGCGATCGGAATTTTCGTAAAGCAAAGAGGTTTCACTTCAAAATCACCTGAAAAAAAATTATACTCAAAGCGTGCTTTTTTAACAACTTTTGGATAAAAATTTGGGCAGTCGTGATACTCAAAAATGGGGGGGCCCCGTCGGAATGGCTGTACTGGGGCCCGTACGTTCTTTGCACGGCCCTGCTCACGTTCATATTTAAAGTAGTATTCTATTTATTTATTACTATTACAATTACAATTAAAGGAAAACGTTAACGGTTTATTCGAATTTGAAGTCATTGTAAAATTCGTTGGTTCATTGGAACCAGACGCTCCCATATCGGTACAGCTGCTGATAGTGCTGGAAGACGCAGACTAATAGAACCTTGTATTTTTTTTGTATTATCTCATAAAAAACACGATTTCTTCTACTTGTTGGGATAAAACATTGTATGCCACTCGTGTGTTATGTTTCCTAAGTCACTTGAGAATTTATACCACTCGGCCTGACGGCCTCGTGGTATAAATCTTTCTCGCGTGACTTATTTTCAACATAACACACTAGTACCATAAATAACTATTATTCACACAGACGAAAACCTAATGTGTCATTTTGCAACAAAAAAAATCTGAATACTGCTTGGAGAAGATACCTCAGCAAGCAACTTTAAACATGAATAAGTTGTTGGTTTGAATTCTCAGTTTTCTCAAAAGAAAACCAATACTTTTGCAAAACAAAGAAAACCCAAAATATTTAGCTAAGAACCAAATAAGCAGCCCTAGAAATTGATATCCCTGAAATAATTCCAAATAATAAATTAAACAATAGCACAAATTAAAAAAAAAGCCATTTATTAACTATTAATGAAGGCGCATCTTTGGATTGTCATCAAAGTATAGTGGGGCATCGACGGAATCTTTTTTCTTGAGGCTTATAAACTAACTTTTATACATAATGAATAAAAAATTTGAAACGAAACAAAATGTTCTTTAAAAAAAAAATATCAGAAAACAATCAAGAGGAAATTGAGCTCCTATAAAATTCAGAAACAAAACTTGAACATTGAATTTTAAGAAAAAAATTAGATGTTTGTTAACAAAATGATTTAACATAATAATATGTGACTGATTAATCTTGAAAAATTTAAAAAAAAAGAAGTTTTCAACAGCTTAAGAAGATACAAAATGAACTGATTCAATTCTACTGTTATTCTTATTTATATAAAGTAAATATGCTGCTTAAAGAAGGCAAAATATAGCTGTAATGCAAAGGTTTATTACAATATAACTCATTCGTCAAGTGTAATTCATATAAATGTGAATCCCGAATTGCGTATGTGAATTTAGTTGAGGAAAAATCGGAGTTCTTCAGTCCTCTCATAGATACAAACTTTTATGGAGCGAAAAGAAAACAACTGAAGGAACAGAAGACAACACACATTTTTGGAATATGTATGCACTGACATAAAATTCACAACAAAAATCGCAAAAAATTAAACCGCTACCTCGATTTCAAATTTTGCAAATTCACAAAATATGTATTGAACTCTCATAGATGTCTCTTGTCTTGACAATAGACCAACCAATAACAGTGGTCTCCGCAATTCACAATTCGTTATTCGCATCTAAAAGAAATACACTATTCGTGAAAATTACCAACATGTAGTCTATAGGGGCGAACAATAATGAAATGGCATAAGCTTTTGTTTTGTGTTATGTTAAAATGCCAAAAACTGTTGTTACTCTCAATATTATGTCTGAGGGATTTTCTGACTAGGAATTGCCAGTTTTTTTAAACGCCTCCTTTGATTAGTTGCTAAAAATATATTGAATTAAATTTTTCATCTTTATATGCACTATTGTGTTTGTAACAGGAGTGAAATCGGCATCTGTAAAATGCAGACTACAAACTTGCATATATTTAGTAATTGGCTTTCCAGTTTTCAATGCAGTTTGCCAAGCCCTACATTTATTTTTATCCTTTGGAAATGAATGTATTGAAATGTTTTGGGTGCAGTATGAAGAGCACTGAAAAACTGAACAAATCCTCCTGGATCTGGTGATTACAGATTTGCACAAAGACTGCATGCTGTAACACCTAAAACTTTATTCACTTTTCACAAACTTGAACAAAATAAAAAAAGTCAACTAGAGTCTATTTTTGTTTAGGGAGGCAAAGACAATTTTTAGAATATTTAAAGTTTCAAGTTATCACTATAGGTTATTACTGTCTTTAAAAAAAAATAGACATTATTAAAAATTCCATCCTAAAAACACTGCATTTTTGTTCACCCCTATTTGAAATTCACAGATTTGGTAGATAAAAACAATTACCATTCATTCAAACAGAACACACAAAATTATATTTAACTCTTTTTACCTGTTGTAGTTGGATTCAAATTTTTTTGCCAAAAAAAAAAACCAAAGGCAAGAGTATGTTAGTAAAAGCCATAAAAATGACATTTCCATCACAATCTTTGAAACAAAATTGATGAGACTGCAATATTTCGAGCAACATTTGAAGCATCAATTAAAGAAAATTGACACAAAAAAAAATGTTGCCCAATTAAAATCCCAGTAGAAATTCCAAGTTGGAAAGAATTGAAATCTTTGGAACAATGAAAACACCTTAACAGCAAAATAGTGTTAAGGAAATCAATGAAATGCATTGTTTAAAAATTAAACAATAACAACTTGGTGAATATCAGTAGTACACCACACCATTATTAAACAATAATACTACAATAACATAACAATGAACATGGAATATCAAAAAATGTAAATTTCCAGACGAATATTTTTGGAAAAATCCCAATATGAAATAATTTGAGTTTATAATTAGTTCAAATATTCCACATTGCTTATAGATTGTCTGGACATACAAATCAACAGGGCAAAATGGGTCACTTTCACATTTTTTAAATTGTTGAAATTACAATTTAATTGTACAGCTTATAATTGAATAAATTGAATTGAATTGAATTGTTGTGTTAGTCATTCTAAATTTAAAAAAAAACGCCTATTTTTGGAAATAAAAACGATTCGAAAATCAAATTTTTAAACTGTTGCAAAAACACAGGCTTAGAAAGGGATGTCACTTTCTGGAAAATGTGAGGATGCCGAATTTCTCATAAGTAAGTAAATCATTACACAACTCACTACCTAGAGACTATTTTCATCCAGTACATTATTAAAAAATAAAGCTTAGGTATAATCGTTGAACCAATTTAAATTTTGTATTTTTAAATATGACAACAAAATCATCAATATCAGCTTTAGCCTAAAGCCTTTAGCCAATGAGACTGCGTTTTCAGTCATGTGATTTTTTGTTCAAATTTGCTATATGTATTCAATAAATTATTTAATAATCTGACCGAAATCTTGCAAAATATTGTTCATTCTCGGGTGCATCCATTGGGACTGGATTGTTAGGTCAAAAAAGGTTTGCCCAGATACCCTTAGCACATTTAGGTAATGAATACAAGAAAATTGACACAAAAACCAGTAGAAAAATAAACGTACATCTTGAAAATGCCACCAAAAGTAAAGTAATAGTGACACAAAAAAATGTAGCCCATTTTTCTCAAGTAAGACTTTTGTGCAGACAGTTATAATTTAAAAAAATAACAGGGCAAAAATTTTATTGCTCTAACGACTCGAGAAAAAAAAAGAAAAAAAAAATCAGTAATCTATAGAAACTGGTTTGACTTTAATTTGAAAAGTGATGAAAAGCCGCAACTGCAACGATAAAAAAAAAACAAAACCCACAAAGGTTTACTTTTAACTTTAACTCAATTTGGACTGAGAACTACAACAGGAAGGAAATTAAACTGTATTCAATGGAAATAGTGAAGGCTACCCAGTTGAAAATGTATGTCCTAGACTATCAAAGATAAAAATGCTACTGAAATAAAAGAGATACTTACGGCTCGTCAGCTCCCTGCTGACAAAGGCCTGATGGTCCGGGTTGATCTAAGGCACTAGTTCCAGGTTTACAGTCTTCTTCGCTATCATCTTCTTGTTTCACAACAGCATCAGCATCCACAGTATCTGGCTCGTCCATCATTTGATCCTCATCTTCGTCATCAGATTCCACAACAAACACGGTATCTGGGTCTTCCTTCACTTCACCCTCATCTTCATTATTAGATTCCGGGGCAAACACAGGATCTGAGTCGTCATTAGGTTCATCCTCATCTTCTTCATCAGATTCTGGGGCAATATTAATCAGTGCTTTTGCGGCAGCTGAGCGGCGCGGCCTTTTTGCAGGTGGTTCTTCAGCTTCCTAAAATTATAAATTACATCAGTATTTCAATTTATTTAAAAATTTGTCAGTGGCACCTACCTCATCAATAGAAGACTGTTGAGCAAGATCTAAATCAGGTTTTTCCTCAGTTTCTTCTTTGATTATATTTCCTATGGGGTTGGCAATTGCCAAAGCGTCATTTGTTAGGTAGTCATCTTTTTCGCTTGCTTGAGCTAGCCAAGACGATAAGGTCTTCTCTGCATCCGAAGAGGTGTTCTGGAACTTATAAAACAGGTCCAACCTATTCCAGCATATATCACATATTTTCTTGGGTAATTGATCTTCTTTAGATATCTGTAATTGAAAGAAAAATATGGTTAAATTCAAGTGAATTAGTTTTTATGTCTGTTTTTCTATAACATTATATTTGGGTCAGAAGCCAGTTTGTGAGAACAATGGTTACATATTACATAAATTAGTTTTAAACATTTTCCAACCAGTTGCAGAAATAAACATCCATTGTGGATTCACTAAATAAATAAATCCGGACTCTAGTTATAACATTGTACGATGTGACTCAGAAAATAGGTTGACTGGGGAAGTTTTGTGTATTATTAAAGAGGGCTTGCTATTTCATGTACTGACTGTTGTGAAAAATCCTAAATTATTCTGGTTAACTGCTGTAAAAATACAAAGTTGTATTATAGTATGTTTATATAGATCACTGAGCTAAAACATACCTGACTTTCTGAAGAGAATTTATGAAATAATGGAGGAAATAATAACATTAAAGGTATTAAAAACATCGATAAAGACCAACTAGAGAGGCATTTATTGGAAAAAGCTAGGTTACAAGATGGCTCTATAAACGTGGTACTAGAAAATTTCAACAAAAATATTTTGGAAGTATTGGATACTGTAGCCCCAATCCAGATCTTAGAAAATTCTCCTTTGAAGAATAAATGGTTTAATCAAAAAATAAAACTTTCAATAAAAACATGTGACACTTTGTATAATAGAGCTACATTGCAAAACAGTGGAGAAAACTGGAAAAAGTACCGAGAACGCCATAACTCGTTAACTGTACTAATAAGAAAAAAGAAGCAAAAGTACTATGAAAGCAACATCAATCAGAATAGAGGAGACAGTAAGAAGATGTAGAATGTGATAGAAAAAGTAATGAGAAAAAATAACAAAAGCCATATAAAGGAAGTATATTTTAATGGTGAAAAGATAATTAACAAGCAGGATATAATTTCAGCAGAATCTTTATACAGATTTTCAAAAACATAGTCAATGACTGTAATGGGTATGAAATAACCCTAGAATATAAAAAAATTGGAAAGATGGAAGTGAAGACAGAACTGAAAGCTTTTTCTTTAATATCTGAAATGGAGACTGTAAATATCATCAACTGCCTGAGTAAGGGAAACTATCTAAACTCTAACTTATTACATTGTAGAGTTTTCGTCTTGTTGTATGGCCATTCGTCCCCTAACTGTTTTTTGTATGTTGTTGTAATTTTTACACCTTTTTTACATTTTTTACACTTTTTTTATACAGGGTAAGTTACTAAGCGCGCGGTGGTCCATTCTCCTATACTAACGGAGATCGGAGAAAAAACTAAATACAAAACTTGTAGATAAACATGAAACATGAGTACTACATTCATAAATATTTACCAGTATACAGGGTGGCCCAATAACTAGTAGTGACACAAAGTTATGTTTATGATTCCCCTGTATATTATACCATTTCTGGATTCTGCGGAAAATTCTAGACATATTTCATGCATAATGTCATATACCTATCTTCAACTGTTTCGGGAATATTGACAGTTGAAAATTGACTTTTTTGCATCTTTGACAGACTGTGAAACCGAAACGGTTAATTTAAGAGGAAAATGGATTTTACATTCCTTTCTTAGATTTTCATAAGCTATCATTTGACACCAACTTTGAATTTAATCGAAGATTAATAATTTAGGCGGAATTTTTCATCATGGATATAATTCAAGATTGGTGCCAAATGATAGTTTATGAAAATATAAGATAGGAATGTAAAATCCGTTTTTGTGTAAAATTAACCATTCAAATTTTACAGTCTGTCAAATATGCAAAAAAGTCAGTTTTCGACTGTCAATATTTCCGAAACAGTTGAAGATGACATTGTATATGAAATATGTCTAGTCTAGAATTTTCCGCAGAATCCAGAAATGTCATAATATACAGGGGGAGTCATTTAACAAAACATAACTTTGTGTCACTACTAGTTATTGGGCCACCCTGTATACTGGAAAATAATTTAGGAATGTAGTACTCATGTTTCATGTTTATCTACAAGTTTTGTATTTAGTTTTTTCTCCGATCCCCGTTAGTATAGGAGATATGGACCACCGCGCGCTAAGTAACTCACCCTGTATATGACTTTGTAACTTGAATTCCTTTTGACCTGAAGATGAGGGGTAAGGTTTGGACCCCGAAACCATGGTAGTCAAATGAGTGATTATTGAAAAAATATATTATCTTTTTTGGAATTGTGAGATTTGACTTTTTGTTCTCCTTCATTGAAAAATGAACTCACATTGGTTATCACTTCAATCTTTGTTGTTTATTAATTTATACACAGTGAGCACGTAAAGGTTGGAATAAAATCTATAAAATATACAGAGTGGATATTTTTCAAAAACCTCGGACACGTCAATTTTTGATTTTGTTGGCCGTTTTTTTGGTGATAATACCGTGTATACAGGGTGACTCAAAAACAAGTTATGACAGCTAACTTTATTTTTTTTAATGGAAACACCAATTTTTTATTTCATTTTCAAATTTTTTGTTAAATTCTGGACCTATTAGTATTTCATGTATCATGTCTCATACCTATCTTCAACTGTTTCGGAAATATTGACAGTTGAAAATTGACTTTTTTGCAACTTTGACAGCCTGTTGGTAGAACCAAAACGGTTGATTTTAGAGCAAAACCGATCATACATTCTTATCTTAGTTTTCCATAAACTATTATTTGACACCAAATTTGAATTTAACCAGAGATTAAATTTAATTGGAATTTTTAATTATGGCATAAATTCAAAGTTGGTTCAAATGATAGTTTATAAAAATCTAAGATAGGAATGTAAAATCGATTTTCCCCTAAAATAACCTTTTAGATTGTATAGCCTGTCAAAGTTGCAAAAAAGTCAATTAATTTTCAACTGTCAATAGTTCCGAAACAGTTGAAGATAGGTATAGAACATGATACATGAAATATGTTCAGAATTTCACGTAGAATTTAAAAATGAAATAAAAAATTGGTAATTTAATTTAAAAAAATAAAGTTAGCTGTCATAGCTTGTTTTTGGGTCACCCTGTATATATGGTATTATCATCAAAAAAACAAAAAACGGCAAAAAAAATCTCCACCCTGTATATTTTATAGATTTTATTCCAATCTTTACGAGCTCACTGTATAATGATCTATTGTTGTTAATTGTATAGCACTGATCCTAATAAACGAAGTTATTATTATGATAGGATGAATATAATACATGATAGGATGAACATAATACCTCCTAGGATGCCAACTTATTTTGGGATCCATACATTTTTGTTTGGTGCTTCAAAAATATTTTGCTTTTGTATAAATTAACAGTAAGATTCTAGATTTTGGATACCATAAAATTTTAAAAAATGTTTGTTAGAATCATTGATCAAAAACCAGATTGATTTTTCTCTGTTCTTGGCCACTCAGCGAAAATCAGAATGATTTTTTTCCTGGCATTTTTCTGTTCTCGACCATACAAACCAATAAGAATTGGGATTTTTATTTAACTTTTTTATTGGCTCCCACAAAACAAAATAAGACAGACCCAAAAAGAACAGATAAAAAAGGAAAAATCAAACATTTCCAATAAGGGGAAATTGCAAAGTGGAAAGAGTGCTTTGCACCTTGCACCTAAACGGAAGAAGACTTTGAAAAAGTTGAATAATCAGGAAGAATAAAAGGCATGCAAAAACCTTTGATAGTCCAAAAACAACCGTTCTGGATAGGAAATCTGGACGAGCACCTGATCAAAGAGCGCCTTCCCAGTTAAAAAACGAAATGGCTTGAAAATAGAATCCTCTATCAGATTCAGATCTGCTATAAAAATGTTATTTTATTTATTTATTTATTTATTTTGTTTATTGCACTCTACATAATGTACTTAAACATTACAACTTACAGAGTACACTAAAATGTAGGATCTATTATAGATAGAGGTATATGCAGTATACATCGCTCTTAAATCTAAACCTAATGTTCCCATTATTATTAACTAAAAAAAAAAAAAAAAAGAAACAAAACAAAAGTAATTTCATAGATAGAGGAAAAACCAAATAAATAAGAAAAAATAGAATACCTGTGAGATTATTTCAATTTTCACAAAAATACATTGATTGCTAATGTTTTTACGGTTCTTATCCTAAGGTAATAAATATCAATGTGGCTAAAATATGAGTTGTACATTTTTTGCATTTGAGATATTGGGGAATTCACAGCATAATTTGTATTATAAAAGTTACAGTAAAATAAATCTGAGCATCGCAGTGACCTAGGCGGTGTATGTAAATTAATCAAATTTAACAATTGGGGACATGATATTACGTTCGTAAAAATTTTATGCAAAAACAACACATACGAAATACATCGCCTGGAGCTTAGTTTTAATATTTGAAGATATCGAAGTTTATGGTCGTAGGTAGAATATTTTATATTTGGATAAAATCTAAAAACTATATGATTTATAAACTTTTTTTGGATTGTTTCAATTCTATTTATGTATTTGTGATACATTGGATTCCAGACAATACATGAGTATTCCAAAACAGATCTGACCAGTGCATTATATAGCAAATTAATAGATTTTGAGGATTTAAATTTACTGGTTGCTCGCATGATAAATCCTAGATTTCTATAGGATTTGTTTACTATGGTTTCAATATGCTTTTCAAATGTCAATTTTGAATCCAGAATGACACCAAGGTCCTTAACAAAAGAGGTTCTTTTCAAATTTGCGTTGTTTATATTGTACGTGAATTTGGTAGTTTGCTTCAGCCGAGAAAAAGTAATTTGATAACATTTATCAGGATTTAGTTTTAGCTCGTTTTCCTCACAATAATTTGAAAATCTCTAAGTCGGACTGAAGCTGATGACAATCCGAGATATTTGTTATGGCTTTGTATATTTTAAAGTCATCAGCGAACGCCGAAAACTTAGAAAACTTGAAACATTTGAACACATCACAGATCATGAGCGAAAAAAAGAGCGGTCCAAGGTGGGAACCTTGAGGAATCCCTGAGGTTATTTTACAAGGGTGTGAGTCAACGTTGTTGATTCTGACAAACTGATAACGATCTTCTTTTAAATAGGAAACAGTGAGGGCCAGCAAGGACCCATGCACACCAAGACTTTGTAGTTTATTAATAAGGATATTGTGCGAGATTTTATCGAACGCTAAAGTCCGTATACAATGAGTCCACCTGAGCCCCTCCTGACATACTTGTGCAAATGTCTTGGACATAAGTAATGAGATTTGTAGACGTAGACCTACCCTCGTAAAAACCATGCTGGTTTTCAGGAATATAATTTTTAACTCTAAAGAATAATTCTTTAGCTAGAATACCTTCAAAAATTTTTCCAAAAGTTGACAAAATTGAGATAGGACGATAATTACTCACATCATTTCTATTGCCTCCTTTGTGAATTGGCGTAATTTGAGCTAGTTTCCATTGAGTTGGATAGATCCCCTCTTTCAAACAAAGGTTGAACATTATATGTAACGGTTTTATTATTGCATTTTGACATTTTTTTATGAAAAAAGGTGGTATTTGATCTGGTCCCGCCCCTTTGTTCGCATCTATATGGTCAATTTGATTGTTGATTTGCTTTTCAGATATTGAATTTATTGTAATAGTTTCAAGGCTACTTTGACTAGTATTATTTCGATTATTTACTGTGGTTGAGCTCGGTTCAAAAACACTTGAAAAATATGTCGAAAAAGCCTGCGAGATACTTTCATTAGTATTGTAGGTAATATTGTTTAATGTAACTGAAGTAGGAAGTGTTTTAGCTTTGGATTTATTGGAGACAAAACTCCAAAAACTCTTGATGTTTGTTGATAGATTCTCCTCAGTATTTTCGACATATTTTTGGTAGTCGGTTTTTATAGATAATCTTAGTTGTTTTCTTAAACTGGAAAAAGTTGCGTAATCAAAGACAATACAAAATTTCTCTCAAGAGAAGCTGAAGAAATTAACAAACCCAGAGCAATAGAGCGAAAAAGGAATAAGAAAATGTTTTGGGTAACTCCAGCTCCGAGTCCCATTTCCTCTAAAGAGTAGTGCAAATTTTATAGAAAAAAAGATAACAAAAACTAAACATAAATACGTAGATAATAGATATAAGAGAAGCAGGGAGAATAAAATTGCATTAGACAAAAGGAATGTTAACTAAAAAAATTAAGTCAAAGACAAACCAAAGCATCAACAGGCAAAAGCACAAGCTGTGATCTAGAATAAAAAATCATTTTGATCAGGAATCAGGGCCGATTAAGGTAAAATTTCCTATGGTAAAAATCACTGATAATCACTTTTTAGAGTAGAAACGTCGGCTCATCATACCCAAGAGATATATCATTGAAAAGGGAATAAACGTCAGATTTAAAGTGTGAAGATGTCATGTTGTAGAGCAAAAAAAAAATGATAAAACTCTTAAATTCAAATTGTGTCTTGAAAATCAATAGTTTTCCAAAATAATTGATGAAATATTCTAAGGCGTTTCTTAGAAATCATCCTGTATTTTATAAACTAGAAGGAATTTGGCAACACTGTAAACAAGTTTTGAGTCGGCATCAAAAAAGGCAACTTTTTTTCTCATTTAACGGACCTTGTACCTAGCTCTTAAGTACCATTTCAAATAATATAGGTGACAATAGTGGTGTCACTTAAAATATACACCCTATATATTAGGTCTGTTCCAACACGTCAAAAACAGGCCCATGAACGGTTTCGAAACCACTCAGTGAACGAATTTTGGTTTCTACGCACAAATTTTACGCTTTGCGCAGAATCGTGACGGTACATTGTACAGTTTCCTGCTGTGTTGGAACAGACCTATATTTGTCCTTGGAAGAACTATCAAAAAATATAAAAATATACAGGGTGTTAGGATGTTCTATTTAAAAAAAAATTTAATCGGATGTGGCACACTTTTTTGACACCCTGTGTATATGCGCAAATACAACTACAAATAAATGATTCAAACCTTGAAATTTTTGTATAAAACTTTTCGTCATCAAATAGGTATCTAGATTTCCACAAGGAAATACCGAGATGGGGCAAAATAAACGGGCCCCCCTCTACAATTATTTAATTTGCAAATACATAAATATCAATTAAAAAAAAAAAAAATCTTCGATTTCTTGACCCACAGAATTCGAAAAAAAAATATAATCCAAAACAAAAATGTGCAATGTGCAAGTTATGAATGGCCACAGGCGTCACAACGGAAAAGCCGCTTCCGGCCGCATTTGAATTTTTTGGGCAAATACAAAAAAAAAAAAACTGAATCGTTCTGGGAAAAAAAAAAACTAAAAAGCAAAAAGCTATGATTTTTTTATCCACAGAATTCGAAAATAATCCAAAATAGTTCCCCATTTAATTTAACGGTTTCTATTGAAAATGGGATAAAGACAAAGAAGGCCTATTCGGGTTTGGAAAAAGGACGGTTCTAGAACGGTTCAAAACAATCGTCCAGTTTATTGATCAACAAAATAACAACGACTCGACTATCACAAATTTCAATAATAAACTGTGCGATTCTTCTGGACCGTTCTAGAACCGTACTTTTTCCAAACCCGAATAGGCCTAAAGAAGACCAGACCAAGCCCTAAATGCAGCTCTCCGATTGGTCAGCCCAATATGTCGTTACAGTTTCAAGCGCTCCTATTGGCCCGACTTGAATATTCCTACGCCGTTCGCTTCGCTGCTGCTAGAGCAGTTTGAGAAAAATTGAAAATTATTGCAATAAATAATAAAAAAAAAATCTAAAATGGCAATAAAAAACAAAAAACGAGGACAATTTTCAAAATAATTTGCCTTTATGTTTATACATCGATGGTTGATGGTAAATGCCGACGCCATGGTCGCCATCGCCATGTTGGGTTGGGCCGGTTGTTGAGGGGACGCCACATCTATGGACGCCACGCCAACCTGCACCTAGAAAAGCCCCATACGCATGGCATGGTAGCTTACCAATCAATATAAAATTGCTAGTAAATAGTAAAATCAAATAAATAAATAATAGAAAATCCTCGGCTTCCTCGGGTCGAAAAGAGCTGCAAGAAATAAAGGAAGTTGAAACGAAAATGGCGACTTACCTTAACTGGTAGACAGGCGTTAATTTTAAGAAATACTTTTTTATCACTATGATCCTCAAAAATAGGAACATTCACTTGCTTATTATCTGTACAGAGTCTGCAAAGCAGCGCGATTTCTCGGAGGCTAGCCATTTTCTCTCAGCCTGAATTGAAATTTCATCGGAGGCCAAAAGGAGAAAACATAAACTTTTTGATTCAATCCGAAGATAAATCTCGTCTGTTAGGAAGACGAAATGGAAATGAACGAACAACGAACAAACGCATCCTGTCGTCGCGGTAAAGAAAGGGAAAGGGAGTTGGGAGGGATTGAGGGATTGTGATTGGAGGGAAATCCGACAGTTGATAGATGGCAAGTTAAGTGACGCGAATTCTTTTATTCATCGGTATCCATATACTGCCAGTATTATGAGACAGCCATTCCGATTTTCTATGAACTAGACAAAGATAGACATGTAATCGAAAGATCCATCGGTGAATAAATTCAAGCGCCCAACGTGACAAGCAGCTGTGTTCGATAACCATTTAAATGTTATAAAAATCAAACAAGCTGCTGTTCGAGTTCGGGTTCGCAAATTCGTAGTGTCGATAAAGATAAAACTCATGCGCCCATTAAGTTGAATTCTTTTCAAGAGTTTAGAATACGAGGAGAGCTACTCGCCCCGATGCTGGTCGACCCCGATTTGAAAAAAACATGCGCTGGCTTACGTGCATTAAAATGGTTTAGTTTGGACTTGAGCACTCCAGGTCACAGGTGCAACAAAAACTTTTCGAAAGGAATAAGCGCGTAACACCCTGGAGCTGTTCTTTAAAATTGCTGGTGCTTGAGGGGGCATGGGAGACAGAAACGAACTCAGTTAAGCGGAACTCTAATGCACTGGAGCGCCTATGAACAGTCCGGGGCGCTCTAGAGCAGCTTAGAGTGGTGCTTTCCAGTGACCCACTTGAGCTACTCCTGAGCAGCTCAGGAGTGCTCCACGATTATTTCGCGCGTTTTAAGTGCTTTTAGCCCGGTATTCATAAACGGGTGCTTGGCTTAAGCTCCGATTTCTGACAGTTGTGAGCATCGTTCCGTGTTGTTTGAAATAGCAAATATGGCGTCAATTCGTACTTGAGCCAAGACGCAACCTTGAGCATCGACTATGATTACGGGCCTTAGAGTGTCGTACACGATCTACTCATTTCTTTTATCCCCTGCCCCCTCATGCACCAACCATTATTTCGGTGTTTCATGGGCCTAAAGTCCGAAATGGTGGGGTTTAAAAAAATTGATGTTATTTTCTTTCGGTTTTGACCAAGGCTCCTAAAGTTATTAGGTTGTCTGCTTTCCAGTATGGGATTGTGACGCTCGGAGCTACTCAGAGCGTTGAGCCCCCGAGCTATACGTACGCACAAACGTCACACGTCATGATACAGGAACGGTACAAATCTAGTGCGTGGCGCTCCCGGGGTGCTCTAGAGCGCTCCGAGCTCCCTGGGTCCTTATTCTTGAAGCAGGGGAGCAGCGTTTCCAGAGAAGAATTGTTCCGTCTTCCTCAATGATATGCAAATGATAATATAAGTAACAAAGATGGAACACTCATTCTCCCGGGAACGCTGCTCCTCTGTTTCTAGAATAGGGATCCTGATAGAACGAATTTTTTTGTCCTTGTCAATGTAATCGAAAAGTAAACGAGAATGATAAAGACAAAAAATTTGTTCTCTCGGGGAGTTCTACTCCCTGGCCCGAGAATCCTATGGAAATCTGCATTATGTTTAGTCGTCTGGATGACGTCATAAAAGTGATCAGGCAACCAGGCAACCTAACTCTTTCAAACAACGTTGGGTTTTGACGGTTTCTTATAAGAAACCGTCAAAACCCAACTAAACAATGACGAATAATATATTATTCGTCATTGTTTAGTTTTTATTGTTAAATATTCCAATAACTCGTTCAATTTCTACATTTTAAGTAATTTAAGTAATGTAGGGCTACAAACTTGCAAGGATGATACACACTACTACTACAGGATCAGGATGGCCTATCTTCATACGGCCTGTGTGTAACCAAGCCCCCCTGCCCCCCTCCCCACCAATGCCAAATTACCAGTTGTGACGTGGGAAGCATGTTATTTCTCGCTTTGACGTACTAGGCTGTTTAAGCAGCTGACGACTTAAGTTATGATATCGGAAATGGTACCACACCAATATGGTGGCGATTACCAAAAACGAGGCCGATAAGCAATCCATGTAGGTGTAGGTGTCAGTGTTGCCAATTTGCGGGTAATTACCCGATTTGCGGGTAATTTGACTGAAAGCGGGGTGATTTTCTAACATTTTATAAATCGGGTAATTTCGGGTGATCGAAGCTTTACGTTAACTTTTAAAATTTTTGGAAATTGTCGTAGATGTTTCGTTTTTGTCGAGAGTGCTCCGGTCATATTTGCTTCTCTTTTATTTTTCCTTCTATAAAGAAAGATAGAAAATAGAAAGATCAAGGAAAGAGTCGAAAGAGCAGGTGAGACCCGGAGTGACGACTATCCTAATTTATCTATCTGTCGGCTATTGGTGGGTTTATAAAAAAAAAATAACATTTAAACTAAGAATTAACATTTAACTTAGGTAATTGAAATTATGATGATAAAAGAAAATGATGATAAAAGAAAAATTAAGACTTATTATCAACTAAGAATTAAGAATACATAAGCGTACGTTGAAATTCTTAAGAGTTGTAAGTTAATTTTCTTAAATTAGTCTAGGTTTTATTTTTTTTATAAACCCACCATTAGGCAATTCAAACCACGTGACATTCAAGATGGCGTGATAGCCACACATGGGCCAAAAAACACAAAAAAATATCTAGTTTCTGTCCGATTTAATAGTTTAGGTACCTAATCAACAAATATCGTATTGAATAATCAAAATCGAAGTGGCTAACAAAACTCTAAGCAAAATAATTTAAAATACACATAAAAACATATTCAAAACAAGCTGGCTTGGCCGCCACGCCATATTGAATTTTCTTTTTTGACAGATGGATTAAATTGCCTAATTAACCTAAAATAAATTTTGATGCGATGCGAAATTCGGCTTTGCAACTTTAGCATTAGGATTGTTCGGACTAGTAGAGTCAGTCCTGAATTGAACTGCGCTCGCGCATTTGTTTATACAGTGTGTCCACTTAAGTTTGCAGCATATGGGAAACTTTTTTATTATCAATTTTACGAAAAAAAGTTATTCTTTATAAAAGTTTCTGCTTCTTGAAAAAATTATATTAAACTATTAAAACTTGAAATAGCATCTACAGGGTGGTCAAAAAATAGAGAAATATACAGGGTGCGCCCTCAGAACGGTTCGTAACTTCAGGATGTGATTCCTTACAATATTTTAAGAAAAAAAGTTCCCATAAACATGTGTCCGGAAATGCGTAGTTTCTGAGATACAGGGTGTCAAAGTTTTAGAAAAAATCGTTTTTTTAGCTCAAAAATCCCTTTTCCAATATTTTTTTCAAATTTGGCAGGTTTGTTTGTAATAACGAAAGGTATCTTTTGACTGTCATAGGACTTGCTTAATCTGAAAAAAATATCGAAGGCTTAAAAAAATAGTGACGTGCCATTTTTTTTCTACCTTTACTAAAAAACTCTGTATATTTTTCTATTTTCTGACCACCCTGTACATGCTATTTCAAGTTTTAATAGATTATTACTATTTTTTCAAGAAGCAGAAGCTTTTATAAAAAATAACTTTTTTTCGTAAAATTGATAATAAAAAAGTTTCCCATATGCTGCGAACTTAAGTGGACACACTGTATATGTTCGGAATAAACAAATGCACAAGCGCACTTCAATTCCGAACTGATTCTGAACTAACTTCGAACAAACCTAATATCGATTGGCTTGTCATAGGCACGAAGCACGAGTGTATCTTTATCCATTTGTCTTCTATACCCTTAAAAAAAATAAAGTTACATAAACCCCTAAAATATATTTTTTTTTGCTTAGCGCTGTATTGGAATCTGCCGTTTTCCTCGCCCCAAAAACCTGGTAACACCACAACAATCGCGAGTAAAGATCGGGTAATTTTGGGTAATTTCAACTAGAAACTCGGGTAATCCGACTTTACCACATTGGCAACACTGGTAGGTGTGTATCATCCTTGACAAACTTGGGCTACAACAGATGCGCTCGGTATGAGTGTTCTATAAACCCCAAGTGCAATAATTTCACTCCTGATGCGTTTGAATGTCTTTTTTAGCTGAAAGAGCAACTCCACATGCGTTCGGGAAGGACGTGCGAGTCAGAAGAGCTGACTCTGAAAGCACTACTCGTCATTACCAATTACCAAGCGCAGGAGCGGGCATGCGCAGTGTGTTTGTTTTCGTAATTTGGTATCATCTGATATCTATCCTATTTTTTTTGCGAAAATCGACAATTTTCAACTAATCGACAATCAACAATTCAATATTTCATCTGTAATTATAGCCTGGTAAATCCATGGAATGGATTTTGAACTGTTAAGCTGACAGGCGAGCAACAGTAATCACTGAAATTTTCAATCTTAACGATGAAGTCAAGATCCTCTTCTTCTTTCAGACAAGACTCCGAAATAAACGTCTATAATAAAATTATATGAAAATCCACCCTTAAGCCTAGTACTCATAACTGCGAAATTCGCATTTTTTTGACGTTGCTTCGACAATTTGACGTTTGATACACGCATAAAACGTCAAATTGTCAACGCAATGTCAAAAAAATGCGAATTTCACAGTTTGAGTACTAGGCTTTAGGGTGGATTTTCATGCATCCGTTTGTCCGACGAAAGATGTCCGAAAAACATTCTATTCTGACAGAATCGTATAAAAATATGTCAAAATAGAAGATTTTTCGGACATATTTCGTCGGACGAACGGATGCATGAAAATCCACCCTTAAGCGCTTATTCCTTTCGAAAAGTGTTTTTTGCACCTGCACTCTGCACTGCTCAAGACCGAACTAAACCATTCAAATGCACGTAAGCCAGCGCATCAGTTTCTTTCAAATCGGGGTCGACTAACACCGGAGCGAGTAGCTCTAGTGTTCCAAACCCTTGAAAGGAATAGTTGTATCACGATTCCTTTCAAGAGCTTGAAACACTAGACCTACTCGCTCCGGTGTTAGTCGACCCCGATTTGAAAGGAACAGATGCGCTGGCTTTCATGCATTTAAATGGTTTGAGTCGGGCTTGAGCACTCAGGTGCAACAAACACTTTTCGAAAGGAACAAGCGGGTAACGCCCCAGAGCTGTTCCGGAGCTTCTCCTAGGTGTGAAAGAAATACAACTATTTTAATTAAGCCGTCCCGTATTAAGCCTAGTACTCATAACTGCGAAATTCGCATTTTTTTGACATTGCGTTGACATTTTGACGTTTTATGCGTGTATCAAACGTCAATTTGTCGAATCAATGTCAAAAAAATGCGAATTTCGCAGTTATGAGTACTAGGCTTTATACGGGACAGTCCCTTATTTCAAGGTCCATGTCCCGCGTCCCCAAATTTGTTGTCGGGACGCGTAAATGTCCCGTGTATTCTCTGATATTTTATTCCTTTCACACCTAGGAGGAGCTCCGGAACAGCTCCGGGGCTTCACGTGCTTATTCCTTTCGAAAAGTGTTTATTGCAACCTTTGAATATAAAACTACAGGAAGGAGCGTTTCCTATCTGTCACTACCAATGAACTAGAGCTAAAACCTGGAATGCGCACACAGTGCCATATCTGCCAAAAAAATGAAGCCATGAAAGACAGATGCCACAACGGGGAATGTTGTCTTTTTCTGTTGCTCGCTGACATATGACGTTTTCGAAAGTTTTGTCATATTTTCCTTCACAGGTTTCATCAATTGGAATACGTGTTGGAAGCAATTTTCGCCATTTAACATAATGAGTGCGACAAAAACAGGTATCCCCTCCGCAGCAGCTGCACTAGGCTTCACGTTCTTCCTTATATGTTAGCATTCCAGTTTTTGGTTATAGTTCATTGGTCACTACAGACAACGCAGAGACGGAAACGGCCATTTTGAGCCTCCAAGTATGGACTCATCATTTGTTTTGGTGGTTCGCTGTGTCCTCATTCAAGTGGAGGTTTGATGGATTTTAGCAGTTTTAAGTGATAATAAGCACTGGAATTAGTGCGAAAAGAGTAAGTCATAATATTGACAATCATATTTAAATAAATATACGCCACTGCCAAACCGGAAATACTAGTTGGCCATATGCAACCTCCACATTTTTTGGTCGCGCAGATTCGAGGTTATGCTCCTTCCTGTAGTTTTATATTCAAAGGTTGCAACACGCATTTGTTCCCTGCAAATCGGGGGCTACTAAACACCGGAGCGAGTAGCTCGAGTGTTTCAAACTCTTGAAAGGAATACAACTAATTCCAAGGAGAATACACACTCTAAGGGCCAAATTATGGACCAACTGGTAAGTATCTGGTTGTTACCTAGCAGGTCCTTTCTATTCTCTAGTGCATAGAAAGTACCTGCTAGGTAACAACCAGATGTTTACCAGTCAGTCCATAATTTGGCCTCGTTTTTGGTAGTCGTCGCCATATTGGCTTTCAACTGTTTTCAACCATTGCCGACGTCATAACTAAGTCGTCAGCTGTTTAAACCAGTGATGTGCCTGTAGACAATGTCAACGTAAACAATTGATTGTCTACGTGTAGACAATTCGAATTGTTTACGTGGGCATTTGTCTACACATTAGGGACATAAAGCTTCCTTATTTTTTGCTCGGTATCCGTATCGGTATCGTACTGCGCATGTGCAGAAGCGATACGGAGGCTGAGATACCGTACGTACAGTACGTACAACGTAACGTTACGGCCCTCTCGCGGTATCCGTATCGGTAACGTACCTATCTTGACATTCCTGATACATGTGTCAAATTTTAAATGAATATAACCTCACCTTTTTTCCGGGTTGATTTAATTTGTTTAGTTTATACTTTCTTGAGTTTCTTTTGTGTTTAGTGCTTCTCTATCGCAAAAAAAATAACAATTTTAAGGTTAGATATAAAAACGCCGGAGTTTTGAGACAAAAATTTCTAGATTATGAGATGCGTTTACGTTTACAGGAACAGGGAGCGCTTTAACAGCCTTTTCGCTTGTCAACGTATCTAGTTGCGTTACGGATACCGATACCGATACCGGCGAATTATTTCAAGTAGCTTTATTTCCCTATTGTCTACATGTGACGTAAACAATAAACTTATTTTAGAAAATTTAAAAAAAAGTTCCAAAATTACTACCTAAGTAGCTTATACCTATCACTTTGATATTAGCATACACTGATTATAAATATGAGGAAAACCGATAATAAAATAAAAATAATTTTCGAAAAGGAAAGTGTGAGGTTAGAATTAAACGTCATTTATATTATTTTACATTGTTGACGCGTTGAAAGTCTACGTGTAGACGCACATCCCTGGTTTAAACAGCCTAAAGGCCGGGACACATCTATCATACATTCTTCCGATCCGACTCCGATCATACAATCAAGGTCCTTATTCTTGGAACAGGGGAGCAGCGGAACACTCGTTCTCCTGGGAACGCTGCTCCCTGTTCCAAGAATAAGGACCCTGATTGTATGATCGGAGTCGGATCGGACGAATGCATGATAGATGTGTCCCGGGCTTAAGTCAGGATGAGAAACGCCATGCTGCTTACGTCACAAGTGGTTGTTTGGCCTGGGAGGGTAGGGGGGGATTTGTTACACACAGGCCTTATGAGGATAGGCCATCCTGTATTAGTAGGGTAACATCCTTGGTTAATTCGACATAGCATTTGACATTTGACAGTTTAGAATTTGGCGAGTTCGGCCCAAGGATAATATGCACCGCTGAAAGGCACATTCCGCGTGTGTCTAAATTCACCAAAATGGTGCACCGCCACGGATGTGGTGATCACGATTCACTAATGCCAATGCCAAACCCTGTTTAATTTAACAACACTGGTTCTTCTATCATTCCACCACGGTGCCTAAACCAGCTAAATTTAGCCACACGCGGTTTGTTTAATCAACCTCGTTTTTGGTAATCGCCGCCATATTGGTGTATCACCATTGCCGACGTCGACAACTAAGTCGTTAGCGACGTCAACTGTTTGCGCCAGCAGTCGTAGTCGTAGTAAAATATTATTTAATTTTGATTGACTTAAAAAAAAAACAGACTTTACTAGGAAAATAGGAAGTGCAAACGAGATCTAAAAAATAGTTGTTTTAGAATGTTAATTAATGTAGTAAAATCAAGTATGCATATAAAGCAAAAGCCTGCGGAATCATAACCTGTGGTGCAAACTGCAAACAGCCTACGTCAAGGCGAGAAACGACATGCTGCTACGTCACAAATGGTGATTTAGTAGGGTGGGGGCGTCAGATTTGTTCTACACAGGCCTAATGAAGATAAGCTAACTAAGGGCTATCCTGTAGTAGGGTTCGTCCTACGAGCGTGGCTCCGAAAAAAAAAATTCGCCTGCGGCGCTATTTTTTTTACAAATACATGAAACATCTGTTTCATAAAAATGTCCCGTTTTTTTATCAGAATAATATGGTAGGCTTACCATTAATACAACTTTATGAACAAAAACACGACGTTTAAACTAGGGTGCGTTCCAGTGACACGACACAACAGTTGTTTGGAGCACCAGAGTGTGAAGCTACGTGTGCTTTTTCTACATAAAAAATTTGAAAGCATTGACAATTATTGCCAATATAATGTCATTTTGACTTTATCTTTAAAAAAAAGAGAGTTTATGATTCAGTTATAGTCCTAGAACAACTAGGTAGAACCGAACCAGTTCAGAACCGATACTAGTTGAACTGCGAATCAATTCTGAATTCCCTTATTGCGAATGAATTAAAAGATCTTGTCAACCTTCCTTTTCAACGCTTAAAATCGTATGAGTTTTATCTTTATCGACAGTCTGAATTTGTGAACCCGAACTCGAACAGCAGCTTGTTGGATTTTTTTTATGGCATCAGTTATCGAACGCAGCTGTTTGTCACGTAGTAGAGTT
This sequence comes from Ceutorhynchus assimilis, assembly GCA_917834065.1. Lineage (NCBI taxonomy): Eukaryota > Metazoa > Arthropoda > Insecta > Coleoptera > Curculionidae > Ceutorhynchus > Ceutorhynchus assimilis. Next base: position 15,713,657 of record OU892289.1, read on the forward strand.
GCCAGGTTTGAAAAGGTGGGTTCGGCTTGCTCACTCCGTGCACTCGGATCCATCCATTCGCACTCCAGCCGTTCGGGTTAAGGTTCAGGTATTGATTTTTACGTATTAGGGGTGACTCCAGTAGCTCTGTTCACTCCACTCCAACTCCGCGCTGAATAGCCGAACCCAGCTAAAATTGAATTCGCAGGACATGTGTTGAGAAAATGCAGGACAGTAATGAAAAAATCAGGACTTTTTTATTTTCCTAAAATAATATGTCTAATACCCAAAAATGCGTTAAATAATACCTATTAAGGTTCAAATTAAATACTCATCTCGAATGTCGAATGTCACGTCGGGCGCTTTCTCTTATTTGCTGATGGATCCTTCGTCCTTCGATGACCTCTCTATCTTTGTCTAGTTCACAGAAAATTGGAATGGCTGTCTCATAATGCTGGCAGCAGATGGATCCGAGCAAATCGACTAGAGTTGACGATAGTGATAAAAAAATAATATCGATAGTTTCGATAATCATGGTGGTGAATATCTAAACTATCGATAATTTATCGATAGTTTGAAACAAAAAAAAAATTATTGATATTGTTTTTTTTTTTTTTTTCATGGAAAGAAACATTATCGTATCAAACCTTGATATTAGAAACTACCTAAAACCAAAAAGAAACAAGAACTCAAATTGGTAACTTCAAATAAATAACCTATAGCTCTGTTCCGACCGACATGAGAACTGTTCTAGAACGGTTATTTCCAGTCGATCAATTCATTTGTCAAGTAAGTCAAATGTTCAACTTATTTGAAAAATAGGTGGGCAACTGGATATTACTGGTTCTGGAACGGTTCGAATGTCGATTGAAACAGAGCTATTGTATTCAGTGGCGCACCCAGGTTTTTTATTTGGAGGGGGGTTTTCATAAGCTCGCCGCAGGCAGGCGCTTTTCGGGTGTCACGCCCAAAAACGTTTATTTTAAGCCTTCAAAAAATAACTTTTTGTAAGTGATTGTATGGTCAGAGCTGCTGGGCAACATGCGATTAATATACCACATGCAGATGGATCAAGTCCATGCTAAAACACAGGACTATAAACTCGACTATTGCTGGAACCTCTATTAAAGTAACCGCGACAAAAGGATGCCCACAGGGCGGAGTAATTTCACCACCCTTGTGGAATCTAGTCGTGGATGAACTTCTGAGGAAACTGAAGGATCAAGGCTACATCACATCACCCTAGGCTACGCGGATGACATAGTCGTTGTTATTAGGGGAGGATTTACCAGGACGGTATCAAACCTTATATTATTAGCAAAAATGACGCCTTAGAAATCATTGGAGAATGGTGCACGAGGGAGCAACTTCACGTCAACCCCTCCAAAACAGAACTCATTCCTTTCACGAGAAAAAGAAATCTGGAGAACTTAATCGCCCCCATTACCCATCAGTCTATTCCAAAAAAGCTTATTGGAGTTTGGCAGGAAAGCTAAATTTCTACGGATCATCCTAGATATGAAGCTGACATGGAACCAATCCAATCCAATGCAAAAGATAACCACCAAAAGCAAGATGACGTTGATGTTACTAAAAAGAGCGATTGAGAAAACATGGGGACTAAAACCGTCACTTGTACAATGGATATACACTACAATTGTAAGACCAATGATAACATATGGTGCACTTGTATGGTGGCCTAAAGTAAATCAAAGACAAGCAAACCTGGAGCTAGCCAAAATCCAGAGACTTGCGTATCTTTGTATTACCGGTACACTACTCTATTCCAAGTAGAAATACATGCCATCGACTCCTGTCAGAGAAAACCTGAGGAGGGGATACACAGGTAAAAACATCCTTATCTGCTCAGACGGTCAAGCGGTCGACCAAAGCACTCCAACAGTTTTGAAATAAAATCCAAACTTGTCTGGGACTTGGAAAACCTCAAAAACCTAAGTATGGCCAACAAGGTAACCTTTAAATGGGTGCCAGGGCATAAAGGAATTGAAGGAAATGAAAAAGCAGATGCTCTGGCAAGAGAAGAATCGGCAACCAGTTATACTGTCCTGAACTCAAATAGCACCACGAAATCATCGGTAAGAACAAAAATAAACCAATGGGTGTATAGACAACACAAAATCTACTGGCAAACTCTTCCGAAGCTCAGCCACAGTAAGCTAATGGGACAACAACCATCACCTAAACTTACTGAAGAAATCCTACAAACTAAACAGGAATCAAATCAGGCTAATAACTGGACTTATAACTGGACACTGTAGCCTGAGAAAACACCTTCACACAATGGACATCCTCCAAGAAGAACCCATATGCAGACTTTGTGACGAGGAGGATGAAACCGCCAACTACATATACTTTGAGGCTTCACGCTAGTGGAGATTCAGACAGATAGGGCCAGAAGACCCTATGTCTAAACTCACCAAAAGTAATACGGTGAAGAGACTCCTAAACCTAATCAAGGTCACGAAACTTTTCACTGACTAAACAGACGAACAGGACAATACAATAAGCCGACGGCTGCAGTGTTGGGGCCAAATAACCCGACCTGTTTATTCTGCATCTCAACCAACCAACCAAGCGATTGTATGTTATGTCTTTACCTCTCTGTTTACTCACCTAAATCAACTCGCTGTCGGAGGCAAAACCTTTTAGGGGTGCCATGTATGTGAAATGGAAAGTTTGTGGGTACCTACCTATTAACCAAAATCGCAAAAAAATATTTTTACCGGAAAATTCTTTGTACCAGCGCTAAATTTCGGGAGGGGGTTTTAACCCCCAAAACCCCCCCCTTGGGTGCGCTACTGATTGTATTCAAACTAAACTAATAAGTCGCCGCTCGAGAGTCTGTCGTTTGTCTCTGTCTAATTTCTATCGTAGATTATACCGGGTGCAGTGGTGCAGTCAATCCTGTGTACCGTGCGCCCCAAACCCCGTTGACCTAACCTATTTTACATTCAAAATTGGAGCAGTGAACTCTCTAAATACTTCCTATTCAATTTAAGTTAGTATTAGTTCATTGAATTCGATTATCCCACGACTATCGATAGTTGCACTTTGAACTATCGATATTTTCGATTGTTCGAATTTTTTTGAAATATCGATACTATCGATAAACTATAGATAATATCGTCACCTCTAAAATCGACGAAAAAAAAAGATGACAAAAAACGAACACGGCCACTGTCGGATTTCCCTCCAATCCCTTCCACCTAGGGATGGCAGTTTTCAAAAAAATATTGATATCTCGATATTGATAAATATCGGTGCAGCTTATCGATGTACCTACCATCGTCACCAAAAGTAACTGGGACAGCATCATGTTAGCTCTTGTACTATTATATGATTTTGGGTGTCAAATATTTGATTATGAATTAAATGCATTGAAATGAATGACAGTAGTAGTCCAGGAGATTAATATGAATTATTTTTGTCCCAGATACTTTTGGTGACGGTGGTAGGTACCTATCGATTTTTTTTTTTTTTCAACTCAGAGCAGATTTTATTGGTTGAAAACAGAAAACTAGCATCAACCAATAAAATTCACTCTGACTGGTTTGTGATTTCTGTACGAACAAACCTAATATATCAGCAGCTGTACGAACAAACCTAATATATCAGCAGTACTTTAATTTTATAATAATTATTTTATAATTATTACAAAAAAACAAAAAACGTTTGTGTTATGTTATGGCAATGAACTGACGAACGTTATTTATGGTTGAATCTAGCCAAGGTTCCTAAAGTGAATAGGTTGTCTGGTAATGTTAACATGATGACGCATCTGGGGTGCCTTATGGACTATGGAGATTCGCATTGTGTTGAGGCACCCCAGATGACGACGATGACGTCATACACTTAGCAGGCCACCTACCTAACTCTCTCAAATAACCTTGGAATCTGAAATAATCTGAAATATAACAGCTCAGTTCAAGTTTATGCGACACAAACAAACAAACCTTTTGTTTTGAAAAATATTTTCAAATTTTCACACTTTTTGCAAAAACTAAGTGCATTCAAACGACGTAATTTGTAATAGATGATATAAAAAACACTCTAGCGGCAGGTTTTCCAGTAGCGAGTTACTTCCGGGTTAGTTTTAATTCCAGGGTAAGCGTAAGAAGTTGCTATGTTTACCCTGGAGTTATGCTTAGCCCGAGGGTGACCTGCTACTGAGGAACTGGCCCTAGCTCTTGTCTCACAAACCTGATAAACCGCACCGCCGTCCGCCACGTCCTCTACAAATATCGTCAATGTTCAATATCGATATATCGACAGACTAACATCGATGTAAAATATCGATATTTTTATTCCGTTCTGCCATCCTTACCAACCCCATCTCCCACTACCACGTCCATGACCACTCGAGCGACTCGTTGCGCAGTGTTGCCAATGACCCGATAATTATCGAAATCTACCATAATTTTGACTACGATTCAATAATCGATAATCACAAGCTAATCTAGTACCAGAATTTATTGAAACTACAATTTTAATAGAAATTTTTCAAATTTTAAGTTACAAATTGAAAATTAATTGAAAAAATTGAAGGTGGTTGGTGGTTTTGACTAGTCCCAGCTGGTAGAACTTAATTAGAATCTAATCTAATCTAGTAGAACTAGAGTTAAGCAGGCAGCACGCTCTAGCATCAGCACCTTTCGAAAACCTAGCTCAAATAAAGTTTATGGTTAATTTCATTTTTGTTTTTCTTTTTTAGAAAAATAAAAATAGAGATAAAAAGTCAAAAAAGCGACAGAAACTTTTTCTGATAATTTCTCTTCAAATTTGATAATTTTGTTCTCAAATCCTGATTCCTGATTTTGAATTTGACATCTGGCAACACTGTCGTTGCGTGTTGCCTTTTGCGTTTGTTCTTTGTTCGACAATCGACCGACGTTCGTTCATTTCACTCACAGACCAGTTCATTTTCACTTCGTCTTTGAAACGGTCCACATTTATCTTCGGATTGGATCAAAACTTTTATGTTTTTTCCTTTTGGCGTCCGATGAAATTTCAATTTAGGCTGAAAGAAAATGGGTAGCCTTCGTGAAATCGCGCTGCTTTGCAGACTCTGTACAGATAATAAGCAAGTGAATGTTCCTATTTTCGAGGATCATAGTGATAAAAAAGTATTTCTTAAAATTAACGCCTGTCTACCAGTTAAGGTAAGTCGCCATTTTTGTTCAATTTCCTTTATTTCTTGCAGCTCTTTTCGACCCGAGGAAGCCGAGGATTCTCTATTATTTGTATTTGATTTAATTTACTATTTCCTAGCAATTTTATATTGATTGGTAAGCTACCATGCAATGGGTATGGGGTTTTTCTAGGTGCTGGTTGGCGTGGCGTCACCCCCAACAACTGGCCCAACCCAACATGGCGACCATGGCGTCGGCATTTACCATCAACCATCGATGTATAAAGGCAAATTATTTTAAATGTTGTGGTCGTTTTTTGTTTTTTATTGCCATTTCAGGTTTTTTTTTATTATTTATTATTTGCAATAATTTTTAATATTTCTCAAACGGCTCCAACAACGAAGCGAACGGCGTAGGAATATTCAAGTCGGGCGAATAGGAACGCTTGAAACTGGAACGCCCTATTGGGCTGACCAATCGGAGAGCTGCATTTGGGCTTGGTCAGTCTTCTTTGTCTTTGTCCCATTTTCAATAGAAACCCTTAAATTAAACGAGGATAGGGATGCCCATCTAATTGAAAACATCGATGTTTTGGTATCGATAAAACATCGAAAGCTGATATCGATGTTAAGAAAAAATCGATAGGAAAACATCGATGTTTTGTTAACATCGATTTTTGGTTTAGTTTGTAAATTAAATTATGGTTTTTGTTTCAAACCAGTGATTCTGATTATTGTGAAAGAAATTAATTCAAATTCGTAATAAAAATTAAAATATTTTGTATTTATTTATGTCTCCTCATTATTATCAGCCAAACAAAATATTCTTGTTTCAGATCAATAATTCTATTTTTGTTTTCTTTTTCTTCAATAGTCAACCAACAATAACATGCAAGGATATCGAAATTGAAAGTGCAAAACCTAAAATTTTTGCGCAGAAACCGAAATTCGTATACAGAGTGGTTCCGAAACTGTTCTGGGACGGTTTTTTGGAACAAACCTATCAATAGCGTTTTCTATTTGCAGAACCAGCGCAAATTTTTAAAATTTTATTTCTATATTTTCAATTTACGAATACATTAAATTGGAAAAAAGAAATCAAATCACTATTTGTAAAACAAACGAAATATCGAATCAAAAACATCGATAACTGTCGATACTATCGTAATAATACCATCGATGTATCAAATACTTTATATCGATGTTTGAAAAACATCAATATTTTTTGGGCATCCCTAAACGAGGAACTATTTTAGATTTTTTTCGAATTCTGTGGATAAAAAAATTATAGCTTTTTGCTTTTTTAATTTTTTTTTTCCCCAGAACGATTCAGTTTTTTTTTGTATTTGCCCAAAAAATTCAAATGTGTCCGGAAACGGCTTTTCCATTGTGACGCCTGACGCCACCATAGCTTGCACATTGCACATTTTTGTTTTGAATTATATTTTTTTTCGAATTCTGTGGGTCAAGAAATACGAAGGCGTAGAAGGGACACCCAACTTTTTTTTTTCTCAATTTTTATAATTTCTACTTATAACTCGAAATTTTATAGTAACATTTCGTGATATAACTCGAAATTTTAAGTAGAAATTTTAAATTTTCGACCTATATCACGAAATTTTAAAATTTTGACTTATAATTCGAAATTTTATAGTAAAATTTCGTGATATAAGTAGGGTTGCCAACCGTCCTGCATTTCGGTGGATGTCCACCATTTGACGTTCATTGTTTAGCGTCCTGTAACAACCTATTGCAGAACGCCTATTGTACTTAATTTTTAACTTAATGAAGAATTCTATCAAATTAAGTCGGCTATAACCCTGGTTCTGTTCTGGTTGATAACGAAAATCATATACATTACTTGAAAAAGGAATTTATTACCTATATCTATTTGACTTATAATGAATTGAAATACTACTACTGGATCATTTTACAACTTGTATTTTCTATATATTTGAGTTTTGGGTCAAATTATTAGTTCCTATATATGCACCCTAAGAATTCTTATTGAACAGTTTTTTTTTAGTGTCTCAGCAAAGTATGTTTTTTTTTTGTCAAATTGTTTATTTATCACGAAGGGCTAATTTTGGTCGTGGCACCATCGAAGACTAGGATTCAGCACCTAAGTACTTCCTTCTACTTCTACTTCATACCTACAGGCACTAAACTTGGGTTGGGTTTCTTTGCTTTTCTAACCACACTGATGAGATCTGATAGGTCGAAACGCGTCTGTGGATGGAAAAGCGAAGAAAATTAATCCAAATGTTCACATTGTTCGTTTAAGTTTGTTAATGGTATTTTTCTCTGTAATAATAAAAATGTCCAGAATAGGGAATTTTCATATTTCTCAAATTATTTTTTTTTACATACTTCTAGTGATCAGTTGTTACATAGTTTTCTTTTTTTCCATTTTAATTTATACGTTGTAAGAAAAAAAAATTATTGAAATTCAAATCAAAAACTTTGGCGCGAAAACACAAAATCTCAATATGACAGCGCTTGTGACGTTAAGATTTTGTAAACAAGTAAATAACAAATACGCAGCAAATGAACTCCTGTTGACGCAGTGCTATTTTGGTGTTATTCAAGTGTGTTAAAGTTTGCTTTATGTGAAAATTGTCGCAATGGATGAAGAATATTGTAAAGGACTGCTTTTGTAATTTTTTTTTACTTGCAAGTTCCCTATTGACAGGTTTATTTACAGAATCGTGACGTCAAAAAAGGTAGCTATCATGGAAGCATTGTTTTGGCGGGAAATTTTTTATTTCAAATTTAGTATTACTTTTTGTGTAACAAGGGCGGTATTAGTTAAATAAAAACTGGTCATATAAATATTTTGCAGTATAAACTATCGATTTAAAACAAATTTGGAAAATTTTAGTTCACATGCAAGTTCCCTATTTATAACGTATGTCCAGAGGTATGATTTTCGAAACCATTCGAGTACATTTCGTATACGAAATTTGATACAATTTCGAATACCCCCCATTTAATTTACATTGCTGTCAGTCAAATTTCGTATACGAAATGTACTCGAATGGTTTCGAAAATCGCACCCCTGATATTTTAACACCCTCGTCCAGAAAAATTAAAAAACAAAGTGGGCAACCCTAGATATAAGTCGAAATTTTAAAATTTCGAGTTATATCACGAAATTTTACTATAAAATTTCGAGTTATAAGTGGAAATTTTGAAAATTGAGAAAAAAAAAAGTTTGGTGTCCCTTCTACGCCTTCGTAAGAAATCGAAGAATTTTTGTTTTTTTTTTTCCTAAAACGATTTAGTTTTTGATATACCTATGTATTTGCAAATTAAATAATTGTAGAGGGTGGCCCGTTTATTTTGCCCCATCTCGGTATTTCCCTGTGGAAATCTAGATACCTATTTTATGAGGAAAAGTTTTATGGCTCCGTCAAGTTAGCCCCCCCACATTCGAATTTTCTAAAAAAATTGCAACCACTTACTGTGCTCGAAGTGTGCTTTACTGTGCCGATGATATTTTGAACTGTGCCGTTTCGATAACAAAGTTATAGGAAAAAATAGATGAGGGGCTAACTTGACACTCAGCCCCCCCAAAATTTTGGAAATCAGATAAAACCAAAAAGGATTCTTATCCAATTTGAAGTGTGCTGAACTGTGCTGTATCAGGTTTTTCTGAAAATTTCCATATTCGGTCATTTTCCGACAAAATCCTACTGGGGGGCTAACTTGACGCTCAGCCCCCCCAAAATTTTGGAAATCAGATTAAACAAAATTGAATTCTTATCCAATCTGAAGTGTGCTGAACTGTGCTGTATCAGGTTGTTCTCAAAATTTCCATATTCGGTCATTTTCCGACAAAATCCTACTGGGGGGCTAACTTGACGCTCAGCCCCCCCAAAATTTTGGAAATCAGATTAAACAAAATTGAATTCTTATCCAATCTGAAGTGTGCTGAACTGTGCTGTATCAGGTTGTTCTCAAAATTTCCATATTCGGTCATTTTCCGACAAAATCCTACTGGGGGGCTAACTTGACGCTCAGCCCCCCCAAAATTTTGGAAATCAGATTAAACAAAATTGAATTCTTATCCAATCTGAAGTGTGCTGAACTGTGCTGTATCAGGTTTTTCTCAAAATTTTCATATTCAGTTATTTTCCGACAAAATAATTATACTGGGGAGCGGGGAGCCATTTTAAAGCTCAGCCCCCCAAAATTTTGAAAATCAGATTAAACAAAATTGAATTCTTTTCCAATCTGAAGTGTGCTGAACTGTGCTGTATCAGGCTTTTCCCAAAATTTCCATATTCGGTCATTTTCCGACAAAATCCTACTGGGGAGGTAACTTGACGCTCAGCCCCTTAAAAATGTCGAAAATCAGTTTGAACAAAATTGTATTCTTATCAGTGTTGTGAAATGACGGTCATTTAAAATCGTGACGGTCATTTGCGTCATGACATGTCATGACGGTCATGACCATGGTCATATTTCATAGTGATTATTTCAATTCAAAACGCCACTACCCACAGTCTATGGTCTATAAACTCACAAATGGGTTTAAAATAAGGATATTCAATTATTATTGATTAAGTTTTGACAAATAATCAAGGATTTCAGAACAGAAGAAATTTCAACAAATTACAACATATGTGAATAAAAGCTATCCTAACCTAGCAGGTAAAATAAAATAACAAAAATAATAGTTATTCACTTAAATGCCGTAAGTGATACTTTACCGCATGCAAAGGCAGTCGTTGAGAGAGGCACTTTCCGCATGTGTTAGGTACAAAATTATACCTATAAGCATCTATATCTCCAAAAGAAGGTATTATTGAAATTTCTGGAAGAGAAGGGACTTTTGAGTGTACCTGAACACCGAATCTACTTTAGCGCATACTATGCACTCTACTTTACTGCACATTTCCATACTATGGATTAAAACGGTCATGACTAACGGTCACGTTGAATATGACGTGACGGTCATGACCGTCATGACCCGCCGTCATGTGCGCTGGTCATGACCCACTAACATCACTGATTCTTATCCAATCTGAAGTGTACTGAACTCTGCTGTATCAGGTTTTCTTAAAATTTACATACTTATTCGGTTATTTTCCGACAAAATCCTACTAGCTAACTTGACATTCAGCTCTGAGAATTTACATACCTACATACCATCCATTAGGTTTATATCGGGAAATGGCCAAACATTGAAACTTGAATAACCTGATCAGGCACAATTCAGCTCACTTCAGATTCAATAAGAATAAGAGTCCGTTTTTTTTCGATCTGATTTCTCAAATTTGGCATCAACTTAGCCCCCTCTTAGTTTTTTGTCGGAAAATGACCGAATATGGAAATTTCGAGAAAAACCTGGTACAGCACAGTTCAGCACACTTCAGATTGGATAAGAATTCAATTTTGTTTAATCCAATTTCCAAAACTTTGGGGGGGCTGAGCATCAAGTTAGCCCCCCAGTAGGATTTTGTTGGAAAATGACCGAATATGGAAATTTTCAGAAAAACCTGATACAGCACAGTTCAGCACACTTTAAATTGGATAAGAACCCTTTTTGGTTTTATCTGATTTCCAAAATTTTGGGGGGGGCTGAGCGTCAAGTTAGCCCCTCAGTAGGATTTTGTCGAAAAATGACCGAATGTGGAAATTTTGAGAAAAACCTGATACAGCACAGTTCAGCACACTGTAGATTGGATAAGAATTCAATTCTGTTTAATCTGATTTCCAAAATTATGGGGGGGCTGAGCGTCAAGTTAGCCCCTCATCTATTTTTTCCTATAATTTTTTTATCGAAACGGCACAGTTCAAAATATCATCGGCACAGTAGAGCACACTTCGAGCACAGTAAGTGGTTGCAATTTTTTTAGAAAATTCGAATGTGGGGGGGCTAACTTGACGCAGCTAAGTTTTATACAAAAATATTTAAGGTTTGAATCATTTATTTGTTTTTTGTATGTGCGTATATAGGCTCCCAACTATTTCATAGGGACAGCATTGATTGCTATCTCGAAAACGGTTGAAGTTATAAGGGCGTTTAAATTAGAAAAAAGTTGCCATTTTTGAAGAATGTTGATTTTAAAATATTTGATAAAATTGTTTTTGCAAATTTTGAAAAATCGCCTTGTATTTGCGAAATTAATAGAAATTTGGCAACAACGAAAATATATTTTTAATAATGTTCAAAAATGGCGACTCTTTTCTAATTTAAACGCCCTTGTAACTTTAACCGTTCTCAAGATAGCAATACTGTCCCTATGAAATAGTTGGGACCCTGTATACTCAGGGTGTCAAAAAAGTGTGCCACAGCCGATTATTTTTTTTTTAAATAGGACATCCTAACACCCTGTATATTTTTATATTTTTTGATAGCTCTTCCAAGGACATATAATATACATATTAAGTGACACTAACTACTATTGCTACCTATATTATTCGAAACGGTACCTAAGAGCTACAAGCTCTAATAAATTAGAAAAAAAGTTGCCTTTTTTGATGCCCACTCAAGACTTGTTTACAGTGTTGCCAAATTTCTTCTAGTTTATGAAATACACGGTGATTTCTAAGAAACGCCTAAAAATATTTAATCAATTATTTTGGAAAACTATTGATTTTTAAGACACAATTTGAATTTGAGAGTTTAATTATTTTTTTCGCTTTACAACCTGACATCTTCACACTTTAAATTCGACGTTTCGTGATGGAGCTGACATCATCAACTTCATTTTTTTAAATACATATAGACCTGGGTTTTTTATGTCATTTTTAAAAAGCGCCCTTTATTCCCTTTTTAATGATATACCTCTTAGGTATGATTTCTGCTCTAAAAAGTAATCATCAGTGATTTTTACCATAATTTTACCTTAATCGGCCCCGATTCCTGATCAAAACGATGACATTTTCTTATTCCTTTTTTGCTCTATTGCTCTGGGTTTGTTAATTTCTTCAGCTTCTCTTGAGAGAAATTCTGGGATTGTCTTCGATAATATTTTTATAGCAAATCTGAATCTGTTGAAGGATTCCATTTTCAAGCCATTTCGTTTTTTAACTGGGAAGGCGCTCTTTGATCAGGTGCTCATTCAGATTTCCTATTCAGAATGGTTGTTTTTGGAATATCAAAGATTTTGCATGCACTTCTGATTGTCATTTTATTCTTCCTGATTATTTAACCTTTTCAAAGTCTTCTTCCGTTAAGGTGCATGGTTCAAAGCACTGTTTTCACTTTATCTTTTTGCAATTTCCCCTTATTGGAAATGTTTGATTTTTCCTTTTTTATCTGTTTTTTTTTTGGGTCTGTCTGTCTTATTTTTTCTTTTTTATCTGTTCTTTTTGGGTCTGTCTGTCTTATTTTTCCTTTTTTATTTGTTCTCTTTGGGTCTGTCTGTCTTATTTTGTTTTGTGAGAGCCAATAAAAAAGTTCAATAAAAATCCCAATTCTTATTCGTTCATATGGCCAAGAACAGAAAAATGCCAGGAAAAAAAGATCATTCTGAGTTTCGCTGAGTGGCCAAGAACAGAGAAAAATCAATCTGGTTTTCGATCAATGATTCTAACAAACATTTTTTAAAATTTTATAGCAGTCGAAATCCAAAATTTAGAATCTTTATGTCAATTTATACAAAAGCAAAATATTTTTGACGCACCAGACAAAAATGTATGGATCCCAAAATAAGTTGGCATCCTAGGAGGTATTATGTTCATCCTATCATGTATTATATTCATCCTATCATAATAATAACTTCGTTTATTAGGATCAGTGCTATACAATTAACAACAATAGATCATTATACAGTGAGCTCGTAAAGATTGGAATAAAATCTATAAAATATACAGGGTGAAGATTATTCAAAAAACCTCGGACACGTCAATTTTTAATTTTATTTGCCGTTTTTTGTTTTTTTGATGATAATACCATATATACAGGGTGACCCAAAAACAAGTTATGACAGTTAACTTTATTTTTTTAAATTAAATTACCAATTTTTTATTTCATTTTTAAATTCTACGTGAAATTCTGAACATATTTCATGTATCATGTTCTATACCTATCTTCAACTGTTTCGGAACTATTGACAGTTGAAAATTAATTGACTTTTTTGCAACTTTGACAGGGTTATTTTAGGGGAAAATCGATTTTACATTCCTATCTCAGATTTTTATAAACTATCATTTGATACCAACTTTGAATTTATTCCATAATTAAAAATTCCAATTAAATTTAATCTCCGGTTAAATTCAAATTTGGTGTCAAACGATAGTTTATGGAAAACTAAGATAAGAATGTATGATCGGTTTTGCTCTAAATCAACCGTTTAGGTTCTACCTACAGGCTGTCAAAGTTGCAAAAAAGTCAATTTTCAACTGTCAATATTTCCGACACAGTTGAAAATAGGTATGAGACATGATACATGAAATACTGATACGTTCAGAATTTAACAAAGAATTTGAAAAAGAAATTCCGAGCCGAGGCCAAGCAAATTTCAGGTGAGGCCAAAATAGATCATTCGGCCGAGGTGCACACAAAATTTTTTAGGCGAGTGTTTGTTCTTGAAAAAAGAAGAAAATTCAACAGTAGCTTTAAACTTTATTGATCAAAATAGCCGACTTTTTCGCCTGGTATCTTACATTGAGCTTTTTTTAAAAAAGCAATCAATTTTGAAAACTTGCTGATATGTTAGGTATTTCCGACTATAATTGTAAATTTTAACATAGAGTATAACATAGGTGGACCTGAAGACCATAACGTTGAGGAATATTTAATTTTGGCATTTTCCGAAAAAAATGCAAGAAAATACTTCTCCCAAATTTTTAATCATGCCGCTTTTTTTAGTATTATATGTGGAAATTTGGATAGAGCTAAAATTAAAAACTTGGTTTCATTGTGGTTGCTAACTAATTGTTTATTCGTTGTGTTGATGGCTACGGCACTGCGTTTCCGATTGTTTGTTTATTTTCACCAAAGTAGCGGTAGCGGCCGTAAAGTAAAAGCGGCCGTGAAGTAAAAGCGGCCGTGAAGTAAAAGCGGCCGTAAAGTAATAGAGCAAATGCGGCCGTGAAGTAAATGCGGCCGTAAAGTAAATGCGGCCAAAAAAGATATACTTTAGGGATGATATTGAATCCGTAAAACTAATCTTTTTGTGACAGTCGCCTAAAAAAGTAATGTACATACGTCAAAATAAATAAAATAGGTCAATAATAAATGACAATAAAATACAAAATGACAATTCATTCGCACATTAAACATTCACTTTACAAACAATTTAAAAACAAAAAATCATTAAGGCACTGGGCTTTATACATACAATCAAGTTATAAAATAAAATGCAAAAACTACAATTATTAATACTATTGATCATGACAAAAATACTTAAAATATTCTTCATTTGAATAAAAAACATTTAAAATTTGTTTCACTTTCTCCTTAAATCTATTATTTGGTAGTTCTTTGATTTCCAATGGCAACACATTGAAATACTTTATTGCCCAGTAGCCAGGGCCATTCTGACACCTCTTCAGTCACCTGTAACCTGGTATTAAATTACTTCTGTTTCTGGTGGGATAGGCATGTATGTCTTCATGAGTTGAGAACATATGGATATTGATCTTTATATAAAGCAAATTCTCCAGAATATATAGAGAGGGCAGGGTAAGTATTCCCAGCTGTTGAAAAGTCACCCTACAATCATCCCTGTAACCCAAACTACTCACCACCCTGACTGCCTTTCTCTGCAATCCAAATAGACGCTGAACACCTGAGGCATGACCCCATACAAGTACAGCATAGGAAAGTTGTGCCTGAAAAGTTGTGCCTGAAAAGTTGCGAAATAAGCAGTTCTTAGTACCACGGGGGACACATTTTCTGCAAGACGACGTAGCAGATACAAATAACTGTTCAGCTTTGAGGCTACAGCCTCAATGTGTATACCCCACTGTGCTTTTGGATCAATAAGAACCCCAAGGAACCTAGCTTGAGGAACTTGGTCTCTCACTGTCCCAATCTCTCTTAGAGCAAACACCATTCTCTCTGTCTTTTTCCTGTTCAACACTAACCTATTCGAATTAAACCATTTCTCAGCCATCCTCTGTGCCTCCAAAGAACTCAACAACGAAGCCTCAAGAGAGTCCGCCATCACAGAGATTGTTGTATCGTCGGCAAAGAGAGTATAATTAGACTTTTGATCTATTAAGGGCAAATCGTTAACATATATAAGGAAAAGTATTGGACCCAGAATGGACCCTTGAGGCACCCCTATTTTTATTTCCTGCCCCGCCGACGTCACACCACTGTACTGCACAGCCTGGCACCTTCCTGTTAGATATGACTTTAAAAGTTTTCGGCTGCCATTACCGAAGTTATATGCTTCTAGCTTACGCAGAAGGATTCCATGGTCGACACAGTCAAAAGCTTTGCTGAGATCGCAAAACAGAACAGTATTATAACAGTGTTACTCATTACTTCTATCACTTTCTACATCTTCTTACTGTCTCCTCTATTCTGATTGATGTTGCTTTCATAGTACTTTTGCTTCTTTTTTCTTATTAGTGCATTTAACGAGTTATGGCGTTCTCGGTACTTTTTCCAGTTTTCTCCACTGTTTTGCAATGTAGCTCTATTATACAGAGTGTCACGTGTTTTTATTGAAAGTTTTATTTTTTGATTAAACCATTTATTCTTCAAAGGAGAATTTTCTAAGATCTGGATTGGGGCTACAGTATCCAATACTTCCAAAATATTTTTGTTGAAATTTTCTAGTACCACGTTTATAGAGCCATCTTGTAACCTAGCTTTTTCCAATAAATGCCTCTCTAGTTGGTCTTTATCGATGTTTTTAATACCTTTAATCTACGTCGGTGTCATTATGACACATTTAGCATTGTCATTTGAATGTCATTAGGTCCTTCATAATAGCACTAGTGCGTTTAAGAATTCATAATAACACCCAAATTTTGAAATGAAAAATATACAAAAAGAAAGTTAGTTGCCAGAAGAACCTTTTCAATAATGCTGTCTCTATATTCGAAGAGACACTTTCGAACTCAGAATCACCAATAATAATATTATTTTCCACTATAAAATTGAATTTATGGCACAAAAATGGACTCCAATATTGAAGCTGCCAAAGTCAAAATTCTAAAAACCAACAAGCAGGTTCTCGACTAGTACGGGCACCTGCTAAATTTCAAATTTTAATTTGAAAAGTTTTTGCTATTTCAAGGCAAATCAAATCTATTTGGACCATTGTAGATTAAATTTTGAATGATACCCGTTCGATATGAACTTTATTAATGAAACTTGTGTAACTAAACCACTCGGCTAACGCCTCGTGGTTTAACGTTACACGCGTTTCATTATGGCGTTCATATCGAACTTGTATCATTAATAACTATAATGTTATTATTTCCTCCATTATTTCATAAATTCACTTCAGAAAGTCAGGTATGTTTTAGCTCAGTGATCTATATAAACATACTATAATACAACTCTGTATTTTTACAGCAGTTAACCAGAATAATTTAGGATTTTTCACAACAGTCAGTACATGAAATAGCAAGCCCTTTTTAATAATACACAAAACTCTCCCAGCATAGCTCCCAGTCAACCTATTTTCTGAGTCACATCGTACAATGTTATAACTAGAGTCCGGATTTATTTATTTAGTGAATCCACAATGGAGATTTATTTCTGCAAATGGTTGGAAAATGTTTAAAACTAATTTATGTAATATGTAACCATTGTTCTCACAAACTGGCTTCTGACCCAAATATAATGTTCTAGAAAAACAGACATAAAAACTAATTCACTTGAATCTAACCATATTTTTCTTTCAATTACAGATATCTAAAGAAGATCAATTACCCAAGAAAATATGTGATATATGCTGGAATAGGTTGGACCTGTTTTATAAGTTCCAGAACACTTCTTCGGATGCAGAGAAGACCTTATCGTCTTGGCTAGCTCAAGCAAGCCAAAAAGATGACTACCTAACAAATGACGCTTTGGCAATTGCCAACCCCATAGGAAATATAATCAAAGAAGAAATTGAGGAAAGACCTGATTTAGATCTTGCTCAACACTCTTCTATTGATGAGGTAGGTGCCACTGACAAATTTTTAAATAAATTGAAATACTGATGTAATTTATAATTTTAGGAAGCTGAAGAACCACCTGCAAAAAGGCCGCGCCGCTCAGCTGCCGCAAAAGCACTGATTAATATTGCCCCAGAATCTGACGAAGAAGATGAGGATGAACCTAATGACGACTCAGATCCTGTGTTTGCCCCAGAATCTAATAATGAAGATGAGGGTGAAGTGAATGAAGATGAGGGTGAAGTGAAAGAAGACCCAGATACCGTGTTTGTTCTGGAATCTGATGACGAAGATGAAGATCAAATGATGGACGAGCCGGATACTGTGGATGCTGATGCTGTTGTGAAACAAGAAGATGATAGCGAAGAAGATTGTAAACCTGGAACTAGTGCCTTAGATCAACCCGGACCATCAGGCCTTTGTCAGCAGGGAGCTGACGAGCCGTAAGTATCTCTTTTATTTCAGTACCATTTTTATCTTTGATAGTCTAGGACATACATTTTCAACTGGGTAGCCTTCACTATTTCCATTGAATACAGTTTAATTTCCTTCCTGTTGTAGTTCACGGTCCAAATTAAGTTAAAGTTAAAAGTAAACCTTTGTGGGTTTTGTTTTTTTTTATCATTGCAGTTGCGACTTTTCATCACTTTTCAAACTAAAGTCAAACCAGTTTCTATAAATTACTGTATTTTTTTTTCTTTTTTTTTTCTCGAGTCGTTAGAGCAATAAAATTTTTGCCTGGTTATTTTTTTAAATTATAACTGTCTGCACGAAAGTCTTACTTGAGAAAAATGGGCTACATTTTTTTGTGTCACTATTACTTTACTTTTGGTGGCATTTTCAAGATGTTCGTTTATTTTTCTACTGGCTTTTGTGTCAATTTTCTTGTATTCATTACCTAAATGTGCTAAGGGTATCTGGGCAAATCTTTTTTGACCTAACAATCCAGTCCCAATGGATGCACCCGAGAATGAACAATATTATGCAAGATTTTGGTCAGATTATTAAATAATTTATTGAATACATATAGGAAATTTGAACAAAAAATCACATGACTGAAAACGCAGTCTCTTTGGCTAAAGGCTTTAGGCTAAAGCTGATATTGTTGTCATATTTAAAAATACGAAATTTAAATTGGTTCAAAGATTAAACCTATGCTTTATTTTTTAACAATGTAGTACAGGATGAAAATAGTCTCTAGGGAGTGAGTTGTGTAATGATTTACCTACTTATGAGAAATTCGGCAACCTCGCATTTTCCAGAAAGTGATATCACTTTCCAAGCCCACGTTTTCACAACAGTTTAAAATTTCGATTTTCGAATCGTTTTTATTTCCAAAAATAGGCGTTTTTTTTTTAAATTTAGAATGACTAACAACAATTTAAAAAATGTGAAAGTGACCCATTTTGCCCTGTTGATTTGTATGTCCAGACAATCTATAAGCAACGTGGAATATTTGAACTAATTGTAAACTTAAATTATTTCATATTGGGATTTTTCCAAAAATATTCGTTTGGAAATTTACATTTTTTGATATTCCATGTTCATTGTTATGTTATTGTAGTATTATTGTTTAATAATGGTGTGGTGTACTACTGTGATTCACTAAGTTGTTGTTATTGTTTAATTTTTAAACAATGCATTTCATTGATTTCCTTAACACTATTTTGCTGTTAAGGTGTTTTCATTGTTCCAAAGATTTCAATTGTTTCCAACTTTGAATTTCTACTGGGATTTTAATTGGGCAACATTTTTTTTTGTGTCAATTTTCTTTAATTGATGCTTCAAATGTTGCTCGAAATATTGCAACCTCATCAATTTTGTTTCAAAGATTGTGATGGAAATGTCATTTTTATGGCTTTTACTAACATACTCTTGCCTTTGGTTTTTTTGATTTGAATCCAGCTACAACAGGTAAAAAGAGTTAAATATAATTTTGTGTGTTCTGTTTGAATGAATGTTAATTGTTTTTGTATACCAAATCTGTGAATTTCAAATAGGGGTGAACAAAAATGCAGTGTTTTTAGGATGGAATTTTCAATAGTGTCTATTTTTTCTAAAAGACACAGTAACAACCTATAGCGATAACTTAAAATTTTAATTATTCTTAAAATTGTCACTGCCTCTCTGAACAAAAATAGACTCTATCTAGTTGAGTTGTTTTATTTTGTTCAAATTTGTAAAAAGTGAATAAAGTTTTAGGTGTTATAACATGCAGTCTTTGCGCAAATCTGTAATCACCAGATCCAGGAGAATTTGTTCAGTTTTTCAGTGCTCTTCATACTGCACCCAAAACATTTCACTACATTCATTTCCAAAGGATAAAAATAAATGTAGGGCTTGGCAAACTACATTGAAAATTGGAAAGCCAATTACTAAATATATGCAAGTTTGTAGTCTGCATTTTACAGATGCCGATTTCACTCCTGGTACCAACAAAATAATGCATATAAAGATGAAAGATTTAATTCAATATATTTTCAGCAACTAATCAAAGGAGGCGTTTGAAAAAACTGGCAATTCCTAGTCAGAAAATCCCTCAGACATAATATTGAGAGTAACAACAATTTTTGGCATTTTAACATAACACAAAACAAAAGCTTATGCCATTTCATTATTGTTCACCCCTATAGACTATATCTTGGTAATTTTCACGAATAGTGTATTTCTTTTAGATGCGAATAACGAATTGTGAATTGTGGAGACCACTGTTATTGGATGGTCTATTGTCAAGAAAAGAGCCATCTATGAGAGTTCAATACATATTTTGCAAATTCGCAAAATTTGAAATTAAGGTAGCGGGAAAATTGAAAGTGGTTTAATTTTTTGCGATTTTTGTTGTGAATTTTATGTCAGTGCATGCATATTCCAAAAATGTGTTTGTCCTCTGTTCCTTCAGTTGTTTGCTTTTCGCCATTTCATTTTGCCTTTGTAACTCTTGTAGTATGTTGTGCTTTGCCATAGTTTCAATTTTTTTTTTCAGTCTCATTTTTTGGACTAATAGTGAGATGTATGTAATAAAAGCTTGTATCTATGTAAGGACTGAAAAACTCCGATTTTTCCACAACTAAATTCACATACGCAATTCGGGATTCGCATTTATATGAACTACACTTGAGGAATGAGTTATATTGTAATAAACATTACATTACAGCTATATTATGCCTTCTTTAAGCAGCATATTTACTATATATAAATAAGAATAACAGTAGAATTGAATCAGTTCATTTTGTACCTTCTTAAGCTGTTAAAAACTCTTTTTTTTTAATTTTTCAAGATTAATCAGTCACATGATATTGTTGTATTAAATCATTTTGTTAAAAAACATCTAATTTTTTTCTTAAAATTCAATATTCAAGTTTTGTTTTTGAATTCTATAGGAGCTCAATTTTCTCTTGATTGTTTTCTGATATTTCAAAAAAACATTTTGTTTCAAATTTTTTGTTCATTATGCATAAAAGTTAGTTTATAAGCCTCAATAAAGAAGATTCCGTTGATGCCCCACTATACTTTGATGACAATTCAAGATGCAACTTCATTAGTAGTTAATAAATTTTTTTTTTTTTTTAATTTGTGTTATTGTTTAATTTATTATTTGGAATTATTTCAGGGATATCAATTTCTAGGGCTGCTTATTTGGTTATTAGCTAAATATTTTAGGTCTTCTTTTAAAAAGTATTTGTTTTCTTCTGAGAAAACTGAGAATTCAAACCATCAAATTATTCATGTTTAAAGTTCTTTATTTAGGATACATCTACAAACAATCGACTAGTTTCTTCAGGAGGAAGGTAGGAAGTTACAATAAGGTCAAATTTAACCCTCGATTTAACCTAAATGTTATACAAAAGTACTCATAACATTTACATCACTTCCATGGCAGCCATACTACCAAAGTTAACATTTAAGTTATTTTTTTATGTAAATAAAATAATTCAAGAAATTTAGGTACAGGGTATTTGATTATATTATAGCCTATATTTACAGCCTTGACTATTTGAGATAGAAAAAAATTTTAAATACAAAGCTTGGAAGAGAAGGACAGTTTTTTTTTTCTATATTTTCTTTTAATGTTGTGACAAAAAACAAAATCGCATCAAAAAATTGAAAAACTTTGACAACTTCAATTTTTTTTAATGGGACACTCTGTATATTATGTGAGAATTGAGAGATCTTTTCTTCCTGATTAATTTTAAATATTAAAGGCTATAGGTATGGGTTTAGATATAATCAAATACCCTGTACATACATACATATTGGCTCATATGAATAAAACACAAGCAAATGCTTTTCCTTAAGTTTTTTTGAGATAAACATATTCAGCTTTAATGCAGCAAAAAGAGACAGAGGTAGAGTAAAAGCATTTGGTATACTTTATTCATACGACTGACTATATAATAATATATATAAACGATAATAGTTATTTCCTACAGCCGTGCGAAAAAATCGAATTTCCGCACTGATATGCGTGCGGAAAATGAGTTTTCCCGCACGGCTGTTATTGTGGGAAAAATTTTACCACTCTGATGTCAAAAAAAAAAATACATTTTTATGCCTGTATAGTTATTTTCCTAACAAGTGCGCAAAGTGTCACTTTTCCGCACGCAAACACAGTTATACGAACGACGCGAAGCGGAGTTCGGATACGTGTTTGCGTGCGGAAAAGACACTTTGCGCACGTGTTAGGAACAACATTTTTCCTACGAGCTTCATATCAGGTAGGTAACAAGATTTTTTTTTTTTTTTAAACCCATAATTTGTTCAATTATTTTTAATTAACTTGAAGCGAACCTATACATTTATCAAAAAATTACCTAATAAAAAAAATAACAGAAAATCCTCGTCAGAGCTGTTCATCTTAAAGCATTTAAATTTGATGATAAAGTTTGTAGATTCTTGCATATAAATAGAGAACAAATCTGACAATGTGTCAAGGTTAATTTATATTTGGTGTTTGTATTGATGTTGGCTGATATAGAAACCTAGAAAAAATTTGTCATCATGTGTCAAAGTCGACAGGTGCACTTATTGTTGCTTGACAAGTATTTTTACTTTTCGGCACTCAGTGCGGATAAGGCCTGTATCCGCACTGAGTGCGGAAAAGTGTAACTTTGAGCCCTGGAATGCGTGCGGAAAAGTACTTCTTTGCGCACGCTCGTAGGAAATAGTTATTTTCCTAACAAGTGCGCAAAGTGTTACTTTTCCGCACGCAAGCACAGTTATACGAACGACGCGAAGCGGAGTTTGGATACGTGTTTGCGTGCGGAAAAGACACTTTGCGCACGTGTTAGGAACAAAATTTTTCCTACGAGCTTCATATCAGGTAGGTAATAACAAAAATTTAAAAAAAAAAACGATAATTTGTTTAATTAATTTTAATTAACTTGAAAGGAACCTATGCATTTATCAAAAAATTACATAACAAAAAAAAATAACAGAAAATTCTCGTCAGAGCTGTTCATCTTAAAGCGTTTAAATTTGATGAGAAAGTTTGTAGATTTTTGCATATAAATAGAGAATAAATCTGACAATGTGTCAAAGTTAATTCATATTTGGTGTTTGTATAGATGTTGGCCGATATAGAAACAGATGAAAAATTTGTCAACATGTGTCATGTGTCAAAGTCGACAGGTGCACTTATTGTTGCTTGACAATTATAATTACTTTTCGGCACTCAGTGCGGATAAGGCCTGTATCCGCACTGAGTGCGGAAAAGTGTAACTTTGAGCCCGGAAATGCGTGCGGAAAAGTACTACTTTGCGCACGCTCGTAGGAAAAATATTTTTCCGTACTTGTTAGGTAAATAGCTATTTCTTACATAAAATTCATATAATAGTAAATTCTTCAACGAGCATAATATCTTATATGTCCGAAATTTTTCCAAATCTCTGAATATTTTAATAAATTTCATAAATTTCCAATATTTCCTATAAATTCTCAAGGTGTCGGGAATATTTCCAGAGAATATTTCTTTTTTTTTTTATATTCTCGAGAATTTAACACTAGATCGGTAATAAATTTGAAACCCTAAAAAACGGAGCGTTCGAAAGCGCGCATTTCTGAACTTGGTTAGGTCACACCAAGAATATTACACACTACTTTAGGTTAGGATTGCTCATCATCGGCCTCAATTTTTGGAACCAAGTCTATATGGTGTTGCACCGTTGGCGACGTCATCAACGGTGGCGTTTTATTTGCATAAAAAGCAAAAATCAGCGCAATCATAACCTTGTGCAAGAACAACAAGGATAATACACACTACTAAGGATTGCTTATCGGGGTCGTTTTTGGTAATCGCCGCGATATTGGTGTGGCACCATTTTCGATGTCATTAACTGAGTCGTTAGCTGTTTGCGCCAACGGTCGTGTTTAGAAAATACATTTATTATGAAATATATTTACAACGTTTTCATGGAGTTTTCAAATAGTTTTTAAATCCAATTCTCTTCCCCGTTTTCATGCAGAGGCAAAATTAGAATTGAGATCGATTTGCAAGTTTCTGAATTTGAATCTCGATACGATCCCAAAAAAAGGTAAAACGATCCCTTGAAACTGAAATCGATTTCAGTACCTGTTTTCATGGCGTTTCAAAACCGCATTCAAAACGATTTCAAAATTCCATGAAAACGTAGTAATTATTTAATTCTGAATTTTGATTATCAAAATAGACAAAGAGGAAGATGAAAACGAAATCTAAAAAAAGAGTTGTTTTAGAATGTTTATTGAATGTAGTAAAACCCAGTATGCATTATGCATAAAGCAAAAGTAGGGGTAATCATAAAGCCCGGGACACATCTATCATGCATTCTTCCGATCCGGCTCCGATCATACAATCAGGGTCCTTATTCTTGGAACAGAGAGTAGCGTTCCCAGGAGAACGAGTGTTCCGCTGCTACCCTGTTCCAAGAATAAGGACCTTGATTGTATGATCGGAGTCGGATCGGAAGAATGCATGATAGATGTGTCTCTGGCTTAACGTGTGGTGCAAAAACCCCCCTGCAAACACAAGGCGAGAAATGACATGCTGCTTACGTCATAACTGGTGCTTTGGCATGGTGGCCTACACAGGCCTTATGAGGTTTGTTTACAAAAAAGTTTGTAAAATATGAATAAATAAAAAAAGAAATTGTTGTTATTATCAGCTACAGATGTATTATCAGTTGTATTCCTTTCAAGAGTTTGAAACACTCGATACAACTATCATCAAGTAGTATAGTAGCAGTAGCTCAGTACTGATGAATTACTCATGACTTTTAGTTTTCCTAAAAAGAGACCGAAGATTCGCAACCAAAACTATTTGAATGATAATGGGACACACACGAACGCTTCAACCAGGATTTTCACGAAGGTAGTTCACTTTTTTTGAAAATTCGCACTGACCCATCGCGCGATCGAATCTGCTAACTGCACCATCATTTTTCGAACTTGATCGGAGCCATTAGTTGTATTCCTTTCACACCTGAGAGGAGATCTGGAACAGCTCCGGGGCGTTACGCGCTTATTCCTTTCGAAAAGTGTTTGTAGCACCTGAAGTGCTCAAGCCCGAACTCAAACGATTTAGTAGGTATATGTTCTGTATATAATTCAACCAGCTTCTTGGTTTGGTGTCCCAAATATATCAGT
Organism: Ceutorhynchus assimilis; assembly: GCA_917834065.1. Lineage (NCBI taxonomy): Eukaryota > Metazoa > Arthropoda > Insecta > Coleoptera > Curculionidae > Ceutorhynchus > Ceutorhynchus assimilis. The sequence continues at coordinate 15,738,486 of OU892289.1, forward strand.
TCCTGAAAAAGTGTCAACTTACGGAACATGGTTTTCCTGAGAGCTGATACTTGTCTGTCACCAAAATAACCAACGTCGCAATCGCTTCTTACCGACAGGTGCGTGAAAAATAGGCCGTTCATTTGTACTGCTTTTCTTGCTTCAAGCAGATCTCGGCAGCTGATCGGCGTTCACTTGTCCCATAACTCCCATATAATAAGCTCATAAATAGCAGCTCCTAGCAGATCTTCCTGATTTTTCGAGCAGGTAGTGAGTACAAATGAACAGCCTAATTGTCTATATACGAAACATATATTAAAATGCACGAAAGCCAGCGCATCTGTTCCTTTAAATATCGGGAAAATAGGGATCGACTTACACCAGAGCGAGTAACTCTAGTGTTCCAAACACTTAAAAGGAATACAACTATTTCCTTTCTGTCCGGGTCCCTGCTGAAAGGAGTAGTACATTTGCAGTTTGCAGTAAATAAGCCGAAGTCTCATGCGTCCGTTTTCCGACGTCCGATGTCCGAAAAACCTTCTATTCAGACATTATTTTTATATATAAATAGTTTTGTTTTGGTTCGAAATTTGGATCGGATCTGAGATTGCGCAGAACTGCTTGACTGTTCTATTACTAGTTCTGAACCGATTCTGAATCAAAAAAACCAAAACAAGTCGCAAATTACAAAATTAGTTTATTCCTTTCAAGAGTTTAGAACACTGGAGCTACTCGCTCCGGTGTTAATCGCACTCGATTTGAAAGGATGAGATGCGTGGTGGAACAAACACTTTTCGAAAGGAATAAGCGCGTAACGCCCCGGAGCTATTCCGGAGTTTCTCTTAGATGTGAAAGGAATACAACTATTTCAAGACAGTTCCTCAGAGCAAGAACTAAGAGAACCGTTCTGGAACAATCCCGGAATTGTTCTTATATGGTTCTAAATAATCCAAAATGCCGTCAACAAGATTGATTACGATTTTCAAAAAACGAACACGCTTTTTATAACATGCGCATGTGCAGAATGATTGCGAACTAGTTCTGACTTGAACTTTCTAATAGATAATATTAGGTTTGTTTTGGTTTCACTCAGAACTAGATCGGGATTATTCTGCACATGCGCATATTATAAAACGCGTTTTCGTTTTTTCAGAATCGTAATCGAATTGTGTTGACAATATAGCTTTGTTTTGGTTCGAAATATGGAACGGTTCTGAGATTGCGCAGAACTACTTGCGCGCAAAAAATAATCGAGGACTGTTCTAATACTAGTTCTGAACCGATTCGGAACCAAAAAAACCAAAACACGCTGCAAACCAAAAAAATTCTAAAACAGTTCCTCCTTCAGAGCAAGAACCGAGAAAACCGTTCTAGAACTATCCTAGAATTGTTCTTGAATAGTTCTAGATAAACCAAAACACTGTCAACACAGTTCGATTACGATTCTGAAAAAACGAAAACGCGTTTTATTATATGCGCATGTGCAGAGTGATTCCGAACTAGTTCTTAGTAAAATCAAAACAAAGCTAGTAGCTTTATTTTGGTTCGATACTTGGAACGGTTCTGGGATTGCGGAGAACTGCAAGCGCACAAAAAATAATAGAGGACTGTTTTAATAGTAGCTCTGAACCGATTCCGGACCAAAAAAACCAAAACAGCCGCAAATCACAAAATTCTAAAACAGTTCCTCCTTCAGAGCAAGAACTGAGAGAACCGTTCTAGAACAATCCCAGAATTGTTCTTAAATGGTTCTAGATAAACCAAAACATTAGCTTGGTTTTGGTTTCACTCAGAACTAGTTCGGAATCATTCTGCACTTGCGCATGATATAAAACGCGTTTTCGTTTTTTCAGAATCGTAATCGAACTGTGTTGACAGCGTTTTGGTTTATATAGAACTACATAAGAACAATTCTGGGATTATTTTAGAACGGGTTTTTAGTTCTTACAAGCTTTGAAACGGTTCTGGGATTGCGCAGAACTGCTCGCGCACAAAAAATAATAGAGGACTGTTCTGATACTAGTTCTAAACCGATTTGGAATAAAAAAGAACTAAAACACGTCGCAAATCACAAAATTCTAGAACAATTCCTCCTTCAGAGCAAGTACTACGAGAACCATTCGAGAACAATTCCAGACTTGTTCCTAAATAGTTCTAGATAAACCTGTCAACACAGTTCGATTACGATTCTGAAAAAACGAAGCCCTGGGCTGCGTTCAGGATTGGCTACAGCCAAGCTAAAATTGGCATTTTGCGTTCGAGTTCGGCTCCAAACTACGTGGTTCAGCATTACCGGTGGAGGGGGAGAAGTAGGTTTTGGCATTAGCATTGCCGTCCTTGAACGCACCCCAGACCTGCTTTCCAGCGCCTAAATTGTTAGAGTATCATGCTCCTGGAGTGTGTCGCTCTTGAACTGTTCGACATAAGCAGCACTGGAACGCTCTTGTCTTGACCCCCACCATTTCGCACTTCAGCAGCATGAAACACCTAAATAAAGGTTGGTGCACGAGGGGGCAGGGGATAACAGAAATGAGTAGTTCAAGTGTACGACACTCTAAGCACTGGAATGCGCAAAGTAATTGCGGAGCACTCCTGAGTTGCTCAGGAGTAACTCAAATGGGTCACTGGAAAGCACCTCAGCTTAAGGGAGGATTTTCATGCATCCGTTTTTCCGTCGAAATATGTCCGAAAAGTCTTCTATTTTGACATATTTATATACGATTATGTCAGAATAGAATGTTAAACGGACATATTTCAATATTTCGTCGGAAAAACGGATGCATGAAAATCCCCCCTAAAGCTTTGTACTCATAACTGCTAAATTCGCACTTTTTTGACATTGCTTCGACAATTTGACGTTTTATGCGTGAATTAAACGTCAAGTTATCGAAGCAATGTCAAAAAAATGCGAATTTCGCAGTTATGAGTACTAGGCTTAAGACCTACTGGGCAACATGTATTTGGCCGACCAAATGTTAATTTTTCAATATTCGCCATACTCAATCGTTTGGTGGTCGTTTGGTGGTCTTTGGTATCGCACTTTTAAAATTTGGTGGTAATTACTTAGGCAGTAATTAACAATTAAAAATTTCATATGACGTTGGCCGACATAACCTGATTCTAATTTATTTTTTGGCCCATTTATAGTCAAATCGAACGGAAATCGTTTGGTGGTCACGAATTTACCGAATTTAGCGTTTGTTAGTCAATAATACCGGAGTAATTAATCAATTAAGATTGTTTTCTGATATATTTTAATTAATCGTCGCGCATGCGCATATATTATCTGTTTTTCATTGAGCCGCCTCGATCGCGGCGTTGCCGTTGCGATCCGGAACTGGCGGTGGGCCGGTGGCGTGTCAACTCGCGAGTCGCGGACTCTGCTTGTACTGGATACTAGATTACTGGATTGTCGTTGTCGTGGTCAGTGGTCGCCACAATAGCAAAAATGAAATTAACTGGAGTTTACCTACCTAATTATTCGTTGATTGTAATGAAATAATTGATTTGATTGAAAATTATAGAATAGGTAGGCAACGCGGCGATCGGGGCGGCTCAATGAAAAACAGATAATATATGCGCATGCGCGACGAATAATTAGAATATATCAGAAAACAATCTTAATTGATTAATATCTCCGGTATTATTGACTACCAAACGTTAAATTCGGTAAATTCGTGACCACCAAACGATTTCCGTTCGATTTGACTATAAATGGGCCAAAAAATAAATTAGAATCAGGTTATGTCGGCCAACGTCATATGAAATTTTTAATTGTTAATTACTGCCTAAGTAATTACCACCAAATACTAAAAGTGGGATACCAAAGACCACCAAACGACCACCAAACGATTGAGTAAGGCGAATATTGAAAAATTAACATTTGGTCGGCCATACACATGTTGCCGACCTACTGTAGTGCAACTAACTAATAGGCGATTTCGGCAAGCTTTGGTACATGATTTGGTACCCTGTTTGGTCTGACAGACTGTCAAATGCATACCAACCAATTTCGGATACGGAAATGATGTCGTCATCGTGACTTGGGTATCCTTTTTGGTCTGTCAAATAAGATACCGTGGTCAGCAGCACGGTTCTCATTTGGTATAGAGCTATCTACGTCTATTTTCGTTTTGTCCTGCTCTAGAAAATGTAAACAAATGGAAGTTCATTAGAATTTGAATAATTTGAAATTTTTAACAAATATGTTTGTTTTTTCGCCTTCATCCTCCTATTTTCTCGTATGTTTTGACTGCCAAATAATGTTTAACGATCCTTTGAAAAATAGCTTTGAACGACAGATATGGGGGTAACTTTTTTACTGCGTGGATTATGGAATGAGCTTTACATATACAGAAAACGCTGAGTTAAGCCTAGTATTCATAACTGCGAAATTCGCATTTTTTTGACATTGCTTCGACAATTTGACGTTTGATACACGCATAAATCGTCAAATTGTCAACGCAATATCAAAAAAATGCGAATTTCGCAGTTATGAGTACTAGGCTTTAGCCAATAGGTTACTCAAAGGTACTGTCTAGACAGTGCTGATTAGTGATTATAGATTTTAGTCAGTGCATAGTCAGTACCTAGTCACTCCCAAAACTAGAAGAACAACAAAAAGTTAGGTTAAGGCTTGTCTCTTCCCCTCTCTCATGACCTACCAAACGAATTCGGAACAAAATGGTATCCTACGTCATTTCTATGACGTTGCAGGTACCAATTGGTTAACCAAATGGTATACCAACCAAAGCTTGCCGAAATCGCCTAATATATTTGCGAAACTCTTTGTTTAGGCAGTTTGTTCGTTTGGTTTCACATAATAATTGTATATAATAATTTACAAACATGTATGGATCTACTCGGGTTTGAAAAAAAAACGATTCTAGAACGGTTGAAAACAATCGCACAGTTTATCAACCAATAAAATGACAATGGCTCAGCTTATGGCTATCACAAATTTCAGTAATAAAATGTGCGATTACTTTGAACGTTCAAGAACCATCCTTTTTTCAAACCCGAATAGGCCTATAATAGGTGAGTTCGGCTTGGCAAAACGGAGTTGGAGCGGATAAAGAGCAGTTTTATAGTCACGTGATCACAGAGCGAAAAGAGTAAAGTGGTTAAGCCGAACGCATCGCAGGGAGCAGGGTAGCCGCCGGCCGCGAATGCCGTGGGCGGAATGAGATTATTTCCATCACAAACCGGAACATGTGTTTTTGCGGATATTTTGTGGAACGAAGCCATTTTTTCTACCAGGATCCCCAGAGGCAACGATCGTTAGGACAGTGAATTATCGAAAACTTAAATTTTACCATATGATTTTACCGCCTTTTGGAAATATAGGAAGTGCGCATTCCCGCTCCTCGAGCTTCATCTCTCGAGGTGGTGCTTGTGGAGTTAACTCTTTTCGCTTTACTTGGCTGTACCCGAACGATGAGGAGCTTGCACTATTTGCACCCAGTGGCGTGACCCGAACGATTTTGCAGTGAAAAGGGTCAAAGGAGTTAAAAGAGTTGCCAAGCCGAACTAACCTAATGAAAAACTAACAAAAATGACAGGACTAAAATTTACTTAGCGGCAGAGTTGGTTCTTCCGGAGTTTATACCAATTCATTTTCGAACAGCTGGAGTGCGTTTAGAAATGGAGGATGAAGGTAGAGTAGTTGTTTGTCAGAGTGCTCTGACGTCATCACTTGGAGTGCACTCTGGGTGCTCTGTTTCTGAACGTAATCGGGGTGTTGCGCTAAATGTCAACGTCAAACCCGTTAAAAACCACGGGGGCGTTTATGAACCCAGTCCCTGAGTGGGGTAATTTGGGCGCACTCTGGGCACGTCAACTCTCGATATCTGAACGATTCCAGCGTAACGCTCCGTGTAAGCACCTGTTAATTTATGAACGGTTTAGAGTTACTCTAAAGTCACTCTCACACCCAGAGTGCTATTTCTAAACGCAACCCTGGTGTGCACCCGGTGTGACGTCCAGAGTGATTTCAAACGCACTCCTTTTAAGTCATCATAACGTCATCCCTCTGTCAGTCTGTCCTGTCATCATCATCCATAACCTTAAAATTTGTCTTTTTTTTGTTATTGTTGTGTTGTTGATGGTAAATGGGAGATTTATTTTTTTACATTCCTTATTAGGCGGTTACACACCGACGTGTGTAACCGCCTATTAATAATAAGTAAAAAGGTCCCTGCTACCACACCAAATATGTCCGATTCAGAAAAGGTATATTTTTGCTGTTATTTGTGTTCAAAACTCTTTGCGTCTCAAGGTAGCCTAACTAAACATCAAAAAACCATTCATATGATCCACGAAAAAAAACCTTTTGCCGCTAACTTTGAAGAATTCAATAATAAATGTCTAGAAGAAGACTGCCGCACTTCTTACAGGCAAATCTCACATCTGAGATGCCATTTGGAGACGTTTCACAATTGGAAAATTGAAAAAGAAGAGTGGCACTTTTCGACTAAAGAGGGTGAGTTTTTTTTATAAGAAATATGTAAAACGATTACTTTTTATTCAATTGCAGAATTTGAGATCTGGTTTAGTGATACTTGTGAAAAAAATAATTTACAATACTTCCGAAGAGAGGAAACAAAGAAAAACTTAACTTATTTCAATTGCTATCGATCAGGCGAGTATTGCTATGTGATTATCAGTTTTTTATTCTAATTGAGACAATTTTTAGGAAAAGTCATAGTCAAATCTGTAAACAGACAGAGAAAGGTAAAAAGCCAAGGCTCTTGTAAATTGGGCATCAACTGTGTGAGTCAAATCATTTTGAAAAAGAATAGCGATAATACATACTTTGTGACTTATTACAAAACTCATTATGGTCACTCAACCGAACTACAACATCTCACCCTAAGTAATCAGAAGCGTTTAGAAGTGGCTTCTTATTTGGCAAAAGGGTTATCAGAAAATGAGTAAGTGATTATCGCAACTAAAAAAAATTAAGTAACATGTATTTTTTAGGGTTTTCAATATGTACAGAAAAGATCAAATTGACGAAAATGTGGTCAGGTCTGATTTTATAACGAAAAAGGATATTAGAAATATTAAAATAAAGTTCTTCAAAGGAAAAAACGGGGCTCCATGTGAATATATTAACACTGTGGTAAGTTACTTAAGAAAAGGAATTAATTTTGATCCATTAGTTTGAGAATTCCTGATTCATGCTGATATTGTTTGAGTCGCATAAATCAAATAAAATCATTTATTTCGTGCCATTTACACTTATGTGTTTACACATGTCAAAAAATAGCAGTACATTTCATTTTTAAAAAAAGATTTCACAAAGTAGCTTAAAATTTACAATTAAAACCTTCTTAAATAATACATTATTATTGCAATTTAAAATACTGTAACAGCCGCCAGTGTGTCAAGAATCCTGTACAGAATTGGATAGCGGATTCAATTTTACGTTGATGTTCGGGAACAAGGTCAATCGCAGTTCTTCTGGAATTTACAGGAATAAATTATGGCTATACAGGGTGTCCCAGGGAAGACAGTCCACCCCGATTTATTGTATTTGGAATGAGAAACGCTCGGACACGTCGATTTTTGATTTGCGGGGGAAACATTTTTCATCCCAGTAGCTTCAGAGGGAGAACAACCCCCCAAATTTGAATATGGGATAGGGGTCGTGTCATACCCCTTTTAAAAGGTCTCATCGAATTCTTTATGGCCCTAGAATTTCGGTTTATTATTTCCATCCGTAACAAAATGACAGCTTGTCAAAATCTTGGAAATAGACTATTGTTTTAGTGAGAGTAAAAGCGATACTTACCTCCCTGATAAAAATACTTGCAATTGAAGTTTTTTCATCATTAATATTAATTAGGAGCACAGGGTGTCCCAAATTCGAGGGTGACCATTGAGATATCGGAAACTATAAGAGATATGAGGTCAGTTCCGTTTTGAAATTTTAAAAATTCCGAATACTTCCGGGGATATTCGGAAAAACCAAATTTTTGCAAAATCATTCTTATTTTTTCCTGAGTCTATTTGAAGAGCAATTTTAAAATAAATGTAACTTCATCATTGTGACTTTCCCCCTTACAAGATGTTGTCAAATTTTAGATTTGACGTTTCGTCTTTGGGCGGCTATCATCAACTTTATTTTTTTGAATACAGATCCTTATTTTTTATTTTAGATTTTACGAGCCTCTGATATCCCAAAACCTATGACGTATATTATACCATGATACCCATTTATTCATTATCATTACTAACTACTTATACCATTAAATGTGGCACATGCAGGCATTTATGCCTTGTCTAAGTGCTACAATAAAAAATTATCAGATTATAAAAATATTACTGTGAATTGTACTGTTATTCTTATCTATACTGAAAATATTGAATATTTACTCGTTTTTTAAATTATTACCTGAGTTGCCCGTTTATTTTTATGAACAATTGTTACAGATTCCTGATGCAGTGATAGAAGAAGAAATTGAAGACAATAATAATTATAATACCGAAGATATTAGAGAGGAAATAAGGAACAAACTAAACGAATTGCAATTTAGTTTAGAGATCTGCAATGATGCAGTCGTTTTGCCTCTTATTTTAGATTCTTTAAAAAAAGCAAATTCTCTTGTGACAGTGGTTCGTACAGAATCTGGTGGAATTGAAGGACAAAGCGATAGCGAATTATGTCAAGGTAATGACCAGATAGAAATGTTTTAATTGTCACACATATTTATTTTACAGTAAATGTGACTCAACAGTTGTTTTTCATTTCAGAGGAACCACCTAATAAGAAATCAATGACACAAAGTTTGTTTTATTCCGGATTTATGACCGGAACTTTAAATTTTTAAATGGCACACCCTGTAGATTTTCTGTTTTTCGGATTCTACAGATCGTTTCACTACCTAATGCACCACTTTTGAATTAAGTTTTGTCCAAATTTTGTTTTTAAATTAAATTTTAATTTTTTAACTAGAGTGCCATGATCATCCTAAAATGACTCTACACACTTTACTTAATTTCAGAAAAATTCAAACTGAATTTTATCTTTGTAAACTTTTTTGATAGAGGGCTGTACTTCATTATTTTAGTATTTTTGCCCTAGCTCAAAAACTAAAATAGGAACATATCACTTTCATAACATCATTAAATGTAGTATTTTGAAGCGAATCCAACGATATAATACACTACGACATTTTTCTTAATGTTCGTTCAAATATTTTTGTTTTCTTATGTAGGTTATTATTTTTTTTCTACTTAAAATTTAATTTGAAAACGAAATTTGGACAAAGTTCGATTTAAAAGTGGTACATTAGGACGTAAAACGATCTGTAGAATCTAAAAAACAAAAAATATACAGGGTGTGTCATTTGAAAATCGAAAGTTTCGGTAATTTCCGGTGAAACCGGAAGTCAGGAAAACTTGTCATGAATGCACAAAAATGGCATTTCGTTAGAATATCAAGCCTACCAAGTTTCTTTGATATCAATGAACAAATAAAAAAATGGCAGCCGGAAAGTAATCTCGTGGGCACCCGGTATACTGTAATATAGAAAACACTCGATTGGAATTGAAACTACACGTATTGCGTATTGTCCGTCGTTTTTAATCTGACACTTTCCGTATGAGGACTCAGGAGCGAGGGGGTGAAGCATTAAGCAAAAACAGGTGTGACGTCAGATGATCATTGGCGTTCTAACGTAGGACGTAGGGAGCCACCTCACATTCCTTTGGGGTATCAGATTGAAAACAACGGGCTGTACATGTATCACCTTCCTTAGGGACGTCAGAACGACAACTTTACGAAGAGCCAGCGCGAAAATGTTCCAACGCTCAGATTGAAGATATGAAAAAAATTGTCCAGCTTGGTTTTATAAAGCCGCTCAAGGGACCTTATTGGAGCAGCGTTCTCAGGAGAACGAGTGTTCCTTATTCCTCAATGATATGCAGCTGATAGTATAAGTAACAAAACACGGAACACTCGTTCTCCTGGGAACGCTGCTCCCCTGTTTCAAGAATAAGGACTCAGGAAGTTTGACGTGTATATGACTTAAATAATAAAATACCTTAATCAAATACGTTGCGTCGATGTCAGAAACAAAATTGAACTTGTTCGACTGTTTGTACAATGCGGCCATGCGCCGTTGGGTGTACGCTTTCGGCCCTACGCGGTCACGTGACGTGTTGCCGACCGAGAGCACTGATCTAAAAAATAAATGGATAAACAATTCATAGGGCTTGATTGGCAACATTTGTGCGAAAATTTGGGGTCAATATTCTACGAACAGTTGTGCAACGGAACAGCCTAACGCCTGCGCAGTGTCTTATCTTTCGAACAACTGTTCTAAATTTTGAAATTCTTTCATTTTCATTGGCCAACTTGAAGTTTTAGCCGTGAAATATCAAAATCGAAATCTTGGTATTTTGCAAACGCATATTTACAAAACTTGGAACTTATGTTTTCACAATAAAAAGTTAAGAAAAACCGCATAAAACTATACAAAATGCTGTATATGTATATGTTAGCCATTCTGTACCAGGCATTTAAGGATCAGCAAATGGGTGAATGACTTGTGTCAACATTTCCTGGGGAATCGCTTCAATGACATTACAAATGTTCCGCTTAAGATCTTTCAGGCTATTTGAGCAAAGGATTACAACATCTTTTCTTGTCATAACTCCAGAGAAAAAAGTCTGGAACTCTCAAGTCAGGAGAGTAAGGTGTTCATATTCTAAGACCTCCATATCCGTCTTTCCCCAAATGTCATATCTAGTGATTTCCTTGCTATTAAAGAATAATCCACCATCCTGCTGGAAATAGATATCATCCAAGATACCCTCCTGTCTTAACTGTGGAAAAAAGAACATATCAGTGTATACAATTTCTGTTATCGTTGGTTCAATAATGGAAATGGTCTGTATTTTTCCTTAATAGAGATTGCACACCAAACTTACTTTTGGGGTATCTCTTTTTGACGAGTTTCAGAGAAAATACTCAGGAACTCGTAAAATTGTCTTGCAAATTGCATTTTAACCCTATTGATATGTTACTAGACAGTTACAAAATTCTTTTTCATAGTGATATCAAGTACCTACAACATGAAGTTGTATGGGTTTGCAAAAATACCCAGATTTCGATTTTGATTTTTTACCTCTAAAACTTAAAGTTTTAGGGACGATGTCTGCCATGTTGGTACATGGATACCTTGAATATTAATATTTTTTTTGACGTCTTGATATACAGGGTGTTCCATTAAAAATAGTGGAGAATTTTGATGTTGAAAAACTGATTTTTTTTCACTTGTCCTGTATAAGTTTCAAAAAAATTAGCAACCTACTAGAATAGTTATTTACCTAACAAATGCGGAAAGTGATACTTTACCGCACGCAACGGCAGTTGACCGAACGACGCGGAGCGGAGTTCGGTCAAGCCGTTAAGGGCGGTAAAGGCACTTTCCGCATGTGTTAGGTACAAAATTTTACCTATGAGCATCTACATCTCTAAAAAAAGGCATTGATAAAATTAAATATTGAATCAGATTAATTAATGAAATTAGATTAGATGTAGAAATGATCAAAAATCCATTTTCTGAAAAAGAGAGGATTTCTGATTAAAAATATCAAATTTTACTTTACCGCACAGTGTGCGGTAAAGTGCACTTTACCGCACACTTTGTAGTCCACTTTACCGCATACTATGCTGTAAAGTTAACTTTACCGCACACTATGCGGTAAAGTGCACTTTACCGCATAGTGTGTGGTAAAGTGATACTTTCCATGTGCAAATACGTGCGGTAAAGTCCACTTTACCGCACGCTTGTAGGTAAAAAACTTTACACCAAGAGAAATCGAATGGCGCAAACCGCAGGTAGCTAGCACACCTAATTTAAAAGTTATAACCATTCAAAATGGTTCACTTTCGGCTGGGACACCCTGTAGGTACTTGCGAATCGCGCATTGCGGAAAGCGCATGATGAACCTATTGGTCGATTTTAAATGTCAAGCGGTGGGAAGCCAAATCAATTAATAGGATCATTCAGGGCCGGCCCTACCATAAGGCGAACTGAGCGAGCGCTCCAGGCGCCAGACCTCGGGGGGCGCCTCCGAATCGTTGAGAAAAAAAAAGAGAAAAATATGTTTCATATGTTTCTGCTTTGAATTCTGTCTTCGCTCTCCGATACCCTGCTATTCTGCATGCAAGCAAGCGCGTGGTTAGTATGTGAATCCCATATAACGTTTAGGCCCGGTTTCTTCATTTCCAGATATATTTTCTGATGACTATCTGCAAGACAAATTCACGAACCTATAATCCTATTGGTCGACGGATAACTGGCCGACCAAAGGGATTGCCAATAGACCGATCTCCTATTACCTGGACTGCGCGCGTCGCTTGTAGGCTGCAGGTGAGCGTCCAATGAGAAGCAAGTTTGTGACAGGCTTGCGTCATATTCTAATTCAGGAGCCAGTTCAGAATCAATCGTTCCTTCTTTCTTTGTAACGTGTAATTTGACAAAGAGCAAACTAATACTTTACATATTACTTGAACTCACCGCAGTTTCGTTTAAGGTTATGTTAGATTATACTTGACATATTTCATTGAGCGATGTTGCCGGATGAAACATTTATCAAAATAAAAGTGCAAACGATAGTCATCCACTTTAAAGCTCTTCTTTTGTCTGATTTAAGGCATTGTAAAACCCTCGACACTATATCACTTCTTTACCGTGCGTTCGTTATTTTGGTCTGAGTTCTCCGAGCTTGACTTTACCGTTCGTTTATTTAAAAAGTGTACTCGGTGCAGCCTCATTCGCGTTCGTTTATTAAAATTTCCGGTACTCTTATACAGCGTTCAACTGCTCCGTTCGCTCGCTGGTCACGTGATTACGGCTCCGCTCAGCTCGCTCTACACTTTGAGCAAAATACCGAACGCAAGGTTAATGTCATAATGTTCGACTTGTTTTGTCTACATTTTGTTCTGCAACAATACAATCTGGCTACACTGCAGCCTACGAGTTGCGCGCGCATGTCATCTTCTATTGCTTTCTAACTTGTATTTATTTCAATTAAGCTCACTTTTTCTAATCATGCGAGACAGGTCTATTGGCTTTTTATCCGTCAGATTGCATTGTTTGACAGGTTATCAATAGGTGAATAAACCGGCCCTAAAAGAGAAATAATGTGTTTGGAGAAGTTCTAAGATAGTGATAGAGGTCACCCAAAGGCAGTCCTTTAGACCTTAGCATTAAATAATTGGCAAGATAAGTTCCCTAATATCTGGACAGTTCTTCTTTTTGTTGTAACCATTCCTGTTGGCGGCGAAGATGAACGGAGCTTTAGCAAACTTAGGTTAATTAACCGTATGTTCAGTATACAGTGGCTAAATAAACCTTTACATACAGTGGCGACAATAGAGGTCACGCCGCCATCTTGTTCCCAACCTCTTGTTGCTTTTAAATATTAATATATAGGATTTAAATGGACATCTATCATAAAAAATTGAAATCGACGTATTTGATGACCATTATCAGGTCCATCAAATACGTTCTTTACCATGATTTATGATGAATGTTCACCTAAATCCCATATATTCATATTTAAAAGTAACAAGGGGTTGGGAACAAGATGGCGGTGCTTTCAATATAAATATATGGGATTTTAGAACCAATCAAAAATGAAACAGCAATTGTCGCCACTGTGGGTTATAGAGTCACTGTAGTTCAGTATTATGATCTCTGAGTTCTCCAAGCTTGAATTTACTGTTCGTTTATTTAAAAAGTTGGCCCGGTGCAGACTCATTCGTGTTCGTTTATTAAAATTTCGAGGGCTCTGATCATTGGCTCTGATACAGTGTTTAACTGCTCTGTGCGCAAATGGTCACGTGACTACTGCTCCGCTTCAGCACGCTCTGCTCTTTGAACAAAATTCCGAACGCAACGTGAAACGATCCTTAGGGGTTAACTCTAGCAGAAGATAACCTTTCTGATCTGGCCCTGCTGTCCATTGGATAATAGGGATAATATGATATAGCTCAGACATTGTCATATGAGGAGATCATACAAATTTACAAATACAAAAGTGCGCAAACGGCGATTTTGCAGCTAATTTTGTATTTTGTTTGTTCGATTTTTAGCTTTATAGGTAAGTGTTAATTATTAATTATTACCAAAGTTGATTATTGATTAATCTCATCAAAGAATGTGGAACAAATGTTGGTAAAAAAGAGAGCTTCCTACCTTATTGTTAAAGTGGTGATCACTGATGCCTTTGATTCCCTTTAAAAGATAAATATTAAGTATAATAAATAATAGTAGGTACATTAAAATACAAGTTTCATAAGACGTCATTTTATCGCACGAGCCCTATATTAGAAAACGAGCCGGAGGCGAGTTTTCTAAAGGGCGAGTGCGATAAAATGTCTTATGAAACGAATATTTTATACTATTTTTTCTATTTTGGTATTGTTTAATTTTTAAAAAAAACGTTTCTTGGAATTTTTATTCTCATATTTCCTGATTTCATATGTTTAGGTTGGTAACACTACATGCCAAATATAGTAATATTCTATTATTTTTTATAGTGAATGACAGTTCGATGGCCATCAGTCAGCCAGTGTTGGAGTGGAGGTTGGTACTCCGATAAGTAAAAAAGGAGTGTCATAAAGAGCCAAGAAAGAGCTTCTTTTCGAAACTACTTTTAGTGTCGAAAAGACTTCGATATGACACCAAAATAGAAAAATACATTTTTCACACAACTTTCATTATTTGGCATTTGCTTGTCATTCTACTTTGAATCCAGCACAGAACATATCACCTATAGAAAAATACCTCAAATGGGAGAATCGCGACGAAGGTTTTTAGTTAGGTTTTCATTCAACGATGGCGACACTGTCGGGAGATAAGAGAAATTTACAGGTATCTGTGGTGTGGACAGTGATTTGTGTTGGTTGGTTTTGTCATTTATTTTGTCATTTTGAAAGTCAAAATTTGAATTTTTAAATTGTGTTTTTGTGAACTATGAACCATGGTCCTCACGCGCGTTAAAGTGAAAATTCAAAAAGTTTTGGTTGAAAAAAACCCTAATTTTTGTTCGTATTTTTTTGTATTTACTCGCTTGTTTCGTTTCGTTCGTATTTGTATTTATAATTCGTATTTACTTTGCGATCTACCTATAGCTGCGTGTCTCTTGCTAACTTACTAACTCTTTTTGCACTATGTTCGACATCGGAAACTTCCTGCCAGTCATAGTTTTCAAAAAAATGAGGCGAAAAGAGCTAAAAGGAGTCAGCAAGCCAAATGCAGTTGAACATTAAAAATTATTTAAAAATAATAAAAATATATGAAAAAAATCAATTCGCCCTTTTGTCAAGAATGCTCGATTAGTTGGGTTTTCAGTCAACGATGGCGCTGTAATTCATAACCGGTACATAACATTGCAGATACTTTTCTAGAGGTGATATGTTCTGTGGAATCCAGTCTCAAAAAGAAAAGCGTAGATTATTCCTCTGAGGTAGATACCAATATGGATGTTTTCAAATTACTATTGATAAGATATTTGAATTAGGGGCGCCAAAGTCGGATCTCGCTCAGTCCTAAAAGTAGGCTCGAGTCGGCACTGGGATCATTATTCGCTTTCCACAATTCGCGATTCGCAAGTATATAAACTAAGCTTTATTGAGGAATTTTTTTGATTTTTTTGATTTTAAGAAAGCCCCTATGTTCTGGGGCCCCAGCGCTTCCCGCTCCCCCTGCCCTTAGACAAGGAAGGAGAGGGGACTCGTAACACAGCAGGTGAAAATGAAGCAGTTTGCCACCAAAAAATGTCTGCTTTTTTCATAACATAACCTAGAAAGCATATTGTTTTTTGCCTGTTAAATGTAATCCTGTCGACTTTTTTTTCTCTGCGGGTTTTGCAGCCATACGCTAGCAATCCACCATGCTGAATATCACAAAAATGTTAGTCTGAAGTAAAATTCACATAGTGGCACCATGAAAAATTGTCGCCATTATTTGGTGGCAAACGGTCACAATCAGCTACTAGTGCAGGTAAAGGATGTTACGCGTCCTCTCTCTTTCCTTGTCTAAGGTGCTGCCCATAGAGAAATATAATAGTAGTAAACTACGAGAGACGTTTGTGATCAGTGGTTTGTGCACATACCCGTAGCGTATTTCGCATGGTGTGGCAGATTATTGAACTAATTACTTCGATCGTTTCTGACAACTCGGTTTAATTTGTCTTTGTCAGCAACTTGCCCGAAAATGTTCTATCTTTTTTTAACACATACAAAATACAAAATTGTCAAAATTTGACAAATTATTGAATCGTCTATGATTGAATCCGAAGACCATCATACCCCGCGATCTTCAAATGTACCACTTGGTTCGATGATAAACTTGTTTCAAGCCCGGTAGAGGCACTATCAATTGATTTGCATACGCGTTGTTGATTTTATCTCCAAGGTATCTCCACTTCAGAAGAAGGGTGACGTGATTACTAATTAAATTATGACATGAACCGACATAAATTCATGAAATGACAAATTATGACAAAACGATGCACTGGAAAACGTTGTGCTTCTTATTGTTGCTTTAATATTTCTGTTCGTTGAAAAAGTGTTTCGTAGTGATAGAGCGTTATCTGTGTGTATTTGTGGACTTTCACAGTGTTATGTTTAGTGTAAAGACTATTATTGTTATCTAATGGCGTTTCCGATTGGTAGATTTAGTGCGGAACTAGTGCAATTTTTTCTATTTCTGTCTTTTTCTTGTACAGGTTGATTAAAAGGATGCAAATACATTCAGTGCGCACTGAATTTACCAATCGGAAACGCCATAATTCTGTGTTGTTAAAGTGTTGACGTTGTTGACAAATTTCGAAAAGTCAACATAATTTTCTTCTCTCTTTGTAATAAACCGTTATTTGGTAAATTTGCATCAAATTGTGTCTTTATTTTAAAATAATTAAAAAGCAAATCTAAAAAAAATAAGAAGCAAACTGCTCTACAAGCTGCTACAATGGGATGAGCTCATTTCATAGACAACAGATGGCGCCAGTGGCGGACCTAGGACCTTCGGGGCCCGACGCAAAATTTTTTTTTGGGGCCCTGTCATGCTTTTTTTAGGTATTTTTCTTGTGGTGTTGGGGTGTGAGGTGAGTGTGCGGAAGTTATTTATATTTTTGAAGTTTTCAACAATCAAATATAGAAACAAATTTGATCAAAAAACAAGTTTATCAAGAACATATGAGACAGAAAACAAGTTAAACGAAAAAAAAATTGTAAAAATTTAGGAACCGTTTATCTAAACAAAAAGAAATACAACATAGTAGTACCGCACTGCACTGCTACTGTCCGTACTACACCGACAAGTGCCATAAATTATCTGAGTCTGGAAGACAATAGACAATTTTTTGCGAGAATAACCAAGCATAATCATAATCTTTTGCTAGATTATATGATGTGTCATTTGTGTCATTCTCCCCTAACATCAAATTCTGGGATACTCGAGGATCAAGAACACTTAATTGCTTCTGTGAGAACAAACCGAAAATCACCTTTTCTACATTTAAAATCGACGAAAAAATTAACTCACTAGCACAGCCTGAATCGCAAGCATTCCATCGAGGTCTGCGGGTGACGTCATCACTACAAGCTGCTGATAGTGACGTTACTCGCAGGCCCAGAATTTGATGTAGCGGGAGTTAGGGGAGTATGATACAATTGACACCGCGGTTGCCGCATCGCGTCGAGTGCATCAGGGCTGGGATCACGACATTCTACTAGAATTCTACTTTCATGACGTCAGGTTGCCTAGCAACTGTCATCATCGCCTGTACTGTACGCGATAAATGTGTCGCGAATGACGTCATGAAAGTGGAATTCTACTTGTCATGATTCCAGCCCTGAATTCCCTACAGGGCCTTTATTGTCAAAACAGGAGATAAGCGTTCTGTCTTAGTTGCCAATATTTCTCTTTCCATAACACTGACAAATTTCAATTTTTAAATTGAAATTGAAAAAATTGAAATGAATAAATAAAATTTAATTTTCCATTTTTTTTTTTTTTTTTAAATTTTGAAAGAGACGGCAACGTTGTATAATACCAGGATGCCTATTCTTGAAACCGGGAAACAGCGTTCTCACGAGAAAAAACGATTGCTCTGTCTTTGTCAGTGTTATGGAAAGAGAAATATTGGCAACTAAGACAGAACGCTTATCTCCTGTTTTGACAATAAAGGCCCTGTAGGGAATTCAGGGCTGGAATCATGACAAGTAGAATTCCACTTTCATGACGTCATTCGCGACACATTTATCGCGTACAGTACAGGCGATGATGACAGTTGCTAGGCAACCTGACGTCATGAAAGTAGAATTCTAGTAGAATGTCGTGATCCCAGCCCTGATGCACTCGACGCGATGCGGCAACCGCGGTGTCAATTGTATCATACTCCCCTAACTCCCGCTACATCAAATTCTGGGCCTGCGAGTAACGTCACTATCAGCAGCTTGTAGTGATGACGTCACCCGCAGACCTCGATGGAATGCTTGCGATTCAGGCTGTGCTAGTGAGTTAATTTTTTCGTCGATTTTAAATGTAGAAAAGGTGATTTTCGGTTTGTTCTCACAGAAGCAATTAAGTGTTCTTGATCCTCGAGTATCCCAGAATTTGATGTTAGGGGAGAATGACACAAATGACACATCATATAATCTAGCAAAAGATTATGATTATGCTTGGTTATTCTCGCAAAAAATTGTCTATTGTCTTCCAGACTCAGATAATTTATGGCACTTGTCGGTGTAGTACGGACAGTAGCAGTGCAGTGCGGTACTACTATGTTGTATTTCTTTTTGTTTAGATAAACGGTTCCTAAATTTTTACAATTTTTTTTTCGTTTAACTTGTTTTCTGTCTCATATGTTCTTGATAAACTTGTTTTTTGATCAAATTTGTTTCTATATTTGATTGTTGAAAACTTCAAAAATATAAATAACTTCCGCACACTCACCTCACACCCCAACACCACAAGAAAAATACCTAAAAAAAGCATGACAGGGCCCCAAAAAAAAATTTTGCGTCGGGCCCCGAAGGTCCTAGGTCCGCCACTGGCGCCATCTGTTGTCTATGAAATGAGCTCATCCCATTGTAGCAGCTTGTAGAGCAGTTTGCTTCTTATTTTTTTTAGATTTGCTTTTTAATTATTTTAAAATAAAGACACAATTTGATGCAAATTTACCAAATAACGGTTTATTACAAAGAGAGAAGAAAATTATGTTGACTTTTCGAAATTTGTCAACAACGTCAACACTTATGGCCATTTCCACCAAACTATAACAAAGCTTTGCTTAACTATGAAGCCCTTAAAAGTTAAGGGACACTCAAATATAATTTCGTTCCACCATAGTTTTTAAGTGCAAGCTTAGCTAAGTGTCGTACAGCTTTGACAACATTGCATTTCAGGTGAAAAATTTGTGTAGTTTTCGTTTTTACACCAGTCGTGTCAATGTTATCTGTCATTCGATGCTTCCCGCTAATTTTTTGTAAGATTATAATAATATAATTACTAATAAGTAATATTATTGATAGTTGTTATTGTTGTCCGGGTTCGGTTTATTTCACAGAGAAGTAGTTTAGATATTGGTAGTTTATCCTGCATTGGGTGTGAACGAGCACGAAGGTGCCTAGAGCAGCGTGGAGTCGGGGAATAGAAACAAACAGGGAGAGTTTATTCAAAAAAAGCCGGACACCAAACTATACAATAAAGGAAAAAGTGCTGCTAATATCGCTAACATCAAAAAATAAGAAAAATCGAATCGAAAATAAAAAAACACGGAGTATCTCTAGCCGAAAAAAATAGGCTTTGAGAGAAAAAAAAAACGCAGAAATTAGAAAATTGAGAAAACTTTAATTTCATCTCAATTCAATTTCAACGTTTGTTATGTCAACAAAAACATATTATGCAAATGGCTTGCGCTTATCATCGCCACTTTGTTGAGGGAGGAATAAGCCTAGAAATTTCTGGGCTTAGTTAAGCTTATCTTAATGAGACTAGGTTAGACTGGTGGAAAAAAAAATACAATTTAAGCGGCACTTAACGTTAAGTAAACTTAAATTTGCGTTGGTGGAAACGGCCATTAACAACACAGAATTATGGCGTTTCCGATTGGTAAATTCAGTGCGCACTGAATGTATTTGCATCCTTTTAATCAACCTGTACAAGAAAAAGACAGAAATAGAAAAAATTGCACTAGTTCCGCACTAAATCTACCAATCGGAAACGCCATTAGATAACAATAATAGTCTTTACACTAAACATAACACTGTGAAAGTCCACAAATACACACAGATAACGCTCTATCACTACGAAACACTTTTTCAACGAACAGAAATATTAAAGCAACAATAAGAAGCACAACGTTTTCCAGTGCATCGTTTTGTCATAATTTGTCATTTCATGAATTTATGTCGGTTCATGTCATAATTTAATTAGTAATCACGTCACCCTTCTTCTGAAGTGGAGATACCTTGGAGATAAAATCAACAACGCGTATGCAAATCAATTGATAGTGCCTCTACCGGGCTTGAAACAAGTTTATCATCGAACCAAGTGGTACATTTGAAGATCGCGGGGTATGATGGTCTTCGGATTCAATCATAGACGATTCAATAATTTGTCAAATTTTGACAATTTTGTATTTTGTATGTGTTAAAAAAAGATAGAACATTTTCGGGCAAGTTGCTGACAAAGACAAATTAAACCGAGTTGTCAGAAACGATCGAAGTAATTAGTTCAATAATCTGCCACACCATGCGAAATACGCTACGGGTATGTGCACAAACCACTGATCACAAACGTCTCTCGTAGTTTACTACTATTATATTTCTCTATGGGCAGCACCTTAGACAAGGAAAGAGAGAGGACGCGTAACATCCTTTACCTGCACTAGTAGCTGATTGTGACCGTTTGCCACCAAATAATGGCGACAATTTTTCATGGTGCCACTATGTGAATTTTACTTCAGACTAACATTTTTGTGATATTCAGCATGGTGGATTGCTAGCGTATGGCTGCAAAACCCGCAGAGAAAAAAAAGTCGACAGGATTACATTTAACAGGCAAAAAACAATATGCTTTCTAGGTTATGTTATGAAAAAAGCAGACATTTTTTGGTGGCAAACTGCTTCATTTTCACCTGCTGTGTTACGAGTCCCCTCTCCTTCCTTGTCTAAGGGCAGGGGGAGCGGGAAGCGCTGGGGCCCCAGAACATAGGGGCTTTCTTAAAATCAAAAAAATCAAAAAAATTCCTCAATAAAGCTTAGTTTATATACTTGCGAATCGCGAATTGTGGAAAGCGAATAATGATCCCAGTGCCGACTCGAGCCTACTTTTAGGACTGAGCGAGATCCGACTTTGGCGCCCCTAATTCAAATATCTTATCAATAGTAATTTGAAAACATCCATATTGGTATCTACCTCAGAGGAATAATCTACGCTTTTCTTTTTGAGACTGGATTCCACAGAACATATCACCTCTAGAAAAGTATCTGCAATGTTATGTACCGGTTATGAATTACAGCGCCATCGTTGACTGAAAACCCAACTAATCGAGCATTCTTGACAAAAGGGCGAATTGATTTTTTTCATATATTTTTATTATTTTTAAATAATTTTTAATGTTCAACTGCATTTGGCTTGCTGACTCCTTTTAGCTCTTTTCGCCTCATTTTTTTGAAAACTATGACTGGCAGGAAGTTTCCGATGTCGAACATAGTGCAAAAAGAGTTAGTAAGTTAGCAAGAGACACGCAGCTATAGGTAGATCGCAAAGTAAATACGAATTATAAATACAAATACGAACGAAACGAAACAAGCGAGTAAATACAAAAAAATACGAACAAAAATTAGGGTTTTTTTCAACCAAAACTTTTTGAATTTTCACTTTAACGCGCGTGAGGACCATGGTTCATAGTTCACAACAACACAATTTAAAAATTCAAATTTTCACTTTCAAAATGACAAAATAAATGACAAAACCAAACCATTTCAATTTTTTCAATTTCAATTTAAATAAATTGAAATTGAAATTGAAAAAATTGAAATAAATAAATAAAATTTAATTTTCCATTTTTTTTATATCTACGCGTTTTTTTTTCATTCGTTTTTATCGGTCTCTTTAGAATCTGGTTGTGTGGGGGCCCCTCAGCTCTGGGGGCCCGACGCAGAGTGCGTCGTTTGCTTCATGCTAGATCCGCCACTGGATGGCGCCACAAATGGTTGTCCGATCCGTATAACGGGACTGTCCATTCTATACCCACTATAAACCTTACTCTATGAAGACCATCAATCAAAAACTGAGGGCGAGACCCCACGGGCGTAATTGACGTAAGCGTAACTAATCACGTGGTTTAATTTGTACGATTTCATTGGCAGCAGTGCAGCCATCTTGAATTTTTGACATTACGCTGCCACTACGGCAAAAAGTTGGGGTTTGTCGAACTTTTTGGCGTAATCGTGGCGATTGTAGATTTCGGGCTTTTCAGCCGCTCAGCACTGCTACCTTTGCAGATATTTTGTGCGTGACTCTGCATTTTAATTTGTCTCCAGGAAGCGTAGACTTCTGCCGAAGGAAGCTATTTTCCTGGGTGTCAGTTGGCCCACTTCTTCTGGTGACAGTGTTGCCACCTCGAGGAATTTGAGCCTCTTGCAGAATTGGGCTGGACATTCGCAGAGCAGTGTTCTGCGGTTTCTATTGCGTCTGAGCAGAATCTGCAGAGATCGTCTTCTGCTCTGTCCATTAACCTTAAATGGTATTTTACTGGGCAGTGTCCTGTGAGCAGTCCCACCACCAATCTGATGTCTGGTCTGCTCATGCTTAGGAGCTGTTCAGCTCTTTTTGCTGAAAGGGTAATAAACCTTTTTGACTGTCTGAGTCCCGGTGTGTGCCTCCAATATGATGACAGTTGGTCTTTCTCCCATTTGTTGAGTTCTTCCATGATGTGGCTTTTCATTAAGCCACAGTAGGGCTCTGGTCCATGGTATGGTGTTGAGGCCCCTTCCTTTGCGAGGCCATCTGCCTCTTCGTTTCCTTTTATGCCTCGATGACCAGGCAGCCACATCAGCGTTACCTGGTTATGTGTCGCTAGTGTTTTTAGGGTCTGTTTACACTCCCAGACTAGTTTTGACGTGCATTTGAAAGCCCTCAAGGCTTTTAAGGCAGCTTGGCTGTCCGATAGTATGAAGATGTGTTTTCTTTTGAGGCTTTGGTCAAGACACTCTTGTGCACATATATCTATGGCAAGCAGTTCGGCTTGAAATATTGTAAGATGTTTACCCAATGCCTTGGAGAGCTTGAAGTTAGGGCCGGAAATGCCCAGTCCAGCTCCTACCATTAGCTTGGATCCATCTGTGTACCACAGAGATGCATTGTCTGCTTGTGGTAGTTCTTTATTCTCCCATGATTGGCGGTCGTTTATTACCACTGCGAAGGGGATCTCTAAGTCTAATCTGACCATCATGTGGTCACTTGGTTTGCTGGCATTCTCCAGTGTTATTAGATCAACGATTTTCAGATGTCCCCTCAGATCGCCAGGCTTGAACTTGTCTATTTGGAATAGCCTGTGAGCGCTGGTTATTGCCTCCTTTTTCACACATAGGTGAAGTGGGGGCATGTTGAGTAGCGTCTCTAGGGCTGCGGTGGGGCAAGTTGACATTGCTCCCGTTATTCCTAGACATATCAGCCTTTGCACCTTTCTTAGCTTAATCTGAGCGGTGACTTGTTGGGTTTTGGGCCACCACACCAATGAGGCGTATGTGACCATAGGCTTTATTATGGTTTGGTAGATCCAGAATACCATCTTTGGCTTTAGCCCCCATGTTTTGCCAACAAGTCTTCGGCATGACCAAATGGCTGATGTAGCTCGAGAGCATGTTTTCTCTAACTGTTTGTTCCAAGTGAGGGTTTGGTCCAGGGTGACCCCTAAGTACTTCACTTCGTTGGAAAATGTTAGTTGTGTACCGTTAAGGGTCGGGGCTTTCAAATTTAGCTTCCTTCTTCTTGTGAACGGGACAAGGATTGTTTTGTTTGCGTTTAGGAATAGTCCTTCGCCTTCGCTCCAATTTTTAACCATGTTTAGGGCACTTTGCATTCGGCTTGTCACTATACCTTCATGTTTGCCCTTGATTACGATGGCTAGGTCATCTGCGTAACCTATGACCTGGTATCCAGCACTACTCAGTCTGGTAAGAATTTTGTCTACCACCAGTGTCCATAGTAGCGGAGAAAGAACACCCCCTTGAGGACACCCTCTGACCGTGGTAGCGGTAGCTGATGCTCCGTTTATTTCAGCCGTAACGTGACGGTGCTTCAGCATCGACTCTATCCATTTTACAATTGGAACTTCAACATCCCATTCTTGTAATACTCTGGCGATTGATTGATGTGAGGCGTTGTCAAAGGCACCCTCTATGTCGATGAAAGCTGTGAGAGCGATCTCTTTGCACTCGATTGTCTTTTCAATGTCTCTAACCAGGCAGTGTAAAGCACTTATCGTGGATTTGCCTGGATGATAGGCAAATTGCTTCGAATAGAGCGGTCTTCTCAATAGAGTTTCGCTTCTGATGTACTGGTCGATTGCTTTCTCCATTGTCTTAAGGAGAAAGGAGGTTAGACTAATGGGACGATATGATTTTGGTTCGTCCTCGGGTCGGCGACCCGTTTTTGGTATGAATATCACATTAGCTCCCCTCCAAGATAGCGGTATGTGCCCTAGGAGCAGGCTTGCCTTCAAGAGCTTTTGTAGGTGTACCTTTAAATGCTCGTAGCCTTTTTGCAGTTGTGCGGGAAAAATCCCGTCTTTGCCTGGAGATTTGTAGGGTCTGAAGCTATCGATCGCCCATTTTATTCTGTTCATTGTGAAGATTTTCCCAGCCAGCCTTTTGCTCCTGCCGTTAGGGCTTTGTGGCCCTTCGATAGGCGGAGTGACCTGGTTCAGGGCTTCAACGATTACCGAACCTGGAAAGTGAGTTTGTAGTAGTACCTCTAGACTTTCTGTATGGTCGGTACAGTGTTCTCCGTTTGGCTTTTTAAGCAGACCAATTTCGTTTGAGTGGTTTTTTGAAAGAACTTTTTGGAGACGTTGAGCTGGGGCTAATTCGTCAATCCCCTCGCAGAATTGTCTCCATGATTTCCTTTTTGATTTTCTTAATTCACGGTTGTACTTGTCTAGGGCTGTTTTATAGTCTGCCCAGTTGCCGTTAGTTTTTGCCTTGTTGAACAGTTTTCTGGCATCTTGTTTCAGACGTCTCAGCTGCCCGTTCCACCAAGGCACATCCCTGTGGACTGCCTTCTGTTTTACGGGACAACTGTTCTGATAGGAATCTTTTATCGCATTTGTTAGATTGTCAGATGATGCCTCTAGCTCTTCTATTGTAGTTATGTCAGAAGGGAGTTCATCTATAGACTCAGGCACAGACCCTCCATAATCGTGGCGAAGTTGTGACATTTGTTTTTGTTTGTTCTGATATATGAGGTGGGTTCGGCTTGCTCACTCCGAGTATCTTCATTCGCATTCCAGCCGTTCAGGTATTATTGCTTTTTGGCGTATTAGGGATGACTTCATTAGCGTTCCATTATATCGAGTGGAGTAAATGGAGCTCACTCCAAAAGTTCCACCTCGGAAAGAGAAACTTTCAGAGTAAGCATGCGCAGAGGTGAAATGTGGAAACTGTAAAGCTTGTGTTGTCACGTTGTGGTTGTTGTTAAAAAAATTAAAAATCGTTTATATGTGGATGCGGGAATTGGTAAAATCATCGAGTAATAGTATATTACAATCCGAGACGGGAAATGCTTCATTACTGGTCGAGAGGTTTTATAGTTTATCGAGACGCATAGCGTCGAGATAAACTGAACCTCGAGACAGCAATGAAGTTTCCCATCAAGGGTTGTATACTATTTTATTTTTAACCATAATTTCTTGAAAAAAAAAAATCGGGGCAACCAAATGAGGTTGGCAAATGAAGAGGAAAATGAGAACGGGAAATATTTCCCTGCTCCATTTTCCGTCCGTGGACGGGAAATGAGGAGGGAAAAAATTTCCCGTCCTCACTTCCCGTCCTGGGACAGGTAATGGAGCAGGAAAATGAAAAGACAGAAATGTGACATATTCAAATTTTTGAAAAGTCAGTAATGACAACATTTCATATATGGTTAAAAATAAAATAATTGATCTGATTTTAAAATTTATTTAACATGATGGGAAAATTTGCTTGACAAAGTTAAACAGACGCAAAAGCATTATATTATTCATTATTGTGGAGGGATTGAAGTTAATTTATAGTACACGAAAGACCAAAGACAAAAGTGAAAAAAAAATTGGAAACCCGAAACGTTGTAAAGTCACAGTTGACTGTTGTTTTGGAACAAAACATATCATTCGTGTATTAATTTTTCACTCTAATCACTCCTAGATCACGTGACAAAAATCTGTTTTTACTCCACTCAGTCCACTCCAACTCCGTGCTGAATAGCCGAACCCCGCTATGATAGAACAATCACAGAAAACCACAAAAAACCAAGGGAAAAGGACTACAACAACAAATTAGTGAATTCTAATTACAACCTTGCAAAAAATAAACAAGATATTTGGTTAGAAAATGTTTTTGATTTGGTTTTGATGCACTACATGCGGGATGTTACGCCAAAATTGGCGTAGAATTGACGTTCATGCCGATTGCGCTAATTACGCCCGTGGGTGGGGATTCGCCCTGTGAATGCTCATCATCATAACTTAAAATTTCTTCTATTATTTATATTAGAGAAATGAGAAAACATTCTGTGATCATAAATATTAATTAATTAGACAAAACCGACATCAATAATAGTGTGTTTTCGAATTTGCGATGATGCGAGACGCAGTAAAAAGGTAAACACAAAGCTTATTATACAAACATTTTTAGTTACTGTATATTTATAAATTATAAAATTGGAATAAAAAAATAAGTTTGTTTAAAGCATCTAATTTGAATTTTTAAAAAATAAGTTCTGTTATCGTTCTAAACAGTTGCTCTGTAAATTTTAGCAAGTTTTTTCAACAAATGTTTTGCTTTGCAATTAACTGTTTTGAGCGTTTACAGTACTTTATTTTTAATGGATCTTAAATAAAATCAAAGTTAATAATTTAATTATTCAAAAAACCGCCTTTTCACTGTCGGTAAAGAAGAAACCTACATTTAAACAATGTTCACTTTTTTATTGCTGTCCGTAGCCACCAGAGGCGCTAACGTCGACATTGTGCCAGTTAAGTACAGGGGAATGACTTCTCTCGTAGTTTACTACTATTATATTTCTCTATGGTACTGCCATAGCGGTGTAGTCATTGAACTAATATTTGGCGGGCCGTTTGAATCTCTGTTTTGAATGACTGGTTTAACATTTCAATTATTTCAAAATAAGGCAGTGCTTCAAAACTTCATAAACTAAAATTTTATACATTTCATTTTCATATATGTGAGAATCAATGAATAAAGTAACCTATAATCTACTCATAGATGATCTGGCGTATCTGACTCATGAGCTGACTGAAACATTTTCCAATCTGCTTTTTGAAAATGTCCATTTTTCCAGTTAAAAGGCTGTCATATTTGATCAAGTTATTTATCATTCCCTCGAGCATGTTTGGAGCATCATACAGTGACAGGATTTCCAGGTTGTTACTGCAAAAAAACCTCGAACAAAACCAAAATGTCTGTTTCTGTGTTGTTTTTGATGTCGATTTCCCTGGTTTGTGGCTGAAATTCGCTTTTGACCGATTTATTTTTTGCCGCCTGGTCACATACTGTGGCAACAACTCTTAAACTGGCTGCTCATGATGATGCACTTATCACTTCTTTCACAATCTTGGAATTCTAAAAAATTAACGACGATGCACTCAACAAATTAATTCAGATGACAAGATGACATTTGCATTATGATGTTAAATGGACATCTGCATTCCTATGTTTTTATATACACGATTCTATGTCATTTTCTATTTACTAAACAAAGATAGCTATAACTCATCGGTGAAGTCAGAGATTAGAATAAAAACGAGGGGCACGTTGAGAAACGGCGATATGGGCGCACAGTCACTGGCGTAACTAGCCATCTGACCTGGGGAGGGGGGGGCCTAGGGCGGGCCTGGCAGGCCGCTGCAGCGGCACTAAAAGTACTTCTACTGCCGATGCGGTTGCCTAGCAGCATAGAAATTAAATCTCTACCACCTCGACAGGTGCTAACCTGCTGGATTTGCCTAGCAGCATAGAAATTAAGCTTCTGACACCTTGACAGGCGTTAACAAAGTGACGTTTTTTTGACGTTTGGAGAAAAAATCATTTAGACAATTTCAAACTACTAACCTGGCAGAATATGAAGACAAAAAATGTTGCCAAGTAGTATTCGGTAAAATCAAAGAAAGGTACTACAAAATGATGGAACAAGAATGGTCACAAAACTTGCTATATGGTCGGAAGGTCCTAAAAGAAAATGATGGCATTGAGCTCCCAGTCTACCAATCACCACATATGGATGCTGGGGACTAAGTGTACTGATGGGTGCTTTGGAAGAACAGCTGAATGGCTTGGGATCAAATCCATTAGCGAGGAAAAGATGCATAAAGGGTTGCAACTCTGAGGAAAATTCGTACCACGTTGCCTGTGCATGTCCTACAAGCTCAAAAATAACAAAGCACGACTTTGTGGTACACTGGACCCTTAAGACACTGCTCAAGTCCCTAGATGCTCCAGAAGAAGCTCAAAGAAACTTACAATTTGGCAAAGCAGCGCAAACACTAACGGTTCCTGCTGTAGTCATTGTCAGTTGCCACGTGCCCGTGCTGCGCTAATGACGCGGCGGCGATTCAGCGCAGCTCTTCAGTGCAGCTCGGTGACTCTAGGGCATGTTCCGAATTGATGCTCGATGGAGCGAGCGGAGCGATTCCAGAGCATCGTGACATCAGGCAGTGCACTCTGGCCAAACTAAATGTGCTTGTGCAGTGTGAATTATAAGAATTAAAGGGTATTGAAATTGAAATATATGCTAGTCCTGCTATTAAACAAGTCAATGTTTTTAGTATAGTGGGCTTTTATATTTTATATTATAAATTAAAGGCCAGCAGTTGGCCCTCATTCTCTAGTGGCCCGTAGGACATGACCTAATTGTCCTAACGGATAAAGTGTCCCTGATTATCAAAGAATAGAGATGGAGAATAGCAACATTAGCAATATAAAGTAATAGAGCATAGAATTGACCACAAATAACGAAAGGACAGAATAATAATACCTCCCTAATCCAAGACTAATACCAATACCACTTGTTTAATTCTTATACAAAGTTGTGTAAATTTAAATTGCATACATGATACTGATACTACCACACGGAACGGAATGACCATTAAATACGTTTATACTTTCGCATTCTCTACGAGAGCTCCGAATATCCATGAAAGGTTGCTCATGGGAGCACCTGCTCCAATGCCCCCTTGTAGTTGGGGCAGTGGCCTAGGGCCTGTTGTTGCGACTTATTGGAATCTTTAAAAAAGTAGAACAGTGCAATTATAGGCGATTAGCTGACTAAACCGGGCTTAAATCACTTACATAGCGAACGTAGATTATCAGCCACTGTAAAGTATATATCAGCAACACCAATTCACGGATTCACAGGAAAAATATTAAGTCAAACTCTCAAACTAATCTGTTATACTGCTAATGCTAATTTAATGGCTTTGGTAAACTGTATCACTTCTGCACAATAGGGTCGATCGGGATCGTCGCGCATTACCGTTCAAATTTCGTATAGGTAGGCTAATAAAATTATAATAGGTAAAGTATTACCATTATCAATTGAAAATCGCATCTCTATGGTGACTATTCAAAATTAGAAAAATACCCCTTATAATAATATAAAATTATTTTTATATTTTTATGCCTAGTCCTGGTACACTATACGCACGCCGGCAAAAAAACTTGAAAAATGTCGGCGATGCCGCTGGGCTTTATCGTTTGCCGACAAAGCTGAGCCGCTCTTGTTGACAGTGTGAGATATTCTCTTTAGAAGTGGACAAAAGTATAAAATTAAGTACACAGATAATAGGAATGTTCACTATTTTTCAATTGTAATAAAAACTGGTGAATTTAGGTCCACAAAACACGTATTAAGCGTTAAAACATCTAGAAACCCTTCGTTTTTCCTGATAAATCGAAAACAAAAAAACGAAATCAGCGAGGCTAGCAAAACGACCCCCTGCGACGAGAGTAGCGTTTGTGACGTCACTCTGCGGAATGAACAATCAGCTGGAACGTTGGCGAGATTTGTTTACAAGTTTACATTGAATTTATTGTGTTGCTGACTGTTGCTTTATTCCAAGAAGCTTCATTCACTCTGATTATCTGTATTTGTAGTATGATGGGAGACTCAAAGTTAAACCGAGTCGAAAAAAGTGGTACCTACCGGCCTGTTTTCCTATGAGGTGCGGAAATGTGGCACTTTCGGCACGCAAATCGGTGCGCGAAGACGCGTTTTCCACACGCTCGTATAAAAAACGTGCCTAACACGAGTGTAAAGTATGTTTTCCGCACTTGCGACTTGCACGAATTCCACTGGCGCATCGTTCGTGCAAATGCCGTTGCGTGTGGAAAAGTATAACTTTCCGAACTTGTTATAGGTTAATAACTATAATGTATCACTGTTCAAATTCAACTATACCTACGTGTAATACGTTTATTTTACTTCTAAACCACTGGACTAGGGCTGATCCAAGTTTTGATACTTAACCAAAAATTCTGATACCACAGTTGGCAGATTATGTGAATCAGCCTTTTGAAAACCTTTTTCCATTTGAGCCGTATTATCTTTCTATCTTTTCTACATAATTTCGATAAACCCTGTACAGAGATCGACACAAAGGAGATAGCAGCAATACCAATATCAAAATACTTGTTAAACGTTAAACAGAACTCTCTCGTTAAATTAGAATCTAACCATAATAATAATAACAATATTAATAATAATAATATTCTCTATTGACAACAAAAATCGCAAAAGCAACGTCACCAAAGGCTGATCCAAGTAGCTAATGGAGCTACTGTACTTGCGCGCGCTAACTCGTTACGCATTGTGACGTCAGAGAGCGTTTCGTGCGTTTAAACGAATATTAATATTTCGTCTCCGTTTTTCTCATGGAAAGAATTTTTTGATTTTCGTAAAATTTTGTAGATTTACTTTTGAAATGATGCTCAATAATTTTATGATTGTTAAACGGGATTTTTTTTTTATGTGAACATTCCTATTGAATAAAAATCAATTTCAAATTTGAATTTTTAATAAAAGAATAATATTTCCATTCAAATATTTATATTTGATTTATTTCAATAGTTTAAAACGGAATTTTAAGGATTACCTACTATATGAATTTTGCCCATTTATTTAATGTATTAACTCCACTGTATTCTACACCATTTCAACCTCAATTTCGGAAAAAGTAACTTTTATTTAGGAAAATGTAAAGTCTTTTTCGGAAAAAGTAAAATCAATTTCAGAAAAAATAAAGTTAATTTCGGAAAAAGTAAATTCAAATTCGGAAAAAGTAAATTCTAATTCGGAAAATTACATCCAATTACGGAGAAAGTGATGTTATTTTTTAGAATAATTTGAATTGATGAAAAGTAAATTTAGCAGTGACTATAAACCTCCAGTCAGTGTACTTAACTTTAATTAGATTCTATGAACATATGCCCTAAGATGCTCCCTGCAGAAGTTACAGCGCTTCAAACGGTAGATGAAAATAATGGATTTTATTTATTTTCAAGAACAAAGGCAAACTATTTTCCTTGAAATTTGGTATTCTTGCATACATTTTGATGCCACAGCGAATGGCGAATGGTGATAGTAAAAAAAGTCGCAACAGTTCTGAAAGAGTATATAGTTTCCATAATCACCCCACGAAGTCCGGTACACTATTTTTTTCACACCCTGTAAACCTGTAAACCTCGAGTCAAACCGGTACCCTGATGGGTTCGATTCCAACCAAGACCTGTGTACTTTGTACTTTAATTAGGTTCTCTATATTATTTTTTAGGTCTGATGATGCTCGTATGAACGAAACACATGTCACTATTGAGTGAATAAAATAATGAACAATTTGTAGACTTATAATATAATATGGACAAATTTTCTGATTTTCTAAATAGATAAATGACTCAATCGATTCAAATTATCCTATAAAAAATAACATTACTTTCTCCGTAATTGAATGTACTTTTTCCGAATTTGAATTCACTTTTTCCGAATTTAAATTTACTTTTTCCGAATTTGAATTTACTTTTTCCGAAATTAACTTTACTTATTCTGAAATTGGTTTGACTTTTTCCGAAAATGACTTTACATTTTCCTAAATAAAAGTTACTTTTTCCGAAATTGAGGTTGAAATGGTGTAGAGGTAAATCAGCTAGAATTTCGGGGCAATGGCGTTCGTCATTTCAGTTTTTATAGAAATATCTGGAGTATGTTTATTCTTTATTAACCAATTTGTTTTCATTTGTCATGATAATAATATTTAGACGCCTATGGGTTCCCAGGTGACTTCAAAGAGATCAACTGCGCCGCATTTTTAATAAAGTTTCAATTAATAATGGTTAAACTATAACGTAGCTTTCATAAAATACCAAATTACAGGCCCCCCTGTAGTTACGCCACTGCCACTAGCGTAACTAGCCATCTGACCTGGAGGGGCCTAGGGTGGGCCTGACAGAGGCGCCGATTTTTGAAAGTCCTCATAGGTGCAGGATAATATTTTTATAAATTTGTTTACAGGGGAAGGAGGAAGCTCGCGGAGGCGAAAATTTTTTTCCAGTTGCTATACGCCTAAAAATGTCTATTTTATAGTGTAGATATATATTTTTCTATTTTTTTCTACAAGCGTGCGAAAAATGCTTTTTTCTACACGCATTTTAAGCCATTAAAATATCACATCATTATCAAAATAATAATGCCTGGTACTTTTATGTCCTAAAATGCCTTATGTCCCGATTATTATCGAAGAATACAGATAGAGAATAGCAACATTAGCAATATAAAGTAATATATAGAGCATAGAATTGAGCACAAATAACGAAAGGATAGAATACTGATACCTTCCTAATCGAAAACTAATACCACTTGTATAATAATTCTTATACAAAGTTGTGTAAATTTAAATTACATAAATGATACTGATACTACCACACCGAACGGAATGACCATTAAATACGTTTGTACTTTCGCATTCCCTACGAGAGCTTCGAGCACCTATGAGAGGTTGCTCATGGGAGCACCTGCCCCATTGCCCCCATGTAGTTGGGGCTAGTTAGTGGAGTTCCCTCGTACGAAGTTTTGGAGGAAAACGCCAAATTGGGTTACAAGCATGAAATTTGGCATAATTGTCAGGAAACACATTTTAAGAGATCTGACCCGACTAGCCAGGCTCTCGGCTCTACGACCCACAAGACTCCCAATCTCGCCATTTTTTTCAAAATGGCGGTTGGAAATTTCCTCAATTTCAAAATTAATTTACTTGTGCATTATTATACTCTTTTTCATATAATTTAAAGTCAAGGAATTCAAAAAACATATTTTCAAAATGATATGACCGTCAGTTACCTCGAAAATTACAGTTTAAATGAATTTTTTCTACAACTGTCAAAAAATTATGAAATTCGCACACTCATGACAGTTTGCGAAGTGACACTTTTTTTCCCAGGTATTGATTTTTTAACGTTCCCATGACGCCGTGCGCGAAATAGCTAGTTCGCACACTGGGTGTCATGGTGACACATACCTGTCAGGAAACCAAAAATAATTAAAATTCACCTACTTTTATTTGAAAATGCAATTTTAGCTTCGAATGATCGATATTTAAATGGAGTTGTAGAAAAAATATTGTTTGCAACTCGGGCGCGAAATACTTTGGTGATCTCGACTATTTTTTTAACTCGACTACGCCTCGTTAAAAACATCAGATCTCGATCACCAAAGTAGCATTTCGCGCCCTTGATACAAAAATAACTATTAACATGTGTGCTAATGTACTATGCTCGCTTTGCCAGCCTCCACAAGGAGTTATCTTTTGCTTCTAGAGAGGTGACATACTTCATCCAGGTTTTATTCCTGGTGATTTCGTATGTCCCTCTCTATTTCGCGGTTCATTATTCTGATTATACAACTCACTGTACATTATTCCCATATGACACGAGAGGCTTAATAAGTGATAAGCCTTTTGGGATTATCGCGCTTGGTGGCAATATTGTTCATTTGCTATTAATAATAATGAAAATTAATAAAGCATTGAAGTTTAGTTCGTTGTATAACCTTTTGAATACCACTCGATGTTTCAGGATTACCTAATACTTTTACCTGACACTCAACGCGTTACCAGCAACACCACTCCTCCTTCGGAGTCGTGGTGTTGCTGCGTAACGCGTTTCGTGGCAGGTAAAAGTATTATCCGGTAATCCTGAAACCTCTTGTGGTATTACATTCGATAATCTCCCGGTCTGAGGGGTTGGGGCGCCTCTGACATGCTCTTTTGACCCTATTTCGTTCCTTGATTAGTGCTACAATGTAATGCTGCGGGAAGGAGTCTGTTCTGTGTTTCAAGGTGATTTTTGAGGACAGGTGGTCCCTGACGGATTGGATGTTCTTTGAAACTACTCGCCTCTCAAGTTATGGAATACTAATGATTGGATCGGGGATGGCCGTAATATCGGCCAGTCTTCATTTGTACCTTGGCCAGACCTTCAATTCCTCTAGCACTGGAGAGTTTTTCCAGTACAGGAAGATCAGTAAGTGGTCTGAACCGAGTAAGTCATTTGTTTTGAATTCGATGTTATGAGCCCTTTCGAAAGTGCAACATCAATGACGGATTGGGTTAGGCCAAAAATGATTGCTTAACTTAGCATACCATAAATATTGAAATGCCTCATCAAATACCAAAATTCTTTTTTCTAACTAACAGATCAGTGGTGGCTGGTGCGGTAGTAGTAAGGTACATGAAGCCATGTCATTACCTTATTTTTCACAGAAATGTTCCAAAGTACCTATCATATATAAAGGTTATAAGATTATAAAACCTTTTTTTCAGAAAAATAAGGTATTGCCATACCTCCCTCCGTGACACCGTGGCATTACTTCATCAGCCGCCGCTTTAACAGATACTGCAAACTATAGTTCAATAGCTAGGGATCTTTGGTTTTGGCATTCGCCTTTGCAGTTAGTACGTGCGGCTGTACTATAGGTTCCCGACACGAACATCTGTTGGTTTCACATTGACCTTCACATCCACACTTCTCTAGTACTCTTAGAACTCACCAAATTTGTGGTAGATGGCTCCCAGCGGTTGTTTGTTAAATTTCGACCCCATCCTCCAGGTTATTGGTCGTTCTCCATTACAAAGCTGCACCTTTCTCAATTCATAGTAGTGTCGCACCCCGTTAAAGCGTGAAAGCGACGCAGTGCCAAATGATTTGCAACTTTATGAGCTGCAATTTGCGATTTGCTAACCCCATATAGACACCATAATTCCTCAAGGCCTAAGGAGTTCAATATTTAAAAAAAAAAAATTATATTCCGATTATTACAGCATCTGTGTCCGAGCATCGTACTAAAACGGATTTAGCGCCATTTTGAACCAAATATTCAACATAATCTCGAAACCACTCTGGATGGATTATCTTGTGCCGACATGGAGGACGCAGATGGAAAAATGTTTTCACATGTTAAGTCCTTAGCCCTTGAGGAATTCTGGTATCTTGTATATGGGGTTAGCAAATCACAAAGATATATTGCAGCTCATAACATTGCAATCCATATATTGGGACCTGAAAAATCATCAGCACTGGCGTGGCTTTTACGCTTTTACGGGGTGCGACACTAGTTTCTTTTTTGCATTGAAAAGAAGAAAAAACAGGAAATGGACAACATATAGGAAGATTATCCGGAGGCAACCCTGCCCTTTCATCATGTATCTTTAATGAATATAGTAGCATAGATATACCACAAAATATTTTAAAATTTTTAGAGAAATTCACTAAAACAGTATATTTTGCAAAACGCAAACTTGAAAAAGTTAACGAGTTAACTCGGTGAGCCTGTTTCATCACCTGGAGGATGGGCTTGGAATTTAACAAACAACTGCTAGGAGCCAGCTACCACAAATTTGATGACCTCTAAGAGGACTAGAAAAGTGTGGATGTGAAGGTCAATGTGAGACCAACAGATGTGCGTGTCAGAAAGCAGATCTATCTTGTAAACCCGCATGTACTAACTGCAAGGGTGAATGTCAAAACCAACGATCCCTATATAGTTTGTAGTATCTGTTAAAACGTCGGCTAGTGAGATAGTGCCACGGTGCCACGGAGCCATGGCAGTACCTTATTTTTCTGAAAAAAAAAAACGTTTTATAGCCTTCATATGATACTTTGAAACATTTCTGTGAAAAATTAGGTAATGACATTGCTCCATATACCTCAGTACTACAGACACCGCTGATCTGTTATATAAAAAAAAAATTGGCTTCAATAAGACATTTTAAGTTGTATGTTATGCTAAGCAATCATTTTTGCTTTTTAACCCCCTTCTATTGGCATGGCGGTTTCAAACATGTTATATTGAAATTATTTGATATTGATTTAAACTGTAATTTTCGAGGTTACTGAAGGTCATATCGTTTTGAAAATATATTTTTTTGAATTCCTTGACCTCAAATTATATAATAAAGTGTATAATCATGCCCAAGTAAATTAATTTTGCAATTGAGGAAATTCTTGCCCGCCATTCAAAAAAAAAAATGCGAGATTGAGGGTCGTGCTTGTAACCCAATTTGGCGTTTTTTTTTTATGTAGGCACTCCACTAAGTGGCCTAGGGCCTGTTATTGCAACTTATCTTTGAAAAAGTAGAACAGTGCAATTATAGGTAATTAGCTGACTAAACCGGGCTCACATCACTTACCTAGAACCCAGCAACACCGATTCACGGATTCACAGGAAAAATATTTAGTCAAACTCCCAAACTAATCTGTTTTATTGGTAATGCTAATTCAATGGCTTTGGTATACTGTATTTCTTCTGCACATTGCTATTTGCACTGACCTTTGGGTGGCACAATGCAACAAGATTCAATCAAACACGTTTTTCCACGAGGCAAAAAAAAAAAAAACTCTCCGCGAATTTTCATCCGAACTGCCTCATTAGGTACTATAGACTTTAACTCAAACTGGATTGAACTTAAACTCAACTCAACTGATAACTGCCCTTCACTTCTAAATCCGCTGTATTTATATGTTTCGTTCCCCCAAAAATTCTAAATTTCATCATTCAATTAAAATCTAATAATTATGTCACAATTTCCTGGTTTATCGGGGTCAACAGATTTCGTATAAGAATGTGAAGACAACTCAAACAAAACCGACAAACACGTGGGGGCCATAAATCACCTATTTAATTACTTTGGCCTCGCTTTTGATAAGTTCATTGATTTGATTTAGGAGATGACATCACGCTTGGTGACTAAATAATAAAATTTTAACGTATATAAATATTTCAATTTAATTTGGGGTCAACGCTAATTTGTTTCATTTTCAATTTATCGATTGTATGTGCATCTCTTCAAGAGTGTCAAAGTCACGAACACCAAGGAACACCAGCGCCCTCGGTATGGAACCGAGGTCGACAAAAAAGGTACGAAAAAACACTCGATTCGTACAGCCAAGCGACTGCGAAACACTCTCTCTCTTTTCGCCAAACACGAAACACGAACACACATTTTTAATCCGTTTTCGCGCACAAGAAAGTCGATGAATATCGCGAGCTCGCCGGTTACCGGTTTCGAAATAAAAGCCGGTATTGTTGTGCAACCGAAACAAAACCCGGGATCCCGGTATTAACAATGAACTTTGAACTAGAAGAACCCCAGAACCACAGGTAAGGCGCCTTTTATCATATTGTCTTTTGTATGGTTATTTTTTTGCTATGTATTCATTAGTTGCGCTTACAGTCCACGCAACATCGTTACTGATTTGAAATACCGGAAATTCAGTTTTTGATTATTTGATTACATTTAATTTTTACAGTAAAGACATTGTTATTTACAGTCTATTTTCCCGAGTCATTACAGGGTGTCACACTTGATACCTTGATATTAATCATATAAATAACGTTATCCATCTATCGCGAGTCCTTTCAAAATGTGTTTTTTTGTCATAGCAAGCTAGACAATAGCATCTTGAAGTACAGTTCTGTACACAAGCTCATTACAAAGTGATAATTGGAAGACTTGAAAGGGTTCAATGAAAAAATTGTGAATTTTTCAATGTTGACGGTGAAAATTCACAAGCAACTTTCCTACCCATATCCAGAAGGGCTTAAGCTTAGATTAATTGAGAATTTGAGAGGCAAAACCTGATTTTTAGCTGTATATACCTACTTTTCTGCAAGATCTTCATTTAATGATCTAAGGCTTTAGTAGGTGAATCCTCATCTGTTTTAATATCAATGCTTAGCCTAAAACGCCCCGATTACTCCTGCCTGATTGACTAAATAGGTAAATAAATAAATAAATAAATAAATAAATAAAGCGAAAAAGTATATTTTTTCCCTGGCACTTTTTAGTACATTGTATCAAAAGTATTAATAGCGAATAGTTCTATCAAAAATCTTCAAATGACGATACTCTTGTTCAATATAAAACTAAAAATCCAAAGTCCATTTCAAATTCTCGGACTCAACTTTTCACACACAGTTCGCTATGAGCCTCTTACCCTGTTGACAAATGGAAATGAGCCGGATATTTATCTTCCTGTCTTGCTCTAATGCGCGTATAAATGGGCCGACATTTAGGAAAAGGTAGCGCCGTATTTCGCCTTCGGCCCCACGCCATTCACCATCCACTCTGGATAATCAAAATTTATCCTGCCGCTCCTCCGGATTGGTTAGTATGTGTGCTACTGTTTTTTCTAAAGCTTCCATGTATAAAGGTATCGATGAGTGCGATTTTTCTTGTTTCGTGGGAATATGATATAGGAGTTATAATTTAGCTCTGTTGGTAGGTAACTGGAGCCTCGTAATAAGATTATAGGAAGTTACGGACAGTTTCGTGTTCTACAAAACACAAAACACTCAGTGGCGTAGCTATCGATGAGCGGAGGAGCGCGAAGCGCTGGGGCCCCGGAACATAGGGGGCCCTTTTTTTCTTCAAATTTTGTCGCCCTCTAGGTATCAATGAGTTGATTTGTAAACAATGTCTTTATACGGTACAGTACCCTAGATTGTAACAGGTTGGGTAGATAAAGGAGAAACGGTACAAGATAAACATAGTTGTCATATTGGGTTAAATTTTTTTTTTTTTTTTAAAATAATTAATAGAGGTCGCCACACATACGTAGTGCTTTCACTCCAAAAAAGAGCACGTGACCTGAACCAACAAATATAATAATATAAATGAATAATATTTTTTATTTACGACTAATGTATAATGTGCGTATTATATTTGTGATTTTGGCAGTATAATGACATATGTTATTCCTCCAGGGATTAATGACGAGTAGCGGGATTAATGGTCATTATTCCACAAAAGTGTCAGTGTCAAACGTGTAGTGCTTGTGGATTTGTATTGAAAATTATGAGACGGATGAAATTTGTTCATTGAAAATCTCAAATAAATTAATTTGTCGTAAATAAAGTAGAGTATACTACTCGCAATAATGGCTATTATTCCCTCGGAATGTTACTCCCTCGCCGCTAACGCGGCTCAGTTCGTAATAATCCTCGAGAATAATAGCTATCATTATTGACTCGTGGTATAATCTACTATTAAAAAGTCCTATCAGTACTGTCAATGTTGTATCATCGTCCAAAAAATGTGAATTTGTCCTTTTACACCTTTTACACCTTTTTAAAATTAATTATTTCTAGTAACGTTTTTTAAAAATATACTTATATGTCATTGTTTTTCGTCTATATACACTAATATTTACACAACAAGAAATCCCAAGAAGCCAAAAAACCAAAAAACAAAAAGAAAGAAAAAAACATGTTCTGACGAGACACCATTTTGACAAATAAAGGTATTTTTCACATAATGGAATTTTTTCCGTATTAATAAAAAACTTCCAACCCTTTGTTAACTTATCGAATTTCTACTGCTAATAAATTTCAATAATTTCCGGGATTTTTTCAGACTAAAAATATCAACCGACCTTCCTGTTTTTGGACATGAGTATAACACTCAAAAGGGTAACATCCCTTATTGACAATTTTGCCTAATGCCCAGGTATTGTTCCTCCGAATCGACCTGATTTTGACAACTCTCATTATTATTAAATATGTAAGTTACAGTTTTTAGATATTAAGACTAATATAACCAAGCTTAGAGGTTGATTGATTCAACGGAAATAATACAACTGGTGCTCATTGTGGTATTTTTTTCAATTTTAGTCTTTTTATACCTGAAGATGAAGCGTTGAAGCTTCGAAACCGGTAGTACATAAATAAAGAATTTTTGGGATTTTCAAGACTGTTTTTCTTCAAACCTATCATCTGCCCAAAAAATGGACCACATACAATCCTTAATCCTGTAGGTGCGTATCATCCTTGGTACGCCACTGCTCAGCCGGCCCCAGCCCAGTCCAGCCTGCTCGACAATGAAAATATAAAATATTGGCAATCGGAACTGACAACGTTGTAAGAATAAACATACATATGACATTGAAAAGCAAAACAAGGGGGATGCACATTTTGTGTCAGATATGCCCACTTTTTATACTGTCAAGTGCACATTTACAAATTCTCTTGGAACATCCCTGTGTATGGATACATAATTAAGAATAGGCTTCAGAAAAATGTACAATATTTCCTATTTCGGCCTACCAGTCCCCTTTAAATCTTGAATACCTACATACAATCACATTTTTCTTCCTGTTCTGAAATACGAGACCGTTTCCATACATTTCGAAAAATTAGCTGTGTTGCAATATTCCAAAAACCAATAAGGTACATACGACATCTTAAAAACGGTGAAGTTGGCAACATTGCAAATATCACCATTGAATCGGACATTCCTAAAACCTAAATTTTTACATTCCTAAAAACCCCCAAGTAGGAAATATGTACCTACATTTTTTGTGAGCGCGTTCAGAAATATTAGGCCGTTTCCATTCATAATGACAACCCTCAACCCTGTATATAAAACCCTGGTTTACGTAGCCCGTGCATTGGGAGTTTTCCCGACTGTAGGTGGATTCGTAGAGTTAGCATCTAATCTCTCTGTGAGCCGATGCACAGGCTAAGTAAATGACCCTGTATATTATAATATTTTGTAGAATTTTATTACTATTTTTATCATCATTTTTTCATGAGAATACAATACATGTATTATTTTTCCCAAAAATTTTTTTTTTTTATTATTGGGGGGGGGGGGCTATCAAAAGGTTTGCGCTCGGGCCCATCAGGACCTTGCTACGCTACTGAAAACACTGCTGGTTTGAAAATTATTTTCACTTGAAAACTCACTCGAACGACTTATTTTATCTTATTTAGTTATTTTGTCCGTGAATAAAAGTTTATTTGCAACCATATACCTATGTAATCTTGTCATTACTGACTTTTTAAAAATTTGAAAGTGTCACTTTACCTGTGTCACTTCCCTCTTCGATTTCCCTCACCGATTTCCCTCACTCTAATTTATTTACCTTTGCTGGCAACAATGAGAACATGTCAGGTAAAAACGTCAAAACAGTGAATGACACATTTTGGCATGTTTGTTTTATTTTTTCAATATTAAAAAAATTGACATTTTGTTTGGACGCCATATTGCGGTGCGCGAACATGGTTGCCAAAAGAAGAAAACAAAAATTAAGTACTAGTGAACTGTCAACATTAAAAACAAAAGTAACTAAATGATTGATCCTCGTAAGTCGTTATCTTTTAAAAAAACCCTTCACTGTGAAAAGACAAAGTACAGATTGTTTCACAAGGGTTCATACTTTTGACATCGAACACGCCATAACTTGAAAAAAAAGGGTTGTCGTAGATTAATTCATATGACACATTCAATGTTTTTGACAAATTAAATAATAAGCGGCAAATTTAAATTTTAAATGTAATTTATTCAGTACCTAACTTTTGTTTTTAATGTTGACAGTACCTACGCTAGTAATTTCTTTTTTCTACTTTTGGCAACTGTTGGCAACTATGTTCGCGCACCGCAATATGGCGTCCAAACAAAAGGTCAATTGAATGACTAATCATAATTAATAGTGTGCTTGCAAATAAAATAGAATACAAACCTCGGAGGAAAGTTTTCATTTCTGTCTCGAGGTTAATAGTCAATCTCGACGCTTCGCGTCTCGATTGACTATATAAATCTCTCGACAGTAATGAAACACTTTCCTACTCGGTATGTAATATACTATTACAATTCTTTCATAAGAGAAAAATACATCAGTAATCCCCTCGTCACTAAATATATAGTCTGGCAAGTGGTAACTTGGTAGAGACGAAAGGGGGAAGAAAAGTGGGGCGTGACCTAAAAATATTCACTGACACCTCAACTGACACCACCTGATGACAGCCATGTCTTTCGGTTCAGTGGCACCGGAAACACCAATAAAATTATTAGAAAAAAAAATTCTTTACTTTCGCCAATAACCACGCCACTGCCTGCTGTCGTTCAGACTCTAACCAATAGAATCATACCTCTGAATAATCACGCCTCTCCACATCTATCATTTTGCAATGTTGCCGGATTTTTTTCTATTTCAAAATACTACACATGCCCATATAGCAAAAAAAAAAATGTCACCAACTTGTTTTTCATTATTTCTGTTAAGTTTGGCAAATTAGCAAATTTTTTTGCAGTTCGCCGTTTCGCTAGCCAGACTATACATGCACTATTGCATCCAAGATGCTGGTATATCTGTTTAGATTAAATTAACTTTTGAGGTACCTATCTATGTGAAAAACAAACTGAAAATTAATCAAAATCTACTAGAGAAAACTTGAGGAATAGATACTACTTGATAATTATAATTATTTATTCTATCGCGAATGAATGTCGAAAACGAGCCGGAGACGAGTTTTCTAAAGGGCGAGTGCGATGAAATGTCTTATGAAACGAATATTTTATGCTATTTTTTCTATTTTGGTATTGTTTAATTTAAAAAAAACACATTTTTCGTGGAAATTTTATTCTCATATTTCCTGATTTCATAGTTTAGGTTGGTAACACTACATGCCAAATATAGAAATCTTCTATTATAAAATAGCGAATGACAGTTTGATGGCCATCAGTCAGTCAGTGTCACCAACCTCCGATAAGTAAAAAAGGAGTGTCACAAAGAGCTTCTTTTCGAAACTACTTTTAGTGTCGAAAAGACTTCGATATGACACCAAAATAGAAAAAACAAAATATGTAGATATAATATAAGCTACTCAAAACGAAATAAGGACCACTTTTAAGAACACCTTTGTTTTTATTAAATTTTGGATAACCCTGGTAAGGTGATTTTTTTCCATTTACAATGTTAGGATTTGTTAAGGTTATATCCTTCCTTTTTTAACTTGTTTCAATAATGTTTATTTCAAATTCACCCGGCCTGTAAAAATAGATTTGGCAACGCCGAAAATAGACTGTTACTTTAGAACAACTGATTGTAGTGTAAGGCACCCTTTTGTAAAGAGAGCAAATAAAATCAAATTTATTGCTAAAAAATTGTGTCTTTCATTAAAAAAAGTGTTCAATCGTCAACATACAATATAGATAAACAAATAAACTGTGCACAAAAAAATTAAATTGTTAATGGAAATAAACACTTTACCAGTTTTATCCAATATTGAATTAAAATAAGGTTGTTTTAAAAGTGGTCCTTATTTAGGGGTGTACCTATTTTGCTGATCAGCAAATTGCTGATAATTTTTTGGCTGGATAAGCAATTTAATCGAATGCGATCAGTTTGTAAAGTTGCGGTCAGTTAAGGCCGTTTTACAGCTTGCAATTCTATTTGCAATATGCAAGAAACTTGAACGAGGGCATGCGCAGAAGTGAGTCAGCTGATTGTTGTCTGCAAGATTCTTGAAACTTGAATGGCATTGCATGCAATCGGTTTGGTGCCATTTTTCTTGAAGGTTTTCGCGCAAGTTGGGGAATTTCCAGCAATTATGATGCTTAAAGTGGCTGCTATTGCTTTCTTCTTTTTATATCGACTTATAATCACTTTTTTCACTTTTGGAAAATACAAACATCAATAACACAACATTAAAAACAAAAAAGTATGGTTAAGGTTAGAAAGAAAACAAGTCAAATGGCAAGGTGTAAAACGACGTGCAAGAAATCTTGAATGCATTTTTCTTGCATGCAAGAAATTGCATTCAAGTTTTCTTTCAAGCTGTAAAACGGCCTTTAGTAGAAGTGATGTGAGCCATGCAAACAATTGCCGCCTCCGTCCGCATCCATTGCCGCCCCCAGAATAAAAAATACGCCTGATGTATTGAATTTTTAATCCGATTTGATGTGATCACTCAGGAAGGGTGCTGTCAACATCAAAAATGATATTTAGAAGATGACCGCCCCCGACCGCCGCCGTTGCCGCCCCCCAGAATTAAAAATACGCCTGATGTATTGAACTTTCAAGCCGATTTGATGCGGTCACTTAGGATGGGTGCTGTCAACATTAAAAATGATATGTAGAGAATGACCGCCGCCGACCGCAGCCGTTGCCGCCCCCAGAATAAAAAAAACGCCTGATATATTGAATTTTTAATCCGATTTGATGCGGTCACTCAGAAAGGGTGCTGTCAACATCAAAAATGATATTTAGAAGATGACCGCCCCCGACCGACGCCGTTGCCGCCCCCCAGAATTAAAAATACGCTTGATGTATTGAATTTTCAATCCGATTTGATGCGGTCACTTTGGATGGGTGCGGTCAACATTGAAAATCATATGTAGAAAATGACCGTCGCCGACCGCAGCCGTTGCCGCC
Source organism: Ceutorhynchus assimilis (assembly GCA_917834065.1). Classification (NCBI taxonomy): domain Eukaryota; kingdom Metazoa; phylum Arthropoda; class Insecta; order Coleoptera; family Curculionidae; genus Ceutorhynchus; species Ceutorhynchus assimilis. The sequence goes on from OU892289.1 coordinate 15,783,478, forward strand.
CCCCAGAATCAAAAAAACGCCTGATGTATTGAATTTTGGATCCGATTTGATGCGATCACTCAGGAAGGGTGCTGTCAACATCAAAAATGATATTTAAAAGATGACCGCCCCCGACCGCCGCCGTTGCCGCCCCCCAAAATTAAAAATACGCCTAATGTATTGAACTTTCAAGCCGATTTGATGCGGTCACTTAGGATGGGTGCTGTCAACATCGAAAATCATATCTAGAAGTTGACCGCCCCCGACCGCAGTCGTTGCCGCCCCCAGAATCAAAATTACGCCTGAAGTATATCAGCATATTTTTGATTGTGGGGGGGGGGGCGCAACGGATGCGGTCGGGGGCGATCAATTCCCACATAAAATTTGTCATGTTCACAGTGTTAAGCCCGGGACACATCTATCATGCATTCTTCTGATCCGACTTCGATCATACAAAATCAGGGTACTTATTCTTGGAACACAGAGCAGCGTTCCCAGGAGAACGAGTGTTCCGCTGCTCCCCTGTTCCAAGAATAAAGCCCGGGACACATCTATTATGCATGCTTCCGATCCGACTCCGATCATACAATCAGGGTCCAGGGTCCTTATTCTGGGAATAGGGAACAGTGTTCCCAAGGAGAACGAGTGCTCCGCTGCTCCCCTGTTCCAAGAATTAGGGTAGATTTTCATGCATCCGTTTGTCCGACGAAAGATGTCCCAAAAACATTCTATTCTGACATAATCGTATAAAAATATGTCAAAATAGAAGATTTTTCGGAAATATTTCGTCGGACAAACGGATGCATGAAAATTCACCCTAAGGACCTTGTTTGTATGATCGGAGTCGGATCAGAAGAATGCATGATAGATGTTTCCCGGCCTTTATGTATGTTGTTTAGGAAGTATGAGGCATCAAACAAACATAGAAAGTTTATAACTTTAATAACAGATTAGAAAATACATCTTAACACAAGGGGCTATGATTGACAACTTGCAATTTTATGACGACCCAACTGACACCACAAGTACTACTTGTCAGTTGACAAAGCTGTGCATAGAGGTTGATTGCCACCTACAATAATTACAAAACTCACACGTATATCACACACAGCGCCCTTACTAAGAACCCGCATCAGATCGGATTGAAAATTTAATACATCAGGCGTTTTTTGATTCAGGGGGGCGGCAACGACTGCGGTCGGCGGCGGCCATTTTCTACATATGATTTTCGATGTTGACAGCACCCATCCTAAGTGACCGCATCAAATCGGATTGAAAGTTCAATACATCAGGCGTATTTTTAATTCTGGGGGGCGGCAACGGCTGCGGTCGGCGGCGGTCATTTTCTACATATGATTTTCGATGTTGACAGCACCCATCCTAAGTGACCGCTTCAAATCGGATTGAAAGTTCGATACATCAAGCGTATTTTTAATTCTGGGGAGCGGCAACGTCGGGGGCGGTCATCTTCTAAATATCATTTTTGATGTTGACAGTACCCTTTCTGAGTGACCGCATCAAATCGGATTAAAAATTCAATACATCAAGCGTATTTTTAATTCTGGGGGGCGGCAACGGCGGCGGTCGGCGGCGGTCATCTTCTACATATCATTTTTGATGTTGACAGCACCCTTCCTGAGTGATCGCATCAAATCGGATTAAAAATTCAATACATCAGGCGTATTTTTTATACTGGTGGCGGCAATGGATGCGGACGGGGGCGGCAATTATTTGCATGGCTCACATCACTTCTACTAACTGACCGCAACTTTACAAACTGATCGCATTCGATTGAATTGCTTATCCAGCCAAAAACTGCATTCTCAGCAATTTGCTGAACAGCAAAATAGATTTTCCCTTTATTTCGTTTTGACTAGTTTATTTTTGACAAAATAAACGTCTTTATCTATCCTTGCTGTTAAAGTATCATTTAACCTTGCGGTTAAAGTACTACTTTATCTACTATTTTTAATAGATTAAAGGCTACTTGCTACTTCACTAGTAGCTATGGAAAAATAATAATAAATTTAATTCTATAATTACAATTCAATATCCAATCCGTAATATCTTTTTTACACTTATACCTATAATATTGTAAGGATCCAGAAAAATCGAGCACTTAAAATGCAAAAACAGAGTTTTCTGCGATTGACAAGAAATGTCAGCATTTTTGACCAGTTGACAGATCGCAAAACTCAATATTCTGGTATTTCAATTATGTTTCAATAGTTGCTAAGGAATCAATGAATAACAATACGGGAAACACTTTTCCGGCCTAGGCCGGGAAAGTGATTCTCGTATTGCTGAATAATTGGAACTAAAAGACAAACATTTAACAGGTATTTAACCGATCGCAGAAAAAATAGTATGTGTATTTCGGTGGAAAAGCACATTCTCGGCCTTCAATGTTTGCCGGTCTCGGCTACGCCTCCCCTGTCAACTTACACCGTCGGCCGAGAATGTGTCACTTTTCCACCTAAATACACAATATACTATTACTGAAAATTAAGGAACAATCAAATAAAACTCAAATTAAAAGTTATACTATAAAGTAGCTTTCAAAAGGTTTCTGGAAAGAGCACAAAAAATAGTGTTGAGAAGTAGTTAAAACGGTTGGGTGAAACAAAACTTAGAATTGTTCAAATCAAGTAAATAAAATAGACAATTTCAAAGTTCTCAAATAATAACTGGAAAATTTAAATTCAATCAAATAATCTAATTTTAATTAAATCCCCAATATTTAAAGAGAAGTTCTGAAGTAGCAATAATTTAAAAATAATTGAAATAAACTTCTTGCACTCAATCGAAATTAGGTATATAATTTATCTGTAACAAAAGTGTATTTTATATACTACATAACAGTATGGTTGCTTAATCTTTTTTTAAATCTTGAAGGCAGAAATTAAAAGAAAAAAAGCAGATTATTTGAATTCTGCGCCATATTTTTGCACCAAAAATCACTGTTTGCCAAATTTCCATGTTCCAAACGAATCTTTTTTTTTTCTTTTTTAACACATCGAATAAAAAAGGAGAAATATAAATATCAGAATCGCTTTGTGAATCGACTTTGGTACAGCCCTATTTTTGGCATGAAAAATAAAACGAGACATGAAGTTTCCACAATTTTGTTTTCTTGTCTAAATACGAATTATTATAGACAAAGAAAGTACTAAATCCGGCACAGTATAAAGTACGAAAATGATGATAGTATATTGTTGTATTAGGAGTAGAAGCTTCACTTTTTTGTGCTGAAGCATTAGGTTTGCGAGCCGAACGTAGTGAGGCTTGCAATACTGCTGAAGCACAAAAAAGTGCTTCTACCCCGTATGCAACACGCTATTTGTTCTCCAAACTAATGGGGTAAGCTCGGGGGCAAGTGAATGGTTGAGCGGCAGTAAAAGTACGAGCGGCACTAAAAGTACTTTTGCTGCCGCTGGGGTTGCCAAGCAGCATAGAAATTAAACTTCTACCACCTCGTCAGGTGTTAACCCGCTGGATTTGCCTGGCAGCATAGAAATCAAATTTCTGACATCTTGACAGGGGTTAACAAAGTGACGTTTTTTTGACGTTTGGAGAAAAAAGGGATTTTTATTTGTCATGATGATTTTTGTTTACTATAAGGTCAGTGACCTCTGGCCAATTTACCAAACAAAATAATCAATAATTAGCAACAAAATACAGTCCCTGACACTGGGGGATTATTCAAAATAAACCAATAAACGGTTCCTAAAGGTAATCCGGAGTAAACTTTGTCCGGAGTCACCCTGTGTGTAATTTGAAGAAAATGGAAAAAGGATCGATGTTTTTGCCTGTGAAAATGAAAAAAGCTAGGCCGGTGTTACCGTTACCCAACTCCTTTAATTCTTAATTTCTAATTCTTATTTCTTACTTATAGTGCTTAATTCATAACAAGTTAACAGCGTTTTATTTAATGATGGCGTTATCGGTTTATCCAATTCCTATACCACAATTTTTTCGGTGCCAAAATACCTGGAAAAAACGGCTTCATTTTCCAACTCTATGTTACTACTCCTATACTCCTTTATCTTCACCTGCTCTAAGGGCTTCATTCATAGTCTTGTTGTGATTTTGTGTTGGTTGAAAACAAAACAATATTGGAATAAAAACCCCTATATTCTATTAAAATAAAAAATCCATGAATACTGAAGATCAATGTAGTCTTATATATTTGGTGGCCGAGAAAAAATTGAGTAACTGGGTAACAGGACCAAATCGATAGCTAATATTCTACGAAATAAGAATAGAAATTAAGAATTAAGAAGTTGGGTAACACCGGCCTTAGTTTTAGGGAATAGGTACAGACACATAAAAATTATACTCCGTGTCTTCTGCCTGTTTTGGAGTTTTGGATGTTTTTCATAGGGATCAGAATTTGAACTTCAAATCGAAATTTAGAGCCTTCCAAGTTCGAAAAAAATCGGAAAAAAATACAGTTGAGTTTAATTTTGACTCCTCTTTCCAATAAACAAATAAAAAAAAATTCATGCAAGAAACCTATTGAAGTTTTCACTTCTGAAATGTGGTCTAAAGCACACACCATTTTTCACAAATTTTGTTGAGATAGCATGTTTCTTGTTTGTAGTTTTTTATTAGAATAAGATTTTTTTTTAAATTTTTGTAACTGCTTCTTCAATGAAACGTCCTATGAAAAAAAAAATTTCCGCGATTGACAAGAAATGTCAGCATTTTTGTCCGGTTGACAGGTCGCAAAACTCAATATTCTGGTATTTCAATTATGTTTCAAAAGTTGCTAAGGAATCAATGAATAACAATACGGAAAACATTTTTCCGGTCTAGGCCGGGAAAGTGATTCTCGTATGGCTGAATAATTGGAACTAAAAGACAAACATTTAACAGGTATTTAACCGATCGCAGAAAGAATAGTATGTATATTTCGGTGGAAAAGCATATTCTCGGCCTTCGGTGTTTGCCGGTCTCGGCTACGCCTCGCCCGTCAACTTACACCGTTGGCCGAGAATGTGTCACTTTTCCACCTAAATACACAATATCGTATTTTTATTATTTACAATAAATAATGTCATGCTAGTATGAGTAATTGTGTAATTTTCAGCTAATATTTATTTTACATAATATTATTCAAAATAAATTATGCAAGAAGTCTTGCTTCTTGAAAATTTCTTGCACAATAAATCTTGTTCTTGCTCATTAGTTTCTTGTCTTGTATATTTCTTGCTAATCTACTTCTTGTCTTGTTCTTGCATGCAAGAACAAGACAAGAACAAGAAAAAGCGAGACAAGAACAAGAAATACCTGCAACACTATTTTTGAAGCAGAATTCAGTGACGTTCTCAATTTTTTTCTGGTTGGCCCCAACTTCGAAATATTGACCAAAGTCCGGTTTTTTTCAATGGGACACCCTATATTAATAGCTTATTGAAAAACTCTGCTTTTGGTGATTTCAATGATATAAAGTTCGATAGGTTTATCTCGATCAGCAGGGATGGACTGGGCTCTGAACTTACGGCGGGCGATTTCCTACAAGGGGCGCCATCACCAAGAAAAAGTTGAAGTAGATATAGGGTCACTTGAGCCTTGGAACTTTTTCGATAGCGTGGGAAAATTGGCGGATTTTGCTGGTTTTGTACTGGTTTTATGCTGGTTTAGCTAGTTGTGTGCTAGTTTTCACTGGTTTTGTGCTGATTTTCATTGCTTTCCACTGGTTTTATGTTGGTTTAGCTGGTTTTGTAAAACTCAGCACAAAACCGGCTATACCAGCAAACAACAGTGAAAACCAGCAATAAAACAGCTAAACCAGCGTAAAACCAGTGAAAACCAGCACAAAACCATCAAAATCCGCCGATTTTCTCAGGGTATCGAAAAAAGTTCCCAGGCACAAGTGACCCTTTACCTACTAATTGAAAGTTAGGCTAATTACGTTATCGACAAGAATGAATTACCACACTGTTGTTTCCCAAGAAAAAATCAATATTTTATTGAGGTTAACGCTAGTTTTAGCTACATTATTGATAATTTCGTTATTGTCTGATGACATGAGTAAATTTTTTTACCACTTTCAGGTTGTTGTGATTTAGGTTAGGTACTTCGTGATTTATTTAAATATACTTCAGCTTCTTGAGCTCCAATTACAACAAATTTGCGCAACTAATAGTCGACAAATATTTGCAAGCTTTCGAAAGTATTAGATAAGCATATGCGTGAAGGTTGACACGGTCAAAGTATACGTGGTTCAAGTACCTTGGACGCTGCGCGCGCCTCACTCTGACGATACTTTGATGGTACCAACTGTTCATCCAAGTGAGTAAGCTTGCTTCCAACTTGATCCAAGTTCTCATCTAAGTGCACTTTAACCAAGCACTTGGACCGTGTCAAACTGGTTCTAAGATTGAATTTGATTGATAGTCTGTAACTGCAATAAATACAGTTTTTGCGAGACTTGCAAACTGTTGCACTAGTAATCTATTCTGTAGTATATTGGATAACTGCTCTTAGCATTTCATAGTTTTTATATTGTCATGTCAGGTTTTTGTCATTATTTTTATCAAGGTATATTTTTATTATATTCTATTTCTTTTGTTATCTTCACTAGTTACTAGCCATGGTTACTGGTTGTTAGAAAATAAACTTGGATAATTTTCCTATGATTATTCCAGAAAATCCTCTTTGTTTGAATTCCCAGTTATCACATTTTTGGCGACGAGAGAAAAAAATATTATTGGATTATCCTTGCCTTTTCAAGATGCCGAACGACGCTTACAATGATGCTGAGGTTACGGGCACGGCGAATGTTACTGTGGTAAATATGGGCAATATTTCTAATTTGGCTATTTTCAAGATTGGGGATGATTGGGAAATTTTTAGCGAAAGGCTAGACCAGTTTTTTTTAGCCAACCGTGTTGAAGATGGCAGAAGAGTTTCAGTACTTTTAACTTCTATAACTGAAGAAGTTTATATTATTTTGCGAAACATTTGTCATCCGGAAAAACCCAGTTCCAAATCTTTTCTGGAATTAATTGATTTGTTGTCAGGCCAGTTTAAACCAAAAGTATCTGTTTACCGAAAAAGAATTGTTTTCGATTTATTGAGGCAGAAAGATGAGTCGATTAATGAATGGTTTGTTCGAGTAAAAAAAGCAGCTTCCGAATGTGAATATGGAAATTTGCTCGAGTCCAGGGTTTTAGATAAATTTGTAGTTGGATTAAAACCAGGACCTATTTTAGACCGTCTTTGTGAAGAGAAAATAACAAGATCTTTGAAGGACATGGTGGAGATAGCTTTAGTAAAAGAGTCAGCCCTTAAGGACACAAGACAGCCTTTGTCAAATGTTTTTCATCTTCATGGACATGGTAACCAGAAGAAATTTGGTGAGGCGAAAGGAAATTTTAAAGGTGGAAAACCTAAAGAAAAGAAGCAGGTGAATGAACAAGACAAGTTGAGAGATAAGAAATTTTTGTGCTACAGCCAAAAATAATAGTTTAATATCTGATAAGTATTGTATTTCCTCTTCTGTGACAAATTTACCTAACTGTGACTCAAAACCCGAAAATGACATTTTTGAACCAGTGATTGAACCCATTTCTAGTGAAGTGTTTAGTCCTAGAAAAATAATGACTGAAACTAAAGAAGCAAAGTGTTTATTAAAAGAAAATAGTAAGGTTGCTAGTTTGAATGTTAATGAGCGTCCCAAAAGAATTATTAAAGCACCTCAACGTTTAAATTTATAGGTAGGGTAGATTGTAGTATATTGGATAACTGCTCTTAGCATTTCATAGTTTTTATATTGCCATGTCAGGTTTTTGTGATTATTTTTATCAAGGTATATTTTTATTATATTCTATTTCTTTTGTTATCTTCACTAGTTACTAGCCATGGTTACTGGTTGTTAGAAAATAAACTTGGATAATTTTCCTATGATTATTCCAGAAAATCCTCTTTGTTTGAATTCCCAGTTATCACATATTCTAATCTTCACTGGAAGGAATACACGAGAAAAGCTCAAGGCTCAAGCAAAATGGTGCTTGTCGGGTGGAAGGCTCTCGGCACAAGAATAGCGTGACGGTTGGAATACAAACCTAACATAATTTACAGAGACGCCCTCTATCGGGCACGGTAAAAGTCTCAGAATTTAATATAAAACTTTAATAGAAATTGTGAATTTTCATCAATATGAGAGCACTACATTAATAAGTAATCGATATTCCGAATTTATTGAAAAATATTTTTAAACCTTATTTTGATATTATATAAATTTTATAACTGAACGATGCCGATGGGGCGCTAAATCTTAAGGGCGCGGCGGGCTCCGCCCGCCAGCCCATCGGGCCAGTCCGTCACTGTCGATCAGTTTTTGAGAAAAAAAATACTTTGGTTTTTGTCATAAGAAACAATGTGTTAGAAAGAGACCTTTTTCATTTTCCTTACAGATATAAAGTCCTCTTCTAACACATTGCTTCTTATGAGAAAACCCGAAATAATTTTCTTTCTCGAAAACGGTTAGAGATAAACCTATCGAACTTTATCTCAATAAAATCAGAAAAATCATAGCTTTTCAATGAGCTATTAATATAAAGGGTGTCCTATTGAAAAAAATCAGACTTTGGTCAATATTACAAAATCGGCGCCAAATAGAAAAAAATTGAGAACGTCACTGAATTCTGCTTAAAAAAGTGCTTCCAGAAAGTTTTTACGGAAATCAATTATTTTCATAAACAAAAAAGTTATGAAGTGTTAACGAAAAAGGGGGGTTCGTAGGTTGTTGGGGCCTTTTTCGGTTGTTTCAGCGACGACAAAAATAAAACGCCAATGTTAATGTTTGTAGCAATTTTCGACGTCCACCTTAACAAATTCAGTTTGTAGCCTCAGGGCTGCTTTTTAGGGTCGCAAAGGCGATGGTTGGAGTCTTGAGTTCTGGAGCCAGTTTCAGGTTGGGTTGAGTTTCTTGAGCAGTGCCCTTGACCGACTCACTTTTCTTGCAGAGCTCACTGGCGGCTGGCTGTTGCCTCTGTCTCTCTCTTGTTCGGTGGCCGTGTTCGGAGCGTGTTCCGTGGACACGGACAGGGTCGGATTAAGGTCTTTTGGGGCCCAGGGCTATTTTCACAAAACTGGCCCCTAGGTCCCTGAAATAAATTCAAACGTCACTCAAAACTTTACCTTGCAGGTTAAAAGAATGTAAATTTTCTATTTACTTACAGAACAAACAATACAATACCGGAAAGGTGGTAATCAAATAAATGGTATATTGCTTTATTAGGAGTCAAAGTGATACTTTTTGTGGCGAGACTAAATGTTTGACAATCAAATCTGAAAAGTCTATTGTTCTCATTAATTCGATTTCGATTGACAATAGGGAAAGTGACGATTATCTATTATCCCCAATTGCAGAACGATATTTGTTTCTAATATAAGCTAGAGTACTAAAAGACCGTTCACCCTCGCAATTTGTGATAGGTATGAATAAATATATTCTCAAATTAATGTTAACGTTTGGAAAAACCTGGAGAAGGTCTTTTTCTTCCATCTGCCTCAAAAAAGAATGAACTTTCAAGCCATCATCTTTCAAGTCCCGAATATAAGCACAAAACTGCATCAATTCAGCTGGAAAGTTGTCGGACATGTCACTTTTATGTATTTCTATTATTCTTGAAAAACTTGCCTTAAGTTCATGCTCCGAAATATTCGGTATTTTTGTTAAAACCCAAATATATTACTAACATATTCATACGCTTCAGAACGTTTACTCAATTCTTGGGAAAGTTTGTCCAGACTGACATTAAATGTTTCCGCTCTAAATTTGTTTTTTTTTTTTTTTTTTTTTAATCAATTTATTTCAGACCTCAAATCAGTTAGTTTGGACTTCGTAACAAAAGTTCATCCTTACCATCTGGATATTTTCGCATTAAAACTCGCTTCTCCTCGTCAATATATTTTGAAGAAACGTATATAGAAAGTTTTTTTGCTTTTTGCTCAATATTATTAAATTCTGTCTCTGTGTGCAGTGAGTTTACAAATTCTTCATGATTTCATCCCCGTGTGAAATGGTGTTTTGGGGCCCTCCTCATTTCGGGGCCCGGGGCCCCCAAAGCCCCCCCCTTAATCCGGCCCTGGACACGGAGTGTGTTCCGTTAACAAAACGTCAATAAAACGTTGAAGGTACATCACATGTAAGTGTTTTTTGGTTCACATTTAAAAAACATCGCATAAAAGCCTGGCAATGTTTTGTGCTAGCTGGGTTATTACTAACTCAACAACTAGACTTTTTACAACTCGCAACAATAATCATTATTTAACTCGTATCACAGTCAAACTTTAACTTAAACTACAAAGCAATAGCGGCCTTTATATATCCCTAAATCTATTCCTGTAAAATCTAGAATACACACGTTAATCTTATTTTCCCGATTAAAGTAGAATAATTCGCTAGATTCTAGGATATTCGACAGCAGATGCTTACCATTCTTGACAGCCTGGCGAACGCCGTTATTCTGGCGGCAGCGTTATCGTAACATTATTGTAGTGTACTTTAGATCAGTTTTTTTTTCTTTTGTGTTGTAATATATTTGGATTTTATTATTACTCTGTAAGTAAATAATTAAAAAAAAACGAGACTTACTCTCGCATTCTTTCGAGAAAAAATATTGGCCTCGGTCTTTCGGGTCTTATCAATCCCGAACGCGAACGTCAAATCTCGGTCTTGGTCTCGAGGAGCGGGCTCGGTCTCATTCCCGCGATGCCCTAGCTGATCCTCCACTGCGTTCTCGTTTCCAGACAAAACTACATACTAGGTCAGATTCTTGTTACAATACTGTAGCGAAAAGCTGGCGGAAGCGCCAGGGTGTACAGAATTGGACAGCTGATTCCAGATTCCAGATTTGACGTTGATGTTCGGGAACAAGGTCGATCGCGGTTAGTCCGGATTTTACAAGAATAGATTAGGGATATATAAAGGCCGGTAGGTATTAGTTTGTAGTTTTTAAGTTTAAGTTTGACTGTTAACTGTTATACGATTAAGATAGTGAATATTGTTAAGAGTTGTAGAGAGTTGAGTTGTTTAAGTTATTTAATGAAGTAATTAGTGTCAGAGTGTATAGTAACGTGAAATAAATTATTGCTGTGTTAATTGGACTTTGATTTTTGGATTAAGCGAACCCAAGATTTGTCACGCAAGCCAGAGTCGTGACAATACGTTTTATTTTTATGTCGAAGATATTTTGCATTTTCCCGCTTTTTAAGCAATTTCTCTGATCCAGTAAGACATGATTTATATGCCATATTCAAAAGACAAACGTTTTATTCTAGACTTGGAACTATTTCAAATAGGACTTATGGATTTGTCGGGCGTTTGAATGTATTGATTTCAACATGAAGCCCAAGTAAAATAGGATTGACCTTCTTGAGATTCTCAAAATGGATATTGTGGTCCGTGGATTCACAAACCACACATTTCGTACGTTCAATACTACTGCTCTCATACTCATACTGATCAACTTGCTTTCATTTATTGATATTAATTAGTTCAATTGGATCATGATACTTCTGGCTTATCAATTGTAATTTTCTGCCGTACCTACCTATATTTCATATTAGGTAAAGAGATTAATAAGACATTAGTATTGGGTAACAGATGATAATATGATGCCAATCACCAGCCAGGAACTATAGAAATAGTCACTCAAATTATATTTGAACTTATCTTATTTTTATTTATAATAATTGTTAAGAAGTTATACCTATATTTAAATATATTTAAGTTTGTTATCTTTTAAAATCAAATTTATATTAAAATATTGTTGATGACTTTCGACAAGCTACTGCGTAGCTTAGAAAGCTGTATCATATGTGTGATATTGTATTGTTTGTTGTTAATAATAAATTGAATTGAATTGAATTTTTATGAACTGTTTGTGCGAAAATGTTTAACATACACAAGATAAAATGCGTGTGAGCGAAGTGGCTATTATTTGGGCTCAGTCACAAAGAGCACCCCTCAACACCTTTTCCTGTAATTTGAGAGCCAAAACTCCAAGCTTGAAGTTGTATTTGTTGGATAAACTGATATTCATATCAGTGAAACAAAAATTAATAAATTAAACTTTGATTATTAGCCTATACTTTGCTAATTTATATCGCAGCTATGGATGACTGAATGTGTTTATAATAATTTTTATATGTAAGGTAAACAGACGAGGAATCGTTTACTTAAGAAAGAGTTTGTAATTCTTTGTCTTGATGTTGAGTCAGTTCGTATACTAGTTATATTAACCAATTGCCATGCTGATTTATAATCAATTATCTATTTTTTATATGCTTTAATGTGCTTACCCCTTTCCTCTAGGACTTTTTTAAATACATTGTTGTAAAGTAAACATCAAATTGCTATGTCGGCATTAAATGTTTATTTAAGCCGATGACGTCCCATAAGGAACGTTCATTTGTTTTCTGGCTTTAGCCTGTAGCAATTTGATCCGAATATTTTCTTTTGTCACCTCTGTATTTTAATCAATAAAATAAATGTTTTTTAAAATACAAGTTTCTGAATCGAAAATATAATTGGCGCAGTCGTTCGGATTCTCAGAGTGCTTAAGTTTCGGGAGTTGATACAGTCGTAATCCGTCGCGAAAATTTCAAAAGACTGAAGAAAGTTCGAAAAAGTGAATTCTTCGGAAAAGTGAAATTTGGATTATCAGTGCTGCTATTAAACGTTCCAGATACTGTCCACTTCGAATTGGTTAACTGAGTATAAGGAATAACAAGAAACAACGTGTGAAGAAAGACTACTGTTATTAGCTTTGCCTAGTAAGTACAACCTTTCTCTTTATACATTTTGTAATTGGTGTTCCATAGTTAAGATTTTTGGATTTTTGATCTTTTGTAATTTCTAATTTTTGATTTACTGAGAAGACTTAAATTCAGATTTTTGTTCTTTTGCAATTCCAAAAAGGTTTGCTGAAAAGACTGAAATCAAAAATAAAGAGTAACAACGAATTTACAAACCCAAAGTAACAAATAGTTTTTAGAAAAAGCAACGCACAAGACTGATTAATTAATTATAATTTTAATTTTAATAAAACTTTTTAAATTTTCAAAATAATTTCTTTTAACAATTCAAAGAAATATATATGTCAGATTCTGAAGAAGAAATCGAGAATCTTTTGACTCAATTTAATTTAACTCATCTTTACAATCCTAATTCGAGAAGTAACAACCAAAATCAAAGATCAACCGTAACAATGAGTGAAAATTTAAAATCAATCGTTCAACTAATCAAACCTTTCAGTGGCGAAAGCCAATATTTAGAATATTTCATAAGAAACATAAATGAATTTTACCAAACCTATTATACTGCTGAAAATGCTCAAAAAGAGTATGTGGTTACCGCCATAAAATCAAAATTAATAAATGACGCAGGAAATTTTCTTATGGCACGTCCTGATTTACAAAAATAAGAGAAGCGTTGAGAATTAAGTATGGTGATCAATATTCTAGACAGAATTTGGTACAAGAGCTTATGTATACCACAAAAACTAATAAAGAAACTATTATTGAGTATTTGGATAAACTAAAAGGTTTAGTTCAAAGAATTACATCTAAAATCATGTGCGACCCAAATTTAACGATAGTTGCAAATGTTTTAATTGAACAAAACGAAATTATTGCTATTCAAAATCTAGTCACTAATTCGCCAACCGAATTAAGAACAATTTTAATGGTTCAAAATCCACAAACGTTGGATGCAGCTAACAAATTTGTGTTAAATTATCAACTAGCTGAAAACCACATGAAATTTAGTAGAGGACTTACTCATTCTACTAATCAAAATCAAAATCAAAATCAAAATCAAAATTTTTCAAATTTCAAAAATAAAAATACGCAATTTCGTTCACAACAAACCTATACTCAACAAAAACCTCAATATACACAAAAAACATCGTATGTACCACAGAAACCACAGTTTCCATCCCAACCTATTAATATACAACCTAAAAAGGACTATGTACCAACAAAATTTCCTACTAGTTCAGGAACTTTTGGCAAAAACTACAATAATGCCTTTCGAAAAAACACTAATCAACAATTTTCGAAACCCACACCTATGTCCGGTGTTTCGGTGCAACCAAAACCACAAAATCAACATCAATACCCTTCTAAATATACAATCGAAGAAATTAATAATATCTTTGAAATCGAATTGCCTGAACCTGATGAAAATTTCGAAAATGACGAATGTTCTGAAAATCAAAACTATTATGAAGAGACAAATTTTGAAGAAAATCAAGTCGCAACTGAAGACGAAAATTTTCAGTTACAAGCCTTGGATGCAATGAGTCAGCATTAACTTTAAATGCTTATCAAATCAACCAACTGCCTTTTATTCAAATAGACTATCCACCCTGTAAATTATTAATTGACACAGGAAGTCATGTCTCTTTAATAAGACCCTCAATCGCAGAAGAATATTTTTCAAATTCTATAATTAATTCACGAAATAAATTAACAACTTGCATGGGTACAAGAAAAACGTATGGAAAAATCAATATCCCAATTTTACAAGAATATAATATTCAAAACAACATTGAAATGATAATGTACAATTTCCATGACTATTTTGATGGAATTATTGGAATCAAAGCATTACAAGATAATAATTTAAATATAGATTTTTCTAATATGCTTCTTTCTAATAATAAAACAACAATTCCGTTTCAATATAGAACAGATTTCGAAAATCAAAATTTTGAGATTCCAAGCAACTCAATTCAAGTATGTTATTTCAATACAAATATAGCTGATGGAATTGAAATACTTACACCACCGATAAAAAATGAAACGTATTACATTCCTTCGACAATATCTACAGTGATAAACGAATCAGTAGCTCTTGAAGTACATAATTTAATGAATAAGCCTATTATTGTCCCATATCACATAAACAACTTAGCGGAAATAAGTTTACCGTACGCTGACGAACAGTTTGAGATATTTAATATAGAGCAAATGACTTTATTAGAAAATGCTGAATATGCAAATGACCCCATTAAGTCGTTGCGTATTAATCATTTAAACTCAGAGGAATTTGATGCTTTAAAACACGTAATTAAATCATTTCCTAAAATTTTCCACAAGCCAAATGAAAAATTGACATTTACCAATCAAGTCAAACATGAGATTAAAACAACGGATGAAATACCAGTGCACACAAAAACGTATAGATACCCACATGTGCATAAACAAGAAGTAAATTCTCAAATAAAAAAAATGTTAGAAGATAACATAATCAGACCATCCTGTAGCCCTTGGTCATCCCCTGTGTGGATAGTACCTAAGAAAGAAGATGCCGCAGGCATACAAAAATGGAGAATGGTCGTTGATTATCGAAAGATAAACGAAAAAACTATTGATGATAGATATCCATTACCTAATATTACGGATATATTAGACCGACTTGGTCGTAGTAATTATTTTACGACACTAGATCTAGCCTCTGGCTTTCATCAAGTCGAGATGCATGAAAATTCGATACCCAAAACAGCATTTAATGTTGAAAATGGTCATTACGAATTTAACAGAATGCCCTTTGGTTTGAAAAACGCCCCCCGACATTCCAGAGAGTGATGGATAATGTATTACTAGGATTACAGAATAGAATATGTCTAGTATACATGGATGATATAATAATTTTTTCCACTTCACTTCATGAACACGTGAAAAATTTAAAGAAAGTATTTGAGAGACTCGAGAAGTTTAATTTGATTATACAACTCACTGTACATTATTCCCATATGACACGAGAGGCTTAATAAGTGATAAGCCTTTTGGGATTATCGCGCTTGGTGGCAATATTGTCAATTTGTCATTAATGATTATAAAGATTGATAAAGTATTGAAGTTTAGTTCGTTGTATAACCTTTTGAATACCACTCGATGTTTCAGGATTACCTAATACTTTTACCTGACACTCAACGCGTTGCCAGCAACACCACTCCTCCTTCGGAGTCGTGGTGTTGCTGCGTAACGCGTTTCGTGACAGGTAAAAGTATTATCCGGTAATCCTGAAACCTCTTGTGGTATTACATTCGAAAATACAATTAGACAAATCAGATTTCTTACACAAGACAGTCGAATTCTTAGGACATGTAATTACACCAAATGGAATAAAACCGAATCCAAAAAAGATAATGGCAATTAAAAAAATTCCCAATACCAAAGACGGTGAAGGAAATAAAATCATTTTTAGGATTAGTAGGTTATTACCGAAAATTCATAAAGAATTTTGCCAAATTGACCAAACCAATGACATCTTGTTTGAAAAAAGACAAAAAAATAATACACAATGCAGAATTTCTAAATAGCTTTGAAACTTGTAAAGATGTATTAATAAATGACCCAATATTACAACATCCTGACTTTAAGAAACCTTTCTTATTGACAACCGATGCCTCAAACTATGCAATTGGAGCCGTTTTATCTCAAGGTCCTGTCGGAGCTGATCTTCCCATTGCATACGCATCAAGAACTTTAAACCCAGCTGAATGTAATTATTCGACGATTGAAAAAGAACTTTTAGCAATCGTATGGGCAACAAAATATTTTCGACCTTATCTTTTTGGTAGAAAATTCACAATCTTGTCAGATCACAAACCTCTACAATGGCTATTTAATGTTAAAGAACCAAGTTCTAAACTAGTCAGATGGCGACTAAAACTATCTGAATTTGATTATGAGATCAAATACAAAAAAGGAACATTAAACATGAATGCAGATGCACTATCAAGAATTCCTGCAATACAACTTCATGCCATTCAAAAATCAGATCCAGATGCCAGATTAACATCTTCAGATGAAGAATTTCATAAAAAATTGGGATTAATGCTGAAAGATACACCATTATGTAATGATGAAATCATAGCAAAATACTTTACAGATTCTAGAGTATATCTTCCTAAACAAAGCGAGATAGCTAAAGAAAAAGAGATAACAATGTCTGAATCATCTCAATCAACAAAAACAGCATCAGAAAAGGAACCTGAAGAGGAACCTAAGAAAGTAAAACCCAAAATAAAGATATTATCACAACTAATAATACCTCCAAGAAAAGAGAAAAAAGAAATTCCCATAGAAATCGGAGAATCTTCGAAAACTCAAAAAAGTAACAGACAAATAACACCAACTAATCGTTCTTCAACAATTTCAGCATTGTCTGAAAATGACCAAACAATACATACATTCATGGAAAATCCAATATTAGGAGCTCCATATACTAAGAAATATGTGAATGTATTTGGAAATCAAATTGTATTTCGATATTCCAATAATAACACAATTAGAAAAGAGATAATCAAACTATTTGGTAATAAAAAGAGAATAATATTCTTCTTACCAAATAATCCAACAACATCACAAATTACTAATTTAGTAAAGGAATACATACCACCTGGTATTTATTGCCTTCATTTCCTAAATAAATCTTTAGAACCTATTGTGATACGAGCTTTACAAGAATCGTTTAATTCAAATTCATTTACTTTGTACATCTCGAACTCTTTATTAGAAGACATCACAGAAGTTGATCTTCAACAAGAGAAAATTCAGCAATATCATGAGACTAAAACCTCTCATAGAGGAATCACTGAAAATATTGCATCCTTAAAGAAAAGATTCTATTGGCCCAATATCGAGAAAGACGTACAGAATTATGTCAAAGTATGCGAGATATGCAATAAAACCAAGTATGAACGTCAACCATACAAAATCATATTCAAACCAACACCCATTGGTATGAAACCTTTTGAACATATTTATATTGACACGTATATAATCAATAACCAGAAATTTCTGACCATTATTGATAGCTTTTCACAATTTGGTCAAGCCTCTCCTGTAAATACGAAAACAGCTGTTGAGATATCATCACAGTTATTGAAATATTTTAGTGATCATGGAATACCTCAAAAAATCACATCAGATAATGGAGCAGAGTTCAAAAATGCTATAATGGCAGATCTTTGTACATTATACAAAATTGAGTTTCATTACACAACTCCAAGAAACCCGAACTCGAATAGTCCAATCGAACAATTCCATTCGACACTACGTGAAAGTATAACGAGTTTGAAACTTCAAAACCCGAATAAGAGTATTATTGATCTAATGACAATCGCTATATTGAATTTTTTTAATAATAATAATAATAATAATGTTTATTTATTCACTTATAAAAATTTACATGGGTTTCAAAATAATACATATTTTTTAATTGTTCAAAACGGCACCTAGATGACCTAACATCTGTATGTGCCGGTGAAAACGTATAAAAACTACTAGATAATTTCAAGCAAATGTTTACCAACTAGTGATACATGCCTCAAATGCTAATATACAATATTCAAAAAAATATTCTAAACAGTTCTAAATTTTCAACAATAAACATTCTACATTTTTTTCGAAATAGACTATTTTTTTCAATCGTCTTTATTTCTAGGGGAATAATATTATAAATTTTGGGTGCTAAATAATTGACAAATCTAAGATTAACATTTTTTTTGCTTATCGGTATTTGGATGTGTTTGTTCACCCTGTTTCGCGTTTCATATATATGATTCACATAATTTTTTAAGTTTTCATTTTTATGGATAAAGGAACAAATCTCTAACATGTATAATGTCCTGACATTCAATATTTCATGAGTATACAGTTGTGCAGTTGAATATCTTCTACCTTTCTTGTTTATAACTTTGAGAATATAGTTCTGAACAGTGTTTAACTGTTTTAGAGAATTCCGATATAGACCACCCCACACAACTATACCATAACAGTAGTGTTCAAAGCCCGATTCGGATTCACCCCCCACTCCTCTGACGTCACATGACCTTGACGCGACCCCCCACTCATCTGACGTCACATGACCTTGACACCACCCCCCACTCCTCTGACGTCACATGACCTTGACACCACCCCCCACTCCTCTGACGTCACATGACCTTGACACCATCCCCCACTCCTCTGACGTCACATGACCTTGACACCACCCCCACTCCTCTGACGTCACATGACCTTGACCTTGGCCTTGAAATGTGACCTTGAGTACCCCCCACTTATTCTGATTTATAGAGAATTCATATTCATTCTTAGAATATATATTTTTCCAATTAGCTATAATTTCAATAATGAGCAATTATTCCTAATTCAACCTTGTCAGGATTTCATGAAAAAACAGTACAAAGGCACCGTCGATCTGGGGATTATTCCATGGTACCAAAAAAGTTCCCAGGCTCAAGTGAAATTTCAGATCAAAGGCGCTAACAATCTGGAAATTTTCCCACGGTACCAAAAAAGTTCCCACGCTCAAGTGAAATTTCAGATCAAAGGCGCCGTCGATCTAGAGATTTTCCCACGGTATTGAAAAAGTTCCCAGGCTCAAGTGCCCCCGTAGACGTGTGCTTCCTTGAGTCGGCCTTGACGCCCTTGACCTTGAGTTGCTCAAGGTCAGTTGTGCGACCCATAAGTTGGTATGTGAACTTGAGGTGTGACCATGAATTTCTTTCAATATTTTCAAGATCGCAGAATATTTTGATCTAGAGTTGGGGTGTGTATAATTGAAAATCCACTTCTCTAACATAGTTGACCTTGAATTGTTAGGTTTTAGCACCCCCCACAAACATCCACAACGGATTCCCCTCCCCCACTTCTCCAACATATTCGACCTTGAATATTCAGGTGTTAGCACCTCCCACCAACCGTGAGATGTATATAAATTCTTTTCCGATTGAGGAAAGTTGCCATAGTCACACGCCAGCATCGTTTGTAGTACGATATGTGACCTTCAACCTTCAAAGTCAACTAGAAATATTGTGTTTGTGAAGTATTCCGAAAGTGAGTGTGTGTTCAAGGTACCGTAAAAATTGTTACATTTTTCCTAAACTATGAGTATTTCAAAAGATACCTTGGTTGAAATCAATAATATGCTTAACAAAGATGTTAATTTTCTCGAAAGAAGAAAAATTTCTTCATTAAAGGTGGATGAAGTTTACATAATTAGAAAACTGGTGCCCATGGTAACACGGTTTGGTAAAACTATTCTTGTCACATTGTATGGAAAAACCGAAGATGTGGCTTTTGAAACATTTTTGCCAAAACGTGTAGCGGAAATGCTACCGGAGAACACCATCGAAATTATGAATTCTTCATCTGACAAATACACGCTGACATACTTGGGGCAAAGTTCGCAGTCATAAGGGGGCAACACTAAGTCTCTTTTAAATTTTGGATGTTTGGAATAGATTTTATATTATGGGGTGTACAAAATATTATTATTAATAGTTTTTGAAAAATGTAATGAGTTTTAGGGTATTGTAATTTGTATATATTAGAACACATTCATATTTCTAAAGATGTGTGACATCAGCAATAACACTCCAAGTGTTAATGAAGACTTGGATTTCTATGTGGCCTGGCTGGCGCGCAAATTGGGAGATATGGCCCAAGAAATATTACATTTTGAATATTTCAATGCGGATGTTCCTGCAAATGGTCAAAACGATTCAAAATATGTTCAAGATGCCATCAACTTTAATGCCGGAGCAAACTTATGCCGAAGATACTTATATGGTTCCTTCGGTCTTGACGAATTCTGTAGCCGAATGATCGAGGAAGACCTGAAAACATTCCTTATCGAAATACCACATATGCCAAGTGAATTGGTAACAGAATATGGTAGTTGGTGCAGGAAAGTGGTCTAACTCAAAAAGAAGAAAATAATGCACCTAAATAATTAAAATTAGTAAATTGTACCTTTGTAATAATACATTTTTGTGCATATTGGTTTGCGTTTTTGTTTTCATCCTTTACTTTTGGTTAGTTTCCCATATAAGCAAATGGTTGATAATTACAAGGTTAGTTCTAGTTGAAAATGGGACGTGCTAACAATACTATAGATAAATTTGGTCGACAAAGAGTATATAATAAACATCAGTTCTTACGTTGTACACAGAGAAATGGGTTCAAGTTAACTTTTGATGGTCACTATGATATTGACGGGAAGCGTCTATCAAATGTTGCAAAACCGATAGCAGATAATGACGTTAGTACCCAGGAGTTTGTGCTTGACAAAATTCGGTTGTTTCATCAACAAATGAAATATGCATTAGATGATTTAGAAAACCGTATAAACGAAAGATTTAAGAGCACAGATACAAAAATGGATGATATTGGAAACATCTATATAAGCAAAGATCTGGAGAATGATAAAAAAATACGTAATTTAGAACGATGGATGGAAAATAATGAAAAAAAGCTAATAAATATCGACACAAGAGTTAATAACTTCATTTCTTCATCGAAATGGGGAGCGTTAACAAAACAATAGATAAGTTTGGTCGCCAGAAGACAGTTCATGATGACAGATTTCAAATTTTACGTGGTGCGTCGGGAATTGGATTTATGCAAACACCCAATGATCAATTTAATAATGTGGGAAAGCGTTTGATGAATGTTGCAATATCGGAAACCAGTGATGATGCTACTACCCAACAATATGTGTTGACGGAGTTCCATAAAGTGCGCCAAGAGTTACCACAAACAATAAACAGAATATATCAGGCTATTCATGAAAGTTTGATAAGCGTTGATGACCGAATGGTTACATTTGAAAATAAAATAAAAAGATATGATGCACAGGAAGAAAATATTGTGAAGAAAATAGCTGATTTGGAAAAGTGAATGAAACAGGATATGAAAATATTGTTGGGTTTTGAGAGGAAGGCTGATAGTATGATTGCAGCTAGCAAAGTAAGAATATGACAAAAGCGCCCTTGAGAAAATGGATATTTATTATTTTTCAACAGTATTCACCATCGACCCCCACTTTCTCACCCGAAGCTCCCAGTATTTATACCCCCATATCTAAGTTAAAACTCATTAGTTTGTCTACACCTTCAACAGTTAAAGTTGGGAATCAGAAAAATGAATACTTCCGGTGCCAAACAGCAAAGCAGTCTATCACCAAGATTGGTGAATGCTAATGCACTAATTGAAATATCGGACACACCGATTTCGTCTAGTCGCCCAAGTCAAACAATACCCATATCAGATGTTGTTATCGACTTATCAGATGTGCCAATCTACTCACCCCAGGAGCAAAGCGAAAATTTTTCCTCGATAGTTAGCCAAGAAGGACAACGTTGGGGTTTGAGTGATGAAGAATGGCAAACCCCGCGAAGATCATCAGCAATATTTTTGCAGGATTCTCCACCATCTTTTTCCCATGAGTCATTTGGCCACGAAGGACAACGATGGGATTTGGGTGGAGAAGAATGGCAAATTCCTCGAAGGTCATCATCAATATTTTTACGGGATTCTCCGCCACATTTTTCCGATGCTTCATTCAGCCAAGAAGGACAGCGTTGGGATTTGGGTGAGGAAGAAGAATGGCAAACCCCACAAAGGTCATCCTCAATATTTTTACATGATTCTCAGCCATCTTTTTCCGATGCTTCGTTTAGTCAAGAAGGACAGCGTTGGGATTTGGATGAAGAAGAAGAAGAATGGCAAACCCCCCGAAGACCGCCATCAAGAATAATTATTCAAAATTCTCCACCATCTTTTTCCCACGAGTCATTTAGCCTAGAAGGATCCCATTGGGATTTAAGTGAAGAATGACAAATCCCATCATCACCATCTTTATTAAATTCACCACCGTACAGAAAATTTATGACTGTTTCTAAACTTTTAACTAACAATTTTGTACTAATACATATATTAAATCTGAAATAAAACCAAAAAATATTAAAAACTTATTTATTTATAAGCCTTATATTTTACAACTGGGTATACACTTAAAACTAGTATATATTTAAACAATATCAGACATTGTATGAAAATGAATTTCTCTAAAATCTTTCTAAAATAAATCCGATACCTGCAATCTAACAAAATGTCCCAATTGTTCGAGACTAGCCATTGTACTCAAAAGCCTATTGTCCTATTCGACGGATAGATTTATGCCCTCAAAATATCCCAGTTATTCGGAACACCTGCACTTTTACAAAATGTATTGTTTGAAAATACGTTTGTCTACGACTTTTCAAAAATAAATCCGACACCTGGCTTCTAACAAAATGTCCCAATTGTTCGAGCTTGCCATTGTAGTCAAAAGCCTATTGTCCTATTCGACGGATAGATTTAGGCTCTCAAAATATCCCAGTTATTCGGAACACCTGCACTTTTACAAAATGTATTGTATGAAAATACGTTTGTCTACGACCTTTCAAAAATAAATCCGACACCTGGCTTCTAACAAAATGTCCCAATTGTTCGAGCTTGCCATTGTAGTCAAAAGCCTATTGTCCTATTCGATGGATAGATTTATGCTCTCAAAATATCCCAGTTATTCGGAACACCTGCACTTTTACTAAATGTATTGTTTGAAAATACGTTTGTCTACGACCTTTCAAAAATAAATCCGACACCTGGCTTCTAACAAAATGTCCCAATTGTTCGAGCTTGCCATTGTAGTCAAAAGCCTATTGTCCTATTCGATGGATAGATTTATGCTCTCAAAATATCCCAGTTATTCGGAACACCTGCACTTTTACAAAATGTATTGTTTGAAAATACGTTTGTCTACGACCTTTCAAAAATAAATTCGTACAGTAACGTTATCTTCAACATACAGGGTGGACAATAAAACAGTGCAAAGTTTGAAAAATTTCAGGGTGTCGCAATTTCTTTTCAAACATACTCCTGCTTTTTTTCTGGGTTCAAGAAGAATCAGTAGTTCAATGGTAAAAAACAACTTGAAGGGTTTTTGAATAAATCTCGTAGTTTCGCAAAAATTTCAGTTCAACTGAAAAACGACTTTTATCACCCTGATTCTATGTCTCAGTTACTCAAAACAATTTTTTTGATTATTGTGGGTTCAACGTTTTCGTCTTTTTTGGTTTTGAGAAGATTTTATACAGGGTAAAAAAAAATAAGTTTTTATAACTCATTATTGGGAGGTTCGTAAAGATAATTGTATGTGGATAATTGGGCCTCAAATTAACTAAAGATAGCACGCGTCGTAACACGTAACATCAACTGCGATTTATAGGGGGCACAGTTTTATTTGTTAATTGATATGGCACCAATTTTTATTTTTTTTTTGCTTTATTGTATAACCATTCTGAGAGCAAAATATGATTATATTATGTTTCCTAGGTGAAAAAGCTATTCTGTTCTCGAGACGCCAAGATATTTGGTGAATTATTAGCACGTACCATGTCATAAGGGGGCTACTTATATACAGGGGTGGTAAAAAGTACCGGAACCGTTGAATCTCTTTAAGCCCACTTATGCTGCTTTCCCAGATTTCATTTTTCATTATCTGGAGGTTTCTGGACAAACAAAATTGGACAATGATCATAGCATAATCGATTATACTTGATTATCCTCGCGAAAAATAGCCTATTAAAGCAGATAAAGGTTGGTGAGTACCATATCAATTGACAAAGAGGATTGTGCCCCCTATTAATCTGAGTAGGTACATGTTACGTGTTTGGACGCATCCCAAATAGCATTTGGACGTCGGCCCTACGTCGCCGCACACAACCTGACGTTGGTTATTGACCACGGATTAATCATTTGCCGGCCCTTTTTTGCACTAATTTGAAACATTCAAATTTGAGTCGTGCCGACGTTGGTAACCAACTTCCGAAGTGCTGCATCATTCACCAAATGTAACGTTAATTTATGTTTAGGTATGTTAACGAAAAAATTTGAGATTTTGGTTCAATTTTAGTGATTTTATTTCCACCCCGGGAGCACCAATTCTCTACTTCCCAACCCTGATGCGACTTCTTTCGGAATCCATGTGAGATAAACGGCAATAGAGAACTGGGTATTGTAAAAAACAATAATGGCGTACTTATTTTTGTAGTGAAGGTAATTAATTAGAACTTGCTGGGCCCTTGTTGAGACCAAATATTGCTAACGCACTACACTTTACTGATACAAATGACCATGGTAGGTCGAAAAATATGCATGCCCCACGTATATCGTTGAAATTTATCAAATTTAATTTAAAAAACCAATAATAATAAAAAAGAAAAAAGTATATAGTCTAAGAAATTTGATTTAAAATCGTACTTAAAACATTAGAGGAATAATATTTTCTTGAAAATCTCCTGTTTACTGTCAATTTCATACATTAATTGGAAAATAAAAATAAAATTTTCGTAATGGCTGACAAGATGCCTCATCGACGTAGCCTTAAAATATGACGGAGTTGGTAGTTGAATTGATATTTTCTTAATCTAACCAAAGGAAAAGAAATCACCACCTAAAATTACGAAGAACAACCTTAAAGTCGGAGATACCACCAATTTGGACCATGCTGAGACGTTAGGAGCCGACCTCAGTTTTGGTTCCTCGAAAATTACTGAAGACGACGACAACATAACCTAATGTGTTTATTTATTTTGATTTGAATTTACTGTTGGAAACAGTTGAAATTATTTTATTCTATTTTATTTTTGATGCTGTGCTGTGTGTGTTAATTTTTGGATGGATTATTATGCATTGTGGCAAGGGTAGTCCCACTCCGAGTAGGATTATCTTTGATTGTGAGCAAGTTTCCCAATCAAAAGTTTTGCTTTTTTCTATAAAAATAAGCGGTGTGCCTATAGGCTTGTTTGGCTGGCATTTCAAAACAAAAAATTATATTACCTATTACTATAACAACAAAATTGGAGATTAATAATTGAAGATTATAACTTCTAAAGGGTCTAAGTGCCATCTTGATAATCTTTGGGATAATGTTTGGAAATGGTTCCAAGTCTCAACCCAATAATACAATCAAAAAGGGTCTATGTGGCAACAATACATGTTTTTGGTTCTGATATTGATTTAAAGATGGTGCAGAATGTAAGTAAAAGCTTTATATAAGCATGTTTGCAGTATTTTTCTCGTTTTTCTCCAAATCAAAATTTTAGCACGAATTTAGAAATTATACTTTTCAATTATTGATCGAGTTTGTGTTTTTGTCTTTTGTAAACGACGATAAGGTTGAGAGATTAGGTCTGTTTCTGCAGAAATCACAAACCAGTCAGAGTGAATTTCATTGGTTGAAACTAGTTTTCTGACTGTTTCTGACTGTTTTCAGTCAATGAAATTTGCTCTGACTGGTTATTTGTGATTTCTGTAGAAACAGACCGATTATGTTGTCTAACCTTCGACTCTTTTCGTAACCTTAATTGCATACCAATGCCATTGATGCCAACGTTATACCCAACAACAATTTAGCTAACAACTTTGGTTAAATTTTTTTAGCTAGATTTAAAGTATACGAATAAAGACGTCTAACCGTGGTCGATATTGGTTGGATTCATTGCTAAAAAACGTCCGTCAGAAGTTAACGTTTGCTCAACGTCGCCAGTTTTACCATAAAAAACTATACAATCGAAAACGTCTCATCTACGTTGACTACAACTATCATAAATGCCTGAGGTTAATTTAACGTCGGCTGGAGGTCGGGTATTTACTTCGACTGGAAAGTTAATAAGTGAGCTAAATTTCTACCAATTACAACGTCGGAACTAGTAAAAATCTAGTCGTAAGTCGGAAAAATGCTACTTGAGATACTATCTATAGTTACTCAGAGGCGCAATTATCTTCACGGACCATCCAATAATGAGTATTGAAAACTTACTTTTTTTCCACTCTGTATGACATCTTTTTGAAACAAGAAAAGAGGAAAACGACGAACCAACAATAATGAAGAACATTGTTTCGAATAACTGAGACAAAGAATCAGGATGATGAAAGTCATTTTTCAGTTAAATTGAAATTTCTGCAAAACTACGAGATTTATTCAAAAACCCTTCAAGTTGTTTTTTACCATTGAACTACTGATTCTTCTTGAACCCAGAAAAAAAAGCAGGAGTATGTTTGAAAAGAAATGGCGACGCCCTAAAATTTGTCAAACTTTGCACTGTTTTATTGTCCACCCTGTATGTTGAAGATAACGTTTCTGTTCATCAACACGATACCATATACCTTATACACCAAACAATGCGCCCCAATATGCTTCAAACCGCAATCAAATATCTCTTATACTTTCTGAGATATTTGACTTCAAAAATAGGCAAAAAATTTCATTATGCGTATCGAAGTTCTAGCAGTTTAGTTGTAACGCTGCATTGCATCCACGTACTGCTAAAAGAATTCGATTCAAAGATGTGTATGATAGTGATACTGATATTATTCATTTTAAATGTGACTGGTAGAAAAAAAAATAATAATAAAAATTCACTTAAAAATTATCCTTGTAAAATCTGAGAATGCAGAATTATTCTGAACTTTACAATGAAAATTTTGAGTATTTTCCTGATTGGTCTAATATAAGTAAAAGAAAAAAAAATGTAAAGGTCTTTAGTTTAACGGAAACTAAGCATTTCATTAACCAAGCACATTGACGATTATCCAATCCAGTTCCGCTTCATGAATCGAGGCTGATATAGTCTCGGTGTCCATTGATTGTTTTATCTATTCTTTGTCATGATATTCAAGTATGTTCGAAAAGACAAGCTCAAGCAAACAACAAATACATGCCCAACCATACTGATTATTTATATCGAAATACATCAGGTATGACTATTTTATCTGAATCATAGTTGGGCATGTATCTGTTGCTTGCTTGAGCTTGTCTTTTCGAACATACTTGAATATCATGACAAAGAATGGATAATACAATCAATGGTAACCGATGAAATATAGACTCGATTTATTTACCGAAAATGGATTGGATAATTATCAATGTGCTTGGTGAACATCCTGACTTTTCCCGTTAAACGTTGAATGATGCTTGCGGCGCTTGATTCATACCTACAAAGTGGTGACCTAAAAACTTTTTTACATTTTTTTGACCCTGGTGTGAATCGAACACACAACCTTCTGATTTGGAGTCAGACGCGCTAACCATTGCGCCACAGAGTCCTATATTTTATTGTTGCTAATTCAACTAGATATAACTGCTGGAACTTCGATACGCATAATGAAATTTTTTGCCTATTTTTGAAGTCAAATATCTCACAAAGTATAAGAGATATTTGATTGCGGTTTGAAGCATATTGGGGCGCATTGTTTGGTGTATAAGGTATATGGTATCGTGCTGATGAACAGAAACGTTATCTTCAACATACAGGGTGGACAATAAAACAGTGCAAAGTTTGACAAATTTTAGGGCGTCGCCATTTCTTTTCAAACATACTCCTGCTTTTTTTTCTGGGTTCAAGAAGAATCAGTAGTTCAATGGTAAAAAACAACTTGAAGGGTTTTTGAATAAATCTCGTAGTTTTGCAGAAATTTCAATTTAACTGAAAAATGACTTTCATCATCCTGATTCTTTGTCTCAGTTATTCGAAACAATGTTCTTCATTATTGTTGGTTCGTCGTTTTCCTCTTTTCTTGTTTCAAAAAGATGTCATACAGAGTGGAAAAAAAGTAAGTTTTCAATACTCATTATTGGATGGTCCGTGAAGATAATTGCGCCTCTGAGTAACTATAGATAGTATCTCAAGTAGCATTTTTCCGACTTACGACTAGATTTTTACTAGTTCCGACGTTGTAATTGGTAGAAATTTAGCTCACTTATTAACTTTCCAGTCGAAGTAAATACCCGACCTCCAGCCGACGTTAAATTAACCTCAGGCATTTATGATAGTTGTAGTCAACGTAGATGAGACGTTTTCGATTGTATAGTTTTTTATGGTAAAACTGGCGACGTTGAGCAAACGTTAACTTCTGACGGACGTTTTTTAGCAATGAATCCAACCAATATCGACCACGGTTAGACGTCTTTATTCGTATACTTTAAATCTAGCTAAAAAAATTTAACCAAAGTTGTTAGCTAAATTGTTGTTGGGTATAACGTTGGCATCAATGGCATTGGTATGCAATTAAGGTTACGAAAAGAGTCGAAGGTTAGACAACATAATCGGTCTGTTTCTACAGAAATCACAAATAACCAGTCAGAGCAAATTTCATTGACTGAAAACAGTCAGAAACAGTCAGAAAACTAGTTTCAACCAATGAAATTCACTCTGACTGGTTTGTGATTTCTGCAGAAACAGACCTAATCTCTCAACCTTATCGTCGTTTACAAAAGACAAAAACACAAACTCGATCAATAATTGAAAAGTATAATTTCTAAATTCGTGCTAAAATTTTGATTTGGAGAAAAACGAGAAAAATACTGCAAACATGCTTATATAAAGCTTTTACTTACATTCTGCACCATCTTTAAATCAATATCAGAACCAAAAACATGTATTGTTGCCACATAGACCCTTTTTGATTGTATTATTGGGTTGAGACTTGGAACCATTTCCAAACATTATCCCAAAGATTATCAAGATGGCACTTAGACCCTTTAGAAGTTATAATCTTCAATTATTAATCTCCAATTTTGTTGTTATAGTAATAGGTAATATAATTTTTTGTTTTGAAATGCCAGCCAAACAAGCCTATAGGCACACCGCTTATTTTTATAGAAAAAAGCAAAACTTTTGATTGGGAAACTTGCTCACAATCAAAGATAATCCTACTCGGAGTGGGACTACCCTTGCCACAATGCATAATAATCCATCCAAAAATTAACACACACAGCACAGCATCAAAAATAAAATAGAATAAAATAATTTCAACTGTTTCCAACAGTAAATTCAAATCAAAATAAATAAACACATTAGGTTATGTTGTCGTCGTCTTCAGTAATTTTCGAGGAACCAAAACTGAGGTCGGCTCCTAACGTCTCAGCATGGTCCAAATTGGTGGTATCTCCGACTTTAAGGTTGTTCTTCGTAATTTTAGGTGGTGATTTCTTTTCCTTTGGTTAGATTAAGAAAATATCAATTCAACTACCAACTCCGTCATATTTTAAGGCTACGTCGATGAGGCATCTTGTCAGCCATTACGAAAATTTTATTTTTATTTTCCAATTAATGTATGAAATTGACAGTAAACAGGAGATTTTCAAGAAAATATTATTCCTCTAATGTTTTAAGTACGATTTTAAATCAAATTTCTTAGACTATATACTTTTTTCTTTTTTATTATTATTGGTTTTTTAAATTAAATTTGATAAATTTCAACGATATACGTGGGGCATGCATATTTTTCGACCTACCATGGTCATTTGTATCAGTAAAGTGTAGTGCGTTAGCAATATTTGGTCTCAACAAGGGCCCAGCAAGTTCTAATTAATTACCTTCACTACAAAAATAAGTACGCCATTATTGTTTTTTACAATACCCAGTTCTCTATTGCCGTTTATCTCACATGGATTCCGAAAGAAGTCGCATCAGGGTTGGGAAGTAGAGAATTGGTGCTCCCGGGGTGGAAATAAAATCACTAAAATTGAACCAAAATCTCAAATTTTTTCGTTAACATACCTAAACATAAATTAACGTTACATTTGGTGAATGATGCAGCACTTCGGAAGTTGGTTACCAACGTCGGCACGACTCAAATTTGAATGTTTCAAATTAGTGCAAAAAAGGGCCGGCAAATGATTAATCCGTGGTCAATAACCAACGTCAGGTTGTGTGCGGCGACGTAGGGCCGACGTCCAAATGCTATTTGGGATGCGTCCAAACACGTAACATGTACCTACTCAGATTAATAGGGGGCACAATCCTCTTTGTCAATTGATATGGTACTCACCAACCTTTATCTGCTTTAATAGGCTATTTTTCGCGAGGATAATCAAGTATAATCGATTATGCTATGATCATTGTCCAATTTTGTTTGTCCAGAAACCTCCAGATAATGAAAAATGAAATCTGGGAAAGCAGCATAAGTGGGCTTAAAGAGATTCAACGGTTCCGGTACTTTTTACCACCCCTGTATATAAGTAGCCCCCTTATGACATGGTACGTGCTAATAATTCACCAAATATCTTGGCGTCTCGAGAACAGAATAGCTTTTTCACCTAGGAAACATAATATAATCATATTTTGCTCTCAGAATGGTTATACAATAAAGCAAAAAAAAAATAAAAATTGGTGCCATATCAATTAACAAATAAAACTGTGCCCCCTATAAATCGCAGTTGATGTTACGTGTTACGACGCGTGCTATCTTTAGTTAATTTGAGGCCCAATTATCCACATACAATTATCTTTACGAACCTCCCAATAATGAGTTATAAAAACTTATTTTTTTTTACCCTGTATAAAATCTTCTCAAAACCAAAAAAGACGAAAACGTTGAACCCACAATAATCAAAAAAATTGTTTTGAGTAACTGAGACATAGAATCAGGGTGATAAAAGTCGTTTTTCAGTTGAACTGAAATTTTTGCGAAACTACGAGATTTATTCAAAAACCCTTCAAGTTGTTTTTTACCATTGAACTACTGATTCTTCTTGAACCCAGAAAAAAAGCAGGAGTATGTTTGAAAAGAAATTGCGACACCCTGAAATTTTTCAAACTTTGCACTGTTTTATTGTCCACCCTGTATGTTGAAGATAACGTTACTGTACGAATTTATTTTTGAAAGGTCGTAGACAAACGTATTTTCAAACAATACATTTTGTAAAAGTGCAGGTGTTCCGAATAACTGGGATATTTTGAGAGCATAAATCTATCCATCGAATAGGACAATAGGCTTTTGACTACAATGGCAAGCTCGAACAATTGGGACATTTTGTTAGAAGCCAGGTGTCGGATTTATTTTTGAAAGGTCGTAGACAAACGTATTTTCAAACAATACATTTAGTAAAAGTGCAGGTGTTCCGAATAACTGGGATATTTTGAGAGCATAAATCTATCCATCGAATAGGACAATAGGCTTTTGACTACAATGGCAAGCTCGAACAATTGGGACATTTTGTTAGAAGCCAGGTGTCGGATTTATTTTTGAAAGGTCGTAGACAAACGTATTTTCATACAATACATTTTGTAAAAGTGCAGGTGTTCCGAATAACTGGGATATTTTGAGAGCCTAAATCTATCCGTCGAATAGGACAATAGGCTTTTGACTACAATGGCAAGCTCGAACAATTGGGACATTTTGTTAGAAGCCAGGTGTCGGATTTATTTTTGAAAAGTCGTAGACAAACGTATTTTCAAACAATACATTTTGTAAAAGTGCAGGTGTTCCGAATAACTGGGATATTTTGAGGGCATAAATCTATCCGTCGAATAGGACAATAGGCTTTTGAGTACAATGGCTAGTCTCGAACAATTGGGACATTTTGTTAGATTGCAGGTATCGGATTTATTTTAGAAAGATTTTAGAGAAATTCATTTTCATACAATGTCTGATATTGTTTAAATATATACTAGTTTTAAGTGTATACCCAGTTGTAAAATATAAGGCTTATAAATAAATAAGTTTTTAATATTTTTTGGTTTTATTTCAGATTTAATATATGTATTAGTACAAAATTGTTAGTTAAAAGTTTAGAAACAGTCATAAATTTTCTGTACGGTGGTGAATTTAATAAAGATGGTGATGATGGGATTTGTCATTCTTCACTTAAATCCCAATGGGATCCTT
The DNA here is from genome assembly GCA_917834065.1 of Ceutorhynchus assimilis. Lineage (NCBI taxonomy): Eukaryota > Metazoa > Arthropoda > Insecta > Coleoptera > Curculionidae > Ceutorhynchus > Ceutorhynchus assimilis. The sequence continues at coordinate 15,815,986 of OU892289.1, forward strand.
CTAGGCTAAATGACTCGTGGGAAAAAGATGGTGGAGAATTTTGAATAATTATTCTTGATGGCGGTCTTCGGGGGGTTTGCCATTCTTCTTCTTCTTCATCCAAATCCCAACGCTGTCCTTCTTGACTAAACGAAGCATCGGAAAAAGATGGCTGAGAATCATGTAAAAATATTGAGGATGACCTTTGTGGGGTTTGCCATTCTTCTTCCTCACCCAAATCCCAACGCTGTCCTTCTTGGCTGAATGAAGCATCAGAAAAATGTGGCGGAGAATCCCGTAAAAATATTGATGATGACCTTCGAGGAATTTGCCATTCTTCTCCACCCAAATCCCATCGTTGTCCTTCGTGGCCAAATGACTCATGGGAAAAAGATGGTGGAGAATCCTGCAAAAATATTGCTGATGATCTTCGCGGGGTTTGCCATTCTTCATCACTCAAACCCCAACGTTGTCCTTCTTGGCTAACTATCGAGGAAAAATTTTCGCTTTGCTCCTGGGGTGAGTAGATTGGCACATCTGATAAGTCGATAACAACATCTGATATGGGTATTGTTTGACTTGGGCGACTAGACGAAATCGGTGTGTCCGATATTTCAATTAGTGCATTAGCATTCACCAATCTTGGTGATAGACTGCTTTGCTGTTTGGCACCGGAAGTATTCATTTTTCTGATTCCCAACTTTAACTGTTGAAGGTGTAGACAAACTAATGAGTTTTAACTTAGATATGGGGGTATAAATACTGGGAGCTTCGGGTGAGAAAGTGGGGGTCGATGGTGAATACTGTTGAAAAATAATAAATATCCATTTTCTCAAGGGCGCTTTTGTCATATTCTTACTTTGCTAGCTGCAATCATACTATCAGCCTTCCTCTCAAAACCCAACAATATTTTCATATCCTGTTTCATTCACTTTTCCAAATCAGCTATTTTCTTCACAATATTTTCTTCCTGTGCATCATATCTTTTTATTTTATTTTCAAATGTAACCATTCGGTCATCAACGCTTATCAAACTTTCATGAATAGCCTGATATATTCTGTTTATTGTTTGTGGTAACTCTTGGCGCACTTTATGGAACTCCGTCAACACATATTGTTGGGTAGTAGCATCATCACTGGTTTCCGATATTGCAACATTCATCAAACGCTTTCCCACATTATTAAATTGATCATTGGGTGTTTGCATAAATCCAATTCCCGACGCACCACGTAAAATTTGAAATCTGTCATCATGAACTGTCTTCTGGCGACCAAACTTATCTATTGTTTTGTTAACGCTCCCCATTTCGATGAAGAAATGAAGTTATTAACTCTTGTGTCGATATTTATTAGCTTTTTTTCATTATTTTCCATCCATCGTTCTAAATTACGTATTTTTTTATCATTCTCCAGATCTTTGCTTATATAGATGTTTCCAATATCATCCATTTTTGTATCTGTGCTCTTAAATCTTTCGTTTATACGGTTTTCTAAATCATCTAATGCATATTTCATTTGTTGATGAAACAACCGAATTTTGTCAAGCACAAACTCCTGGGTACTAACGTCATTATCTGCTATCGGTTTTGCAACATTTGATAGACGCTTCCCGTCAATATCATAGTGACCATCAAAAGTTAACTTGAACCCATTTCTCTGTGTACAACGTAAGAACTGATGTTTATTATATACTCTTTGTCGACCAAATTTATCTATAGTATTGTTAGCACGTCCCATTTTCAACTAGAACTAACCTTGTAATTATCAACCATTTGCTTATATGGGAAACTAACCAAAAGTAAAGGATGAAAACAAAAACGCAAACCAATATGCACAAAAATGTATTATTACAAAGGTACAATTTACTAATTTTAATTATTTAGGTGCATTATTTTCTTCTTTTTGAGTTAGACCACTTTCCTGCACCAACTACCATATTCTGTTACCAATTCACTTGGCATATGTGGTATTTCGATAAGGAATGTTTTCAGGTCTTCCTCGATCATTCGGCTACAGAATTCGTCAAGACCGAAGGAACCATATAAGTATCTTCGGCATAAGTTTGCTCCGGCATTAAAGTTGATGGCATCTTGAACATATTTTGAATCGTTTTGACCATTTGCAGGAACATCCGCATTGAAATATTCAAAATGTAATATTTCTTGGGCCATATCTCCCAATTTGCGCGCCAGCCAGGCCACATAGAAATCCAAGTCTTCATTAACACTTGGAGTGTTATTGCTGATGTCACACATCTTTAGAAATATGAATGTGTTCTAATATATACAAATTACAATACCCTAAAACTCATTACATTTTTCAAAAACTATTAATAATAATATTTTGTACACCCCATAATATAAAATCTATTCCAAACATCCAAAATTTAAAAGAGACTTAGTGTTGCCCCCTTATGACTGCGAACTTTGCCCCAAGTATGTCAGCGTGTATTTGTCAGATGAAGAATTCATAATTTCGATGGTGTTCTCCGGTAGCATTTCCGCTACACGTTTTGGCAAAAATGTTTCAAAAGCCACATCTTCGGTTTTTCCATACAATGTGACAAGAATAGTTTTACCAAACCGTGTTACCATGGGCACCAGTTTTCTAATTATGTAAACTTCATCCACCTTTAATGAAGAAATTTTTCTTCTTTCGAGAAAATTAACATCTTTGTTAAGCATATTATTGATTTCAACCAAGGTATCTTTTGAAATACTCATAGTTTAGGAAAAATGTAACAATTTTTACGGTACCTTGAACACACACTCACTTTCGGAATACTTCACAAACACAATATTTCTAGTTGACTTTGAAGGTTGAAGGTCACATATCGTACTACAAACGATGCTGGCGTGTGACTATGGCAACTTTCCTCAATCGGAAAAGAATTTATATACATCTCACGGTTGGTGGGAGGTGCTAACACCTGAATATTCAAGGTCGAATATGTTGGAGAAGTGGGGGAGGGGAATCCGTTGTGGATGTTTGTGGGGGGTGCTAAAACCTAACAATTCAAGGTCAACTATGTTAGAGAAGTGGATTTTCAATTATACACACCCCAACTCTAGATCAAAATATTCTGCGATCTTGAAAATATTGAAAGAAATTCATGGTCACACCTCAAGTTCACATACCAACTTATGGGTCGCACAACTGACCTTGAGCAACTCAAGGTCAAGGGCGTCAAGGCCGACTCAAGGAAGCACACGTCTACGGGGGCACTTGAGCCTGGGAACTTTTTCAATACCGTGGGAAAATCTCTAGATCGACGGCGCCTTTGATCTGAAATTTCACTTGAGCGTGGGAACTTTTTTGGTACCGTGGGAAAATTTCCAGATTGTTAGCGCCTTTGATCTGAAATTTCACTTGAGCCTGGGAACTTTTTTGGTACCATGGAATAATCCCCAGATCGACGGTGCCTTTGTACTGTTTTTTCATGAAATCCTGACAAGGTTGAATTAGGAATAATTGCTCATTATTGAAATTATAGCTAATTGGAAAAATATATATTCTAAGAATGAATATGAATTCTCTATAAATCAGAATAAGTGGGGGGTACTCAAGGTCACATTTCAAGGCCAAGGTCAAGGTCATGTGACGTCAGAGGAGTGGGGGGTGGTGTCAAGGTCATGTGACGTCAGAGGAGTGGGGGATGGTGTCAAGGTCATGTGACGTCAGAGGAGTGGGGGGTGGTGTCAAGGTCATGTGACGTCAGAGGAGTGGGGGGTGGTGTCAAGGTCATGTGACGTCAGAGGAGTGGGGGGTCGCGTCAAGGTCATGTGACGTCAGAGGAGTGGGGGGTGAATCCGAATCGGGCTTTGAACACTACTCATAACGTATTATTGATTCAACAATGGCTTTATAAACTGAAGTTAAAAGTTGTTTGTTTAAAATTTCTCTTAGCACATAAAATTTGTGAATTAATTTCCTTAAATTATTTGTAAGGTAAAGAACATGATGATCCCATTTCAAATGTTTGTCAATAACAATGCCAAGATATTTTGTGTATGATGTTTCTCTAATATTGTCATCAAAATTTTCAATACGTATATAAGTAAAATCAGGACGATCAGCTTCAGTAGGAGAGAATGCTATATAATTTGTTTTTTGCACGTTAAGCGTCAATTTAAAATTGTCAAGCCAGTCTTTTACCTTGGATAGCCCAGCCATTGTTTTTTTTTTTACATTGTGCCATGTCTTAGCTGAGAATACTGCTGCTGTATCGTCTGCGTATGAAATTAGGGAGCCATTATCAATCAGTAGGTCCGTCAAAGCGTTTATGAATGTGATAAAGAGTATTGGACCCAAAACGGTTCCTTGGGGTACTCCTATTTTAACCCTTAAAGGATCACTAATTGTGTCTCCGATCTTCAGATACTGTTTCCTTTGACTCAGGTAGCTCTCGAAGACACTCAGCACGGTGCCCCTAATACCATATCCAAACAGCACGTCTAGGAGCAGGTTATGGGGCACCGTGTCGAATGCCTTCGCCAGGTCCAGAAACACTGCGATACACTTCTCACTCCTATCCAAGTTCTCTGTTATTTGTTTGGTAAGTTCATGGAGCGCATCAGAGGTCCCAGAACCACTCAAAAATCCATACTGTCTCTTTGAAAGGATATTGTTTATTTGAAAAAAATTAAGTAGTCTGTCTTTAACACATTTCCCAAAAATTTTTGAGAAATTATTTATTACACTAATGGGCCTATAGTTACTTATGTTTGACTTGTCTCCTGATTTAAAAATTGGAGTCACAATTGAAATTTTAAATTGATCAGGAACTCTACCACTACTGAAAATCAAGTTAATTATATGTACTAAGGGTTTGGTTAAATATTCATGAGTTTTCTTTATAAGTTTAGCATCGATTTTGTCCATTCCAGGGGCACTGTCGTTTTTTATTTGACTTATATGTTTTATTATTTCGTTAGCATCGACAGGCTTCAGAAATAAAGAGTGTAAAATATCTGAGTTTATTTTTTGTTCGTTTACTGGTTTTTGTATTTTATTTGACATATTAATTCCAATTTCAATAAAATAGTTATTACAAAAATTTGCCATATTTTTTTCATTATAACAACAGTACTCATAGTACAATGAATCACACCCCTTTTCAAGTGATTAAAGGAGATTTGAATTATGCCATACCGATTGAACAAACGGAAAATAAACTAACAACTGACTATATAACAAGTTTGGCAGAATCCCTTGCAAATTTGAATAAAGAAATTCAAGAAAAATTATTAGCGAAACAAACAAAGTCTTTAGAATCACGTAATAAAAATCATGAACCTGAACCAGAATTATAAGATCCAATCTTTGTAAAACAATTTAATAGAGACAAGATAAGTCCGCGTTATGATAGCAATACACAGAATCGCTTTGCTAAACAAAATGTTAAACGACAATAATTTTTTTCAGGTACTCCGAGATGAATCCATTAGTATTCCTAACTATCGTTGGAGTCACCCAAGCGTATACATTGATGACGGTAGAAAATCCTATTTTACCAATTTCTTTAGGAACTACTTACGTAACAACTCAACATAACACGGCCTATTATCACATAAACACGACTATTATCATACAAAGTATCCATAAATTGGAAATCACCTTAATGAAATTATCTGACACTCTTAACAAAACAACATGGTCAAACCAATTTGTTGCACTGTTTCAAACAAATATTGAAAACAGTCATTCTCAAATTAAGATTATGAAACAAGTAATCAGAACTTATCAAGACCGAAAACGTAATAAAAGAGGTCTATTAAATTTCATGGGCACAGCACAAAAATGGCTCTACGGAACCCTAGATGCTGAAGATGGCGCAAGATATGATTCTTATATCCAGACGCTTAATGATAATCAAAAGACTCTCAATGAAGATCTAAAAACACAAGCTCAAGTATTGAAACAAGTTACAAAAACATTTCACGATCAATTTTTAACTATTGAATCTAACCAAAAGGTTATCACAGGAAAATTACAAAATATTTCCTTGGAAAACCAAAATTTCCACTCAATGTTAACCTTTAATCTAATATTGAACAACATCAATATTCAAAGTAATAAAATAAGGAATCTTATTGATCATGTGCAATTAGCAATAAATTTTGCACAATTGGGAATAATGCATTATACTATTTTACAGCATAATGAATTAAATCAAATATTAACGAATATACCCAAAAGTCAGCAAGTACCTTTTGATAATAAAATCAAGTATTACGAGACAATGAAAACTCAAGTAAAAATCCAAACTGAGTTATTTATATTTGTTATACACACATCAATGATTGATCCCAAGCCCTTTATATTGTATAAAATCTATCCAATTCCTATCCAAGAACTTACCATTAGGAATAAGTACCCTTATCTATTACTTACTACGGACATTTACTACAATACGTTATGGGAATGCCTGAAAGTCGAAAGTGTGTACCTTTGTAACCAAGAAGAGCTGAAGCAAGAAGAATCATGTGTCTACGACCTGATTACTGACCTACCACAACAATGTCCTTTCACTAAAGTGAAATATGAAAAACCCACAGTGAGACAACTCCCGAATGGACAACTATTAGTCATTCCTAAGAAAAGCCTGACCATAGTTATTCAATGTGACAAGACAAACCATATGGAAATAATAACTAATCCAACGCTAGTTTCTTTTGAGAAATGTTTTGTGAAAATCCAAAATCAAACATTTTCAAAAACCAGCGAGAACTTCAATTTTGAACTGAAGATTCCAAGAATAGACATCCCTGAACTTCCAGAGAACGCAACAACATTGGAACTTCAAGAAAATAACCAAGAAGACTTAGAAGAAGCCTTCAAGACGACGAAACAAATAAGAGTTCATAATCTAAAAGAATTGTATTTTGAACACTCTTATTTAAACACATATGTAATCATAGGTTTAAGTCTTGCTATTTTATTTTTAATTTTACTGTTTTACTGTTTTAGGAAATATAAAACTTCAGAAAAAGGTTGTGCAAATGTGCAAATTGAATTGTCTGATTTGAATTCACAACAATCCACTTTTGCAACATCTTAAGGAGGGAGGAGTTATATTAACCAATTGCCATGCTGATTTATAATCAATTATTTATTTTTTATATGCTTTAATATGCTTACCCCTTTCCTCTAGGACTTTTTAAATACATTGTTGTAAAGTAAACATCAAATTGCTATGTCGGCATTAAATGTTTATTTAAGCCGATGCAGCCCCATAAGGAGCGTTCATTTGTTTTCTGGCTTTAGCCTGTAGCAATTTGATCCGAATATTTTCTTTTGTCACCTCTGTATTTTAATCAACAAAATAAATGTTTTTTAAAATACAAGTTTCTGAATCGAAAATATAATTTGCTTTCCACGCTGTGTTCGATATAATAAATATATTGAATATCGATAATTAACAAGTGCTTTTATTTCTTAGTCCATTTCCCAATAGGTTATGATCCCAGTGTACGTGTATTCATTGCGGTTGTGAAAACCGGGAGTGTTTAATGTGACAATGGAAGATTTGAAACTAAAAAGAAACAAAAGTATTCATGCTAACAGAGCTTGAACTTAGATAACAACACCAGAGCTCAGCAATTTAGAAATAATTATCGTTGAGGATATTTTAAAATCGATTTTAAAAGACGCAATTTCGAAAAAAAAAATCAAGTCTCTGAAACACAATGAAAAAAGTGAAACAAAACAATTCCATCAATGAAAAAAAAAATGGAACCCTTATAACAGTAACCAAAAAGGGCACAATTAGTATTCCCAGTAATATGGGCATACCAGGAAAGTCTTTAGTATAGGCTGGACTGTCCAGAGAGGTTCCTTACAATTTGCTCTCCGTAAGAAAAATGCAAAGGGCTAGTATGAATATTGCTTAAAAAAAAAAAAAGTGGTAGTATTTACAAAGGTGGTAAGCTTATAATTGAGGGGGTCAGAAGTAAAAGGGTTTAAGTGCATTTTTGATGGTTTTGAGATAATTAGCATTAAAGTTTAGGAGTGTTTGAAAATTTCAGTGAATATTTGAAAAATAGGTTTTTATTGGATGATTTGATTCATATTGTTGAAATAATGATGGCAAATCGTTAATTCGTATATTTTTTTCATATGGTCTATTTTGAAAATTATGTACTTAAATCAACTTTATCATTTAAAATAAATTAGAAGTAAAACGATTTAAGTGCAGCTATAACTTATAAAAAAAACACATCAACATTTTACAATCATTAAACTAAATTTTATTAATAAAAAATGGTTATACAAGTATTTATGTTATTCATAATCTGATTCCAGTACCATACTGACTTCTTCATCTTCAGTATCTTGAGCTGAAACCTGTTGGGTGCCACTTATAGATTGAGCATCAGCATCATGCTTCACATTTGTGTAGAATGAATGGTAGAGGGGGGGATGTAGTCTAAGAGGCTTATAAGATTTTTATACGTTGCTGTTTTTATTTTTATTGTAGTTTGGTTGAGGGGTTTCAAAGTTAAAAAATGGAAAGATGGACGGCGGCCAAATTTTGACACTCCTAACTCCTATATAGAACACAGTGAAAACTCAATGTTTTCGTCTAACGTAGGTTTATATTTGAATGAAAGTTTTTCCGATTTGAGATATGCAAACCAATAAGTACCTATTTTATAGTTTTCATCTTAGTTTTTATTAATATTTTAGTTTAATATACTCACCGTCACTTTCTGTGTCACTATCCATTGGTTTAAATAAAACTAAACAATATTATTTAGATATTAACAAAAAAACAATAACACTGATGAACACCCTATATCACAAAGAATGACCACAGAATATCGCCTATGCCTAGGTTAGTGTGTGGTAAAAAGGTTCAAGTGCACTTGAATCCATTTACTTCCAAATGAAATCAACATCCCTTTACTTAAGTTTTTTTGTTGGGTTGATAGATGGCAGTAATAGCGCGAAATGCACTTGAATCTTTTCACTACCAAATAATAATCGCTTTCAACTATATGAATATTCACTTAAATCATTTTTTATAAAAAGTGCACTTGAACCCTTTTACTTCTGACCCCCTCAATTTATGGGTAAGTCTTTGAACACTTTAATAATAATTGCTCTTGACCTCACTGTTATTGGAAATCTAAAAAAAAAACACTATTGTTCAAGCAAATAGTGACGATTAAATAAAAATAAAAATAATCAATTTGTGGTTTGAACGATTGGTCCACATTGGTGAGGTTTAAATTATTAAATTATTATAACAAAAAAAAAAAATAGAGATCGAGGACTTAGGGTGCAAATCGATCAGGTTATACAATGAGTATTTATGTGGAGCGTGCATAAACAAGCGCGACTTCCATTTCAAAAACATTGTACTGTTTGTGCATGAATTTACTTACTATTGTGTAACATATTTGATGAGTCATAAGTCATATGTATTTTGTATGTTTCAAGATTCAGTTGCTGAAAGTGGGGCACATTTCAATTTACAGATTTTCAATGTATTCTGTGACAATGAAGGTGAATATCTAGCTACTGAAATGAGAGATTTTTGGTATGCAAAAAGATAAGTCATCATTTGACAATTCCATGAACCCCACAAATTAAATGATGCAGCTATATAGAAAAAAAAAAGTTGGAAGCAGTTTTAACTGCAACATTCTCACTTAGTTTGACCCCTATTAAAACTTTAAAAGAATTTGAAACACCATAGGAAATGTGGCGTAGTAAAAAGCCTCAAGTAAAATATTCATGTGTTTGGTTCCATAATACCGTTTATAGGTACATAAAAACCAGGAAAACAAAATTTGATATCAAATCCTGGAAAGCTGTACTGGTTGGTTATAAACCAAATGAATATGAAGTGTGGGATGTGGTTAGTCATAAGTTTATTGTAGTCAAGGATATTATTGTAGATATGACAAATTTGTTTTTGTTCTCCAAGCCTTTTAATCTGCATAAAGCTGATTCCTCTGACTATTTGTCAAGATCAGTAGTTAATAATAAGCTTGAAAAAGTGAATGTAGAACACTTTTGATTCTAAAGCTGATTCCTCTTACTATTTGTCAAGAACAGTAGTTAATCATAAACTTGAAAAAGTAAATGCAGAACACTTATGGTCATAAAGCTGATTCCTGATGTATTTATATCTTAGACAAAGGTGCAATATGTGAAATTATTTATGTAGTTCTGTAGATGATATTTGCCACTGCAGATAATAATACAATTAATAGTTTAAAAAGGGATTTGCCAAATAACTGTTCTATGTTTTATTTGAAAGACAGTAAACTATTTTTGGGTAATAAAATTAAAAGGTAATCAAAAACAAAAATAACTCTTGATCAATTTTCATATAGGTACAGTTCCAATGTACATGAAAAATATTTTACATAAATTTAATATGAATGACTGTTGTGCCATCAGTTGTGTCAGCACTCCACTTTCTAGTAAACTGAATTTGATTGGTTTAAATTCAGAAGAAAAACATGATAGCCCTTCCGGAATCTAATCGTCTGTTTAATGTATATTATGTTATGTATATCAAGCCTGATTTAAGTACCACTGTTAATATTCTGAGCAGGTATTAAAACAAGAATAATAAAGAGTTTTGGCAATATTTGAAAAGGGTCCTTAAATATCTTAAGGGTAAAATCAATGTGAAGTTGATACAATATTTTAGTTGTAAATATATTAATTTCTTGAGTGATTCTATTAATCCTGACTAAGAAGGTGGAGATGCATGATATAAACAATATAAAAGGCACAACAGGATATTTATTTAAACTGTTTGAAATTTGTGTGATATGTTGGAATACAAAAAGGCAGTTGTCAGTAGCGGAATCATCTACTGAAGCCGAATATATGGTTTTCCTTTTAAAGCTGTCACAGAAGTTCTTTGGTTAAAATCATTAGCAGAAAATATGCATAAACATTAATATCAGAGTCAATTAGACCTAGGAGGACAACAATGGACCTCAATAAGTATTACAAATAATCCAACAAATCACAAAAGATCAAATCATATTGAATGGATCGTAATTAATATAAAATATTAATTTGTCCGCAGATAAACCACTAGCAGACATGTTCACCAAACCATTGATGCAAGTGAAATTTGAGAAATTAGAATGGAATTAGGCTTAGTAAATAAGTTAAATGGTTTGATTGGGTTTTTCTGGGTTTTCCCTAATCCCGAGCAGCAAATGCTGGACCGTTATTGTAATTTTCCCCAGAAAACACACACATAAGGAAAGCGGGCCTATTTATGTTATACTAGGTTTAAGTTGTATTACACTTTTAGTATAATTGATCAAATTTTTGAGGTGGCGTGTTGGATAAACTGATATTCATATCAGTGAAACAAAAATTAATAAATTAAACTTTGATTATCAGCCTATACTTTGCTAATTTATATCGCAGCTATGGATGACTGAATGTGTTTATAATAGTTTTTATATGTAAGGTAAACAGATGAGGAATCGTTTACTTAAGAAAGAGTTTGTAATTCTTTGTCTTGATGTTGAGTCAGTTCGTATACTTATTTCTATGAGTTCACACGCTCTGCTTTCCACGCTGTGTTCGATATAATAAATATATTGAATATCGATAATTAACAAGTGCTTTTATTTCTTAGTCCATTTCCCAATAGTATTGAGGTTTACTTTGAGTTCCCCCATTGGAATTTCCTGTCGGGCTTTTGGGGGAAAATATAAAAAAAATTTACTATTTTTCACCATGAATGTGTAAAAGGGAATAAAACAAACAAAATATCTACCTAAATGTTAATAGCTGCTTTATTTTTTTTCTTGTAGAACAAATTGACAACTTGAGCCCTCTGTCTCACAGGGCGTCGTCCTTACTTCTAGTAGAATAATAAGTAGGTATTTAAGTAGTCCGCTTCCTTGCACAGGTAAAATTATTCCATTTACGAATTTTCTAGTCATCAGGCAGTAGGCAGTGTTGCCAGATTGTGCATAATTTCCCCAACTTGTGGGTGATTTATAGGTTTTCATAGAATACCAAAATAAGTTGAAAATTCGATACATTTCAACAGACGGCAACGTTGTGACTAAAAAAATAGCCAGGGATCCGGCATTTCAATACTATGGACATTTTCATGTTAAAACGAAGTGATATTTGAATTAAAATAACTTGCTCGTTATCAATGATGACACTGACATACACATTTACTGATGCTTCAAGGATGCAACCTGCATAAAAGAATGAATAAATTGTTATTTTGTGGTGCCGTCCCTATGATTTATGTTACAGTGGCTTGTAAGGGGTGAATGCAGATTAGTCACCCTTTTATCTGCAACACCAAAGTACAACGTTAATAAAACATATTGAACTAAAACCACCCCATGCACCGATGTTATTTATTTTACGAATATAGATGATCCATTTAAGTCTCAATACTTTTTTTTTTCATTAGTCCGTTCCAAGCCATTTACTTTAATTGACGTTGGTTTTATTAAAATTTTGACTTGGCCCATCTAGACATCTAGAGGGTAGATCTAGATTAGGAAATAAATCTGACTCAGATTATCTGAGTATTATTACTAGCACAAGTTATTACTAGTACCTATACTATTACTTGAGTAACATACCAGCACTTTCTATAATAATTTTAACTTCAAAATTTATTTAATGAGAAAATGCCTTAACAGGTGTAATATAAAGTTGACAGAAAACATACCTATATTTCCAGATAAAATCAAAATCAAGTTCCGCTCTCATCAATTGGATCTTTTATCCGACGTCAAAAAATATCGTTGCCACGATAAAGTAAAATAGATAAAAATAGAAATTCGTTACTATTCGCTTCGGAATAAGAGCCCGAAAAATTGAAACATTTCCTCGGCATAGATTTGAGATGCATATTTCAATATCCTGTCGAGGCTCAATCTTGTTATCTCCATCGATGGAATATTTTATTTAAAGATTTCGTTATATGCTTTAAAAATGGGCGCGTGTTTGTGCGAATCGTGGAGGGCTTGTTAGCTTTTTGTTGATATGGCACGAATCCCATATAGGTAGGAGTTATATTGAACGATTCCCATATCGACTAATGTTAAATTAGTCAATCAATGTATTGTTTTAAGAAGCATACCAATTGCTCGCCTACGATGACATCACAATTGTTGACGTTTTTAGTGAATATTGCTAACTTGCATTTATTGTTTATAAAAAGCGGTGCAGCCATGCACAATTGTTCTTTTGCTTTCATGCTTTGCAGCAGCAACTAGTTCCACCAGTCTTCATATGTTTCTTTACTTTTACTTTTAAATAAAATAAAGTTTTTAAAAAAGTAAAGTTTCTTATTTGAAACTTAATTGGCGCAGTCGTGCGGATAATTTTTTACAGTTTTTTTTCGTAAAAAACCGGATGTTCAGAGTGCACAAGTTTTTCCGAATTTCGAGATCGTGACCCGCGAATTACTAAAGACAATCGAACTGAATCTATAAGTGATAACTTGGATTACAGTGAAAATTGGATTGCAGTGAAACCTGGATTACAGTGATCATTGGAGTGAAATTTGAGGAAATTCCTGTCCACTTCACTTGGTGTTAACTGGACATAAGAAACATTGAGAACCAACGTATAAATAGTGAGAGTGTTACTGTTATTAGCATCGAGCCTAGTAAGTAAACCTTTCCCTAATATTTTGTTATTGGTGTTTCATATTTAAGAGTTATTTTTGGATTTTTCTTGAATTCTTTTGCAAAGGTTTTAACCTATTTTTTCAAGAAAATCTACTTTTTATTTTTTTGGATAAAACATTCTTTAATCCTATTATTTTAATTTTCAATTTTTAATTCTAAAATAAAACTTGTTTAATTAAAGTTTTCTTTTATGTCTGAATCTGAATCAGATACTGAAGAATATCTAAGTCAATTATATCAATTAAGACCTAATATTCAATCAACTAGACAAAACAGAAACATGGGTGAAAATTTGAAATCCATAGTTCAACTTTTGAAGCCTTTTGGTGGCGAAACTCAATATCTGGAGTATTTCATTAGTAATATTGATGAATTTTATCACACTTATTATGTAGGGGATCCTGCCCAAAAAGAATATGTAATAACTGCGATAAAATCAAAGCTTATCAATGATGCTGGAAATTTTTTGATGACACGTCCAGATTTAAAATCATGGATAGATATTAAAGGAGCTCTAAGAATTAAATATGGAGATCCTTATTCTCGTCAAAATTTGATTCAAGAATTAATGTATGCATCAAGAAACCAAAAGGAATCAATTTACGAATATTTAGAAAGATTGAAAGCTCTTAATCACCGAATTACTTCAAAAATAATGTGTGACAGTAATTTGTTAGCAGTTGTAGCTCAAAATGAAGTTACAGCAGTACAGAATTTGATAACAAATTCACCAGTTGAGCTTAGAACAATCTTAATGGTTCAGAATCCTATAACATTAGACGCAGCAACATCTTTTGTACTAAACTATCAGATGGCTGAGAATCATATGAAATTTAACAAAAATCAAAATAATTCCTTTTCGAATTTTAAGACAAAAAATAACCAAACATTTCAACACCAACAAAACAATACACAACAACAACAAAGACAACAAAACCCGTATTTCCATGTGAAGCCACAATTTCCTTCACAACCAATAAACTTACAGACAAAAGCAATAACCCATAAATTCCCTACTAGTTCGGGTACGTTTGGTAAAAATTACAACAAAACAAATGTTTTTAAACCAAACAGTAACCTTCCCTTAACAAAACCGACACCTATGTCTGGTGTATCTATTCAACCAAGAAGACAAGATTCCCAAATTAATAGACGAAATTTTTCAAGAGGTTTTCAACCCCAACAATCAAATTATTTTCGACCAGATCCCAATGCAGGTCCTTCAAAATACACCATTGAGGAAATAAATAATATATATGGAATTCAATTACAAGAACCAGACGAAACTTCTGAGAACTATGAAAGTTCAGAATTCGGAGAAATACCCGAAAACTCAGAAATAAATGATGATCAAATAACTCAAGATTACCAAGAAAGCCCTGATGAAAATTTTCAGACACTAGCCTTGGAATCGAACAATCAGCATTGACTTTAAATGCATACCAAGTCAATCAACTACCTTTTATTGAAACTTTCGATCCACCTTGTAAGCTTTTAATAGACACAGGTAGTTATGCTTCATTAATAAGACCTTCAATAGCGGAAGAATACTTCCCAGATTTCATAGTGAACTCTTTAAATAAACTTACTACATGTATGGGAACAAGAAAAGCCCATGGTAAAGTGAGAATTCCAATTTTACATGAATTTAATATTGATCAGGATATTCACATGATAATGTATAATTTTCATGATTATTTTGACGGTATTATAGGAATTAAAGCTTTACAAGAAAATAATTTAAATATTGACTTTACAAATATGTGCCTTAGTAATGAAGAAATAACAATTCCATTTCAATTTAGAACAGACTTTGATACCCAAAATTTAGAAATTTCAGCAAAAACTATTCAACTTTGTCATTTTAATACAGACATCCTTGAAAATACTGAGATTTTAATACCTCAAGTGAAAACGGATAAATACATGATACCAGAAACAATAGCTAAAGTTATAAATGGAACAGCTTTGTTAGAAGTGCATAATCTAACAGATAAACCTTTTGTTCTTACTACGCATATAGATGACCTAGCAGAAGCAAGTTTTATTTATAATGAAGAAGCTTTTGAGACATTTAATATAGAACAAGTAACGTCATTATACCCACATGAATATGATAATAATCCAATAGAATTTTTACGTACTCAGCATTTAAATAAGGAGGAATTAAATGCATTACAGAATGTAGTACGGGCGTTTCCGGAGATTTTTCATAAACCCGATGATAAGTTAACCTTCACGAATCAGGTTAAACATGAAATCAGAACGTCAGATGAAATACCCGTCCATACAAAAACTTATAGGTATCCTCATATACATAAAAACGAGATTAACCAACAAATAAAAAAAATGTTGGATGAACATATAATTCAACCCTCGTGTAGCCCATGGTCCTCACCAGTATGGATAGTGCCAAAAAAGAAAGATGCTTCTGGCATACAGAAATGGAGAATGGTAGTGGATTATCGCAAAGTCAACGAGAAAACTATTGACGATAGGTACCCAATACCGAACATTTCAGATTTACTGGATAAATTAGGACGAAGCAATTATTTCACAACATTGGATCTCGCATCTGGATTCCATCAAGTAGAGATGCATCCCAACTCTATACCTAAGACGGCATTTAATGTTGAATATGGACACTACGAGTTTACTCGAATGCCATTCGGACTTAAAAATGCACCAGCAACCTTTCAACGAGCGATGGATAATGTGTTATCTGGATTGCAAAACAAAATATGTCTTGTATATATGGATGACATCATCATATTTTCGACTTCACTTCAAGAACATGTGAAAAACCTCAAACAAGTATTTGAAAGACTACAACAATATAATTTAAAAATTCAACTCGATAAGTCTGAATTTTTACAAAGAACAGTAGAATTTCTAGGACATGTGATAACGCCAAACGGTATAAAACCTAATCCGAACAAAATAAAGGCAATAAAGGAATTTTCAATTCCAAGAACTGTCAAAGAGATAAAATCTTTCTTAGGATTAGTAGGTTACTACCGAAAATTCATTAAGAATTTCGCTAAATTAACGAAACCAATGACGGTATGCTTGAAAAAGGACAAGAAGATAATTCATGATGTGGACTTTATAAAAAGTTTTGAAACATGCAAGAATATCCTGGTAAATGATCCCGTATTACAACACCCCGATTTTAATCGACCTTTTCTTTTAACAACTGACGCATCAAATTATGCCATAGGAGCAGTGTTATCTCAAGGCCCTGTCGGCTCTGACCTTCCTATCGCATATGCAAGTCGTACGTTGAACCCTGCAGAATGCAATTACTCAACCATAGAGAAAGAACTTTTAGCAATTGTTTGGGCAACCAAATACTTCCGACCGTATCTTTTCGGAAGAAAATTTACTATTTTATCGGACCACAAACCTCTACAGTGGTTATTCAACGTAAAGGAACCAACTTCTAAATTAGTAAGATGGCGACTTAAGTTATCCGAATTTGACTATGAAATTAAATATAAAAAAGGAACCCTTAACATGAACGCGGATGCTTTATCAAGACCACCTTTACAAATAAATACACTTCAAACCTCATCATCATCAGATCCTGATGCGAAAGTAATAGCACAAACTGATGAAGAATTTCAGAATAAATTAGGAGATATGTTAAGAGACACACCTTTATGTAATGATGAAATAATTAGAAAATATTTCACGGAATCAAAACCATATCTGCGCAAACCAACATCAGACCACACTGAATCAACAAAAACTGCATCTGAAAAAGAAAATGCACCAAAGATTAAAATAATTTCACAAGTAATTATTCCCCCAAAGAAGAAGAAATAAATTCCAATAGAACAGGGAGAATGTTCAAAAATGTATAATAAAGAAGAAAAAACCCTTACAATAAAACCTAAACAAAGGACAAACTCAGAAGATGAAGAAAAAATATCGACACCTTCGGAAGAACAAACTATACATACATCCTTGGAAAATCCAATTATAGGTGCTCCATATACGAAGAAACATGTGAATCTGTTCCCAAATCAAGTAATATTTCGCTACTCAAATAATAATACAATTAGGAAAGAAATTATTAAGCCTTTTCCTAATAAAAAGAGAATCATATTCTTTCTACCAAATAATCCATCAAATGACCAAATAGTCAGTTTAGTTAAAGAATATATGGCCCCTGACACATACTGTCTTCATTTTCTAAATAAGACACTAGAACCTATAATATTACGAGCCTTGCAGTCAGCATTTAATGCAAATTCATTTAAATTATATATATCTAACTCGCTAGTCGAAGACGTAGCCGAAATTGATGAACAACAAGAGAAACTAAAATTGTATCATGAAACAAAGACATCCCATAGAGGAATAACTGAAAACGTAGCGGCACTAAAGAAAAGATTTTATTGGCCGAACATCGAGAAGGATGTACAAACATACGTTAAAGCATGTGAGATATGCAATAAGACTAAATATGAACGTCACCCGTACAAAATAATGTTCAAACCTACACCAATTGGTTCAAAACCATTTGAACATTTGTATGTTGACACGTACATAAGTAATAATCAAAAATTTTTAACGATTATAGACAGTTTTTCAAAATTTGGCCAAGCCCTTCCCGTTAATACTAAAACAGCTGTTGAAATAACATCACAACTCCTAAAATATTTTAGTGACCACGGAATCCCCCAGAAAATAACTTCAGATAATGGTACTGAGTTCAAAAACACTATTATAACTGACCTTTGTACACTACACAATATCGAATTTCATTACATAACACCTAGAAATCCCAACTCTAACAGCCAAATCGAGAGATTTCATTCAACTTTACGCGAAAGTTTAACAACTCTTAAACTTCAAAATCCAACAAAAAATGTTATCGATTTAATGGTAATTGCAATTTTAAATTACAACAATAGTACGCACAGTACAACTGAGTTTACTCCTTTTCAAATAATTAAGGGTGATTTAAATTATGCAATTCCAATTGAACAAACAGAAAATAAAATAACTACTGATTATATTAATAATCTAGCGGACTCATTAGCTACTCTTAATAGAGAAATTCAGAATAAATTAACATCAAAACAAACTAAAGTACTCGAAAAACGTAATGAGAATCGAGAAATTGAACCCGAATTGCAAAACCCAATTTATGTAAAGCAATTCAATAGAAACAAAATAAGTCCACGATACGATAAACAAACATAAAGACATTTTAGTAAACAAAATGTAAAGAGACAATATCCTATTTCAGGTGAAAGTCAATGAACGTCCTAACGTCCCTGATGGTAATAGGAATTGCCCACGCCTATACGATGACCTCGTTGGAAAATCCAATTTTACCAATTTCCTTAGGAAATACTTATATGACCATACAACACAATACTGCGTTTTATCATATCAATACAACTATCATATTACAAGGAATACACAAATTAGAAACAACATTGAGTTCATTATATCAATTAACACAGATGTTGAATAAAACAACATGGTCCACTCTGTTCCAAACAAACATTGAAACAAGTCAATTACAAGTAGACTTAATGAAACAAACGGTTAAGACTATTGGTAATAAAAGAAGCAAAAGAGGACTTCTCAATTTTATGGGAACAGCTCAGAAATGGCTCTATGGTACTTTAGATTCAGAAGATGGTGCTAGATACGATTCATATATTCAAATCTTGAATGAAAATCAAGGTACTATCAATAAAAATCTAGAAAAACAAGCACAAGTACTAAGGAAAGTCACAAAAACATTCCATGACCAATTCTTAAATGTTGAAGCTAATCAAAAGCTCTTAGCAGAGAAAATTGATAATATTACTAATGAAAATCATAATTTTCACACCATGTTAAACTTCAATTTGATATTGAACAACATAAACATGCAAAGTAATAAGATACAACATTTAATAGATCATATTCAACTTGCTATTAATTTCGCACAGCTAGGAGTTATGCATTATACGACCCTTCAACATAATGAACTGAATCAAATACTGCATAATATACCTAAACAACAGCAGATTCCATTTGACAACGTAATCAAATATTTTGAAACTATGAAAACACAAGTTAAAATCCAAAACGAACTTATAATATTTGTAATTTATACACCTATTATTGACCCAAGACCTTTTCTTTTGTATAAATTATATCCTATCCCAATCCAAAACCTCACGGTTAGAATTAAGTTCCCTTACTTGATACTTACTACGGACTCATATTATAATATCCAATGGGAATGCCCAAGAGTCGAAAACATATACTTGTGTAACCAAGAAATGCTTAAACAAGAAGAACCATGCGTCTACAGTCTAATTACTGACGGACAACAGAAGTGCTCATTCGTAAAAATACATTACGAAGAACCAACAACTAAACAACTCCCGAATGGTCAACTATTGATCATACCCAAAAAGAGTCAAACCATTGTTACCAAATGTGATAAAATTAGTCACATGGACATATTGATGAAACCGACTCTAATCACTCTCGATACTTGTCGGATAACAATAAACAATCAGACATTCAAAAGGATAAATGAAAATTTCAACTTTGAATTGAAAATACCAAAAATGGACATAGCAGATCTAGCAGAAAATATTACTACGCTCAAGATCAAAGAATTAAACCACGAGACACTTCAAGAAGCCCTGGAAGAAGCAAAGAAGTTAGAAGTTCAACCTTTGAAAGAACTTAACTATTCTTACAATTATACTAATACTTATATAATCATAGGCATTGTAATCATATTTTTAGTTTCAGCATACTATTTTTGTAAAAAGAAGAAAACTTCAACAAATGTGCAAATCGAATTGTCAGATTTGGGTCAACAATCAAAACAACCCGAATTTGCAACATCTTAAGGTGGGAGGAGTTATATTGAACGATTCCCATATCGACTAATGTTAAATTAGTCAATCAATCTATTGTTTTAAGAAGCATACCAATTGCTCGCCTACGATGACATCACAATTGTTGACGTTTTTAGTGAATATTGCTAACTTGCATTTATTGTTTATAAAAAGCGGTGCAGCCATGCACAATTGTTCTTTTGCTTTCATGCTTTGCAGCAGCAACTAGTTCCACCAGTCTTCATATGTTACTTTACTTTTACTTTTAAATAAAATAAAGTTTTTAAAAAAGTGAAGTTTCTTATTTGAAACTTAATTTAGGTATAGAAACCTAATCATTTAATAAACGAACGTTGAAAAATTTAATTTCCCTTTTTTGAAAAAGTAACTATGGATATAGGCATAAAATGGACCTAATACTGCAAATCATACACTCATATACATAGTGCTGAATCTTCTGACAATGCTGCTAAGTATCTGTATCATGGAAGACTTTAGGAATAAGCAGAAATAAGAAGAGCAAAACCTCCATTTGGGGAGCTTGAAGCAGTATTGAAGTCGCGATTATGTTAGATTTCCAGTTATCCATCTGATTATTCTTGTAGGTGATTCCGGGGCACATTATGATTTCCTGATTACCTATGAATAGTTACCCAGAAAAAGATGTAACAAATGTAACCCAAAATCTTCTCACGCATGACAAAAATTTAAGTTTAACGTTAGTTAAGGTCTAAATATTATCTTAATAGTGTTACGCAGTGGCGTAGCCAGGATTTTGTCTTGGGGGGGCAAATTTGCAGGAAGTGTTTCTTGCGGCCCTACCGCGACTGCTACCGAAGGCAAAACGCCGCAGGCGCGAAATTTGTGGGTGCTACGCCCCTTTTTTAGGTTTCTTCACGCTATTTTTGGGACTGTTTATTTTAATTTTGACGAATTATTCACAAAATTTAAGGGTCTTGGGGTCTACGCCAGTGGTGTTACGAATTTGCATCGCGAGTCCGGCCGCATTCTAAGAATCAGTCGTTTACTTCTAGAACGCGTCGATCTGGGAATTTGACTGTATTGGAGAAAACAAAACTTCTAGATCAATCCGCGATTAACGATTGTAACATTTCATTTTTGCCATTACGAGTCTTAAGCAACAATCATGAAAACATAGTAGTTTTTACTTGACGCATTCGCCATTTGTGACAGAGATAACCAGGTACCTATTTAAAATTATTATGAGTATTATTATTCTATGGTATTGTAAACCTAAATAAAACCACAAATGAACCTTTGGTTAGTAACTATTACCGAGTTTAATTGTTCGATTCTTAATTTGCATTTGATGGGGGGGTGGGGGGGATATTAAGTCAATGGCGTATCAACCCACCTCCGGGCCTGTGTGCCAAAATTTCTGCGGGCCCATCACAAGCCCCCCGCCGGAGGCTAAATTTTTTTTTGAGTAACCCAAACTAACCCAAATTTTGACCCAAAAGTCGTTCAAAAAAACACTCCTAAAATTTTTCATTAGGTATTTTTATTTAAACGTTGAATTGTGAATTCACCATTTTCAAGCACTCCTATTCGGCATCCCACCATAGCACTACCTAACACTTATATAAAAAATTAGTGCAACCAAATTATTTTATGTATTTTTTTGCACTTTATGTACTTATTTACGTCATCGATGACGTCATAATTTAGAAAAAAGTATTTCTCGTTGATTAATTCATAGAGCACGTTCGCAATTATTATTCTTAAAATCAAGACTTACCTTAAAATATACGGTTTTTATCTTATATTAACATTTAGAATGACGTCATCGAACAAGGTCAGACAATGTTGTCAATGTCTGTGTTTATTCTATATCTTAAGGTGACATTGAAATACCGGCTCTTAAAAAATCATTAGAGTCCCAAATATATAAATTAATTAACTGCGTATTATACAGGATGTTCCTAAATATCATGTACAAACGACAAAGGGTGATTCTTTTTTTTTACGACTGAAATTTCAAATATGTTCTAAAAAATTGATTTATTTAAGCAATTAAAAAAAATTCACCCTCTTACATTTTAATTTTTTTCTAGAAAACTTGCAAAGAGAAAATTTTGAAAATTTTCCAGGAATAAGAGGAAAATGAGAAGCTCATTTAAATAAAAAAGGGTAAAAGATGGCGGACGGTGATGGTTGTGTTGGCGATAGTGATCTTGAAACGGAGTGTTTTAAGTGCAAATACGGATTTGATGATGCAAAATCAGTCATACAGTGCACCGTGTGTAATCGTTTTTATCATGGAAAATGTGAAAATGTGGATTTACGAGGCTTTCATATGAAAAAAGCATCTTGGAAGTGTATGTTGTGTGCGGAGTCTTTGAATGAGGTTAGGATTGAACAACAACAACAAAGGCCTAGGAAGAGGAGCCGTGTAGAAGACAACCATATCGATCAAGGTACCATCGAATCAATAAATGCAGTTTTAAATTCATTAGTTAAGACAACAAATGAATTAAATAAGAAAGTAGATTTGCTGTTGGATGAAAATCGTAAACTTAAAGATGAAATATCTAAACTTAAGGGTATTCAGCCTGAATGTAATTCTCTCCGTCAGCCTTTAAAAACATATTCATCTGTTACCCAAACGCAAAATAATAAAGTATTGGTGGTCAATCAGAAAGGTACATCAAGGGATATTAAACAAGTAAAGGAAGATATAAAAACTAAAATTGATCCTGCAGACATAGGAATTGGCGTCACAATGGGTCGATCAACAAAAAAGGGGGGCCTGATACTCAACTGTAGCAACGAAAAAACAATAACAAACATTCAGTCGCAAATTCAAGATAAACTTGGTGAAAGTTACAATGTTGATAGGCCAAAAATATTACAGCATCGTGTTAAAGTCATAGGAGTAAACAAAAGCGAATTTGAAAATGATGATAATAATATAATAACAAAGGTAATTAAACAAAATGACTTGAACACTAACTGTAATAGTTTTGCTATGAAAATCTTGCGTAGAACCAGAGTCATAAATGAAAGGTTTAATTTAGTATTTGAATTAGATGATGATACTTATAATTTGTTTATTAATAGGGAAAAGATGAATATAGGGTGGAACCGTTGTTCTGTTTACAATGAGTATGGTGTTATCAGATGTTTCAACTGTTGCCAATTTGGCCATTTTTGTAAGGATTGTACTGGAAAGGCGATATGTCCTAAATGTAGTGACGAACATGATGTCAAGGATTGTACCAGTAACGTAAGTAAATGTTCAAATTGTATACTGTCTAATAAAAAATACGGAATGAGTCTTAATATCGATCATGTAGCTTGGGATATAAATTGTGAAACTTTTAAGAGGGTGGAACAAACTCAACGAAACAAATTTATCAAATAGCAACTGGATGCTAGACTGGAAATTAATTCTAGTATAGTATATTTTAATTGTCAGGGTTACCTAAATAATAAAGATAATATAGATGTATTAATGAATGACTGGCGGCCTAAACTGGCATTTCTGTCGGAAACTCATGTGTGCTCGGAGTCCGAATTGTGTGAATTGAATGTTGAGGGTTATCAAATTGAGAAGTGTGTGACAAATAACAGGAGAACTGGGGGGGGGGTCATGGCCTTAATACGAAATGACGTTAGGTATAAGGTAAAAAATATACAGTGTGTACAAAATTATGTTTGGTTGTTGTCTTTAGAATTTGTAATGGAGAGGGTAAAATATCTGTGTACCGTATTGTATCATCCACCCCAGGTTGAAAATGCAAAATTAATAGATTTTTTTAATGGTTATCTGGATCAGGTCAGTGTGTTTAGGGGAACTAATATAATAATGGGAGACTTCAATTTTGATTTGCTAAAACCATCATTCTACGGTGACAAATTCCTATCTAATGTATATGCAAATGGCTTCACTCAAATTGTCAACTCACCTACACGCGTTACTGATAAAAGTCAAACACGCATTGATTATATTGTAACAAATAATAAAAACCTTCCATACAAAGTACATTTAACACCAAAAATTAGTGATCATTGTATTATATCAATTCACCTTATTAGGAAATCTAATGGGAACTCTGACGTAGTTGCTTATCATAGATCTATGAAACACTATAATGTGGACCAGTTGCAGGATTGTCTCTTTAACTTGGGGTGGAATAATTATTGTGGGGATGTAAATGTTTTGGCGAATGGTTTTGTATCTGGTATTGCGGATATTCTTAATGTCATGTGTCCCAAACAGCGTGTTGTATTTAAGCAAAAATATTTACATAAGGTTTGGATTACGGCGGAAATTAGAGAAAGAATGCGACATAGGGATAATTTGTATGTTAGAGCGGTCAGGGAAAATAACGGTGAGGTCTGGAGGGAATATAAGGCAGAACGAAATTCCATAGTAAATCAAATTAAATTGGAGAAGGATAAATACTATAGAAAAACAACTGATGACAATAAAAAGAATCCTAGGGAAATATGGAAAAATTTAAAGTTGTTACTTCCCAGTAAAAATTCTACAGTACCTGATGAAATTTATTTTGAAAATCAAAAAATATCTGATGAATTAACCATTGCAACAGAATTCAATAGATATTTTATAAATAGCATTCAGGAAATTGTAAATAATATCCCAAAATATCCCCTCTTAGGTGAAATTTCAGCAGATATCTCTAATGTATCCTATAGTGAGTTTTCTAGATTCAAACAAATATCATTGAGTGACATGAAGGGTATTCTAAAGGACATGAAAAATGTTGGGGGTGGTGATAGTGGAATTTCTAAAGGGGTTTTGTGTGATGTTTGTTATGCTGTTGGAGACCGTTTGTTGAATGTTATAAATGCGTCCCTCTCAACCGGGGATTTTCCGGAGGCGTGGAAGGAATCCACTGTCATCCCTGCCCCTAAAGTTGCAGGTACGAATCTGTGCAATGAATTCAGGCCAATAAACACCGTCGAAGTATATGAGAAAGTGCTAGAGCTCGCTGTTAAAAATCAGCTTCAAAATCATTGTAATAAAAATGAAATATTGGTGTCATCAGTCGGGTTTCCGTGAGAGTTATTCGTGTGAGTCTGTGGTTATAAATATATGTGATGTATTTCTGAGGGAAATAGATAAGGGTAATTTCGTACTGGCAGTATTCTTGGATTTCAAAAGGGCTTTTGAGACTGTAGATAGGAAGATTTTATTAAGGAAACTAAACGATATCGGCATTGGGCACACAGTATTGCAATGGTTTAAATCATATCTGAGTAACAGACATCAAAGGGTGAAATTTAAGAATTCTATGTCAGATTCCTTACTGGTTCAGTATGGAGTACCACAGAGAACCGTTTTGGGTCCGCTGTTATTTCTACTCTATATAAATGATATCGTCAAAGTTGTGAAGGGATGTAAAATTGAATTGTTTGCTGACGATACAATGATATACTTGGCTGGAAAAGATATAGTTCAGATGCAAAAAATAGTAAACACTGATTTAAATAATTTGTTTAAATGGCTTTGCAACAACAACTTAAGTATTAACACTTCGAAATCAAAATGTTGTTTATTTGGGAAAAAATATAGTCTGAAAGATGTTAATCTAGAAAGCATAAATATTATTATGAATAACGAAAAAATACTTCATGAAAATCAGATTAAATATTTAGGAGTCATATTCGATTCATGTTTGAATTTTTATGCACATGCAGAGTACATAACGAGGAAGTTTTCCAAAAAAGTAAACTTTATTGGGAGGATAGGCAATAAGTTGTCAATGGCTACTAAATTGCTAATCTATAAAAGTATAGCAACTCCACACCTTGAATTTTGTTCCACCCTCTTGTTCAATTTGCCCAATTTTAAGATAGAGCAGTTACAGATTGTTCAAAATAGAGCAATGAGAACTATTCTAAGATGCAATAGATATACCCCAATTGCAACAATGCTTAACATTTTAAATATCTTTTCTGTCAAGCAAAAAGTTACGTACAGCGTCCATGTTTTTCTGTTTAAAATTAAGAACAAAATGTTACCGTCTTATATCTGTGATAGGGTGAAGTTTTTTAAAGATATATATAATTCCTATTTTTAAGACAGGGGAGAAGGATTGTGTAAGTAATTACAGGAGCATTTCCAAGCAATCTGCAATTCCCAAACTACTTGATAGCCTCGTATATGATCAATTGAGCTGGAAATGTAAACATTTCATCGATGATCGCCAGCACGGCTTTGTTAGTGGTAAGTCTACCGTCTCAAACTTGGTATCTTATGAGACAGACCTTTTGAATGCCTTGGAGAGTAGGCTTCAGGTGGACGCAGTCTACACAGACTTCTCCAAGGCATTTGACAGGGTGAATCATGACCTACTTGTGGCCAAACTTCAAGCTATTGGTTTTGGTGAAAGAACTGTGGAATGGTTCCAGAGTATGCTGACAGGGAGAACTCAGAAGGTTAGGTTCGGAAATTTTGAATCTGGTGGTATTGATGTGACCTCTGGAGTGCCACAGGGTGGCCACTGTGCCCCAATATTATTTAACTTGTTTCTCTGTGATATTGAAAATTATACTGGAAACTGTGCCTATTTGCTCTATGCTGACGATCTGAAATTGTATAGAATTGTAGATAACGACAGTGACTCAAAATTACTTCAAGAGTCGTTAACATCATTTGCAAGATGGTCAGAACTTAATGGACTATCCCTAAATGCTTCTAAGTGCACTTCTATAAGCTTTTTTAAGTACAAGAAAAAACATGAGACTAGGTACAAAATTGGGGATCAAGAGTTGAATGTTGTAAACTCAATCAAAGACCTAGGGATATATTTCGATTCTGAAATCACTTTTAGAGATCACATCAAGTACATAGTGGGTAAGGCGCTTCGGATGTTGGGACTCATTTTCAGAGTTGGTAGGCATTTATCTGTAAACTCACTCCATTTACTGTACTGCTCTCTTGTAAGATCTCATTTAGAATATGCCTCAGTTGTTTGGTCACCATTTTATAACATCTATAAGGACCAACTTGAGAGAGGTCAACACAAGTTTATAAAATACTGTGCCTATAAACTTGATATGACAGATAGACTAGAAGATGTCCAACTTCATCTTTGTCTTCCATCACTTGAGAACAGAAGAGCTTTTTCCGACTTGTACTTCATTTATAAACTGATTAACGGTTACATAGACTGTCCGTATCTTCTCAGTAAAGTCTTTCTGAAAGTACCATGCCGACCTCTTAGAAGAAGTGAAATTTTTTATGTACCTGTTCATAGAACTAATTATGGGGGTCATTCTCCTCTCGCCCGTGGTCTTGCTCTATTAAATGCTCACCCTGCGATTGATCCTTTTGGAGGCTCACTTGGTAGATACTGTAACAATATTTTACTGTCCAAATTGTGATATTGTGCTATTATTTGGTTTGGACATAGATGATTTATTATTGTTAATCTAGTTATAATGATTATTGTTATCTTTATTTTGAAATGTATATTTATAAATGGGGCATCCCGTATATTACTTTAAATAAAAAAAAAAAAAAAAAGATGTACATAGTTATAACACCAGAAATTGCAATGACTTTGTATTGTCAGATAAGTGTTGCACCACCCAAATGCTCAACTCGGTTCTATATAGAGGTTTACATGATTTCAATAAGTTACCCAACAATATAAAAGACTGTGATAACCTAAAAATGTTCAAAAAATTAGTGAGAGATCATGTGTTGTGAAATTTGTTTTATATCGTTTATATTGTCGTTTTATTTTATTTTTTATACTTATTTATTTATTTATTTTACAACTATGTGTATTTATTGTTTGAATGTTTTTTATTGAATCCTTTTTAATGTGTTAATTTATTATTATTATTATTGTAACTACCTAGGATATAATATTTTATTGATTTGTTTTTGTATTTAGCATATTTGCTCAATAAAGATTATTATTATTAGATATTATTATTAATCCAGGAAAAATTTTGAAAAACTTACTTTTCAGCAAAATTAAGGAGAAGTCATCCTCTTACATTTTAATTTTTATCTAGAAATCTGGCAAAGGGAAAATTATGAAATGTTTCCAGAAGTAAAAAAAAAGGAGCACATTATAGAAAAATTTCAAAATTTTCCAGTCAAAAATCACTCCAGGAAAAATTCTGGGAAATTGACTTTTTTAGGCAAAATTCACCCTCTTACAACCGGGAAACTGGCAAGAAAATTGTGAAAATTTTCCAGAAAAAGAAGAAAATAAAGAGCTCATTATAGCAAATTTTGTAATTTTCGAAGACTCGTAATTTCCGTAATTTTTCTTTGGAAATTTTTTAATTCCTGTCATTTCTCAAATAATTCTTATAATTTTTTTATTAATTCCTGTTGTTCTTCAAATTTTTTATTTCCCGTAGTTTCTCAGAAAATTCCGTTATTTTTATAATTCCACGTTTTTGTATATTTCAAAAATTAGTAGGTAATTCCCGTAATTTCCGTATTTTTTCTGGGAATTTTTCAAAATCATTTCCCGAAAGCTTTTGTGATTTCTAATGTGGTCAGGGTAGCTGTAAAACTCAATGGCCGGTTCGTAATCTAATGAAACACTGACTGAGAGCAATACTTATTTAATTTTCATAAAATGACTAATTTTATGGCACTAAAACTCTGCTAAAGTGACGACCGAAGTGACAGAACCGATTCTGTCTTTCAACACTAATAATCTGCCCACCTGCAGGCTATCAGTGTCACTCACCTAAGATACCTCTGACCATTTGCCACCTGAATTCACCTTAAAGGTGGCACCAGTAGGGCTCAAAGTTTAATCATAACATAATCACTACAACTCGGCCGTCCTGACAAAACAGAACGCCCTCGTTCTAAAAATAACATAATAAAATCTAAATTACATAAATTGCACATAAACCCCTTAAGGTACCTAAATATCCAAATTTCTAATATAAGGATAACATAAAAGAATAAATCTATATACATAATATAACATAAATAAAAGTCAGAGAAAATTATCTAGCCTAATTTACAATATCTAATGAGTACCGCAATCAGTACATACATAAATGTTTAAACTCTCGAAAAAATGTTTTTTTTTTTTTTTTTTTTTTAAATAAGTGAAATATTAATTTAATTACTGGCTGAACATTTCCTTGAATAGTGCTAGTCGCTAATAGGATATCATCAATATAAGTTAATAGCTTGTCGGAATCAATAAGGTCTTTGAAAATTGTGTAAATATATCTCATAAACACAGAAGAATTCTTCAAATCAAAGGGCATTTTTAAAAATTCATATTGTGCTGATGGCGTTACAAAAGAAGTATATTTGACAGACGCTTCGTCAATATCAACATGGTAAAAAGCACTTTTCAGATCTAAGTTCGTGAAGTATTTTTTACCTTTTAACTGTTCAATCTGTTCTTCAATTAAAGGTATGGGCCAATTGTCTCGCAACATAATCTTATTCAAGGTTCTAAAATCAATGCATAACCTAAAATCATTGGTCTTTTTCTTCACCAAGACTATTGGTGAACTATATTCTGAATTGGATTCCCTAATAACACCATCTCTTAACATATCTAATATTAATCCTTGAACAATATTTTTCTCATTGAATGACAATCGTCTTGGCTTAAAATAAAAAGGAGAATGATCTGGTTCTACCTTAATTTGCATTTTACACATAGTTTCAGGCTTCAAGGGTCTTTCAGGTTTTACATAATTATTCAAAAATAAATTAACTAATCTCTGACGATCAATAGCATCGATTTCTGGATTAACATTCAGGTCTAATTCATTTGCATTTACATAATCGATGTGCAAGATTTCGTCAACTACCGTATTGAGACTAGTTTGAAGATTTGATGCACTTACCCTAACTTCGTTACGCTCAAAAGTAAAACATAGATCTTTGCTACACATAAAATCACGTCCAAGTAAACATTTCACAGGTATTGCTTCATTGGGTACCACGTCAAATTTCAAATCCATTTCAATGTCACTATTTATAGATACCTTAAAGATCAGAGACCCCAAAATTTCCAGTTTGGATCCATTTATACCAGAAAACTCTCTGTCCATCACAGGATGTAATTCAAAATTGAATGGTTCAATAACATTTTCTGTTAGTAAAGATGCAACACTACCTGAGTCTAAGGTACCATCAATGTACACTTTGAAGTCATCTTTTACGAGGCACACAGGTAAAATGAATCGGTTGGTCATGTTATCTTCAACAACTAGAGAGGTTTTCTCTTCCTTCACTTTCTTCTTTGGACATTCTGCTTGCTTGTGTTCTATTGAACCACAGTTAAAACATGATCCTCTTGCTCGTACTGGTTTTTGGCACTGAGAAGCATAGTGACCTACTTTGTTGCAGTTAAAGCAACGAACTGACTCAATTAGTTTGTTACCTTTGTTTTCTTGGTGTTTTCTGTTAACATTATCTAAAGGCTTTAATTGTTTCTTACTTTGATCACTTTTTTTTTCAACCAATCTTGTTTTTCGAGCACTCACAATCCTCTCATAGGCTATTATGTCTTGGAACAAATTGTCCTCATCTACGTGTAATTTCGACATAATAAAATTACTCAGTTCTTTGGACCATAAACCTATAACAATTTGTTCTTTCAATTCCTCAAACGATAATCCCAAATCTTTGCATAATGCAGCCTTTGAATGGAAATAAATGCTGATATTTTCACCAGCTAACTGGACTCTGTCTTGCATACGCTTCCATAAATTAGTTTTGTTTTTCGGGAAAATAAAGGTCTTTTTGAAAGCCGATTTGAAAGAGTTCCAGTCGTAAATTTCGGAGGCTCTGCCAGCATACCAATATTTAGCAGCTCCTATTAGGTTACTCTTTGCCGTCTGAAAGATAAATGCATCTGGCCATTTGTGTAGCAGTGCCGTTGTTTCCAATTGTTGCAACCATGATTTTGCTTTTTCTAACTTATCTTCAGCACTGAACACTTCAATAGTTTTCGACAAATCAGGCATAACATTAAAATTTCTAACATTTGTTTCTTCATTTCTAACAGGTACTTGCTGATAATGCTGTTGGGATTGTTTCAATGCTTGCAACATTTGTGCATTTTGCTGCAGAAGTGCCGTGACAGTATTCATAAGCAATCCCATGTCAAAATTATTTTGCTGATTTTGTGGAGCATTTCCTGGAGAATTTTCCAGATTTTGTCGAGCATTTGCCCTCTGTTGTACAAAATTTTCGAAATAATTAGCATCATAATCATAATTCTCATCCTCACCATGTGACATCTTGGAAAACTTTCGGTCAATATCCCACTTCTGAAGTTGTGGTCAGGGTAGCTGTAAAACTCAATGGCCGGTTCGTAATCTAATGAAACACTGACTGAGAGCAATACTTATTTAATTTCCATAAAATGACTAATTTTATGGCACTAAAACTCTGCTAAAGTGACGACCGAAGTGACAGAACCGATTCTGTCTTTCAACACTAATAATCTGCCCACCTGCAGGCTATCAGTGTCACTCACCTAAGATACCTCTGACCATTTGCCACCTGAATTCACCTTAAAGGTGGCACCAGTAGGGCTCAAAGTTTAATCATAACATAATCACTACACTAATTCTCGTAATTCCCGTAACTTTTTCGTAATCCCTGTAATTTTTTATAATTCTCGTAACTTTGATAGTTTTCGTAATTTTCAATTCAATTTTCAATTGTCGTAATTTTTTAAATTTTTTGGACGTTTTTTGAAATTTTATAATTTCCCGGTCTTTATAATTTTTGTAATTGTAATTCCTGATTCTTGTAATTTTTGTTATTTTCTAACTTTTTCGTTAATAAATTGCATTCACGTAGTTTTCGAAATTTTTTACACAAATAATTTACATTACATAAGTATTTCCATTCCCGATTTTTTTCGTAATTTTGCAATTCTCATTTTAATTTTTCAATAATTGTGCTGTAATTTTTTTCAAATTTTCATGATATTTGCAATTTTAATGATTTTTGTTATTTTTTCGTAGTTTCCGTATTTTATGTTGTGATGCGATATGATCAGATCACCCAGTATATTATATGTTTGATTAACAGTTAGTTAGTTCAACATTAATTGTATAAAATACGTGATATTATTTGGTTATGCACATTGTTTATAATAACATAGTTGGTCATCGAGACACAATTATAATCTAGGGCAAGCAGACTAATAAAGATCATCATAAAAGTAACATCTTGTTTAACTTTCCTCCTCGCTTAGGACCTGGCATTCTTAGATGACAATCCTGTCATTACATGGCGATCCTGCCTAGGGCCTTAAGTGTGGTGGAAATATTAGTTAAATTAATGGTTAGTAAGACCTAATATTTAAAAAAAGTGAAATAATTCTGCAACATGGGGAAGTCAAGTTCTAAGCATGCAGAAATTACTGACCCGGGCGTGGTAAACTCCAATTTTATCGTCGAGCAGGAAACTATTCAAGCACCAACAGATATCAAGGTAATTTTATATATTATCACTGTGGCAGTATTGGTCCTGGTGGCGCTAAAAATACGCAAAGCCTATCGCAGAGGCTTGAAAAAGGATTTATCTCGAAGCAGGGTGTTGAGAGTAACCGCAATGCAGGCTGGAGACGTTTAAAGCAAAAATTATTTGCATCACCGTTGGCAAGACAAGAAGACAAGTAGACCAAACTTCAGTAATTTGGTAGTAAAAAGAGACTTGGAACTGGTATGTGATTTTTACTATTTCAGCACAGTGGTTTTTAGTATTTCATTCAAAAGTGCCAATGACAATACATAATTTTTATTTTATTTTTTGTTTTAATTTTAATTTCAGCGGAAACGTTTATATATAAATTTGCTACCAATAATCCCATTTGATGGGGATAAATAGCCTAAAAAAAAAAAGAGTTACCAGAAATTTTCCTTTGCATTTATTTAGTGCTGAAAAATGTAACTTATAATTAGTTGGCAACCAAAATTACTGGTAACTGATATCCTAATAATTAATATATTTATATTTTCTTCTAGCATCATTAGTATTTGGTAAAATCGTATTAGGGCATAATCTATATGGGTTCTAATTTTATAGGTAGGTAATGATTTAAATGTCTTTGACTTGGGAAAATACCTTAGCCAAGTTATCAAATTTTAAATTGAACATTACTAACGAAACAAAGCGCGTTTTGAAAAAACGTGTTCCTAAAACTGAAAGCATTAAAGTTGAAATAAGAGATAACATTTTAGAAGAATATAATAAACTCATTAAATTTATTTGTTCAATATATTCTAGTTTAACAGTTGAACAACTAAATCAGGTAAAGAAGCTCTTTTCTTCCGTCAGGGATAAAGTTATCAAGTCTTACTTGGTTCTTAAAGTGTCATATCAGGTTCCGTCTTCGTGCCTAAAATGCATTAATCCTAATATACTAGACGAAGATTCTGAAGAAAGCGAACAAGACAATTCAGACGACAATTTTTCAGATTTAGACGAAAACAAAACTGATTTAGTAAAAATAATGGCGATGTCAAAAATTGAGTTTTTCAATTTTGCAAGCAAAGTTTTGCCCAATGAGTTTGATGGTACAGCTGATAAATTACAATCATTTTTAGATGCTTTACAGTTACTTCAAGCCAATGCCGAAAATCATGAGGAAAATGCAGTGGCATATGTGAAAACAAGGCTTACTGCAAAAGCACGGTATTTAATTTCCGATGGTGATTCACTGGCAAATATTATTGTAAAACTGAGAGCTGGAGTTCAAGTGGAAAACTCGCAGATGGTTTCGGCGAAACTTCTTTCCTTGAGGCAGCATAACAAGGATGCTTCAAAGTATGCTTCAGAAGTAGAAGTTCTTGCACAAAATTTGAAAAGGGCTTACATCAACGAAGGAGTCCCTGTGCCAGTAGCTGAGTCTTACGCTACAAACGTAACAGTAAAATCATTAAAAATAAATAGCAACTCAGACAAAGTTAAGATTATAATGGAAGCCGGTACGTTTAACAGCTGTCAAGAGGCATTATCAAAATTTGTGAATATTAGTGCAGATGCAGCTAGCTCAACAGTTCTATTTGCCAGAAATTACAACACAAGAGGCGGAAATAGAAGCTTTTATCGAGGAAGAGCTAATTGCTCCAATTCCAATTACCATCAAAGCTCAAACTACAGAAATCAAAATGACTACCAAGCAAATTACAGCCGTGGTGGCTACCAGAACCGCAGCTACAGAGGCGGCTACCAAAACCAAAATTATAGAGGCGGTCGAGGAACCCAAAGCCACAGAGGGCAAAACACTCGGAATATAAGGATGCTCAATGAAGACAGTTCGGAAAACTAGCAAGACCTCCAACTAGGTCCAGCAAGGAGGTCGTGAATATTTTTAATTTGGACCTGTCACTTTCGAATTTTGTAGTTATTGGAAGTGGAATGACTGGGAACGAAGAAATTGTACTTTTAGTCGACACAGGTGCGGACATATCACTTTGTAAAAGGAGCAAGATAAATCAAGGACAACTGGTAGACAGACAGAGTGCAATAAAAATTAAACGTGTTACAGAGGGATTAGCATCTTCATTAGGAACCACCGAAACACAACTTTTTGTTCAAAACTATGCTTTAAATCATACATTCCATATTGTTGATGAAAATTTTCCTATCCCTTCAGATGGAATATTGGGCAGAGATTTCATTACTAAGTATTAGTGTCAATTAAATTACGATAATTGGACAGTGACCCTAAAATTGGGAAACAAATACCTAAAATTACCAATTTACAACGGCCCAGAGGAAAATACATTGATAGTCCCACCAAGATGTGAGGTTGTACGAAAAGTTACCAGTTGGGAAAAAACAAAAGAGGCTTTTGTAATTTTGAACAAAGAAGTAGCTCCCGGAGTTTTTATAGCTTCGTCGATTGCTTCCCATTCCAGTCCATTTGTTAAAATATTAAATACAACACTCGAAAGTGTCACTATAAGAAATGTTGCAATTGAAACAGAAAACTTGAGCAATTATTCCATTTATAATATAGAAACTAAAACAGGAGATAGAGAAGCTACTCTTTTGCAAGAGCTAAATCAAAATATTCCGGAAATAGCTAAAGAAGAAATGATTGCTCTTTGCACGAAATTTTCAGATATATTTGCCTTAAGTTCGGATAAACTGACGACAAACAATTTTTATAAACAAAAATTTAAATTAACCGATCCGAATCCAATATTTGTTAAGAACTATAGAATTCCACATGCACAGAAAGCGGAGATAACGGATCAAGTAAACAAAATGCTTGAAAATGGTATTATTGAGCCGTCGTCAGTGGAATATAATAGTCCTATTTTACTTGTTCCTAAAAAATCAACCAATGGCAAAAAGGCATGGAGACTTTGTATAGATTTTAGAGCTATAAACCAGAGTAAGCTTGTGGCCGACAAATTCCCTTTGCCTAGAATAGATGATATTCTGGACCAATTGGGCAGAGCAAAATGGTTTTCAACGCTAGATTTAAAGGCAGGCTTTCATCAAATACCCCTCGAAGAAGATTCTCGGGACATTACAACTTTTAGCACAGATACTGGAACATACAGATTCACAAGGTTGCCATTTGGTCTAAAAGTAAGCCCTAACAGCTTTCAAAGAATGATGAGTATTGCATTTGCGGGCATCACACCTGAAAAAGCATTTTTATATATGGACGATATTATTGTCATAGGGTGTTACAAAAATCACCACTTACAAAATCTTAAAAGTGTTTTCGAAGTGTGCAGAAAATATAGTTTAAAACTAAATCCCGAAAAATGCACATTTTTCCAACAACAAGTTTCATATCTAGGACACAAAATTACAAATAAAGGAATTTTACCAGACGATGCAAAGTATGAAATCATAAAGAAATACCCTAAACCGACGGATGCTGATGGAGTGAAACGTTTCATTGCGTTTTGCAACTATTACCGAAGGTTTATTCCTCAGTTTGCGGAAATATCTAAGCCATTAAATAATTTAACAAGAAAAAATGCTAAGTTCGAGTGGTGTAACAAATGTCAAAATTCTTTTGATAAATTGAAAACAGCACTTATAGATCCACAAATACTGCAATACGCAGACTTCAGTAAGCAATTTATTTTAACTACAGATGCGTCAAAAGAGGCTTGTGGGGCAGTTCTATCACAAAATTTTGAAGGCCAGGACTTACCTATTGCCTACGCGTCACGAGGGTTTACAAAGGGCGAATCAAATAAAGCAACAATAGAAAAAGAATTAGCGGCGATTCATTGGGCTATTAATTATTTTAGACCGTATTTATATGGAAATAGGTTTTTGGTGAAATCAGATCACAAACCTCTTGTATATTTATTTTCCATGAAAAATCCGTCATCAAAATTAACACGAATGCGCCTTGATCTGGAAGAATATGATTTCGAAGTGGAATATATCAAAGGCAAAGATAATGTAGGTGCAGATGCTTTGTCAAGAATTAACATAGAGGAATTGAAGGATATTTCAAGCGAGTCTGCACATATCTTAGCCGTCACAAGGTCCATGATTAAAAATCAAGTTACTACAGATAAACCAAAAAGAGAAGAAACCGCATTAGTTGTCCCAAAAGTTTATGAAATATTAGATAATTGCGATTTACTAAAAATTCCAATTTTGACATTTGAAATTAAGACTAATTATCTTAGGATAATGGTAGGAATAAAAAGTCAATTCAGCGCTGAAAAAAAGATATTGATCACTAACGGCAAATTTCCTTTAGAGGAAATACTGTCTAAGCTTGAATGTATGGCTGGCGATCAAAATTTTAAAGCTATAAAATTGAAAATTAATGATGAAATATTTAAAAAGTGCACAATAAATGAGTTAAAAGAAATGGGACGCAGGCATCTAAAAAATTTAACTATTATATTATACAAGGATCCTCAAGTAATTACAAATAATGAAGAAAAATCAAGACTAATACATAAACTACATGATGACCCGGCCACAGGAGGTCACTGCGGCCAGAAGAAACTTCTGAAAAAATTAAGAGCACGTTATCGATGGAAATGCATGTCCAAAGACGTAGCCAATTATGTGAGAAAATGTCTAAAATGTCAAATAAATAAAAGGAAGTCTACTCATATGGAACCTATGGTTATAACGCCCACTCCTCAAATACCTTTCGATATAGTATGCATTGATACTATTGGACCATTTGCAAAGACTGAGAGAGGCAATAGTTACGCCGTCACAATACAGTGCGAATTAACAAAGTTTGTTGTGATAGTTCCAGTCCCAAATAAAGAAGCAAATACAATAGCAAAGGCCATAATGAACGAATGTATACTAACATATGGACCAATGCAAGAAATCAGAACTGACATGGGCACTGAGTACAAAAATGAGGTTTTAGCACAACTCTTCAAACTTCTCAATGTATCGCACAAGTTCTCAACAGCGTATCACAGCCAGAGCATTGGAGGATGCGAAAGGAACCATAGAGTTTTTAATGAATACATTAGAATGTACATTAACGACTCAAGGAGCGATTGGGATGAATGGATTCCATATTACAGCTTCTGTTACAATACTACTCCTAGTATATACCATAATTATACACCTTTTGAGTTGATCTTTGCGCGAAAAGCGGAACTACCTGAAATGCTTTTAGGAACTAAGGTAGACCCTGTATACAATATCGATGCTTTTTATCAAGAAGTTCGTTATCGCTTGCAAGTATCGCACAAGCGGGCAAACGATTTTCTTTCAAAAGCTAAAGAAAATCGAAAGCGCGAATATGATAAACAATCGAAGCAAATGCATCTCAAAGCCGGTGATCTAGTTATTTTGAATAACGAGAACCGAACAAAATTTGATTCTTGGTATAAAGGTCCCTTTACTGTTGTAAGTAATAATGGAGTTAATTGTACACTTAGAGATTTAAGCGGGAAAGAGGTGACAGTGCATAAAAACAGAGTGCGACCGTTTCACAGAAATTTATAATTATTATTACGTGTTTCGAAACAAAACAATTTTATAAAATTCTAACTCGCGAGTGTTTTACCGATAGTAATTAATTAATTTTTAGCATAGGTCAGTAATAAATAAACAATTATTGTAAACTTAGTCTTTAAAAGAAAAGGGAACATATATTATTGATTTATTTCATAATTAGGTATATGTTTATATTATAATATATTGATTAAGTCGAATTTTCAAATATTTTGCATTTTCATTTCATTTCACCACATCAGAATTTTTATCTGTTGTTTTATTATACATATTATGGGTTAGGAAATTAAGTGAAGGTTGTAATTAAATATAAGTTCAAGTTCAATTGAAAATTGAGCTCTTATGCAATATAATATTGAAACATTGTTATTTTTGAATAATGGGTTCATTAACGTTTTTGTTTACTAAAATATTTCTTTACAGTAGATCCATCCATAGTATGCATATTTTTTTTTGTATTCGTCAGTGATGTATTTATTTATAATTATGTAGTAAAATTACGTAAGGGTACTTTGCGATTATTTCGTATCAATTCTTACTCAATTTTTTTTTTGTTCATATGAGAA
Organism: Ceutorhynchus assimilis; assembly: GCA_917834065.1. Taxonomy (NCBI): domain Eukaryota; kingdom Metazoa; phylum Arthropoda; class Insecta; order Coleoptera; family Curculionidae; genus Ceutorhynchus; species Ceutorhynchus assimilis. Next base: position 15,854,996 of record OU892289.1, read on the forward strand.
TGTTCTTTATTTTGTGGCCAAGAATAAAGTCCATTCTTTCAAAAAGGGGGAGATGTGATGCGATATGATCAGATCACCCAGTATATTATATGTTTGATTAACAGTTAGTTAGTTCAACATTAATTGTATAAACTTACGTGATATTATTTGGTTATGCACATTGTTTATAATAACATAGTTGGTCATCGAGACACAATTATAATCTAGGGCAAGCAGACTAATAAAGATCATCATAAAAGTAACATCTTGTTTAACTTTCCTCCTCGCTTAGGACCTGGCATTCTTAGATGACAATCCTGTCATTACAATGTAATTTTTCAATTATTTTTGTAATTTTGCATAATTTTTGAATTTTCAGTATTTTTCAATTTTTTTTATTTTCATTGCTTTTGTAATACCCGATTTTTTTGTAATTTTTTAATTTTCCTCTTAGTTTTTTAATAATTGATGTATTTCCCGTGATTTTTCAAAATTCCCGTGATTTTTGCAATTTTTCCGATTTTTTTCATTTTTTCGCGATCCCTGTAATTTTTGAAATTTCTATAATTTTTTAATTTATTTTTATTGATTCTATATTTTCCGAATTTCTGTATTTTCTGTAATTTTTTAATGGAATTTTTATAATTTTCCTAATTTTTGTGATTACCGTAATTTTTTGAGGAATTTTCGCAAATTCGGTAATTTTTTGATTTTTTTCGTAGTTTCTAATATTTTTCAATTTTTTGTAATTCTTTAATAAATTATTTTCGTAATTTTTTAATTCTTTTAATTTTTTAATTCTCATAATTTTTTAAAAATCTAGTAACTTTTTGTAGTTTTGAAATTTTTGTAATTTCTACTAATTTCAATTTTTGTAATTTTCGTCAAATTTTCCGAAATTTTTGCAATTCTTATATTTTTCAAATTATCAATTCAAAACTATAGGAATTATATACATAATTCAAAATTTCAAAAAATATTCTGAAATTACAAAAAAATAGGGGAATTACAGGAATTATTCCAAAAATGCAGGAATTACTCAAAGTTATTCAAAATTACAGGAATTATTTGTAAATTACGGAAATTTTCTCAATATTACAGAAAATACAGAATTTACGAAAAATGGAAATTATGGAAAATTACGTGAATAACGAAAAATTACGAGAATTATGGACATTACGAAAAACTATGAAAATTATAGAAATTATTGTAAAAATTTTAAAATTTTTAAATGAAAAATCACTCCATAAAAAATTTTGGAAAATTTTCTTATTTAAGCAAAATTAAGGAAAATTCACTTCTTACATTTTAATGTTTTTCTGGAAAACTGGCAGAGGGAAAATTTTGAAAATTTTCCAAGAAAAAGAGGAAAGTAAGGAGCTCATTATAGAAAAATTTCGAAATTTTTCAGTGAGAAATCACTCTAGGGAAAATTCTGGAAAATGACTTTTTCAAGTAAAATTAAGGAAAATTGATGCTCTCACATTTCAATTGTTTCCTGAAAAATTGGCAAAAGAGAAAAAAGAGGAAATTCAGGAGCTCATTATAAGAAAATTTCAAAATTTTCCAATGGAAAATCGCTCCAGGAAAAATTCTGAAAAAATGATTTTTTCAAGTAAAATTAAGAGAAACTCATCCTTTCATTTTTTAATTTATTTTTGGAAAACTAATAAAGCAAAACTTGTAAAATTTTTCCAGAAGAAAGAAGAAAATGAGGAGTTCATTATAGAAAATTTTCAAAATTTTCAATAGTAATATAACTAGTGCAATGGAAATTATTGATATTTTTTGGGAAATCTGCCCGAATGCATTTTTAGTTGAAAAGAGCACGAGTGCACGTAGTGCACGAGTGCCTTTTTCAGTTAAAAACGCATGAGTGCAAATTTGTCGAAAATTATAAATGTATTTCCATTGCACGAGTTGAGAGAATTTCATAAATCAAAAATTTAATTTTTTTGTCAAAAAATGTCAAAACACCAGTTTTCGCACCAGTTACTATGCAATTATCTGATAATTTGCACTAGTGCAAATTATCGCGTAATTACAATCTGATTGGTCCAAATAACAATCAAAACATGTAAATTTATTGTTGGAATACCAGTTTTGACAGATGTATGAAATTCTCTAGTGAAAAATCACTCTAAGGAAAGTCGATAGGAAAGTTCTGGAAAATTGACTTTTCTAAGCAAAATTCATCCTTTCACATTTAAATTTTTTTTTGGAAAACTGCTAAAGGGAAAATTTTGAAAATTTTCCAAGATAAAGAGAAAAGTGAGGAGCTCATTATAGGGAAATTTCGAAATTTTCCAGTGAAAAATCACTCCAGGAAAAATTCAAAGAAAATTGACTTATTTAGGCTAAATTAAGGAAAAATCATTGAGGTAGAATAATAAGGAGGCCACATAAGGAGAAAAAAGCGTATCCCACTTCCGCCATATTGTTACGACACTTCTGTCTGAGATTCTGTCACTTTTGTCATAGCAACGCGTCAAAATTGCATCAGGGACGCATTTTCCATCCGAAAATTTTTTAAATGCGAAAAATTTTTGAAGCCTAAAATTCCTATTTTGGGTCTTGGAAGGATCTCCTGTTTCAGTATGTTGAAGTTTCTGTAGCAACTTTTTTTTTCTTGGTGTAATCTCCATTTTTTTACGTTTTTTTTTGCAGTTTCGCACACATGGCACACCGGTAGATACGCTACTGTATTAAGTATTACGTTAAATTTTTGTGCGTGGCACGATGGCGTCCATAAATAGCGCATATAGTAGTCAGTGAATTTTTATAAAGTCTATTTGTTCAATAAAAGTTGTTAATGTTTGCAGAGTTTCAATGGACCCGGAATTCGTGACAGTAGGCTACACAATCGTCCAAATTGGTTTGTTCCTATTCAAAACATTGAAATTGTTCTCCAATCCTCCCTTAAAACGGCCAATTTTGAAGTATTTCCCAAAAAAGAATGGATATGTTCGTGTAGTGAAGAAACCAAGGATGGAATATTTATTTACTAGATCCATCGCGAAAAATTTCTCTGGTAAGTAATGTATTCATCATTTATTATAGGGTATCACCCTATTTATTATACATACAGTGCATAGAGTCAGTCACCTCCTCTCGATGTAAAGTTAAATTAAACATTTTTAATGTCCCGTGTCCGTTCTTATCACCCTTTACAGCTTTCCGTAGAACAATAGGGAGTTTTGCCATTAAACCGTTCATTTCATGATGCTGAATTATTCTGAAACGTAATTATTCGTTTACCTGAAACACCTTTTCAGGTAATTAATTTTGCTTTACAAAAAAATCTTTGAACGCCCCTCTCTCTGTGCGGTAAGAACAAGGCAAACAATTCTCCCAGTGAAAAAGCGTCCGGAGAAGGAATTTTCTCCTTTTTAAAAAGAAAAATTAATAACATCCGAGGCAAGTTTTGGAAAAGAAAATCTCCGATATTAAAAATTTCTTTTTGCTGCCTCCGGGGCCAGGGAGGGAGAATTTTTAATTTGTTTTTAATAGGGAGGCCTCCACATCGTGAATTTATATTAAGAAATAGTTCAGATTCACAACAACAAAAAATGACCTTGGTAGGAAATACGGTGAACATGGGATTCTTTTTAATAGTGAATAATAAAGTGCGATAGTTCCGAGCGGCTATTGCTTTTAAACTCTACTGAGATCTGCGAAAAAAATGAATATGAAAAATTTGTCATAAAGTTCATTCCATCGAGTATTGAACTGCTATATTTGTTGTGGAGCTGGTTAGGATATCAATGATACCTAATAGTGTAGGTGTAGTTCAGAGTTCAGTGCCATCATCGCCAACCGAAGATAAGTAGCTCAAAGCTCGAGTAGTAGCTGAAGCTCCAGTAGTAGCTGAGCTGAAGTAACTCAACTAACAATAATGATAATTATCCAATAAGTAACTAACCCAAAAATGGGGTTATTTTTACTGGAGCATAATCCTTTACCATGGCTTTCCCCCAGGGCGTTCGACTACAACTAATCTTAGACTATGCTTAAACGATTGGTCAAATGACTTCGATAATAATGATCGAGTGGATGTGATTGGTTTGGATTTCGAGAAGGCGTTCGACTATTTTCATGATCTCTCCATCCTACCCAATAATGACCCTCTGGTGGCAATGGATGCTTACCACTCGGCCATAGAAACTTGCTTCACTCTAGGTAACTTCAAGACGTTAAGTGACAGAGCAGAGATTAAAGTATTTGATTCATCGCGCCAACTACAAGCAAGTGCCAATGACAAGCAAGTGCCAATGACAAAAAGACTAAAAACAGAAGAAAATATTAAATATTGCGTTTTCTGGATATGTTAGGATTTAAATATACAGGGCTTTCATTTCAAAACTGGCCGCCCACGTTATCTGCGTAAAGGGACAGATTTGTGGAAATCGCCAAAACACGTCAACAAATTTATTAAAGGGGAATATTTTTGACTTTGCCCCTTCAACTCTCCAAGCCACCGCCCCGAAAAATTATTTGTACCTAATCATTACTTTATTAGATCAGGGATACCCTACAGACAAAAAACACACACATGATATAAAAAATGGGGAACTTAAAAAAGGGCACAAGTGTATTAATAACATATCGGGTCTTCAAAAAAAAAAAAACAATTAAAGATTGGTATGGTTTTTTAAAGGTATGTCTTAGCAATATTCTTCTTTAATTTTGTCAATGAACTTTAATGTCAAAAATCCTGACCAATAAAGAAACAGTAATGCGACGTATGTTTTCGTAATCAAAGCAATCTTCGATTGTTTTTTTTTTTGAAGACCCGATATCTTCCGAATGGGCCTATCTATACGCCTACCAAGTTTGGCTAAGCTCCGCCAAACACCCTGTATTATAATTATCGGTCTATATTCTACGATTTCCGGTTCCTGCTTCAACCTTCTCTCTTAATCGCCAGCTTCTTTTCAGTCTGCGGCAATTTCAAGTCTCGTTGTTCTCCTGCTATGGTTATTTTTCGTTTTCGTCAAATTTATTTCCAAACCGCATTTCTCGTATTTCTTTATCAATTTATATATCATGTGTGTGTGGTCATCATAATCCTGTTCAAAGTAGGTATTAGCTATTCACAATCCGATGTCCGAAGGTTGTAACGCTCTTTTGTCGAAACAAAAGAATGCTCATAATCTATGCTCGACTATGCTCAGTGGTTGTTCAGCTTGGGGTGGTCCTTGGTGTTGGTACAGTAAAGAGAGGGCGACACTAGTTTGTATAAAATTATTTTGATTATAAAATAATAACCAAACTAGACACTATTCAAATAGTTAGCTAGTATTTGAAAAGATAAATTTAAAAATCTGAAAAGGTATAATAAATCCAAAATTCAATAACTATGACATTTAACTTCAATAAAAACACAAGTTTTGGAATTCTGAAAACAATAATTTATTAATTAAATGTCGAACTTGTTCATTAAAAATTTCTTAACAGGAGGGCGAACTGGTAGTTCAATAATTCAATGAAGAATATTGTTCAGTATCCAAATTTTTTAAAAAAAGAAATTAAGCAGCTTTCCAAAAGCCAAACTTAATTTAAATAGGTACCTATACAAAAAGATTGAAATTCAAAAACAATCAAATAGATACCTACGATGAAATTCACCTAAGTATAAATCAGGTATCCCAGATCTCACGATTCAGCATCAAGTCTCACGATCTCACGATAATGGATTCTAATCTCACGATATTTTTATTAACGCGGCTTGCCGCTTGCAGTATTTAAAATATCTTTCATAAAAACTCTAATTTAAAAAATTTATTTTCTAAGCAATTTTTTACTCAAGCAAACAATTATTCGGATATTGCCGCAGCGTGGAATCCGAGTCCGATACTGGAATGGAATGTACCATGGCGCCCCTAGCGGCTTTCGGAATAACTAGATCTCTACGCTCCTTTTGCGCCGGGCGCGGAGTAGTTTTCTGTAATCTGCCGCTTACTCCTCATGCATAATTATAGGTTACAAAACAGGCGCCTCATTCTCGAATTTCGAAACAAGGGAGCAGCGTTCTCACGAAAGCAATATTTGTGTCTTTGTCATTCCTATGAAATTTTGCATGGAGTTGAAGACAGGGCATTTTGTTCTCTATGAACTCTGTTCGCCCGTTTCGAGAATCAGGCGCCTGGAATCCATGGCGCAGAAACAGCTGCGTGATTTTACAATCTCAGCGGTGGTTCCCCGGTTTGCTGATTGCACTTCAACTTGCGAAAAACTATTGCGGATGGTAAATCGCAACATATTTTGTGCGTCGCCTATTTTGCTGAGAAAATGTCTTCTAGTGATAATAGTTCCGATGACTCAAATCGTGCTTCTGGTTCGACTCCACAAAATTAAAATTGAATATTTTATGCTTCAGATAGTACTGGGGTACGTTCAAGGACGGCAATGCTAATGCCAAAACCTACTTTTCCCCCTCCACCTGTAATGCCGAACCACGTAGATTGGAGCCGAACTCGAACGCAAAATGCCAATTTTGGCTTGGCTATAGCCATTCCTGAACGCAGCCCGGGAGAAACCAAAAAACCTAAAACCCTAGTCAAAACAATAATTTCGCTAAAATGCGCATGCGTTTTACGATCTCACGATTTCTCACGATTTTTTCACGACCGATATCACGATAATTGGCTCAGAGCATCTCCTGATATAAATGCTGAAGTCATAATACCATTAACCTTTAATTCTTTGACTCAAAGTCAATCAAATCAATAAAATACAAATCTTATAAATGCAGATAGGTAATAAATAATCCCCAGGGAGCCATAAATATCAAAAACCTGAAATTAAGGATATCGGGGAGAGCTCTACCGTCTTACCTGTAATTAAAATTCAACATGTAAACATAAAACTCAACTTAACTACCTAAAGATTTTACATTGGTTTACCTTGTAAAACTACCACCTTATTGATTTGAAATTAAAAGTTAAATTAACCTTTTAAAAGTTAATGAATCCTCAATATATTATATCGATCAGTGTTCGATATAAAAGAAATAAATTGGTAATAATTAAAATAATCCATAATTATTAGATACTAGAATACTAGATAATGATAAAAAAAAAATTGGATACTGCACAAATATTCTGACACTCAACAAAATAATTGTTACTGAGCATAAGTAATTGTCATTATACACTCTATTTTGGTGCTACCATAAAAAAATTGGTTACTTAACTATTATTCTAGTGGAAATATGTTAACTATTAATTTCTGGTTGTTATAACTATGAAGGTGGATAGGCGCATTTTCATATGCTCTTTTTGGTTGATTTGACCTATCATTTTCTTTGAATGTACCTACGCTGATGAACTGATATTTTACAACGTTAGGCATGGTGCTCCAACCATCGCAGCCTGATCTTGATTTGCTTCTTGTGTTCTTCAAATTTATTGTTATTGAAAATGAATATCTATATCTACATGCAAATCAATAAGGTTCTACAAGAGTACATCTCCTTACTTATAAATGATACTTATCAATAATGTAGTATCCATCAATGTCCTTGGTGTAAAGTTTCTCAAAAACGCACATTCAAAATGCACATCGATAATATTCGTGTCATAATCTGCTTGGCTTCATTAAGCGAAACTCCAAATACATATCAAAGACACAAAGGCATTTACAACATGCCTTAACAAATCCCTTGTACCTGTAGGCACCCCACGTTATACCATCCAACATTCTAAAATTCCTACATTATAAGCACCGCTTTCCTACATTAGGAATGTTTTACGAAATCAGACTGTCACTGTGCCTTGAGCGAAAAGGGTAAACACCCCCTACTTATCTTCCTTTGCAAAATCCTAAACAATCGCATAGATTGTATTACCTTATTGGAATCAATATTATTTTTGGTCCCCGTTGAACGAACCAGACAACAGCAACTTTTTTATGACTACCTACACATAACAAATTATGGATTCACAAGTGAATTCACCCCGAACAGCTAGTTGTCGGTAGACCCAGCGACTATTGTTGATTGATTCAGCTTTAAACAATAGATATTTTTGCTGTAAAAGTACTGACCGTCTGACAGGCCGACCAAAAATCAGTTCGTTGGGAAAACCCAAAATAGGAAAAACAAGTTTTCACCTATTAAACACTAATTTTGGGTTAATTTTCTTCGCTTTTCTTCATTTAGCCTAATTTACCAGGTATTGGACCACACTTCTCCTCATTTTGGTTTCGTCCGCAAATAGCAGAATTTTTGGTTAAATATTCATTATGGATAATAACTTTAAAAACTTTAAATAACTTAATATATGGACTCTTTTCTATAAGGATTTTTGAGCACAAATATGTAATGTACCTAAATATAGTTTTAACTCAATAACACAATGACAAAAGTAATTCGATAGTTTCATGGGGTTAAACTGTTCAGTATTTTGCTGATAATAATAATAATGAGGAAAACCACCTATTTAAAATATTATTTCTTCAAATCTTAACTTTTTAAAAAAACGTTTACTGAATAAAAATAAATGTTGCAACCTTGTATGCGCCGTGTAGCGTACTAAAAGGGTACCAAACCGAACGGGAGCTAGAGAAGAGGCGATTAGACATTAGAGAGACTAAAGAACAAGCTGGGGCAGGTTCGTTAGACGCGTATCGCGTGTCTGTAATTATTCATTATTCAATTTTTATTTTTATTTTGCAATAAACTGATTGTTCAATTCAATTTGTTATTAGTGTGTGCGTCAAGGAGCGATCACCAGGTCAGTTAGATAATAGAGAGTTATTGGACGTGCAATAAGGACAAGCAGTATTTACATTAGCCTTTTTTTGACATCTACGCATGCGCATTTGGGTCCGAAAATAAGGATTCCCTTAATAAGGTTACTGCTTGTCTTTATTTATGTATGGTTAGTGCGAGGCAGTAAACTTCCCTTATTTCAAATTTCTGACATTTTGGACGAGTTTGACGTTTCGCTTTTCGATGATGACGTAATTTTACTTGGAAAATTTATTTTTTACAATAGTTTTCCATTTTACAGTGGGTAAAATAAAAAAATGGGTATCAGCAGAAAATCACAAACAAAAATAAACACTTTTTGAGGCTGAAATTTATAAACATAGTTATCAGCTGTCAAAATTATGAATACAAAATAAGGTAATACTCTAACACCTACTGCAGTCTTCCAATAACTGTTTTTTTCTTGGAAAAATAGTGCTGATGCACTAATAAAATAACGTAGATCCTTAATACTGCGAGGCAGTATTTAATAGTTCCAATAACTCTCTAATTATTATTTTGTTTGTGAGAGTTCAATTTATACAAGTAACATGTGCATTGTTCATGTATTTAACCAAAATCGTTTCCAGCTGTAAACAACACAGATAAAAAAGTAAATTAAAACCTAAGAAATTATGTGCTGTCTTTTTGTGCTGAGATTTTGATTTTGTGTATTCAGAGCGTGTATTAGGGCCTTGTTGAATTTACTAACATTTTCCTACCCTGACGAAAGAATATCCTAACAAATTGAAATAATCAATCCAGAGATATTGGCTCAAAAACAACTATAGCTGGGTAGCATCCCGTATGGGACCTCAGTAGCTTCCGGCAGACCGGCTAACTAACCAAAAACTCTCCAGTTTCGATTATAGGTAGTGTTGATTGAATGTTGTGTGTGTAATTAAAATTTTAGCACAAAGACAAACGATAGTACCTAATTCAACTTTTATTGATTTAAATTATTGAATTATTGACTTACAATTATTAATAAAATCACACAGTATGTTTCGATTTTTGAGGAATATTAGATCGAGGGTTTCTCTGCCGTGCTTTTTCCCCTCGTTAGTTCCAGGATGAGAACGGTACGATTTACTTTAATAATAAAGTGGACGTTTCACAAATTTTTCGTTTCTTTTACATGTCACAACTTCCCTTAAATTTTCAAAATATTTGCTGTCGGGCACATGTCCAGTAGGTAAGTAAAATTGAGTAAGTTTCCACAACGTAAGTCCTTTTTGTTTTTCATTTCGTTTTTCAGAATATTTGTTGTTTAAAAGGTAATACAAATTCTCATCGTTCAATCTCACTGAACGAACCTGGGTATTCTATACTACAATAATAATTCGAAAAAAAAGCTCAAAGTCTTCCTCCAAAAATACTTTAATCGTATTAAACGGCCTTACATGTTTCAGGATTAGTAAATCATTATCATATTAAGAGGGTTGGAAAATATAGGCATGCATTTTGTACAAAATTCTACTTCTTCAATTTAATAATAATAATGATAAAAGACTGAAATAAACTGTTTTCATCCGAGAGGAGCCTCTGGTATTACCATGATTTTATCTCTGGAAGGAAGTTTCTACTTAGAACCATCCATTCTGCCTTGCAGTGGTTGCTGAAATGCCAGAAGATCAAATCGTATTGAGAAATAATAACAGTTACGATTTCCAAAATCTCCAATACGACCATAATTAACCTAAATATCGCAAATGAAGAAGTCATGCCATTGCCGAGAGCCTATCACGATGATCATGTAGTAACAACTTTAAAAAAATTTGCCAAAGGCAAGAAGGAAAGAAAGCAGTCTGGACTCGTTCAACAGATATGTAGATATACCAAGACGGGTTCTCATACTGATGATAACATTCCCATAGAAGACTCCTAGAAAGAATATCATGATGCAGCGCTGCCACCTCTACCGATTTATCGGTGGTTGATCTACCGATTTTCAAATGAGTCTACCGATCTCCCGATTTTAAACCATTTTCTCACGATTTTTTTGCAATTTGTCGATAATGCAACAAATATGTAGATATATATTTTATTTAAAATGAAAAATAAAATTGTTTCTCATTCCGCAAGAAAATCTAAAAACTAATGACATCGTGTCTCGTATGTCACGTCACTGATGACTTATGAAAACGCTATTGAAATTGAATGTCGCTACAAATTATAGGCAATTTTTCGCAAGGATAACCTAGCATACTCGATTATGCTCAGATATTATGTGTCAATTGTGTCATACTCCCCCTCAATGTACTCCCCTAACTCCCCCACTATCAAATTCTGGGATACTCGAGAATCAAGAACAATTAACTTCTTCTGTGAGAACAAACCGAAAATCACCTTTTCTACATTTAAAATCGACGAAAAAATTAACTCACTAACTAGCACAGCCTGAATCTGCATTCCATCGCGGTCTGCAGGTGACATCATCACTATTAGCTGCCGGTAGTAACGTCACTCGTAGGCCAGGAATTGGATGGTGAGGGAGTTAGGGGAGTATGACACTATGACACAACTGACACATAACATCTGAGCATAATCAGTGTTTGATTATACTCGCAAAAAATTGAAATAGGAATCACATTGCATAATAAAATTATGACTAAATTTATTGACTGGTTTTATATACCTAAGCAAATGGGCTCTTTCACTAAAATTTAAATACGTAATTTAAGTATAAAATCCCAAAGGAGGGACTATTTTAGGCATATATAGCAAAAAATAATGTTCTACAAGGTTAAATAGGTTTTTTACAGGCATTTGAAATTGGCAAAATTCAAATTGATTTAAAACGCGCCGATTTGCTGACGTCACATAAATATTTTTCATTTCGCTTGTTGTTGCAAGGAGCTGACCGCCTCGACTGTGAAGGGAAATGGAAATTTTGCTATGCGGAAAATTGGCTAGACAACGACCTGACAGCAACGAATTTCCAGTTTTGATTCAACGGTAAATGACTTAATTTCTCGCAATGAAAAAATTACATAAAAGGTGATCCAATTTATATCAGATAGTTGCGAATGGACCCTAGACGAAATCTCGAGGAGAAATGAAGCAGTAGTTGTCTGGCTCCCCCTAGGCGAGAATTGCATTAGATATTGCGGGTTCTTTTACAACAGATTCGAGTAACAAGTACTTTATTGTTGCTATAGACTATTTTTCAAAGTGGGTAGAAGTAGTTCCAATTCCAAATCAAGAAGCGGTTATATGTAGTTGCTGAAGCGTGAAACATCATTATTGTCAAACGTGTACCGGTGAAACTTCATTCCGATTAGGGGAGGAATTTTTAATCCGAAGTACAGCTGATGCGATTACTAGGAATAAGGAAAACGAGAACGATACCAATCACCTCTCGGGTGGTGAAACGCTTTAGTGCAACACCTTGTTTCTTATAAGCTGCATTTCTGATGTTGAAGTTAGCCTTTTTGGATCGATTTCAATATAAATATATGCGGATTATATTAGTGGTTTTACTATTACAAGCAGAATTCACATTGATATTTGAAATTAAAGGAAAACGCTAACGGTTTATCCGAATTTGAAGTCATTGTAAAATTCGTTGGTTCATTGGAACCAGACGCTTCCATATCGGTACAGCTGCTGATAGTACTAGAAGACGCCGACCCATTAATGTCTGCCCAGCGACTCATTAGCTTTGTTTTGGTTTCACTCAGAACTAGTTCGGAATCATTCTGCACATGCGCGTATTATAAAATGCGTTTTCGTTTTTTCAGAATCGTATTCGAACTGTGTTGACAGTGTTTTGGTTTATCTAGAACTATTTAAGAAAAGTTCTGGGACTGTTCTAGAACGGTTCTCTCAGTTCTTGCTCTGAAGAAGGAACTGTTTTAGAATTTGGCTTTCATCAACAAGTACCTACTCGTCGTTGGGAGCTTCGTTCAAAAACTTCTGTATTTCAAGTCGTTCTAATTAATGTCTTGGACTTTTTTGGATTTGATTTATATCTCTATGATTCGCTTTTCAGAAAGCTCGTTAGTTTGCCATATTTAGAAATGTCGTTTTTTTTATAAAGGTGGATACCTAGTCGAACGAAGCATCGAGTATTTGGTCCATAGCGACGATGGGGCTAATTTTTTTTGCAAATGTAAAAAACAAGCCAATATAGAACATTTTCATCTATAATTTTTATCTTCCGTGAATTCATCCAAGACTTAAACATTTTGAACTCCTTGTCGTAAGCATCTCGGGTCTTTTTTGGCAAAATCTGCATCGCTGCTTCTTCCGCTTCCGTAAGGATATTCTCAGGAACGTAATTTTCATCGGTTTCCTCCATTTTCTATACGTTTTTCTCTTTAAAAAAGCTTCCCTTTTCTGCAGGGAAAACGGGGAAAACTGACGAGTGTCAACATTTATTTAAACATTTGCTAACAATGGGTGCATTCAGGCGGTGCCAGCGGCTAAGTTCAGCCACTCAGCAGGGACTTTATTATCGAAACCGAAGCTCTGTCATTGTCAGTTTTATGGAAATATGAATATGGACGCCGAAGACAGAACCTTCGTTCTCATCAGAACGCTGCCTGTTTCGAGAATAAAGTCCCTGCTGAGTGACTGAACTTAGCCGCTGGTACAAATATTCACACACAAATTAATTGCCCATGACTCTCGTTTTGTCATAAGAATGAGCAGTAATAAAAAAGGTATTATCCATCCATTCACAATCCGATGTCCACAGGTAGAGGTAAAATGTATCACCTTTCAATGCTATTTGATAGGGAAAGATGATAAATTTACCTGTACCTGTGGACATCGGATTGTGAATGGGATATACATACAGGATACAGGTAAAAAATAGGTGATACTTACATAAGTAGGTACTTGGAAATAAACATGTATTCATATGAAGTTGATTCAATAAGGGTGATTCACAGGGCCCCCGCCAGACCTGAAGCCGCCCGCGTGTGATTTCATATTTTGGCGCCCTTTAGTTAGGCTTGACGAATAAAAAAGCGCAAAGATTTTTGGAGTGACATTGAGTCAATTAGGCTCTCCAAACCACGTGATTTTTCAATATGGCGACCGTGGAAAATTTTTGTTTATCTTGAGTTTATTTGGAATATTTTCAAGCTAATTACAGTTTACTTTGTTATAATATACTTTTTGAGATGCAGAGTGAATATTTAAAGACTTGAATGCAGGAAAATCGGGATCTGGGCGAACGGTTAGTTTAAAAAAATGTCCAGATGACATTTTGATCCACAGTTCACATTAATGAGCAAATGAAGGCCTACAAAAGCTTAGATTCTTACGAATATTTCGAAAATGGCCTTATTTCAGATGCAGGAACAGTGGTAGTGAAAAATTTTCACGTTTTAATTGGTAAATTTCAAAACAAAGGGCAATGAAAAAAGCCTGACATCATCCTTGTTACCTTGTTGAAACTCTCGTTGAAACTACTTCCACAATCAACTTCAAGACCCGTTTGTGGCATTTTTAATTGAAAGAAACACTAATGAAGTCAATAAAATAAAAAAATAAACAGAGTTCATTCACAAAGGAACCACAAAATGCACTTTTATAGTTATTTGTATACCAAGGCCGCGAAGTGCCTTTTTAGCGTATGAAGAGAAAAGTTATCGCCGAGGCCGCTTGCGGCCGAGGCAAGATAATCTCGAGGACGCTAAAAAGTTTCGCGGTCATGGTATACACACTATTTTTTGTGCAACCATGAAAATTATGTGAAATTACAGAAAAAATTTACTCCTTTCAACAAGCATGTGGAACTAACTACCGGTTTGATATAATATAACCTGGTGGCTATGGTGGCACAGCGTTTCTATGGATATCATATTTTGCAATGTAAACAATTAAACAAAAAATTATGACGGTTCTCAAGAAATCGCGAAAATGTCCAGCAGCGATACAGATATTTCACCTTCATGCACTCCTCCAGAGCTAAAAAGTGTAGTTCAATCAGCTATTTCTGAGTTAATACCTGAAAAATCTAAGCGGCAATATGAAAATTGTTACTTCGAGTTCAAAAATTGGCAGTACGAGAATCACTTTCCCGGCCTAGGCCGGAAAAGTGTTTCCCGTATTGTTATTCATTGATTCCCTAGCAACTATTGAAACATAATTAAAATACCAGAATCTTGAGTTTTGCGCCCTGTCAACCGGTCAAAAATGCTGACATTTCTTGTCAATCGCAGAAAAATATATTGTTGGCTTATTTAATGCAAAAATCGAAAGTTTTGAAGAGTTCAAGTTTATGGAGCATTTATTCCATGTTAAAGTGTATGCTCAACGTACGAGAAGGGATAGATGTGAGGAAGTTTTCAAAAGTGGTACCTTTCCTGAAAAAAAAGTCGGTAGGTTATCAAGCAAAGAAATCGAAAGTATTAACGGGTAATCAAATTGATTTGTTCATGAAAGAAGCTTGTGATGAAAACTATTTATTGTTGAAGGTAAATTGTTAAAAAAGTTAGCTTTTGATTAGTTGGTTTATTTATCACAATTATTGTTTTAGGTAGTTATGATTATGGGAATATCAAGAGCATTGCGGCGAGATGAAGTAGTTAAAATGACGATAGATAACATTCAGGAGAAAGATGCCGTATTAATAGTAACAGTTCCTGATACTAAGACTAATCAAAAGCGCGTTTTCACAATCACTAATTTGGATGTTATAAAAATTTACCTTCAAATACGCAGCCCTTCGACCAAAAAATATTGATAGTCGTCGTGTATTTTTGAGATATGAAAATGGGAAGTGCACTGCACAAGTTGTCCGAGTGCATACAATCGGAAAAATACCCTCCATGATTGCTAAGTATCTTGGATTGCCAAACAGTGAAGCATACACGGGTCACTGTTTCTTGCAAATACCGGTGCCGATATGTCAGTTCTGAAACGCCACGGTGGATGGAAATCCACCACAGTAGCGGAAGGATACATAGAGGACTCCATCGAAAATAAGAAAAAAATCTCTAATTCAATTTCTGGCAGTATAGCTTCTAGCTCCAATGTTAGTAATAATTATTCAAAAACACTGGATTTAGTTGCTTCAACTTCGGGAGTAAATATTAATAATAATTCTAACTGTCACATAACTGTTAATATTTATCCTAAATAATTTATGCCGTTGTGAAGAATTTGGAAATAAAATGTATTTGTTGTCAAGCTGTTGTCAAATTTTGATTTATAGTTTCGCGGCCGTCACCGAGGGCAACGGCCGCGAAATTGAGCTTCGCGGACTGTGTGGCGTCCGCGAAAGCTCATTTCGCGGATGGTTGCACAAAAAAAGCTTTAAATTACATACTCTCATATACGGGATAATGAACTTCTGCCACAACGCACTTTTTGACAGGTCGTTGGAATGCCTAATAGTCCAGAGTAATTTTGCAAGAACCAAAAGGAACATTTAACAGAAAAATTGGCCCATTGGCTGTACGGCTGCACGGAGCTAAGAGGCGACCCTGGGTCCTTATTCTTGAAACAGGGGAGCAGCATTCCCAAGAAAACGAGTGTTCCGCCTTTTTCAATGATATGCAAACGATAATATAAGTAACAAAGATAAATATGGGACACTCGTTCTCCTGGGAACTTTGCTCCCCTGTTTCTTCTTAACACTTTAGGAAAAAAAATGTAATTAATAAATATTTAATAAATTAAATTATAATTTTTTTTGTATATATTTTTCTTTCGTGTGATTTGCCGCCCCTTTGCTATGCCGCCCGCGTGCGCCGCACGCCTTTGCGCTTATGGTAGCGGACGCCCTGGTGATTCAATAAGGAAATCGAGACATCCAGACGCATCCTGGTAAATTGCGAGGCTCTGGATCGCAGAAGACACAACCACGACATTTTCGACAACCAAAGGAAGAGAGAAAAAAAATCCTACTCCAGTTTTTGTTTTTTTTTTTTGTATCAGTGAGTGCACAAATCAAAAACCAGGAGATTTTAGTGAGTTTTCAAATTTTGGTAATTTTCAAGATCTTGCCATCATCAATTTCCGTGGTTACACATTTTTTTTTCTGAAAATTGGCAAAGTTCATAACATATTCGATTTGAAAAAAAAAAAATGTCATTTGGACGAAACAAGTGGTCCCGGACCGGTGAACGCACCATGACGGAAATTGTAAATAAATATGATTAATTTATGACATACGCCATTTGGTTTATTGCCAAATTTCGTATTCAGATGCGACCGCGCTAATGGATCCGGCATCGATTTGAGGTTTTGAACGGTCCGGATTTCTTTTACAAATACCGTGCCACGTGCAACCGATGTTTGATTTATGAATTGATAATGTTCGATTAATTGGTACCTATTATTTGTTATAATGCACCTAGGATTACAACCTGTTTCAATAATAATGAGAGTTTTTTGAAATGAGAACTTCTAAGTCCGTACCATTATTTATTCCATTTGTGAAAAGAAACCGATATTAAATTTTAGAATTTTGTCCGAAATTACAACTCCTTGAACCGATCTAAATCGGGCTTTCCTGATTTCTGAACCTTCGCCAAATTCCTGCGAAGACGTACTGCTGAATTTCGTTTCGGTTATTAGGATTATAAACATTTAAAATTACATTTCATTTGAATTGCGTTCAGCGCAATGTCTCTCGATTTACTTTAATTAATTATGCAAACAAAATATATAAATTATTAAAGGTGATTAAGCCTTTCATCCTGGGCATTGACTGTAGTGTTGCATAGCAATCTCACTCTTGGGACAGGCCAGCAAGCAAGCAAGCGAACAGAGGCCCATCCATTATTCAAATTAGGAAGTTTAGACGGAAGGGAAGTGTTGTATCATCATAAATTCCGTGTATGAAATCTTAATAAAGGCAAAAAGGGTGCATATTTTATATGTTTTTTAAAGATGCCATTTGCCATTTGAAGGGATTTTTTGTTTGGCTTTTTTATAAAGTCGTTTTTTAAATTAGCGCGTCAATGGAATAATTGAAAGTGTTACAGAATCTTTAAATATCTGATACGTCTCCATTGAGTAGGAACCTATTTTTTTTTTATCGCTGGCAACTCTAAGTCTACACTTTTCACTTTCTCTTACAGTGGCTGAATTCAATTCAATAATTTTAAATGAAAATGTATATGGTTACAACTACCTATGTTATAATTAAATTTTACTGAAAGGTCAAATTCAATGTCCGTCCGTTTTAAGCAAATATTAATCACTGCACGTCCGTTTCTCCGTAAACCTGGAACGGAACCGCCTAAGGCCCGGGATGGCTCATATTAATTATTTTGCAAAACCAAACAAACGCAATCTAGAAGCGGATCATTAGAACATTAAAACCTTCATATTGGCTCGAGACAAAAAAATACGAATCTTGAGTGTTGTGGAAACAGCCAAACAATCATATTTATTTTTTATGATCACAGTGGCAACGTTGCAAAAAAGCCCCCTGCCGTGAAAAACTTGCGAAATGGCGCCGTACCAGGCTGTACCGTATCGATCCAGTCTGGTTGTTTGTCGCTAGGGGAAAAAATGCATTCCTTCTCTTTTTCACTTCGCAGTGTGATTTGTGATTTTAGTTGTGTGGTTTCACTAGCAGTAAATAGTGCGTAAAAACGTCTAACTCTATACAAGTTTGAACCTGCTCACTTTTCTCTAATTATTTAATTATTCTCTCTAGTTGCACCCTTGTGCAGTCTCTCTCTCTCGCTCTCTAAATAAAAAGACTTATTTTTTTATCTCTCTGGCTGCTGGCTTGAAAACTCAAGTGATATAATATCGCGTAAAACATTGAGTTAATCACACTCCCCTTTTTTAAGGGCTCTCTAAAAATATAAAAACTCTCAACTCCCGAAGATTTCTATTAAGAATAAACTTTATCTTGTGCTCTCAATTAAAATATTAGCGTACCGCTAATACTGACAATTATTGTTAAATTGACTATTGAGCACTTAGCAACTAGTGAATTTATACCGATTAGTGAATGTTCTCGAATAACTCAAATGCGACTTGTTAACTAACCTGTGAATAATTAAAAGTACTTGAATGTGGTTACAGTATTTATTACTTTATTAAACGATTATTTTGGCAACAATAGAGAGATATAAACTGGAAGTGTGAGTGCATTATTTAACAGTGACATCCCCATTCCCTTTAAGATCCAGTGATCTATCCCTAAATTAAATGTTGACACCTCAGTTAGAGGCCCTAACACTGCCTACTCACCATATGCTTTTTATTGATATATCCAAAAATTCCAGAATCAATGACAAGAGCCAATTTATACTCTCAGAAAATAAGAATCCTTTTTGTCGTGTTTTTTTTTCCTCTAACTATATTTCTATGTGTAGGCGCGTATCACTATATCTATCTTATTAGTTGCAAGTTATCGCTCTTATTTCTTCCTGCAAAATTGACTTTGATCTTATAAAGTTAATAGGATGTCGATACTCAGCTATGAGAACAGAGAGAGAGAGAGGAGAATAATGTTTCCAGAATCCCTCCTGCGTTTGCGATAAAAATGCATTTGCAACCAAAGCGGAAATAAAATGAAATAAACCGCAGTATGTTTTCATTTATACCAGAAACAGCCAATTGCACCGAAATGCAATTACTTCTGTA
This sequence comes from Ceutorhynchus assimilis, assembly GCA_917834065.1. Lineage (NCBI taxonomy): Eukaryota > Metazoa > Arthropoda > Insecta > Coleoptera > Curculionidae > Ceutorhynchus > Ceutorhynchus assimilis. The sequence continues at coordinate 15,874,296 of OU892289.1, forward strand.
AAATGTAGCGGCTGCACCGGAACGATACCAACTATTAGAATTTACTTTTTTTTATGCAAAAATAAAAGTTGTTTCTTTGTGTAGAATTAATCGGAAATTTGTCATTGAATACGAAGTTTCCGGTTTTTCATTTACCAGCTTCCACTGCTCGTACTAGTTCAACTCAAAATCTCTTTATTTCAATAAATTCAAGTTACATATGAGGAGTAGGGTGAGGCCCCCCTCAGACAAAAATACATATAACATTTACTAATACTATAATACTAAGGACATGACTTATAACTAACATTCAGTGTACGCAGCACACTGCGTGTCACATGCGCGCCTAGTGCGCTTTGTGACACTATCGTCAGCTTGGCCGATGTTGTGGCCGACAAACCACCGTCTTTTTCCTATTTGGTTCTGCTCTCAACGTTCCCTGGTTGCCCTTTAACGTTATTATGTGACCTTTCATGTCGTTGGTAAATACCACGGATGGCGCACATTGGGCCACTATACTGGCCTACTCAAAAAATAGGGGTTGATGCTTGGTGTGGGATGTCGAGCGCGCAGTGCCCTCTTTGTGGGGAAAAGTTCTGAAAACCCCCACTTCCAATTAACTTAATAATATAGAAAAAACAAAACAAAAAAGTCGTGCCCCGTGGGGCGATGTGGTACCTCATGGACGCTACCTCAACAGCAAAGTGTGAACTAGGGGTTTGTGCGCGTGAGCGCGGGTTTGGATAAAATGGGGTCGACAGCTCTGCACCCCGACCAATCCTGAGACCTGATGAGTCTCTAGGTAATGGTTTGGGTGCAGGTAGAGGAAGTTTGTGAGGGATGTCAGAGAATGAGGGTTGGGTGCAAAAATCTACCGGGATTGGGATATGCACTTGCAGCTAAATTTGGCAGTTTTGCCTAAGTATGGTGGTCAGATTGGGGTTGTCCGATGTTTAACAGGCGCGGATCCAGACCCAAATTAAGGGGGGGGGCCATACAAAATATTGGAAGGTACCTACATGGTGTCTGGTTATAATTTGACCCCCCACCTTTATAGGTAGATGATAGGTGTAAACACAAAAGTGGAGAAGTTTTAGCTAAATTATTGTCAGAAATTTGGAATTTTGCGCATTTTCAACTTTTTTCAAATGGAATGCCCTATATTTCATTCTATATATTCTTGAAGAGCACAATTTTCTGGCTCCAAAAATATATAGTTTCTCTATATTTAGTTGAGCCGTCTCCACCATATTTGGCTTCAAAAATTTTGAAAATACTATCAGAGAAACCAAGTGCCTCAAATTTTACCTGAAGCTTTCATTAGAATGGTTTACAAAATCGTCAGTACTCAGTAGGATAGTATTTTTCCAATTTTTAGAGCCAAATATGTTGAAGGCGGCTCAAACAAATATAGACAAACTATATATTAGAAGCAAATACAGGGCATTTCCTTTAAAAAATTGAAAGTACGCAAAATTTCAAATTGCTTACGATAAACTTTTGTTTTTGACGATAGATTCTGAAAATTTAGGTGAAACTGCACAACTTTTGTGATCACACCTATCATCTACCTGTAAAGGTAAAGGCTGCAGGTGGGGTGTCAAATTATAACCAGACCAGACACCCTGTACATACAAATAGAATAGGCTAGAGGTCCGTGATAAAATGACGCCATGAAATAAAATTCTGTTATTCTATATACGGACCCTAGTAAACCCGGAAAAATTGGTCGATTTAATGTTGATTTTTGAAATTATTTTTTCTTATCTAGGGGGGCCCCTCCCTGCATCCGCGCCTGATGTTTAATTAGACAAGTGCAGGAGATGTTTACACACTAGATCGTTGACCAGTTGGAATTTTCCGAAGAACAGATGATAGAAATTAGACCTTTGTTGGGATTGCCAGAGCCTCCTGCTTTAGGCTAGGGCAGATGACGCCAGCGCCAAAATACTTGTCTAATTTTGTCTTGAAGATAGGATTTTAGCTGTGCAATGGTTTGGGTTTTTACTTGGGGTTGTGATAGGAAGGTGTTCATGGGGGTTCAAAATAGATAGGTAGATTCTTGTAAGGCGGACCGTGGACCGTGTACTATGGGGTTGTCTGGATCATATGTGCAGTCATTCTGCAGGTTAGAGGGGAGCCATGAATTTGATGTTTATAAAACTTGTCGCTGATTTCATCCAGGTAGTCAGATATAAATGGAATGGATGTTTGCTCATGCATGTCCATTATTCTGGCGTACCTGGATTCCGACAGCACTCCCCTCAGTATTCGATTCTGAAATCGTTGGAGGCGGTTCCTCTGCGTTCTTGAAATTATGTTCCAGACAGGGGCCTCATAGGTGAGCATAGGTCTTATGACATGTATATATATTATTAAAAGTTTATTACCTGGCGATAGGGTGGAGTTGGGACCGATGAAAGGGTACAATTTCTGCTGCGCACTGAAGGTGCGAGCCAATGCATGGGAGACGTGGTGGTGGAATTTCTCTCTGATCAAAGATGATACCTAGGTATTTGGCTTTTGGGGACAGAGTAACTGGAATGTTATTAACGATAAGTGGGGTGGGCATGGTGCTATTGGTATGCTTCTTATGGAAGCATATGAGCTCCGTCTTTTGACCATTAACACCAAGCTTCCACTTATCGTAATAGGGTTGAAGGATTGCGAGGTGATGGGCTAGCTGAAATTTTGTTGCTTGTGTGTAGAAGGATTGAGCGTAAACAGCAGTGTCATCTGCGTACAGCGCCAGATTTGTATTCTGGAATTTTGGAATGTCCGCTGTGTGGAGAGAGTACAGCAGCGGACTGACTGCCGACCCCTGCGACACTCCGGCCAGAATTGGTTTGGAGTTTGAGAGGGCGTCGTCTTGTTTGACGTAGAAAGTGCGGCCGCTGATAAAATACTGTATCAGGGAGATGATGAGCAGAGGGAAATTGAAAGTTGCGAGTTGCGAGTAGTTTGTGGATAAAGCCTTCGTGCCAGATCCTATCGAAGGCGCGCTCCATATCCAGGAGCAGAAGTGTCGTGTTCATGCGCCTGTTGAACGCTTGGAAAGTGTCGCAGCAGATTTTGGTTGCAAGAAGAGTGGTGTTGTGACGAGGGCGGAATCCGAACTGCTCGTTTGGGAGTATGGAGAAGTTTTCGACGATCCTGTTGACGCTGGACAGGATTAACTTCTCCACGAGCTTGGCAAAGGAGTTTAGAAGGGAGATTAGGCGGTAAGAGGATGGGAGTGAATGGTTTTTTCCAGGTTTGGGGATCATAACCACCACAGCCATTTTCCATTAAAAGGGAAAATGCTGAAGTTTGAGGATTGCGTTTGTTATTTGTACCAACTGGATAATAACTTTACGCGGGAGATTTTTGAGGACTCGATATGGGATGCCATCTGGTCCGGGGGCTTTCTCGCTTGGGAGCAGGCGGATAAATCGTGTCATCTCGCCGGGCGTGGCAATGAGTTCAGCGAGCCAGTGCTGGGGGATGGGGTATTTCCGAATAGCAAAGGCTGTCGCTGTATGCTCGATTTCCTCCTGTTCAGGGGAGTTTGGTGGGAGACCGAAATGAATACTCTCCATGAACGAAGCCACAGCTTCCGCCTTGTCTTGAGCAGTGGACGCAATCCCTGCCATTACTAGTAATGGCAGGCTGCTGATGCCATTTTTAATAAACTCGTGGCGATCCTCGTCCCTTCGGAGGCGTTGCCACCTCCTCCGGGTGCGATTCTTCAGTGAAATAAGATCTATGAGCTCTCGAGAGAGCTCGTCACTTCCTTGATGGACAGTTACCCGGTTAGCAAGGGGAGTTAAGGTCTGCTGGATATTCCTGGTCAAAGTTGAAACCTCTTGCTCTAGAGCATCTACGGTGTCAATTTGACCAGGAACTTGGGTTCGGGTGTTGAGATTCTGCCGAAACAGGGGCCAATTGAAGTTTTTATAACTCAGACGAACTTGTGAGCGGGGAGGATCAAGTTCGCCCCAGGTGAAAAAGACGGGTAGATGGTTCGACCTCAGGGTGTTGATCGTAACGAGATCGGAAAGTTCTCTGACTCCTTTGCTGATTGCAAGGTCGATGTATGTCGGTGTCATGTTATTGCTAGGGTAATGGGTGGTCGATTCAGTACTGAGGAGTATCAACTCCGGTCGGTCATTGACAAAATCATTTAAGATCATACCGTTGGTATTTCTTCTATGATTCCGCCAAAGTCTGTGTCTAGCGTTTAGGTCTCCAAGCAACAAGGAGCCAGAGTTTTGGGGGAAGAACGGTATTAGGTTGACTACTGACAGACGGGTCTGCGGGGCGTTGTAGCAGCCATTGATCAGACGCCATTCGCAAGCTGGATGCTCACGTGCTCGATGGTACTGTGCCACTGTGGCATCGGCTTCTATGCGATTGAGTTCCTGATCAATATCGCCACACCACCGGCGCGGCGGCCGGCTCTGTCAGAGCGTTCGCAGGAGTAGTTTTTTACCACGAGACGATCTCCATCCCTTAGCCATGTTTCCACGACAACAGCGATGTCGATTCTCTCGTGATGAAGGAAGTGGATGAGCTCACCTAGTTTGCCGTTGAGGCTGTTAGTGTTCCATGTTATGATTCTGAATTGGACTTATTTGAAACTTTTTTATGTCGGTTACGAAAAATAAGCGGCTGGCGTTAAATATCTCCACCTCATCTTTGCATCCTTCGAGCATGCCAATATAGTGGTCCAATGTCCGCATCATGCCGTCCATATTCACCAACGCATCAAGGCGGGAAAATTTGGCTTGGAACGCGTTAAACGTCTCCATAGGATTGGCGGTGGCTTGTCGGCCCGGACGATCGGCCATAGGCTCGCGCACTTCGCGATTTGTTTCGATTATACGCACTCCGGGATCACGCACAAGTCCACTAGGGAAGTCCCTATCATAGGCAAATAGACCTTTTCAAAGTAGAATAATTCTATTACGCATGCGCAAAACATTGTTGCCAAGTGTCGGTTTCTATCACTCTATACAGGAAAGAATCATGAATAATTTCGATTTCATTAGAACTGAGATTCAATTTCTTTATTATTAATTAACCTAATATTTGATGCAGCCGAGGACTCAAGCTATTTATTGAATATTGATTGTCATTTTGTGAAGTTTTTTTTTTTTAAACCTAACGCGCTTCAATTTGTATAAGCTGGCAACATCGCACAATTTCACTGTAATTTTTTCAATCAGCTGATTATTGTTTTGCGGTCCATGTTACACGTTTTTGCATGGGAAAATATTGTAAAAACCTGTTTAAAAATTAGTAAAAGCGATGGGGCACACAAATATTGTGTTTTTGGAAAGTGTAATAATGGTGACAGCAGAGTTGGTGGACCCAGATATTCCGAAGGATTAATTTTTTACTGCTTTCCCTGGCCATGTCTTCAACGTAAATTCCTTTTAAATTCTAATACGCTATTTTTCTCTACAATCTCATTACGTAAAATTGCACCCGGCACATCTGCTGCTGATAATTTAACTTTTTTAAAAGGCATTTGGGCCATTTTAAATTGTAAAAGGTATTAATTACAACTTTTTTATGATACTTGCTATGCTTTTTGGACCGCAAAACAAACAGCCAACATAACCCCACTTATTTGACGCGCAAGCGCGTTGTGGACCTTGAAAAGGTCTATTGCGGTGGTGGGGGTCTTTGCCCCTGTGGCCTCTGTTGTTGTGGTTGGGGTGGCTGCTGTCGTGGAGCCTGGAATTAAATAAATTACTCGAAGAGAGGAATTTTTTAAACTTTTATTACGAATGTACTTAATACAATGAGCGATATAAATAGAACTCATTTTTAGTGACATCCTCTCACTATTTATTGATTAATCAATTCACGCCGACTGTGTTCGGCTAACGTCGGATTGAGGGTCCACGGTGGGTGGATTGGTGGCTAACGGTTGGAACCGTACGTCGGGTGAATCGAGTTTGGGCTGATTACATAACTCTTCCCCCCTTAGAACGGAGCGTAGGGCAGTGACGGTTGGCTTTGGTCCTATGAACAAGCGGTGGATTCGCTTGCGTTTGATAACTACAAATAATAGTGAGGTTAAGAACAGAAGACCGCAGACTGACTGCACGGTCCAGGAGACTACTTCGGGCAGAGTGATTCATTGAACAGCCTCTAGATGAGTGCCTCCGGGTATGCGGATTTCCTCTAAGTGAATCTGGAATGACGGCGGTAGTTCTAGCAGGGCGACTTGCGGAAGCTGATACGGCAACGGGTCAACACTGCCGTTGCGGTTTACAATGTACATGTTACATTTCCATGAAGTAGGACATCCAATGGTCGCGGGATCTCTATTTGTAATAACAACAAAGTTCTGCGTAATCTTGTAGTAGTCCATTGTATGAAGTAGTTTGACGTGCAGACAACTTTTTATTTGTTGATCGAAACTGCAATTGCTTGGTCTAGGATTACTGCAAATATATTTTGTTTCCTTGTGCAAGATGCACTTATCATACCAAACTTTATTAGAGTAAAATTCAGTAGGATTAAGTAGCATTGTATCATCCGCTCTTTGAAGTGGGAAGATCTGCTAGAGTGATTGAACTTGTGGCTTTAAGATTGGTATCTTTAATATAAGTCGAAGGACCGAATTAGGCATGTATGTAATTATGGTTGATTGTTCTAATAGCTCATAAGGATGGTTTATAGAGTATAGTAGTTGGTCCTCATGATAAGTCTCTAACAATTTAGTCTCTATAAGAGTGATTTCTTGTATCTCGAAAAATTCAATATTGACCAAATTTAGACGAGAAAGGCTAATTGTGAGAGTAATTTTTTGTAAGAACTCTGCTAACAAAGCTATGTGATCGATGTACAAGTTAGCAGAAATTAGATCATCAATCTTTTGGTTTATTTTATTTAGGGCTGACTTCGCAAGAATCAAGTCATTGTTTATTTGGGCGGTAAAAGATAAAAGTCTGTCGTTTATGTTATTTGCGACATGAATGAATTTATTTTGTGTTGTTATTATGTTATTCTGATTCTCCTCAATGTTAGCAAAATGACTTTTAATGATATCTAAATCATCATTATCTGGGTTACCGGTGATAAATTTGATGACTGAACCTAATCCGTTAATTAGTCCACGTTTACGTCGGTTATTTTGACGTCGGGTTAGCATTGCATATTGATTTCTCACTTCTTTTAGATGTCGGTCATACAAGGGCTGTAAAAGTGGGTTAATGTGTGTCTGATTTGGAATAGGGAGTTCGTGTATTATTTCTTGAAAGGGTTGCAGGTCAACTGCAATAAGAAATCTATGATGATGTGATATTTCTCTCTGAGTTCCAATCTCTTCGGAATAGTAGCCGTTATGGTCATCTGTTAAACATTGCACCCTTTGTGAATGGGTAGAAGGAGTTAGGGCATGCACTGCCAATCTGTAACAAGGGAATTATTTAGTTTTTCTTAAACGTTTAAGGGACTTAACATTCATTTTAAGAGGTTTTTGTCTTGAATCCTTAGCTTGAATGGTATTTCCGGTTTGTTGATTAACAATAATAGGTTTGTTTAGGGATAATTTCTTATATTTTGCTTTAAAGCTGGAATATTCCCGAGAATTTTCTTGTATGTCAGGAGTAGAGTCTTGTCTATTTTTATTTGTCTTATTCAGATTACTGATCATTCTAGAAGATGTGTTTCTATGTACATGATCAAGAAAAGGTTGCATTTCCATTTTTCTTTGTTGAACGTAATAATCATATACAGGGAAATCCTCATCAAAAGCGGGTGTTGTAGCGTAAGGTCCATATAGTATATTGAAAGGGGTGTGAGCAGTAGAAGCATGAATACTTTGATTGTATATTGTCACAGCGGTGATAACTAAATTGTCTACGGCTTCTTTTGGAGATATTTGTATAAGTATTTTTAACTTTTCTGTAAGTGTGGAATGAAACCGCTCTATAGGAGAGTTGGAGCTTGAGTTTCCTATAGCGATAGTGTGGTGTTCTATTCCATGTAATTTTAAGTATTCTCTGAACATAACGGATACGAAGGCCGGCTCATTGTCTGTGACTATCTTTTTCGGAAAGTTATGATGAGCAAAGAAGTGTCTCATTTTGTTTAGAATCGACGTTGTGGTTTTATCAGGGATATGGTATACTTGAGCATATTTACTAAAGGAATCTATCAGGGTTAAAAACATATTTCCTTTTACAAAATAAATATCAGCATGAATGTTCTCCAGAGGCTTTGTAGGAAGTATTGGCCCTTCAAAAGGGACCTTGTAGGGTCTTCTTTCGTACTTCGCTTGTTGACAAATATCACATTTATTTATAAAAATGGTGATTTTGTTTTTTAAGTTAGGGAAATAGACTATTGATTTTAAATGCGTGTATGTTTCCGAGATACCGTTGTGGCTTTTGTCATGATAGGATTTGATTGTACCTTGTTGTTCTTCTTCATCTATTATGTCAGCCAGTTTAATTTTTGTCAAACGTATATCAAATTGAGTGAAATTTTTACTCAGTACCTCCTCCACCAGTGGTCTAAGTTCGGGATGGTACAGATAAAGCCCATAGGTTGTAGCGGGACTTATAAAAGCTAGAAAATGAGCAAGAATGTCCTCGTTAGGAGTCTCGCGAGTTACACCAAGAACACGAATATGTTTGTCAAATCTTTTGACTAAGGAGTACTTGTTTTTGACGGTATATGTAATTAAAATTTGATGTTTGAAAATATTAACTGGTTTTTCTGAAATGGTTAATCCACAGGAGATGTTTTCGTCTTGTGAATGCACTGTATTGTCGTCCGTAGGGCATTCTTCGGGAAGAGTGTTGTCAATTGCCATAGGGGCCAAAGAATCGGTTTCGTCCTTGTTGTGTATGTTTATTTCTACACGGGAAAGGGCATCTGCGACTTTATTAGCAGCTCCTTTAAGATGCTCAATATCGTACTCGTATTCGTCTAATTTAATTTTCCATCTGATCAATCGCGAATTAAGAGTTTTTAATTTACTTAACCATACTAACGGATTATGGTCTGTTTGTATTAAAAAACGTCTGCCATACAGGTAGGGTCTAAAATGCTTTGTGGCTTCGACTATAGAAAGAAGTTCTCGTTCTATAGTTGAATAATTTTTTTCGGCGAAGTTTAAAGTTCTGGAGTAAAAAGCAATAGGGTGTCCGTCCTGTGATAAAACAGAGCCAAGGGCTATATCGGAAGCGTCTGTAGTGACAGTAAATTTTTTTTCGAAATCGGGATAAGCCAAAATTGGTGATGAAGCAATTAATGTTTTGCATTGTTGAAATGCTTTAACATAAAATGGATCATTTGGGTCTATTTTTTCACCTTTTCGAGTACATTTGTTTATAGGATAAACTATTTGAGCGAAGTTTGGGATAAATCGTCGTAGTACCCTATTAGACCTAGAAAAGATTTTATTTCTTTAACGTTAGTGGGTATAGGATATTTTTGAATTGCGTCGATTTTTTTTGGATTAGGGGAAACTCCCTGAGGAGTGACTATATGACCCAAAAATTCAACTTTTTTTGTAAGAAATTCACTTTTAAAAGGCTGAATTTTAAGATTGGCTTTTGTAAGATCGTCAAAAATTAGTTTTATGTCGTTTATATGTTGTTGTAAACTTTTAGAAAAAATAATAATGTCGTCGAGATAAACAAAACAACGTTTATAAATATGCTTGCTCAATACTTCATTCATGTCTCTTTGGAAGCTGCTGGGGGCGTTTTTAAGACCAAAGGGCAGTCTTGTGTACTCAAAATGTCCCTGCGGCGTCGTAAGAGCTGTTTTTTCAATGGATCGTTCATCCATTAAAATTTGATGATATCCCTGAGATAAATCAAGACACGAGAAATATTGCGATTTACCTAAATTATCTAAGATTTCGTCTATACGTGGTAAAGGGAATTTGTCTTCTATAGTTTGTTCGTTTAACTTGGAATAATTTATTACCATTCTAACTTTCTTTTTACCTGAGGCATCAGGTTTTTTGTCTACTATCCAAGCGGGACTGGAATAGGGAGAAATAGAAGGGCGTATTATTTTTGCGTCTAATAAGTCATTTACTTGTTTTGCGATACCTTCTTGAATACTTTGAGGATAACGTCTTAATTTGGTATACACCGGTGTTTCCGTAGTGGTACGTATAAAAAGTTTTGTATGTGTAGTAGCAGACAAGGGCGTATCAGGGGTATGAAACAATTGGGAGTATTTTTGACATAATGCTAGGATTTCTTTCTTCTCTTCATTATTCAAATGTTTGAGACGTAGTAGGGAAGTATCTAATGGAACTTTAGGTAAAGAGGGTGAATCAATTATTCCATAATCGTTCAAATTGTGGACCTCTATAGGATGGTCAAATGTAACATTTGCTGGCAAATCAGGCCAATAAATATGTCCATTTTGTACTTTATGTAGGGGGATATTGAAGTCGGCTGATGTAGGCACTACAGCATATCCGGATATTTGTGTGACAGGTATTAAATTATTTTTTGTATTTTGAAGACTAAAGGGCAAGGTTTTATTGAAAAGGGTAATTATTTGCTGTTTATAATTTAGAGTTGCACCAAAATGTTCTAGATCTCGGGACCCTAAAAGAACATCATATTTGTCGTGTCATTTTAGTATGCGAAAATTTATAGAGGTTCGAATTCCTATTTCGGAAAAAATGGGAAAACTAATGTTTTCATTATTTGTATAGGTTGCAAATATAGTTTTCACGGTAAAAGTATCATGAAATTTACAAGCGTCTGGAAAGCGGTACGATATTTCGGGGTTCATTATGGAATCTGAAGCGCCTGTATCCACTTAAAATTTAAATTTAATTTAGGTAAGAATATATGTGGAAGAGAAATATGCTGAATGTTATTCAATTCAACTATGGGGCACTGTTGTTGGAAGCCAGTATCTGAAAATTTTCGGTTTCAGTTTCGTCAGTGTTATTCATAACATTTTCGGAGTCATGATTGTAAACATTGTTATCGAAAACATGGGTCACTTTTTCATCAACAAATTCATTTTGTTGATATCCAATTGCTGACACAAAGTTATTGTCGACCTCGCTACTTGAATTTGCGTCCTTGAAATCTGGGTCAGTAGAATAATAACTAGAGTAATTATGTGGATCAAGTTCGACGTTATACAAATTTTGTCGATTCGACGAAGTTCTGGCCGACATTGGTTCCCAAATTTGATTATTTTTTATTTGTTGATTAATTGGAGGGTTATATTTAGGAGAAATATTTTGGTTACTTTGATTTGGAAAATTACGATAATTAGGATTAAAAAATCTAGGTTGAGGATTCATTTGATTCCTAAAATTAGATGGTCCTGCTTGGGTTAGATTTTGCCTTTGGAAGGATTTAATATTATTATTATTGGCTGAAGGTCTAACTACTGTATTTGATCTACTTTAAAGGGCACGATGTCTCATGAGAATATTGTTATATTTTTCGCAGTGTTCTATGCACGCGCGTAATGTGGAAACTTCTATATTGCTTAGGGCTTCACGGAAGGGTGAATTCAAGCCTGCAACAAATGTCTGCAGAGCTTCTTCACGGTACATGTCATTGTATGCTTCTGCTTTAGCAGGATCTTGTATGTGAAGATGACTTTGTTGCATTAGTTCCTTTAGTTTTTGTTAACACGTAAATAGAAGTCCCTGTATGTCTCTGTCGGTTTTTGTTTGTCTTCGGTCATTTCGCGCAAAAGGCAATTTCTAGTTTTTAATTATCCAAATTGATCTAATAGAGCAGCTCTAATGGCATACCATGTACCAAAACCATTTGGGATGAACGTATGTAATTTGTTATTTCTTATGTAAGTGTGAGCACTACCTGTGATACGTTTTAATATGTGCAAATTCAGCAAATATAATTGTGTATTAGAACACATAGCAAAAGTTTGATTTAAAAATAACTGAATTACTTCATCAACCCCTAATATAAATGTTGAAAGAGTGTCAGGTTGTTGGGGGTCGAAGGATGGAATACTTTGAACAAATGAGTCCAATTCTTTGTTGGTAATGGTAGGTGTGGTTGGGGGGGACATGTCTATCGAGTGTGAGAAATCAATAGGCTGTAACAAATTAGCGTTACTTGAACTAGCTGGTAATTGAGATATTACCGGAGTAGATTCAATCCTTTCAGATGTAGGAATTGAAGGGCGAATTCTATTTCCGCTATCGTTGAGAGGAATCAGAAGAGATGGATTAATGTCAATGAGTGATATGGCGTTAATTAAGTCGTCTACAGGGTCTGACATAAAATTAATTTAAGAATGAAATTTGATAAAATTCGGGGAATACACGAAAATAAGTCAAATAACCACAATCAGATTTCACAGTTCCAAAAAGCAGATATACTTACACCATCAGGATAAAACACATTGCACAATCACTATTTTTCTCAGCAGTACAGATTCGTGTCGATAGTTAGTTAATTATTTAAAAATAAAAGTTACTGATTGATACAGAACTCTAACTATTCTGCTCGCAGCGCCAATTAAATAAATTACTCGAAGAAAGGAACTTTTTTAACGAATGTACTTAATACAATGAGCGATATAAATAGAATTCATTTTTAGTGACATCCTCTCACTATTTATTGATTAATCAATTCACGCCGACTGTGTTCGGCTAACGTCGGATTGAGGGTCCACGGTGGGTGGATTGGTGGCTAACGGTTGGAACCGTACGTCGGGTGAATCGAGTTTGGGCTGATTACATAACTCTGGGCCGCTCTTCGGCCCCAGGCTGGGTTCTGGGGTTGTGGGGCAGGAACATAAACAGGCCTGGGAGCATTTCTCTCATCCAGCAGCTGCTTCTTATACTTGTACACCGGGCAGTTGGTCGACATTGCCCGGTGTCCCCCTTTACAATTTGCGCAGACCGACTGTCTATCCCTGTTGGGGCAGTCGGCTGTCAAATGTGCTTCTGCGCACTTTGAGCATCTGCTGGATCGGCTGTATCCTGTCATGGTATGACCCCAGGCCTGAAATCTGATGCATTGTGAGATATCTTTGCGATTTTTACGCTCTTCCCACTGTAGTCTGGAGGCGAAGATGGTTTTAATGTTGGCTTTAAGCTTTGCCAATGTCCAGTCTGAGCTAGTGACCACCAGGTACAGTGGGTTGTCCTGCCCCGTGTTCTTCATTAGGTATATCTCTTTGCTTCGAAGAGCATACCTGTCCGCCAGGTACTCCCTCATCTCTGCCGTTGAATAATTTCCCTTCATATTGCGCAACACAAACGCATGGGTTTTTTCAGTTGGCATGGTATATGTATGGAACTCGGCACCATCGTTCTTTAGGTGCCGAGCCATGCTGCTATGGTCTGTTGCATTCCGTGTGTAGAGGATGGCGGAGCTGTTTGGGGATGGTCCCATTCCCCTTCATAAGTTTTCTGGATTTCTCCGGGCTTTTGGTAAGTCTTCTCTTTATAGGTTTTGGCTTTGTGTATTTGTGTGATTGCTTTAAGTGGTTAATCATTATTTCAATATGTTCCCTGACTTCATCCTCATTTTTCTGTTCTATGTAGTTCAGGTGTCTTTGGCAATTTCTGCAGGTGCTTGCCTGATTTTCTAGCCTTTCTTTGACCTTCGGGATGCTCCTTTTGGCCAAAGAAACGCTGGATGTGGTGCTCATCACGCTCCCAGTGTCTGACTCGTTGGAGGCATCTTCGCCTGCCTCCATTCGGACGGCCCCTTACTTTCGGGAAATCCGCCTGTCGCCATGTTTTCGGACGTCCCCTTACATACGGAGAAGCGTCCCCTTACTTTATCGCTCTCTGTTTGTATGAGCGTACCCTCACTTTTAGTTGGAGGAATTCTTTGGTGCAAGACGACGTGCCCTCACTTTTATTAAAGTCCTCTCACGTTGCAGTGGACCCTTGTGTTGCAGCGTCCCTCACTTGCTGCAGATATTAGTTGTGGCAGCTGGCGTGTCACAGCTTTGGGAGATACCCTCACTTGTTTGAGAGACAAGTTGTGTTGTTGATCGTGCCCCTAGTGGACGTTCCCTGACTGCGAACGTCCCCTTACTTATTATAGGCTACCTTCTTGGTTTCAGTGACCTGACTTTTATTGCAAAAAAAATTTTTCAAAGTCCACGTCCCCTTACTTTGTTAGATGTCGTGCCCTAAGTTTACTTGTAAAAATTTTTGTTTTTGATTTTTGGTCTAAGTCCACGTGCCCATGCTTGATTTTGTAGCAGTATGGAGAATCGTGCCTGTTAGGGCCACTAACTGAGGTGTCAACATTTAATTTAGGGATAGATCACTGGATCATAAAGGGGATGGGGACGTCACTGCTAAATAATGCACTCACACTTCCAGTTTATATCTCTCTATTGTTGCCAAAATAATCGTTTAATAAAGTAATAAATACTGTAACCACATTCAAGTACTTTTAATTATTCACAGGTTAGTTAACAAGTCGCATTTGAGTTATTCGAGAACATTCACTAATCGGTATAAATTCACTAGTTGCTAAGTGCTCAATAGTCAATTTAACAATAATTGTCAGTATTAGCGGAACGCTAATATTTTAATTGAGAGCACAAGATAAAGTTTATTCTTAATAGAAATCTTCGGGAGTTGAGAGTTTTTATATTTTTAGAGAGCCCTTAAAAAAGGGGAGTGTGATTAACTCAATGTTTTACGCGATATTATATCACTTGAGTTTTCAAGCCAGCAGCCAGAGAGATAAAAAAATAAGTCTTTTTATTTAGAGAGCGAGAGAGAGAGACTGCACAAGGGTGCAACTAGAGAGAATAATTAAATATTAGAGAAAAGTGAGCAGGTTCAAACTTGTATAGAGCTAGACGTTTTTACGCACTATTTACTGCTAGTGAAACCACACTACTAAAATCACAAATCACACTGCGAAGTGAAAAAAAGAGAAGGAATGCATTTTTTCCCCTAGCGACAAACAACCAGACTGGATCGATACGGTACAGCCTGGTACGGCGCCATTTCGCAAGTTTTTCACGGCGGGGGGCTTTTTTGCAACGTTGCCACTGTGATCATAAAAAATAAATATGATTGTTTGGCTGTTTCCACAACAGTGCCCTGACTTTTGCGAGGATTTGGTTTATATAGTATTCTCGTCCCCTTACTTTGCCGATGTTATGCGATAGTATAAGCGTGCCCTGAATTGTTTCTGCTTGGCAACTTTTGTGGAATTTTCGGAATTTCGCAGCAAAAAAATCCGAAAATTGATTTTGGCCTAGAAGGCTCTAATTTATATGGGGCGAAAGCCCCGGAGAAACTCTGGGTAATACTACAACCAGCACTTACCCGGCGATGAATTTGGCGAAGAAAACTGGCAAATTACTTGGCACATAAAAACTTTATTTCACACAATGGAGATAGCAAAAAGCGACTTGTTTACTTTATAAGCAACAAAGCACCCGTTCGATTCGACTGTCGGACGAGAACTTCGTACTCGTTCGTGTGTCTCCATTTCATCTTGTCCTTCCTCCAAAGCTGACAATCGGTTTTAGTATTTTCGAGAATTTGATTTTCTATGCCAATAAGTAAGGTGTTGCTAGCTGATTTGTTATGGTAATCTCAAGATTTTTAAATTTTACCATTGTCATTATTTGTTGAACACTGACTTGCTTTAAAAGTTATGACATCTTGAAGTTTAACGATTCTGCTGGGATATTCGACTTTTATGAAGCTATCCAGTTTTATATTATGCCAAGTTTTTTATAGCCGTAGTTCATCAAGCAAATTACCATAATTTTTATCAAGTTATATTTATATAAAAACTTAGTAGTGAAAACAATAAGTTCCTAGGTTAATGAGTTTAAAAAATTGAAAATCTAAATCCGATATAGTTGCCTGGCACCGCTCTTGACCCACTTAAAACAGGAAAAAGACTTTTAATTAAACCCCTTCATTAAATCTCTGTAAATAGAACGAGATCCTAAGCTTCTGTTGATATGCCTCTCGTGATAATAGAAATTTATAATTGGATGCACTTGTTTTTTTTTCTTCTCTTTGGCGAAAATCCGATTTAAGGTCAATCTTATATTAGAAGCTATTTTAACAAGAAAATGATGTTTTTGCTCAGAGGTGTTTTTGTTTTTAATTAGAAAAAGGTATAATAATTAAAATCAAGATGTCATAATAAACGTCCATCCGTTTTAAGCAAATATTAATCACTACATGTCGGACTCTCTAGCATCCTACTAAAACGGAACCGCCTAAGGTCCCGCTGGTTCGTATTAATCATATTGCAAAATGAATGCGACTGCGGGTAGAGAAGCTAATTTCTATATGTCTAAAAGGAAATTTATATCACTTTCCAGCTTTCCGAACGAAAATCATTTTAAAAATTCATTTGCCAAAATCGGCACTTCCTTAAGGGACCGCGAATGACAATCAATCAATTTGCGTTGTCAAACGTCCCCATTATTTTATTTTCTGGGGAACAACAAACGAAAATGATATGACGATGACGTGTTTCAGGGGGGAAAAATCGTGCCAATTTATCTCCCATTCGTTAGATTTAATATTTGGAAAACGCTTCTCGATTTTAGAGCTATAGCACTTATTTTCAAATGTTTGGTTGATTAAATTGATTTAGTAGTATGCGTAATAATGCAGAGAGAACGGGGGATTAGAGAGTCTTTTGTTATTCCAGCAGCCAGCTTATTGATTCAAAACGTAACACTTGAATGGGCTGTCGGAAGCGACCATAGCGCTTGATCCATGAGCCGTCAGGTAGCAATGAAAATGACGATTTTGGAAATTTGGAACAAACTTTTTTTTTCTCATAAGAAGTTTTTATCGTGAAGTGCGTATGAGAAGAGGCCAGAATCCAAAAAGTCACGCTGATAATTTCACAATAGCGGGAGTATGATACACACCTTTATGTTTGAATAATCACTAAAACTGATTTATAAGTATTTGCTGTTTTTGAAATTGTATTTCTAGTCAGCGAACACGTCTGTGACATCGACGTAATATTTATATAGGTATATAGATTTGAGAAGATCATATTATAACCGGCAATGGTTTTACGTCAAGTTTATGTAAGTCCATTGTAAACTAAACGTTTATAGCTGCTAATATGTGATGATCTCCTAAAATACTCTTATGTTTACGTAACCGAGGAAATGTATATTTGATATAGATTTTAGTAAATAGTTCAACTTCACATAATATTTGTTTTCTTGTATAGTCAATAAGTATAATATTATCCATTCACAATCCAATGTCCACAGGTTCAGGTAAAATGTATCACCTTTCAATGCTATTTTATAGGGAAAGGTGATAAATTTACCTGTACCTGTGGACATCGGATTGTGAATAGGATATATATCATAGTAACCTCTAAAATGTATATTTTATGTGACAGGTTCATAAGACGTGTAAGTAATTATAAATATAACATAATTTTTATAATGAAAAGTCGGTTTTCGGCTTATTTGGACTTTATTTAATGAAATATCTAAATCAACAGCCAACGTTTCGACGCATTCCGCATCATTCTCAAGGCTAAAAGAAAACATGCAAAGAACGTTACAAGCATTTCACAACGATTAACATTTTAAAAAATGACTGACAAAATAAATTAACATTTAACAAAAAAGAAGCATTTACAAAGGTTTAAAAAATAAATTAAAAAATGACGTATAAAAAAGAAATTAACATTTAAAAAGTTTCAACAATGACTATTACATAACAAGAGATAAGTAAAATGAGTTTCACAAATTATATTTTTGAAAAACTATCAATCCAGACAACATAGAACCAATTACCCAATTTGACTAATAAAAACGTCGTATTGTTATCTACAAAAAAAGGTAAACTTTGGTAAGGTATTTTGTAGATAACAATACGACGTTTTTATTAGTCAAATTGGGTAATTGGTTCTATGTTGTCTGGATTGATAGTTTTTCAAAAATATAATTTGTGAAACTCATTTTACTTATCTCTTGTTATGTAATAGTCATTGTTGAAACTTTTTAAATGTTAATTTCTTTTTTATACGTCATTTTTTAATTTATTTTTTAAACCTTTGTAAATGCTTCTTTTTTGTTAAATGTTAATTTATTTTGTCAGTCATTTTTTAAAATGTTAATCGTTGTGAAATGCTTGTAACGTTCTTTGCATGTTTTCTTTTAGCCTTGAGAATGATGCGGAATGCGTCGAAACGTTGGCTGTTGATTTAGATATTTCATTAAATAAAGTCCAAATAAGCCGAAAACCGACTTTTCATTAACATATTCCTGGACGAAAACCACACTGTGTAATAATTTTTATATACAGGATAACATTACTCATTACCCATCACTCATTACTCAACACTCCTCCTATCTAGATATTTTTTTTTCAAAAAACACCAAGTTATTAGTTTTTTCCCATTTCTTTTGGATTAGCATCTAGCTGCTTAGTATACAATGTTTAGGAGACAATTAAATAAAGAATTATCTAGAAACATTGTAGCATTTTCATAGCTATTTGTTTTTGCTCGCTTTTTCGTTCGACGAGTCGGATAACCGTGACTTATTCGATTTAATTTAAGTATCTCATTCTTGTGGTCTAAAAATAATTTACTCAAATGATAAGGAGCGGTATTCGTGTTACATAATTCACCTTTTAATGTGTTGTAGCAATCTACCCAAGCACTCTATTAATTGTTAGTGTGAAGTTATCCATAAAATCTCAGCCATAAAACTAACGAATCGCGGTTAGGCCTACTTTTAACTATACCGGCCGGATTCTCATAAATTCTGGGGGCTGTTTGTGCCATATTGGAAATAGCTATGGATGTTAGCTACTACTCCTAGCAATAAACAAAAATTAGTTTTGTGTAATGCCCCGCCGTCTGAGTGTAGAGCCTACATTCGAAAATTGACAAAAATCACGACTTTTTTTAGGGTTTTTAATTTTTGTGAGACACTCAGACGGCGGGGCATTACACAAAACTAATTTTTCTTGATAACTAGGGGTGGTAGATAACATGTGTAGCTATTTTCAAAGCGGCACAAACAACCTTGTAGAGACTACAATCGAAAATTGACAAAAATCACCACTTTTTTAGGGTTTTTAATTCTTTTGAGACACTGAGACGGCGGGGCATTACATAAAACTAATTTTTCTTGATAACTAGGGGTGGTAGCTAACATGTGTAGTTATTTTCAAAGCGGCACAAAAAACCTTGTAGAGACTACAATTGAAAATTGACAAAAATCTCGACTTTTTTAGGGTTTTTAATTTTTTTGAGACACTCAGACGGCGGGGCATTACACGAAACTAATTTTTCTTGATTGCTAGGGATGGTAGTTAACATGTGTAGCTATTATCAAAGCGGTACAAACAACCTTGTAGAGACTACAATCGAAAATTGACAAAAATCAAGACTTTTTTAGGGTTTTTAATTTTTTTGCGACACTCAGACGGCGGGGCATTACACAAAACTAATTTTTCTTTATTGCTAGGGATGGTAGCTAACATGTGTAGTTATTTTCAAAGCGGCACAAAAAACCTTGTAGAGACTACAATTGAAAATTGACAAAAATCTCGACTTTTTTAGGGATTTTAATTTTTTTGAGACACTCAGACGGCGGGGCATTACACAAAACTAATTTTTCTTGATTGCTAGGGATGGTAGCTAACATGTGTAGCTATTATCAAAGCGGCACAAACAACCTTGTAGAGACTACAATCGAAAATTGACAAAAATCACGACTTTTTTAGGGATTTTAATTTTTTTGAGACACTCAGACGGCGGTGCATTACACAAAACTAATTTTTCTTGATTGCTAGGGATGGTAGCTAACATGTGTAGCTATTTTCAAAGCGGCACAAACAACCTTGTAGAGACTACAATCGAAAATTGACAAAAATCACGACTTTTTTAGGGTTTTTAATTTTTTTGAGACACTCAGACGGCGGGGCATTACACAAAACTAATTTTTCTTGATAACTAGGGGTGGTAGATAACATATGTAGCTATTTTCAAAGCGGCACAAACAACCTTGTAGAGACTACAATCGAAAATTGACAAAAATCACGACTTTTTTAGGGTTTTTAATTTTTTTGAGACACTCAGACGGCGGGGCATTACACAAAACTAATTTTTCTTGATTGCTAGGGATGGTAGCTAACATGTGTAGCTATTTTCAAAGCGGCACAAACAACCTTGTAGAGACTACAATCGAAAATTGACAAAAATCGGGACTTTTTTCGGGTTTTTGATTTTTTTTGAGACACTCAGACATCGGGGCATTACACAAAACTATTTTTTCTTGATAACTAGGAGTGGTAGATAACATGTGTAGCTATTTTCAAAGCGGCACAAACAACCTTGTAGAGACTACAATCGAAAATTGACAAAAATTGGGACTTTTTTCGGGTTTTTAATTTTTTTTCAGACACTCAGACAGCGGGGCATTACACAAAACTAATTTTTCTTGATAACTAGGGGTGGTAGATAACATATGTAGCTATTTTCAAAGCGGCACAAACAACCTTGTAGAGACTACAATCGAAAATTGACAAAAATCGGGACTTTTTTCGGGTTTTTAATTTTTTTTGAGACACTCAGACAGCGGGGCATTACACAAAACTAATTTTTCTTGATAACTAGGGGTGGTAGATAACATATGTAGCTATTTTCAAAGCGGCACAAACAACCTTGTAGAGACTACAATCGAAAATTGACAAAAATCAAGACTTTTTTAGGGTTTTTAATTTTTTTGAGACACTCAGACGGCGGGGGCATTACACAAAACTAATTTTTCTTGATTGCTAGGGATGGTAGCTAACATATGTAGCTATTTTCAAAGCGGCACAAACAACCTTGTAGAGACTACAATCGAAAATTGACAAAAATCGGGACTTTTTTCGGGTTTTTAATTTTTTTTGAGACACTCAGACAGCGGGGCATTACACAAAACTAATTTTTCTTGATAACTAGGGGTGGTAGATAACATATGTAGCTATTTTCAAAGCGGCACAAACAACCTTGTAGAGACTACAATCGAAAATTGACAAAAATCAAGACTTTTTTAGGGTTTTTAATTTTTTTGAGACACTCAGACGGCGGGGCATTACACAAAACTAATTTTTCTTGATTGCTAGGGATGGTAGCTAACATGTGTAGCTATTATCAAAGCGGCACAAACAACCTTGTAGAGACTACAATCGAAAATTGACAAAAATCAAGACTTTTTTAGGGTTTTTAATTTTTTTGAGACACTCAGACGGCGGGGCATTACACAAAACTAATTTTTCTTGATAACTAGGGGTGGTAGATAACATGTGTAGCTATTTTCAAAGCGGCACAAACAACCTTGTAGAGACTACAATCGAAAATTGACAAAAATCGGGACTTTTTTCGGGTTTTTGATTTTTTTTGAGACACTCAGACATCGGGGCATTACACAAAACTATTTTTTCTTGATAACTAGGGGTGGTAGATAACATGTGTAGCTATTTTCAAAGCGGCACAAACAACCTTGTAGAGACTACAATCGAAAATTGACAAAAATCGGGACTTTTTTCGGGTTTTTAATTTTTTTTGAGACACTCAGACAGCGGGGCATTACACAAAACTAATTTTTCTTGATAACTAGGGGTGGTAGCTAACACGTGTAGCTATTTTCAAAGCGGCACAAACAACCTTGTAGAGACTACAATCGAAAATTGACAAAAATCACGACTTTTTTAGGGTTTTTAATTTTTTTGAGACACTCAGACGGCGGGGCATTACACAAAACTAATTTTTCTTGATTGCTAGGGATGGTAGCTAACATGTGTAGCTATTTTCAAAGCGGCACAAACAACCTTGTAGAGACTACAATCGAAAATTGACAAAAATCGGGACTTTTTTAGGGTTTTTAATTTTTTTTGAGACACTCAGACAGCGGGGCATTACACAAAACTAATTTTTCTTGATAACTAGGGGTGGTAGATAACATGTGTAGCTATTTTCAAAGCGGCACAAACAACCTTGTAGAGACTACAATCGAAAATTGACAAAAATCAAGACTTTTTTAGGGTTTTTAATTTTTTTGAGACACTCAGACGGCGGGGCATTACACAAAACTAATTTTTATTTATTGCTAGGGATGGTAGCTAACATGTGTAGTTATTTTCAAAGCGGCACAAAAAACCTTGTAGAGACTACAATCGAAAATTGACAAAAATCACGACTTTTTTAGGGTTTTTAATTTTTTTGAGACACTCAGACGGCGGGGCATTACACAAAACTAATTTTTCTTTATTGCTAGGGATGGTAGCTAACATGTGTAGTTATTTTCAAAGCGGCACAAACAACCTTGTAGAGACTACAATCGAAAATTGACAAAAATCACGACTTTTTTAGGGTTTTTAATTTTTTTGAGACACTCAGACGGCGGGGCATTACACAAAACTAATTTTTCTTGATTGCTAGGGATGGTAGCTAACATGTGTAGCTATTTTCAAAGCGGCACAAACAACCTTGTAGAGACTACAATCGAAAATTGACAAAAATCACGACTTTTTTAGGGTTTTTAATTTTTTTGAGACACTCAGACGGCGGGGCATTACACAAAACTAATTTTTCTTGATTGCTAGGGATGGTAGCTAACATGTGTAGCTATTTTCAAAGCGGCACAAACAACCTTGTAGAGACTACAATCGAAAATTGACAAAAATCACGACTTTTTTAGGGTTTTTAATTTTTTTGAGACACTCAGACGGCGGGGCATTACACAAAACTAATTTTTCTTGATTGCTAGGGATGGTAGCTAACACGTGTAGCTATTTTCAAAGCGACACAAACAACCTTGTAGAGACTACAATCGAAAATTGACAAAAATCACCACTTTTTTAGGGCTTTTAATTTTTTTGGGACACTCAGACAGCGGGGCATAACACAAAACTAATTTTTCTTGATAACTAGGGGTGGTAGATAACATATGTAGCTATTTTCAAAGCGGCACAAACAACCTTGTAGAGACTACAATCGAAAATTGACAAAAATCGCGACTTTTTTAGGGTTTTTAATTTTTTTGAGACACTCAGACGGCGGGGCATTACACAAAACTAATTTTTCTTGATTGCTAGGGATGGTAGCTAACATGTGTAGTTATTTTCAAAGCGGCACAAACAACCTTGTAGAGACTACAATCGAAAATTGACAAAAATCGGGACTTTTTTCGGGTTTTTGATTTTTTTTGAGACACTCAGACATCGGGGCATTACACAAAACTATTTTTTCTTGATAACTAGGGGTGGTAGATAACATGTGTAGCTATTTTCAAAGCGGCACAAACAACCTTGTAGAGACTACAATCGAAAATTGACAAAAATCAAGACTTTTTTAGGGTTTTTAATTTTTTTGAGACACTCAGACGGCGGGGCATTACACAAAACCAATTTTTATTTATTGCTAGGGATGGTAGCTAACATGTGTAGTTATTTTCAAAGCGGCACAAAAAACCTTGTAGAGACTACAATCGAAAATTGACAAAAATCACGACTTTTTTAGGGTTTTTAATTTTTTTGAGACACTCAGACGGCGGGGCATTACACAAAACTAATTTTTCTTGATTGCTAGGGATGGTAGCTAACATGTGTAGCTATTTTCAAAGCGGCACAAACAACCTTGTAGAGACTACAATCGAAAATTGACAAAAATCACGACTTTTTTAGGGTTTTTAATTTTTTTGAGACACTCAGACGGCGGGGCATTACACAAAACTAATTTTTCTTGATTGCTAGGGATGGTAGCTAACACGTGTAGCTATTTTCAAAGCGACACAAACAACCTTGTAGAGACTACAATCGAAAATTGACAAAAATCACCACTTTTTTAGGGCTTTTAATTTTTTTTGAGACACTCAGACAGCGGGGCATTACACAAAACTAATTTTTCTTGATAACTAGGGGTGGTAGATAACATGTATAGCTATTTTCAAAGCGGCACAAACAACCTTGTAGAGACTACAATCGAAAATTGACAAAAATCAAGACTTTTTTAGGGTTTTTAATTTTTTTGAGACACTCAGACGGCGGGGCATTACACAAAACTAATTTTTATTTATTGCTAGGGATGGTAGCTAACATGTGTAGTTATTTTCAAAGCGGCACAAAAAACCTTGTAGAGACTACAATCGAAAATTGACAAAAATCACGACTTTTTTAGGGTTTTTAATTTTTTTGAGACACTCAGACGGCGGGGCATTACACAAAACTAATTTTTCTTTATTGCTAGGGATGGTAGCTAACATGTGTAGTTATTTTCAAAGCGGCACAAACAACCTTGTAGAGACTACAATCGAAAATTGACAAAAATCACGACTTTTTTAGGGTTTTTAATTTTTTTGAGACACTCAGACGGCGGGGCATTACACAAAACTAATTTTTATTTATTGCTAGGGATGGTAGCTAACATGTGTAGTTATTTTCAAAGCGGCACAAAAAACCTTGTAGAGACTACAATCGAAAATTGACAAAAATCACGACTTTTTTAGGGTTTTTAATTTTTTTGAGACACTCAGACGGCGGGGCATTACACAAAACTAATTTTTCTTTATTGCTAGGGATGGTAGCTAACATGTGTAGTTATTTTCAAAGCGGCACAAACAACCTTGTAGAGACTACAATCGAAAATTGACAAAAATCACGACTTTTTTAGGGTTTTTAATTTTTTTGAGACACTCAGACGGCGGGGCATTACACAAAACTAATTTTTCTTGATTGCTAGGGATGGTAGCTAACACGTGTAGCTATTTTCAAAGCGACACAAACAACCTTGTAGAGACTACAATCGAAAATTGACAAAAATCACCACTTTTTTAGGGCTTTTAATTTTTTTGGGACACTCAGACAGCGGGGCATTACACAAAACTAATTTTTCTTGATAACTAGGGGTGGTAGATAACATATGTAGCTATTTTCAAAGCGGCACAAACAACCTTGTAGAGACTACAATCGAAAATTGACAAAAATCGCGACTTTTTTAGGGTTTTTAATTTTTTTGAGACACTCAGACGGCGGGGCATTACACAAAACTAATTTTTCTTGATTGCTAGGGATGGTAGCTAACATGTGTAGCTATTTTCAAAGCGGCACAAACAACCTTGTAGAGACTACAATCGAAAATTGACAAAAATCACCACTTTTTTAGGGCTTTTAATTTTTTTGGGACACTCAGACAGCGGGGCATTACACAAAACTAATTTTTCTTGATAACTAGGGGTGGTAGATAACATATGTAGCTATTTTCAAAGCGGCACAAACAACCTTGTAGAGACTACAATCGAAAATTGACAAAAATCGCGACTTTTTTAGGGTTTTTAATTTTTTTGAGACACTCAGACGGCGGGGCATTACACAAAACTAATTTTTCTTGATTGCTAGGGATGGTAGCTAACATGTGTAGCTATTTTCAAAGCGGCACAAACAACCTTGTAGAGACTACAATCGAAAATTGACAAAAATCGGGACTTTTTTCGGGTTTTTGATTTTTTTTGAGACACTCAGACATCGGGGCATTACACAAAACTATTTTTTCTTGATAACTAGGGGTGGTAGATAACATGTGTAGCTATTTTCAAAGCGGCACAAACAACCTTGTAGAGACTACAATCGAAAATTGACAAAAATCAAGACTTTTTTAGGGTTTTTAATTTTTTTGAGACACTCAGACGGCGGGGCATTACACAAAACTAATTTTTATTTATTGCTAGGGATGGTAGCTAACATGTGTAGTTATTTTCAAAGCGGCACAAAAAACCTTGTAGAGACTACAATCGAAAATTGACAAAAATCACGACTTTTTTAGGGTTTTTAATTTTTTTGAGACACTCAGACGGCGGGGCATTACACAAAACTAATTTTTCTTTATTGCTAGGGATGGTAGCTAACATGTGTAGTTATTTTCAAAGCGGCACAAACAACCTTGTAGAGACTACAATCGAAAATTGACAAAAATCACGACTTTTTTAGGGTTTTTAATTTTTTTGAGACACTCAGACGGCGGGGCATTACACAAAACTAATTTTTCTTGATTGCTAGGGATGGTAGCTAACATGTGTAGCTATTTTCAAAGCGGCACAAACAACCTTGTAGAGACTACAATCGAAAATTGACAAAAATCACGACTTTTTTAGGGTTTTTAATTTTTTTGAGACACTCAGACGGCGGGGCATTACACAAAACTAATTTTTCTTGATTGCTAGGGATGGTAGCTAACATGTGTAGCTATTTTCAAAGCGGCACAAACAACCTTGTAGAGACTACAATCGAAAATTGACAAAAATCACGACTTTTTTAGGGTTTTTAATTTTTTTGAGACACTCAGACGGCGGGGCATTACACAAAACTAATTTTTCTTGATTGCTAGGGATGGTAGCTAACACGTGTAGCTATTTTCAAAGCGACACAAACAACCTTGTAGAGACTACAATCGAAAATTGACAAAAATCACCACTTTTTTAGGGCTTTTAATTTTTTTGGGACACTCAGACAGCGGGGCATTACACAAAACTAATTTTTCTTGATAACTAGGGGTGGTAGATAACATATGTAGCTATTTTCAAAGCGGCACAAACAACCTTGTAGAGACTACAATCGAAAATTGACAAAAATCGCGACTTTTTTAGGGTTTTTAATTTTTTTGAGACACTCAGACGGCGGGGGCATTACACAAAACTAATTTTTCTTGATTGCTAGGGATGGTAGCTAACATGTGTAGCTATTTTCAAAGCGGCACAAACAACCTTGTAGAGACTACAATCGAAAATTGACAAAAATCGCGACTTTTTTAGGGTTTTTAATTTTTTTGAGACACTCAGACGGCGGGGCATTACACAAAACTAATTTTTCTTGATTGCTAGGGATGGTAGCTAACATGTGTAGCTATTTTCAAAGCGGCACAAACAACCTTGTAGAGACTACAATCGAAAATTGACAAAAATCGGGACTTTTTTCGGGTTTTTGATTTTTTTTGAGACACTCAGACATCGGGGCATTACACAAAACTATTTTTTCTTGATAACTAGGGGTGGTAGATAACATGTGTAGCTATTTTCAAAGCGGCACAAACAACCTTGTAGAGACTACAATCGAAAATTGACAAAAATCGGGACTTTTTTCGGGTTTTTAATTTTTTTTGAGACACTCAGACAGCGGGGCATTACACAAAACTAATTTTTCTTGATAACTAGGGGTGGTAGATAACATGTGTAGCTATTTTCAAAGCGGCACAAACAACCTTGTAGAGACTACAATCGAAAATTTACAAAAATCAAGACTTTTTTAGGGTTTTTAATTTTTTTGAGACACTCAGACGGCGGGGCATTACACAAAACTAATTTTTATTTATTGCTAGGGATGGTAGCTAACATGTGTAGTTATTTTCAAAGCGGCACAAAAAACCTTGTAGAGGACTACAATCGAAAATTGACAAAAATCACGACTTTTTTAGGGTTTTTAATTTTTTTGAGGACACTCAGACGGCGGGGCATTACACAAAACTAATTTTTCTTTATTGCTAGGGATGGTAGCTAACATGTGTAGTTTATTTTCAAAGCGGCACAAACAACCTTGTAGAGACTACAATCGAAAATTGACAAAAATCACGACTTTTTTAGGGTTTTTAATTTTTTTGAGACACTCAGACGGCGGGGCATTACACAAAACTAATTTTTCTTTATTGCTAGGGATGGTAGCTAACATGTGTAGCTATTTTCAAAGCGGCACAAACAACCTTGTAGAGACTACAATCGAAAATTGACAAAAATCACCACTTTTTTAGGGCTTTTAATTTTTTTGGGACACTCAGACAGCGGGGCATTACACAAAACTAATTTTTTCTTGATAACTAGGGGTGGTAGATAACATATGTAGCTATTTTCAAAGCGGCACAAACAACCTTGTAGAGACTACAATCGAAAATTGACAAAAATCGCGACTTTTTTAGGGTTTTTAATTTTTTTGAGACACTCAGACGGCGGGGCATTACACAAAACTAATTTTTCTTGATTGCTAGGGATGGTAGCTAACATGTGTAGCTATTTTCAAAGCGGCACAAACAACCTTGTAGAGACTACAATCGAAAATTGACAAAAATCGCGACTTTTTTAGGGTTTTTAATTTTTTTGAGACACTCAGACGGCGGGGCATTACACAAAACTAATTTTTCTTGATTGCTAGGGATGGTAGCTAACATGTGTAGCTATTTTCAAAGCGGCACAAACAACCTTGTAGAGACTACAATCGAAAATTGACAAAAATCGCGACTTTTTTAGGGTTTTTAATTTTTTTGAGACACTCAGACGGCGGGGCATTACACAAAACTAATTTTTCTTGATTGCTAGGGATGGTAGCTAACATGTGTAGCTATTTTCAAAGCGGCACAAACAACCTTGTAGAGACTACAATCGAAAAATTGACAAAAATCGGGACTTTTTTTCGGGTTTTTGATTTTTTTTGAGACACTCAGACATCGGGGCATTACACAAAACTATTTTTTCTTGATAACTAGGGGTGGTAGATAACATGTGTAGCTATTTTCAAAGCGGCACAAACAACCTTGTAGAGACTACAATCGAAAATTGACAAAAATCGGGACTTTTTTCGGGTTTTTAATTTTTTTTGAGACACTCAGACAGCGGGGCATTACACAAAACTAATTTTTCTTGATAACTAGGGGTGGTAGATAACATGTGTAGCTATTTTCAAAGCGGCACAAACAACCTTGTAGAGACTACAATCGAAAATTTACAAAAATCAAGACTTTTTTAGGGTTTTTAATTTTTTTGAGACACTCAGACGGCGGGGCATTACACAAAACTAATTTTTATTTATTGCTAGGGATGGTAGCTAACATGTGTAGTTATTTTCAAAGCGGCACAAAAAACCTTGTAGAGACTACAATCGAAAATTGACAAAAAATCACGACTTTTTTAGGGTTTTTTAATTTTTTTGAGACACTCAGACGGCGGGGCATTACACAAAACTAATTTTTCTTTATTGCTAGGGATGGTAGCTAACATGTGTAGTTATTTTCAAAGCGGCACAAACAACCTTGTAGAGACTACAATCGAAAATTGACAAAAATCACGACTTTTTTAGGGTTTTTAATTTTTTTGAGACACTCAGACGGCGGGGCATTACACAAAACTAATTTTTCTTTATTGCTAGGGATGGTAGCTAACATGTGTAGCTATTTTCAAAGCGGCACAAACAACCTTGTAGAGACTACAATCGAAAATTGACAAAAATCACCACTTTTTTTAGGGCTTTTAATTTTTTTGGGACACTCAGACAGCGGGGCATTACACAAAACTAATTTTTCTTGATAACTAGGGGTGGTAGATAACATATGTAGCTATTTTCAAAGCGGCACAAACAACCTTGTAGAGACTACAATCGAAAATTGACAAAAATCGCGACTTTTTTAGGGTTTTTAATTTTTTTGAGACACTCAGACGGCGGGGCATTACACAAAACTAATTTTTCTTGATTGCTAGGGATGGTAGCTAACATGTGTAGCTATTTTCAAAGCGGCACAAACAACCTTGTAGAGACTACAATCGAAAATTGACAAAAATCACCACTTTTTTAGGGCTTTTAATTTTTTTGGGACACTCAGACAGCGGGGCATTACACAAAACTAATTTTTCTTGATAACTAGGGGTGGTAGATAACATATGTAGCTATTTTCAAAGCGGCACAAACAACCTTGTAGAGACTACAATCGAAAATTGACAAAAATCGCGACTTTTTTAGGGTTTTTAATTTTTTTGAGACACTCAGACGGCGGGGCATTACACAAAACTAATTTTTCTTGATTGCTAGGGATGGTAGCTAACATGTGTAGCTATTTTCAAAGCGGCACAAACAACCTTGTAGAGACTACAATCGAAAATTGACAAAAATCACCACTTTTTTAGGGCTTTTAATTTTTTTGGGACACTCAGACAGCGGGGCATTACACAAAACTAATTTTTCTTGATAACTAGGGGTGGTAGATAACATATGTAGCTATTTTCAAAGCGGCACAAACAACCTTGTAGAGACTACAATCGAAAATTGACAAAAATCGCGACTTTTTTAGGGTTTTTAATTTTTTTGAGACACTCAGACGGCGGGGGATTATACAAAACTAATTTTTCTTGATTGCTAGGGATGGTAGCTAACATGTGTAGCTATTTTCAAAGCGGCACAAACAACCTTGTAGAGACTACAATCGAAAATTGACAAAAATCGGGACTTTTTTCGGGTTTTTGATTTTTTTTGAGACACTCAGACATCGGGGCTGTTATGTTCTTATTTAGTTAGTTTTATTTATCATACCTTTTTACCTTGTTGAATATTTGTTATAACCAGTAACTGGTACTGATGTCCGGATGTCTATCATTGTATAAAATTGTCATTTTATTTGTACGTATTTTTAGTCCTTAAATAAATTCATTATAAAAGTAAAATACATTAACGTACATACACAACAGTTGGCGACGAGGAAGACACGAATCTACACATTTACAAGAAAAATTACGAAGTTTCGATGGTACTTATATAAAAAAAAAAGAAGAAGAATTACTGTAAGTACATTTTTGAATGCCTAGACCTAGAGATAAAAAACAATCTGAGGCTACCACTACAGTTACTAGTGCAAGTACCCTCACCGTCATGGCTGAAGGAGGAAAATTTCTTACCTCTTCGTTTACAGTAGAGGCTTTTAATGCTACACAAACTAGGTGGAGTCGATGGGTTAAACGTCTCGAAGTTGCGTTTACTGTTTTTGAGGTTCCCGATAAGTTGAAATTACATTATATTTTACATTATATGGGAGCTGAAACCTACGACATTCTCTGTGATAAATTAGCTCCAGCCTGTCCAGAAGATCAGCAGTATGATATTGTTGTTAGTACATTGGCAGAATTTTTTGACCCTGCTCCATTAGAAATCGCTGAGACTTTCAGATTTCAATGCCGGAGACAACAGGAAGGCGAAAATGTTAACGAATTTTTACATGCGTTACAAAAGTTAGCGATAAACTGTAAATTTGGAGATTTCTTGAAAACTGCTTTGCGTAATCAATTTGTCTATGGACTTCTTTCAAAAAGAATACAAAGCAGATTACTAGAAACTCGTGATTTAACTTTAGAAAAAAGCTATGGACATCGCTGTAGGGATGGAATTATCCGAAAAGGATGCAAATCAGTTGCAACATTTTTCAGGATCTGTGAACTCTATTAATAATTATAAAAATTCACCAAAAAACATCCGTACATCAAGTCAAAAAGATCCAAACAATAAGATAATTCTAAAATGTTATCGTTGCGGTTCTATTGAACACTTAGCTAATAACTGTAATACGCCAAATTTGTTTTGTAATTTTTGTAAAGTTAAGGGGCATTTACAGAAAGTATGCAGAAAAGTTAAAAAAGCGTTGAATACACATGAAGTTGAGGAATTACAAGATACAAATGACATACAAGAACTTTTTGATTTACAGGAACAAGACTTTACAAGTTCTCTTCGAGACAAATACATATTAGACGTCAAAATTAATGACAAGATTATTAAAATGGAAATAGATAGTGGGGCTCCAGTAAGTATTATAAACTTCAATGAATATGAAATTTTTTTTTGGTAATTCTGTTTTGAAATCTACAAAACTGAAATTAATTTCATATTGCAAGTCAATGTTAAATGTACGGGGTTTTATTACAGTGAAAGTTAATTATCATAACATAGATTACTTCATTAATTTATATGTAGTTGACGGTGATCGAAATGCATTACTAGGGCGAGAGTGGATAAGACTTTTAAAAATAAATTTACAAAACATTGATAAGGTTGATATAGTCAATGACAATCTTGTTTCATTAAATCAAATTAAAATTTCTGATTTAATTTCAAAGTATAAAAATATTTTTCAACCTGGTATAGGTGTTATAAAGGACATTCAAGCATCAATTTTTTTGAAGGAAAATGCTAGACCGGTTTTCATAAAAGCTAGAAACGTACCTTTTGCATTACAAACAGATATCGAAAAAGAATTAAATTCGTTAGTTCAACAGGGAATTTTGGAAAAAGTGAATTATTCAGATTGGGCCACACCAATTGTACCTGTGGTTAAATCGAATGGTCAAATACGTATATGTGGGGATTACAAAACAACCCTCAATCCTAATATTTTGGTAGATGATCATCCATTACCTACAATCGATGAACTGTTTGCTAAAATGGCTGGGGGGAAAATTTTTACAAAAATAGATTTGAGCAAAGCTTACTTACATTTGGAAGTTAAATCAGAAATGCGTCATTTACTGACACTAAATACACACAAAGGTTTATTCCGTCCAACTCGATTAATGTTTGGTATAGCCAGTGCTCCAGCAATTTGGCAACGCCAAATGGAGCAAATTTTGCAAGATATTCCTGGTTGTACAGTGTTTTTAGACGACATTAAAATATCGGGGGCCAGATAAAAAAAACGCATTTAGATAGGTTAGAGATGGTATTAAACCGACTAAATGAATATAATTTGAAGGTGAACTTAGAAAAAAGTGTATTTTTTGCAGATGAAATTGAATATTGCGGATATAGAATAAATAAAAATGGAATACAAAAAGTTGAAAAAAAAAATTGAAGCAATTCAACAAGTTCAGAAACCAGAAAATAAAACTCAAGTACGGGCATTTATCGGATTAATTAATTATTATCGCAGATTTTTTCAAAATGCAAGTACTATTCTATATCCACTTACTAATCTTATAAAAGATGATGTCCAATTCAAATGGACTAGTCAGTGTCAGACTGCATTTGATACTGCAAAACAAGAAATGCAATCTGAAAGAGTTTTATGTCATTTTGATTCAAGTTTACCACTAATTTTAGGCAACTGATGCGTCACCATACGGAGTTGGAGCCGTATTAAGTCATCTGTTCCCAGATGGTTCAGAACGGCCTATTCAGTTCGCCAGTCAAACGTTAACTAAAACTCAACAACGTTATTCACAAATTGACAAAGAGGCTTATAGTTTGGTATATGGTGTTAAAAAATTCTATCAGTTCCTCTGTGGTAGAAGATTCACTTTATATACGGACCATAAGCCCCTTTTACAAATATTTGCACCACATAAAAGTTTACCTGTACTTAGTGCGACTAGAATGCAACATTATGCTATATTTTTACAATCATTTCACTATGATATAAAGTATAAAAGTACAAATAATCACGGAAATGCGGATGCTTTATCACGATTACCGTTAATTTCAGAAGATTTCACAATATTTGACGAGCCGGATGTATTCGAAATTAGCCAAATTGAAACATTACCAGTTACGGTCGAAATTTTATCAAATGCTACATCTAAAGATACTTCATTATTGAATTTATTAACGGGTTTGAGCACAGGTAACATTGTCGCTAAAGATGATCGTTTCAATATTGACCAAGAAGAATTTTCATTACAATCGGGTTGTATCATGCGTGGACAGAGGGTAGTAATTCCCGTAGTGCTACGTCAGAGAGTACTCTCCGAACTTCATTCAGCTCATTTTGGAATCGTTAAAATGAAAAGTTTAGCAAGAAGTTATTGCTGGTGGTCCGGAGTTGATAACGATATTGAAACTTTAGTTAAAAATTGTTATGAATGTAATAAACAAAAAAATAACGCAGAAAAAGCGGAAACTCATGTGTGGGAAAAATCTAATACACCTTTTGAACGCGTTCATGCAGATTACGCGGGACCTTTTAACGGCGGATATTACTTTATTTTGGTAGATTCATTTACAAAATGGCCTGAAATTCATTTCGTTAAAAACATGTCGACAGAAACAACTATAGAAAAATGTCGTACAATTTTCGCTACATTTGGAATTCCAAAAATTTTTGTTTCGGATAATGGATCAAATTTTACTTCTTATAAATTTAAACAATTTCTTCAAGAAAATGGTATTTTTCAAAAGTTAACGGCTCCGTACCACCCCGCTACTAATGGACAAGCGGAACGTTTCGTACAAATTTTAAAAAATAGTTTAAAAAAAATGTGTTCAAAAGGTCATAGTAACCTTGAATTATCAAGATTTTTGATACAGTATCGTAAAACGCCTCATTCAGTCACAGGGGAAAGCCCATCACAACTGATGTTTGAAAGGCGAATACGTTCTAGATTGGACTGTATGAAACCGGACACATATTTTAATGACCCAAGCTTAAATGCGAATAAGAAGTACCGATCTTTATGCATAGGAGCTAGGGTATCAGTGAGAGATTATTTTCATGAAAAATGGAGATTCGGAAAGGTCTTAACAAAAATAGGCAAGTTACATTATTCAGTTAAACTTGACGATGGAAGAGTATGGCGTAGACATATTAATCAGATACGTGAAATAGGACAATCAACACCGACTAAGTCACATGCCAATTCAATAAATAACGATAATTCAAATATTTCACCAAATGATGCGACATTACCAAATTCTGAAACTTGTACTAAAACATCATCAAATGAAAAAAATTTGTGTTCTGAAAATGGCCCCAGACGTTCTACAAGAATTAAACAGCCTCCTTCACGTTTAGTTTTATAGTTAGGGGGAAAGGAGATGTTATGTTCTTATTTAGTTAGTTTTATTTATCATACCTTTTTACCTTGTTGAATATTTGTTATAACCAGTAACTGGTACTGATGTCCGGATGTCTATCATTGTATAAAATTGTCATTTTATTTGTACGTATTTTTAGTCCTTAAATAAATTCATTATAAAAGTAAAATACATTAACGTACATACACAACAGGGGCATTACACAAAACTATTTTTTCTTGATAACTAGGGGTGGTAGATAACATGTGTAGCTATTTTCAAAGCGGCACAAACAACCTTGTAGAGACTACAATCGAAAATTGACAAAAATCAAGACTTTTTTAGGGTTTTTAATTTTTTTGAGACACTCAGACGGCGGGGCATTACACAAAACTAATTTTTATTTATTGCTAGGGATGGTAGCTAACATGTGTAGTTATTTTCAAAGCGGCACAAAAAACCTTGTAGAGACTACAATCGAAAATTGACAAAAATCACGACTTTTTTAGGGTTTTTAATTTTTTTGAGACACTCAGACGGCGGGGCATTACACAAAACTAATTTTTCTTTATTGCTAGGGATGGTAGCTAACATGTGTAGTTATTTTCAAAGCGGCACAAACAACCTTGTAGAGACTACAATCGAAAATTGACAAAAATCACGACTTTTTTAGGGTTTTTAATTTTTTTGAGACACTCAGACGGCGGGGCATTACACAAAACTAATTTTTCTTGATTGCTAGGGATGGTAGCTAACATGTGTAGCTATTTTCAAAGCGGCACAAACAACCTTGTAGAGACTACAATCGAAAATTGACAAAAATCACGACTTTTTTAGGGTTTTTAATTTTTTTGAGACACTCAGACGGCGGGGCATTACACAAAACTAATTTTTCTTGATTGCTAGGGATGGTAGCTAACATGTGTAGCTATTTTCAAAGCGGCACAAACAACCTTGTAGAGACTACAATCGAAAATTGACAAAAATCACGACTTTTTTAGGGTTTTTAATTTTTTTGAGACACTCAGACGGCGGGGCATTACACAAAACTAATTTTTCTTGATTGCTAGGGATGGTAGCTAACACGTGTAGCTATTTTCAAAGCGACACAAACAACCTTGTAGAGACTACAATCGAAAATTGACAAAAATCACCACTTTTTTAGGGCTTTTAATTTTTTTGGGACACTCAGACAGCGGGGCATTACACAAAACTAATTTTTCTTGATAACTAGGGGTGGTAGATAACATATGTAGCTATTTTCAAAGCGGCACAAACAACCTTGTAGAGACTACAATCGAAAATTGACAAAAATCGCGACTTTTTTAGGGTTTTTAATTTTTTTGAGACACTCAGACGGCGGGGCATTACACAAAACTAATTTTTCTTGATTGCTAGGGATGGTAGCTAACATGTGTAGCTATTTTCAAAGCGGCACAAACAACCTTGTAGAGACTACAATCGAAAATTGACAAAAATCGCGACTTTTTTAGGGTTTTTAATTTTTTTGAGACACTCAGACGGCGGGGCATTACACAAAACTAATTTTTCTTGATTGCTAGGGATGGTAGCTAACATGTGTAGCTATTTTCAAAGCGGCACAAACAACCTTGTAGAGACTACAATCGAAAATTGACAAAAATCGGGACTTTTTTCGGGTTTTTGATTTTTTTTGAGACACTCAGACATCGGGGCATTACACAAAACTATTTTTTCTTGATAACTAGGGGTGGTAGATAACATGTGTAGCTATTTTCAAAGCGGCACAAACAACCTTGTAGAGACTACAATCGAAAATTGACAAAAATCGGGACTTTTTTCGGGTTTTTAATTTTTTTTGAGACACTCAGACAGCGGGGCATTACACAAAACTAATTTTTCTTGATAACTAGGGGTGGTAGATAACATGTGTAGCTATTTTCAAAGCGGCACAAACAACCTTGTAGAGACTACAATCGAAAATTTACAAAAATCAAGACTTTTTTAGGGTTTTTAATTTTTTTGAGACACTCAGACGGCGGGGCATTACACAAAACTAATTTTTATTTATTGCTAGGGATGGTAGCTAACATGTGTAGTTATTTTCAAAGCGGCACAAAAAACCTTGTAGAGACTACAATCGAAAATTGACAAAAATCACGACTTTTTTAGGGTTTTTAATTTTTTTGAGACACTCAGACGGCGGGGCATTACACAAAACTAATTTTTCTTTATTGCTAGGGATGGTAGCTAACATGTGTAGTTATTTTCAAAGCGGCACAAACAACCTTGTAGAGACTACAATCGAAAATTGACAAAAATCACGACTTTTTTAGGGTTTTTAATTTTTTTGAGACACTCAGACGGCGGGGCATTACACAAAACTAATTTTTCTTTATTGCTAGGGATGGTAGCTAACATGTGTAGCTATTTTCAAAGCGGCAGAAACAACATTGTAGAGACTACAATCGAAAATTGACAAAAATCACCACTTTTTTAGGGTTTTTAATTTTTTTGGGACACTCAGACGGCAGGGCATTACACAAAACTTATTTTTCTTGATAACTAGGAGTGGTAGATAACATGTGTAGCTATTTTCAAAGCGGCACAAACAACCTTGTAGAGACTACAATCGAAAATTGACAAAAATTGGGACTTTTTTCGGGTTTTTAATTTTTTTTGAGACACTCAGACAGCGGGGCATTACACAAAACTAATTTTTCTTGATAACTAGGGGTGGTAGATAACATGTGTAGCTATTTTCAAAGCGGCACAAACAACCTTGTAGAGACTACAATCGAAAATTGACAAAAATCAAGACTTTTTTAGGGTTTTTAATTTTTTTGAGACACTCAGACGGCGGGGCATTACACAAAACTAATTTTTATTTATTGCTAGGGATGGTAGCTAACATGTGTAGTTATTTTCAAAGCGGCACAAAAAACCTTGTA
Organism: Ceutorhynchus assimilis; assembly: GCA_917834065.1. Classification (NCBI taxonomy): domain Eukaryota; kingdom Metazoa; phylum Arthropoda; class Insecta; order Coleoptera; family Curculionidae; genus Ceutorhynchus; species Ceutorhynchus assimilis. The sequence continues at coordinate 15,911,739 of OU892289.1, forward strand.
GAGACTACAATCGAAAATTGACAAAAATCACGACTTTTTTAGGGTTTTTAATTTTTTTGAGACACTCAGACGGCGGGGCATTACACAAAACTAATTTTTCTTTATTGCTAGGGATGGTAGCTAACATGTGTAGTTATTTTCAAAGCGGCACAAAAAACCTTGTAGAGACTACAATCGAAAATTGACAAAAATCACGACTTTTTTAGGGTTTTTAATTTTTTTGAGACACTCAGACGGCGGGGCATTACACAAAACTAATTTTTCTTGATTGCTAGGGATGGTAGCTAACATGTGTAGTTATTTTCAAAGCGGCACAAACAACCTTGTAGAGACTACAATCGAAAATTGACAAAAATCACGACTTTTTTAGGGATTTTAATTTTTTTGAGACACTCAGACGGCGGGGCATTACACAAAACTAATTTTTCTTGATTGCTAGGGATGGTAGCTAACATGTGTAGCTATTATCAAAGCGGCACAAACAACCTTGTAGAGACTACAATCGAAAATTGACAAAAATCACGACTTTTTTAGGGTTTTTAATTTTTTTGAGACACTCAGACGGCGGGGCATTACACAAAACTAATTTTTCTTTATTGCTAGGGATGGTAGCTAACATGTGTAGTTATTTTCAAAGCGGCACAAAAAACCTTGTAGAGACTACAATTGAAAATTGACAAAAATCTCGACTTTTTTAGGGTTTTTAATTTTTTTGAGACACTCAGACGCGGGGCATTACACAAAACTAATTTTTCTTTATTGCTAGGGATGGTAGCTAACATGTGTAGTTATTTTCAAAGCGGCACAAGAAACCTTGTAGAGACTACAATTGAAAATTGACAAAAATCTCGACTTTTTTAGGGTTTTTAATTTTTTTGAGACACTCAGACGGCGGGGCATTACACAAAACTAATTTTTCTTGATTGCTAGGGATGGTAGCTAACATGTGTAGCTATTATCAAAGCGGCACAAACAACCTTGTAGAGACTACAATCGAAAATTGACAAAAATCACGACTTTTTTAGGGTTTTTAATTTCTTTGAGACACTCAGACGGCGGGGCATTACACAAAACTAATTTTTCTTTATTGCTAGGGATGGTAGCTAACATGTGTAGCTATTTTCAAAGCGGCACAAACAACCTTGTAGAGACTACAATCGAAAATTGACAAAAATCACGACTTTTTTAGGGGTTTTAATTTTTTTGAGACACTCAGACGGCGGGGCATTACACAAAACTAATTTTTCTTGATTGCTAGGGATGGAAGCTAACATATGTAGCTATTTTCAAAGCGGTACAAACAACCTTGTAGAGACTACAATCGAAAATTGACAAAAATAACGACTTTTTTAGGGTTTTTAATTTTTTTGAGCCACTCAGACAGCGGGGCATTACACAAAACTAATTTTTCTTGATTGCTAGGGGTCGTAGCTAACATGTGTAGCTATTTTCAAAGCGGCACAAACAACCGTGTAGAGACTACAATCGAAAATTGATAAAAATCATGACTTTTCAAGGTTTTTAATTTTTTTGAGACACTCGGACGGCATTACACAAAATAAATTTTGGTTGATTGTTAGTAGTAGTAACTAACATTCATAGCTATTTCTAATATGGCACAAACAGCCTGTAGAATTCATGAGAATTCGGCCGGTATAGTTAAAAGTAGGCCTAACCGCGATTCGATAGTTTTATGGCTGATATTTTATGGATAACACTAACCTATTAATTAGCTATTTTTTACATGTACTTAAAATATTTTCTTATTTTCGTTTGACACTCTCGCCGTCGAAGGTATCTTAAGGATCCTGCGATACAACCGCATCTCAAAAGACTCTACTTTGGTTTTTGCACTCGTCACTCGCATTCAGTGTTCAACCTCTCGTATCGTAAAGAAGCGCCGACCAAACGTAGCACTTCACGAACCTTAAGTCTTATAACGAAGTTACTATTTTGTTTCCGCTACACTGGCATCCCACATCCGAACCGATTTTTGGATCCTATTAGAGATACTATCGCCGCTACTGAATAACCGCCCTGCCTCGACGCAGGAAGTACCACGCCACCCGACGTCATTTCGTGACGACGCCACCAAAGTGATGGAACTAGATCGTCAACCTCCGAAATATCCGGAAAAATCTGCGCAGATGGGGAAAACTAGCTCGAGCTCGAGCAAGTTCCGCTGAAAACCGACCGGCTGTCCAGCGAAAAGCCAGAAGGTTTTACAGTCTTATAGGTTAAGATCAAAATCGGAGCAGGAATGTACTTTTCCGAATTTTAGGAATGCCCGAAGGGATTGTTCAATACGCCATTTAACTTCCTTGTCCGATGTTCATTCTTCGAAAAGCCACTTGCCCAAGTATTTGAATTTATCCACTCTTTCTATGGGCATTGCCCTAAAAGTTATGGCGGAGTTGAGGTTTCTGGAAATAATCATGAATTTTGTTTTTTTGGTGTTGATATCTAAACCCATTTATTTACTCTGCTTTCCCACTGTATTCGTATCGTATTGTGCAGTTGTTGTCGGTCCTGTATATTCTTAGCGATTAAGACAGTATCAGCAGCATATCGAATATTGTTGATCCACACTCCATTACCTTTGACTCCCATTTTCACGTCTCCAAAAACCTCTTGAAAAAATGCTTCCGAATATAAGTTGAGTAGGAGTGGAGACACTGTCGCACTCCTCTTCTAATTTGTTGGGTGTTGGATACAATTTTTCCCAGTTTTATTCGTATCATTTGGTGTCGCGATATAAGTTCCCAATGGATCGGATGTCTTTCTGGTCTATATCGAGTCTTATGAGGAGCTTTCAAACGTATTCTTGTAGGATGGAGAAAATGTCACGCGGCATTACTGCATACATTAAGAAAATATAGCGCCAAATTCAAGTATATGCTTAAAACCGACCTTGCCAAAAAAGTGAAGAGTGGATAAATCCAATCCCATCTGATGAGCTGACAACTCTTACACATGAATGTTCAGCGTTATATTATATTATCTCTCAGTCAAGATCTGCAGATCCTAGTTTTAAAGCACAGAAACAGCCAAGTGGCTCTTCGAAATTTTGGAGAAGAAAATAACTATTCAACAGTAGAATTACAAAGTTGCTCCAGATTTCAGAACAATATGGATTTTCTCTACGTTTATGGCCTATTAAATATAGGAAATTAAAGAACAAATACTACAGAAAAACTACAAGGTGACAAGAAGAAATTTCATGGGTATTTTGGACTTATAACGATCATACATCCATATTTTAATTTACAGTTTCAAAGAAAGGACAAATTTTATATGAAACTAAACTTTAACGGCAAGGCAAGAAATCTCATTAAATGTGCATGCTATTGAAGTAATTATAGTGTAATTTGTGGAAAAATTCAATTTCTCGATAAACAGATCAGTACCTAAATTCTATTATATTAATCAAACATCAATTAGCATATTATTAATTTGCTACGAGCATCTATCTTTGAACAGGACCAACTTCAATGGGCATTTAATAAGGTCCCTACACTGAATGGGGCTAATCTGCGCCAATGTCATTCAACCGCATTTTATCTGTCAAAGTCGTAAATACATAGAGCGGACGGACATCCGACCGCAACCGGACGCAAAATCAAAGGTACGGCCAATAGGGCCCTCTCTGGACGGGATGAATTAATTTGTTACAATATAACCGTACATTTGGGTTTATGGGTTTCGTGTTATTATGTTAGCTCCGGCGAGGTGAGTTTGTAGCATTCTTTCATGTTGGTTTAATCAATTTTTCTATCTATCAAGAAGTTTTTATCTTTTGATTTCTTGTCGCAACGTCTTTTATCTGCTGTCATTATCAAGCAACATTTTGCGTGATATAACAACTGCAGCTATAAGACAGTAGAATCGTTGCAAGAATTAAGCAAAAGGTAATGGTAGATGACGTTGGAAAAAGTTCAATAGGGCATTCACTTATTCTCTTTGGGTTAAAGGAATCGGCTTCAAATCCAGGCGGATCTTCTTAAAGTATTAGCAACAAATTCAAGCGCGCGAAATTCATTCTTTGTCGCCGAGTTCAAAGTAGGACCGTGATAGACGACGTTACGGCAAATATTTCCGAGATAACGGAGGGGTGTGATCAAATTGCATGGAAGGTGAATAATAAATCCTATGGGCTTTTGTGGAGGCAAAACTAATACACCTATCATATTTAATATAAATTAAAAAGTAAACAGTTATAATAATAGTTTTATGTCCGATTGACCAATAAAGTTCTATTTATAGAACAGTTTTGCGTCAATAAAGTAGCACTTTATTGTACTAGTAAAATAAAATGCTACTTTATTTTACTAGTAAAATAAAGTGCTACTTTATTGCCTACCTGGACTACCTGATAAGGTGAAACAGGTCCTGACAACCTGCCAACGTGAAACAGGTCCTGACAACCTGCTAAGGTAAAACAGGTATACCTACGCAAATTTTAATTTTTTCATTCAATTTTTTTAATTTTTAACAAAAACCAGTCAGAATCGTACATAAAATCATGTATATAACGCTTACATAAACAGGCTTTATTGACTCATTATTTAATAGCCTCGCTCACAAGCTCGCTCGGCCATCAAATTATTCGTACAATAAAGCCCCACTTTATGTACTTGTTATATAAATAGCTATTATAATTTTCATTGTGCTTTTTATTTAAGGCCGCAACGGCCCCCCCTTCCAATTATATTTTAGTTCTAAAAAAAAATTATAGATGGCGCCAACATGAAAGCATTTGTGGCGTCATTGTTCCGCGAGTCCGTTGTGTTCAACCCTGGATGGCTCAACTATTGTGTACAACCCTGGCGGCCTGACGTGACGTGACAGAAGACAGCTGTCCCAGGTTGTTGTTTACTTCTAGTCAGCTTGTTGCCGCGCAATTATGATATCGTGTTGTTGTTGTTAACAAAATAAAGTATTTCGATTTATTTGTATGTTCAGTGCCCAGAATTAAACCGAGTTATTAGTAAAACAGTGTTTTCATTCGCTGGTGATATATCAAGCAAACACATAGCAGTAGTAGCTATACATTTTTACAGTGGAGCATTTTAAATATTATAGCGATTTCAATTTGCAGAATCAGTGCAACTTTTTTCACTCAGTTCGCACTGATTGGCTAATGGGATTATGGAGGGATTTGTATTTCCATGCCTGGCCTGGTATGACTTCAAATTTTGTTCTACTCTGTAAAAGTGATGTTTTGTTGTAGAGCTTGTTTTTGAGGTATGTTTATACAAATACAAATACAAAATATTTATTGATGCCATAACAAAAGTTTTACACAAGTCAAAAAAAGAGATTACAAATATTCATGTATACTATAAAAACTTTTGGAAATAAGGTACTCTTTGATTTTTGTTTTGAAGCCTTGAATTGGTAAGGACCTTGTGTGGAGGGGCAATTCGTTATAAAACAGCGCTCCATAGAAAGACACCCCTGTTTTCATACGATTTATTCGATGAAAATCAGTTGTGGTAGGTACCTATGAGATTTTCAGGAAGCAATTGGCACATGAATGGGTTTACAAATAGAGGAATACTCGGAGGAATAATAAAAAAATAGTCTTATCAGGAGTCTAACACAATTTCAGATATTGGTAGAAGATCCAAGAGCTAGTAAAGGAAATGCAAATCGCCAGATACCTAAATTGAATGCTCTACTGCATTGGTGGATATTATTATTGCACTAATATGCAAGAACACAAAGGAAAAACTCTAATTTTAGCACTTTCCACCATTTGTAAATAAATTTTAATAATTATTATTGAAGCTTTTTATTTTTTCAAAGACATTTTGTCCTACAAAACACGATCCAATTTTTTTATGTATACCTAGGTATGTACATACCTATATGTAACCATGTTACTTGTTTTTAGTTTTAAATACCTTTTTGACAATTTCCTATACAAATGTAAATTTGTCCTTATGGAAAATAAAGAATATTTATTTATTTTATTTATTTATTTTATAGGGAATAGGGACAGAGAAAGCGACTTTGTTTTATACTATGTAGTGATAGTGATGTAGTGATAAGCTCAGAATCGGCTCACCCAAATCCATATGTAATCAAAACATATATATTGGGAATCAGGAAGAGAAGATCTTTCATTTGATCGCATAATATACAGGGTGTCCCATTAAAAAAAGTCGAAGTTGCCTACGTTTCTCCATTTTTATATGCGATTTTGTTTTTTTCTGATACCGTTAAAAGAAAAGATAGGAAAAAACTGTCAAATTTTGTATTTAATTTTTTTTCTTCTTTTATTTCTATCTCAAATAGTAAAGGCTGTAGGTATGGGTCCAAATATAATCAAATACCCTGTACATACATAAGGGACATCTCAGTTGCTATTGGAGTTAGAAGGATACGGTTTTCGCGAACGTTGGCTACATTGCCCTTTCCGTTTTTCATATACAAGGTGTTTTTGAAAAAGTTGCATTTTGAGACACCTCTTGTATCTCGGTTCTCTCATAAGTGATCGAAAAGGGGACAACGAGTTCTTATAGATCTTTCTACATAGACTCCAGTGGCGAAGTCAGTTTTTCTCTAGAAGTGACAGTGTTTGAATAGTGAACCAAACATACGTTTTTTTTCAAATGAGACACCCTGTATTAATGGCTCATTGGATAGCTCTGCTTCTGCTGATTTCAATGGTCTAAAGTTCAATAGGTATATCTATCCATCCTGTTTGTTTTTGTCATAAGGAACAAGGTTTCAGAAGAGGACTTTGCACCTTAAGGAAAATGAGAAAGTGAAACACTGCAACACTGTTTCTCATGACAAAAGCAGATAAAAATTTTTTGCTCGAAAACTGTCAAAGATAAAGCTATCGAATTTTATATCATTGAAATCAGCAAAAGCAAAGCTATTCAATGAGTTTATAATATGTAGGGTGTCTCATTTGAAATAATGTATGTTTGGGTTCATAATTTAAAAACTATCGCTTTTAGAGAGAAACTGATAACGCTTCTGGAATCTACGTAAAAATATCTATAGGAACCCGTTGTCACGTTTTCGATCACTTATGAGAGAGCCGAGATACAATGGGTCCCAGAATGTAACATTTTCAAAAGCACCTTGTATCTGAAGAACGAAAAGGGCGAGGACAATTTTGTTGACGGCATCTTACGTTTGACAGAAAAGAAGCTAACTTTCCCGAAAACCCGAGCGAAAACCGCATCCATCTAACTCCAATAGAAACTGAGATATCCCTTATGTACAACCAAAATGGGACACACTGTACACCCGAAAAAATAGGTACAAGTAGAAGAAAAACAAAATCAAAAAGTAAGTAAAAAGTAAGCCAAATACCAAGTACTTATAGCTGAACCACCGTTGGAATGACCATTGAATACTTGTACTTCCGCAATACCCACGAGAGCTCTCATGGGTGCTCCGCACCCATGAGAGGTTGCTCATGGGTGCACCTGCCCCGATGCCCCCATGTAGTCGGCGCCAGTAGCTACTGAGTGAAAGGTTTTGTTATTCCTGCAAATTTTCCTATGCTGTTGAATCTGCTTTGTTGCCTTTGGAATGGCTTCAATTTTGTCAGGATTAGGTTTGGCGGCGTTTGCTATTACTATCTATATGTCTTAGGTATGCCACTTCTTTTTTAATGATTGACTAGTAGAAATGTATCGATTTAAATCGTTTCTGCGGGTAGCAGGCCAATGAAGTTTTGAGACATATAAAAAATCAAATAATTATACTTCTGACATCAGTGAAATCACAACTATTATCGTTCTTCTATAATACACTCTTGTTAGGCGTTCTGATCCTTTTTGATATCTGGTTCCTTGCGAAAGTAGCCAATTTGGATCTGATTTCCACCGAAATTTGTTTGATGAACGGTTATTCATAGGTCTGCGATAGATAGGACATTTTTTCAATGCTCGGAAAAATTCACTTTGTTCCAAATCCTTTCACCAATGTTTAACAGTGGTGTTTTTTTTTGGGGGGGGGTGAATTGCAGCAATTTTAAATTGATCCATCATTTCGCATGAATTTCCGGAAATCCATTCGGACTGCGCCAATTAACTAACACGCGAACGAAGGAAAACACTTTTTCCACAGAAATTAACATTGATAAGCATAGTTTAGATGTAATACTAACTATAATAGTTAAGGTTGTTGCTGAATAATATAAGAGGTCTTGTCTGACATCTGATGCAACTGTCTCAGAGTTAGAGCCTCACATAACTCGATCACCGAGGCAAAACTGATCCGTTCCGATCTTTTCGCATAAAAATCACTAGTAGAAATGAACTTTATTAATAATTCCACTCCAGTTGGAGCTAGGTCTCATCACCTGTGGCCATTAAACACAAAAACAAACTTTTATTTCGCGTAGAGTATCCCGAGAACAAAAGGGACCGCGTTCATTATTCGGCATTTAGCCGTCCGGGGATGGCCATCATCATCGGCCATGAACAAAATGCACACTCGGCTCGAAATAATGTGTTTCCCTTTCGCTAACGAGGGTATTGAGTTGTTTTATTTACTAATTAGAGGTATTTTGAGGCTCTTTTTGCCCGATCGTCAGCATAACGCTCCGGTGTTAGTCGGAGGCTTTTAATTACTCTTGCGCGTGTTTTTTTTTTTCCTTTTTCTGTGTGCATCTCCCCTATTAAATGGTTTTCTGCGGTGGATTTTTTTTTTTTATTGTGTTTAATGACTTGAAGGGTTGTTTCAAAATAGGTATGGACATGATATGACATGAATAAAATAAACTTAGATCATCATCATCACCCAGCCATTTTGTCTCATAGGCCGCCTACAGATATTTCCAAATCTTTCTGTTTTGAGCGGTTGCATCCCAATTTGTATTTATTCTTTTTAAATCATCTAGCCTCGGGGAAAGTCATCCTCGACTTCACTTGCTAGATATCGGTCTTCCCTCTAAACTTTTCTGTACATCTACCATTTTTCTGTTGGGAAATGGACTAAGAAATAAAAGAACTTATTCATTATCGATATTCAATATATTTATTATATCGAACACAGCGTGGAAAGCAGAGCGTGTGAACTCATAGAAATAACTATACGAACTAACGCAACATCAAGACAAAGAATTACAAACCCTTTCTTAAGTAAACGATTCCTCATCTGTTTATCTTACATATAAAAACTATTATAAACACATTCAGTCCTCCATAGCTGCGATATAAATTAGCAAAGTATAGGTTAATAATCAAAGTTTAATTCATAAATTTTTGTTTCACTGATATGAATATCAGTTTATCCAACACGCCACCTCAAAAATTTGATCAATTATACTAAAAGTGTAATACAACTTAAACCTAGTATAACATAAATAGGCCTGCTTTCCTTATGTGTGTTTTTTCTGGGGAAAATTACGGTCCAGCATTTGCTGCTCGGGATTAGGGAAAACCCAGAAAAACCTAATCAAACCATTTAACTTATTTACTAAGCCTAATTCCATTCTAATTTCTCAAATTTCACTTGCATCAATGGTTTGGTAAACATGTCTGCTAGTGGTTTCTCTGTGGACAAATTAATATTTTATATTAATTACGATCAATTCAATATGATTTGATCTTTTCTGATTTGTTGGATTATTTGATTATTTGTAATACTTATTGAGGTCTATTGTTATCCTCCTAGGTCATAATTGACTCTGATATTAATATTTATGCATATTTTCTGCTAATGATTTTAACCAAAGAGCCTCTTCAAAAAGAAAAACCATATATTCGGCTTCAGTAGATGATGCCGTTACTGACAACTGCCTTTTTGTATTCCAACATATCACAGAAATTTCAAACAGTTTAAATAAATATCCTGTTGTGCTTTTATATTGTTTATATTATCATCTCCAGCTTCCTAATCAGAATCAATAGAATCACTCAAGAAAATGATACATTCACAAGTGAAATATTGTGTCAACTTCACATTGATTTTACCCTTAAGGTATCTAAAGACCCTTTTCAAATATTGCCAAAACTCTTTATTATTCTTGTTTTAATACCTGCTCAAAATATTAACAGTGGTACTTAAATCAGGCTTGATATACATAACATAATATACATTAAAAGACGATTAGATTCCGGCAAGGGCTATCACGTTTTTCAAATTTATGTAAAATAGTTTTCATATACATTTGAACTGTACCTATATGAAAATTGATCAAGACTAATTTTATTTTTGATTATCTTTCAATTTTATTACCCAAAAATAGTTTACTGTCTTTCAAATAAAACATAGAACAGTTATTTGCCAAATCCCTTTTAAACTATTCAATGTATTATTATCTGCAGTGGCAAATACCATCTACAGAACTACATAAATAATTTTACATATTGCACCTTTGTCTAAGATATAAATACAGTGGTTAACTGATGAATTTTCAAACCCATTTTCTTTATGAACTTTTACTATTATTTCAAACCAACATCTAGTGGTTTGTTTTAGTCCATAGATACAAAGCCTTACAAAAAGCCTTACAAACTTGGTTAGGAGGTTTACTTGTCACACCTTGAGCCAGCCACCCTTCAGCTTTCAGGAACCTTCATAAAAATGGCTTCCTTCAATGACCTATCCGGGAAAGCTGTTTATACATCCATATGATGTATTAAAAGGATAAACTGATTAAAAACGTTATTATAAACCAGAAACCTACGATTCTCGCCACCTGTGCAAAGATTTCATTATAATCTACCAAGTAATGTTGACTTAAACCACGAGCATCTAAATGGTTTTCCAATTTCATCATTTTCAATGGAAAATATCCATTTACAATCCACTATATTTTTATATTCGGGTCTTGATACTAACGACTACGTTTTATTTACCAATAATGAGTGAATCAATATCATTTGGCAGATATGTTTTAATCACAGATTTACTATACTCATTATTTAGTTTAATGAGTTTATTAGGGTTAACATTTACCTACTTTCTTGAATTGTTACTCATCTGATTTAGCTATATCAGATTTAATAATTAAACCACCGATCTTGACAAATTGCCACTTTCAGGGGAAAGGTTTTATTAGACTATCCAAGATGCTGTCGAACAAACCTTTTGTTTCCTTGTCAAAGTTACGTGTTTTGGATAGGCTAATTACCAAAGTGTTACATTCATTTTTGACACTTTTTCAGTTCAGTTCAGTTCAGTTTATTGATAACTACTGATCTTGACAAACGATCAGAGGAAATAGCTTTATCATCAAAGTGTTTTACATTCACTTTTTCATAATCACTATTAACTACTAATATTGCCTTACTCGAAACCCTGATTGAAAATCACTGAATAGTTTATTTCTATCTACCTATAAACTCAACAAGTTGCATATACACCATTTTCTCCAAAATTTTGTCAATAGTGCAAAACAAATTTATTGGATGCAATTCACTGGAGGATTTTAATTTAACTACTTTGGGAATCGTGATTATAGTGGAAACTGAATGAATATCATTTCGCGGATCTGTTTTAACCACAGATTTACTATAATCATTCATTATATAGTTTGATAAGTTTGTGGGTTAACAGTTAGCTACTTTCTTGGATTGGTTGGTCATCTGATTTTGCTTTATCAGATTTATTAACCAGCAATCTTGGCAAACTGTCAAAGGAATCAGTTTCATCACCAAAGTGTTATGCATTCACTTTTTCAGACATCATTAACTAACCACTGATATTGACAAACAGTCAGAAAAAATTGGCTCTATGACCATAAAAGTTAAACATTTACTTTTCAAGCTTATTAGTAACTACTGATCTTGACAAACAGTCAAAGAAATCAGCTTTTACAATTAAAGTGTTCTATATTCACTTTTTTCAAGCTTGTTAGTAATTACTGATCTTGACAAATAGTCAGAGGAATCAGCTTTATGACCATAAGTGTTCTGCATTTACTTTTTCAAGTTTATGATTAACTACTGTTCTTGACAAATAGGCAGAGGAATCAGCTTTATGACCATAAGTGTTCTGCATTTACTTTTTCAAGCTTATGATTAACTACTGTTCTTGACAAATAGTCAGAGGAATCAGCTTTATAATCAAAGCGTTATACATTCACTTTTTCAAGCTTATTATTAACTACTGATCTTGACAAATAGTCAGAGGAATCAGCTTTATGCAGATTAAAAAGGCTTGGAGGACAAAAACAAATTTGTCATATCTACAATAATATCCTTAACTACAACAAACTTATGACTAACCACATCCCACACTTCATATTCATTTGGTTCATAACCAACCAGTACAGCTTTCCAGGATTTGATATCAAATTTTGTTTTCCTGGTTGTTATGTACCTATAAACGGTATTATGGAACCAAACACTTATGAATATTTTACTTGAGGCTTTTTACTACGCCACATTTCTTATGGTGTTTCAAATTCTTTTAAAGTTTTAGTAGGGGTCAAACTAAGTGAGAATGTTGCAGTTAAAACTGCCTCCAACTTTTTTTTTCTATATAGCTGCATCATTTAATTTGTGGGGTTCATGGAATTGTCAAATGATGACTTATCTTTTTGCATACCAAAAATCTCTCATTTCAGTAGCTAGATATTCACCTTCATTGTCACAGAATACATTGAAAATCTGTAAATTGAAATGTGCCCCACTTTCAGCAACTGAATCTTGAAACATACAAAATACATATGACTTATGACTCATCAAATATGTTACACAATAGTAAGTAAATTCATGCACAAACAGTACCTACAATGTTTTTGAAATGGAAGTCGCGCTTGTTTATGCACACTCCACATAAATACCCATTGTATAACCTGATCGATTTGCGCCCTAAGTCCTCGATCTCTATTTTTTTTTTTATATAATAATTTAAACCTAACCCAAGGTGGACCAAACGTTCAAACCACAATTGATAATTTTTATTTTTTTAGGGTCTGGTGAACATAAGGACCCACAGAATTTCACTTTTATTTTTTTTTTTAGAGGAAACCTCTATTAGTATAGAACAGTTTAAAAGAAAAAAAATCGCGGGATAACGCACTTTTGAAAGGAGGAAACGCATCAAAAAAAATAATAAAACAAGCCATTTACACAACATTTCAATGTTAAAACCATAGAAAAGTGATTTATATTCTAAAATAGAACATTCACTGGATTCATCCCCTCCACTTTTTGTTTTAGTTCGTGACTTTTTTTTTTTTTTTTTTTTTTTTTACGGATATGCGCACTCGCAAGGAAATGTCCTATCACGCTCGAGAAGCGGCAAGTGCGCGGAAATGTCGGTGTATGTTGGTCTTGAAATGGTTCAGGTTGTAACCTGCAGGGAAAACCGTCGCAGGGAGTTTATTCCACAGCGATGCTGTTCTCCAGAGATATGAATTCTGATATAATGAGGTTCTTGGTGCCTCTAGTTTGACAGTAAATTCATGGTTACCGTCTGTTTGACGGGTGCGCCTGGTAGGTGCTACTCTCGGTGGAATCATACGTGCCAACTCTTCAGAGCATTTTCCGTGATAGTACCTGTAGAAGAGAGATAAATCGCCCACAGATCTGCGATGTTCGAGACCATCCAAGTTACGAGTAAGTGCGGGGTCATTGATCAGCTTGATAGCTCGTTTTTGCACGGTATTCAAAAGCATTAAGGTATGTTTGGGTGCTGCACTCCATATATGTGAGTAGTACTCCATAGTTGGTCGAATCTGGGCTTTGTAGAGTGTCAGCAATTGGCTTGGTGTGTACAGATGTCTTGTACGAAATAGCACCCCCAGCTTTTGGGAGGCCCTTTTAGCAATATCTGCCACGTGACTGTGCCAAGACATGTTGGTCTCTGCAGTAACCCCCAAGATGTTCAACTGACTCTGTAATGTGACAGCACTTCCAGATAGCATGATGTTTGGCTCACCGGTGCTGGTCTTTTTTGAAAACAGAGCTGCTTGGGTTTTCTGCGCGTTGAACTGTACAAGGTTTTTGTTACCCCAGTCCTCTATTATCTCCAGGTCGTTATTTATCTGCGATATTTGAGTTAGTCTAAGATGATGGAATTCACGTGCGGAAAGACCTATGGGTGGTATGAGTGAGGAGACTACATTGCCATCGTCTGCAAAGCAATAAAGTGGATTTACTGTTTTATCTATGAGGTCATTTATGTAAATCAGGAAAAGAGTTGGCGAAAGGATTGCTCCCTGTGGCACACCAGCATTTATTTGGTAAGAGTTGGAGTTCTGGCCATCCAGTGCAACATAAATGGATCTGTCCTTTAGGTAACTTTCAAACCAAGTGCAAAGTTTCGGCGATAATCCCATTGCTTTGAGCTTGTTGAGCAGATTTTCATGCCAAACTTTGTCGAATGCTTTAGATATATCTAAGGCAATTGTTCTTGTTTCACCCCGCAACTCAATCGTTTTTTGCCATAAGTGAGTGACGTATGTAAGTAAATCGCCAGTTGACCTATATTTTCGAAATCCGTATTGCTTATCGTTGATAATTTTGTACTTTTCCAAGTACTTGGTTAGGTGATTGTTCACAACTCTTTCCATTACTTTTGATATCACCGGAAGTAGAGCAATTGGTCTATAGTTTAACGGATCTGTCTTTTTTCCTTTCTTTGGAATGGGTTGTACTGCGGCAGACTTCCATGATGATGGATATACTCCTTGCCTGTAAGACAAATTGAATAATTTTGCGAAAGTTGGGGTGAGTTCGTTGGCGCAATTTTTGAGTACTATTGCGGGAATGCCATCCGGACCCATTGCTTTGTTTGTATCCAGCTTTTTTAGGGATTTTCGTATTCCTCTGTGACAAAAGGGTACCTCTGGCATACTATGGGAAACCCTTTCAATAAACGGTGGAGTTTTTCCGTTTGGCACTGTTAGGTTGGAGTTGGAGGAAAACATTTGGGCAAGCATATTGGCTTTTTCCTCTGATGTTGTGGCTAAGTGATTATTTTTATCTGTAAGTGGTGGTATGGATGACTTGGTGAAGTTAGATCCAACAGCAACTACACCGCTGTGCGCCAATATCGCCGTTTCTTAACGTCCCCCTCGTTTTTATTCTAATCTGTGACTTCATCGATGAGTTAGCTATCTTTGTTTAGTGAATAGAAATTGAAAATGACTGACATAGAATGGTGGATATAAAAACCAGTCATAAAAACGCAGAGGTCCATTTAACATCATAATGCATATGTATGTCATCTTGTCATGATCTTGTCATCTGATTTATTTTGTTGAGTGCATCGTCGTTGAGTGTTGAGTTTGTTGTTTTGAATTGTAAATTTGTGAAAGAAGTGATAAGTGCATCACAAACAGCCGGTTTAAGCAGTTATTGCCACACTATGTGACCAGGCGCAAAAAATTAATCGGCCATAAGCGAATTGCAGCGACAGACCATAGAAATCAACATCAAAAACAACACAGAAACAGAAATGTTGTTTTTTTTGGAGATAAACAACATAGAAATCGTAATCGTGCCACTTTATGATGCTCCACACGTGAATATGAATAAGAAATAACTTGATCAAATATGACGGCCATTCAAATGAGAAAATGGACATTTTCAAAAAGCAGATTGGAAATAGTCTTTCAGTCAGCTCCATGAGCCAGATACGCCCAGATCATCTAGATTATAGACTATTTTATTCATTAGGTAATTCTCACATAAATATATGAAAATAAAATTAATAAAATTTTAGTTTGAAGGTTCGGAGTACTGCCACAGCATATACAAAAACAATCAGCAGGCTAACTTGAGTGACAGCCCGTGTAATAAAGGAATTCATCGTCAAAATGTCACTAGCGGCCATTATGGGATACGAAACAGGGCCTGATTAACGATAATTTAGGTTTTTTCTTTCCTGTGACAGAGTCGTATTGGCTTTAAATAAACTAATTTATTATTACTTACATATAATAATGTTAATAATTACTAATTTATTATTTTTATTGAATATACAAGAATGATAACAGATAACACCATAAATGACAACACGAATATATCAAAATCATTTTGAAAATCATAGCTAAAATTCCGCTCTACACCGCACGCCTATGACCTCCGTCAGAAATAAACAAATAAAATAAAATTTCGGCGCTCCTGCCGTTCAATGACAGCGTTATGACAAAATGGTATCCCCTAATGGCGGCGTGCGCATAAAAGATGCGCGTGAGAGTTAGCCTGCTAATTGTTTTTATATATGCTGTGGTACTGCTTTATTTTGAAAAAATTGAAATGTCAAACCAGTCATTTAAAAGAGATTCAAATGGCCCGCCAAATATTAGTTCAATGACTACACCGCTATGGCAGCACCGCCGGAATGTCACTTGGCGACTACAACAGAAGTGAGCGTTCTATATCAACAATATAAATCACTTTTCTATGGTTAAAACTCCACTAGCATTACTAGGTACTTACAATGTTGCCAAGTTTTTCCATTAACGTGAATTTTAAGACTCGTTAATTATTTCCATTTCGCATATATAATTTTTTTCAAAAAAAGCGTTTCATTGAAGGAAAATTAACCATAAACCAACTTAACTTTATTCACCTAAATCCATAAATGTTCCAATAATAATAACAAAAGAAAAATTAAAAAAAGAAAACAATTTTATCAAAATATGTATGTATAAATACATAGGTAAGTGAAAAAAAATTACACAAATGGATAATGTGGTCCACAATATTAAAAAAATGCTCAGCAGCAGTGTCAATGGGATTTTTTATATTTAATAGAAATTATATATTTTTTTCATAAATTCATGTCCACGCACTTCAAAAATAGGCATTATAGTGATCCTCTTCTCAACCTTTAACACAGATCAATGAATAATATCTGTTCTTATCAGCTTAATATCGCTCTGCATGCAAAAATTCCACATACTAGAACAATTTCTATAAATTAAAAAATTATCTTTCGAGTTACCCTCTGGGACCACTGGAATAATCGAGCAACTTATTATCTTTGATTTTATCAAATTTAAATATTTCTCACCATATAGAAACAAATCATCGTTTTAAAGCAATTACCATGAACAAGTATCTCTGAAAAATCGATATTGTTGTATCACTGTTTTCTTAGAGACACCAGTAGACATAGCAGCACATCCCACTCTAACTTCACACGCCCATTCCCACAACAGAAAAAGTAATACTCGTTAATGCACTTTAGTTTTTTCAATTTTTTTTTTTGGCAAAAATCTCAGTTCATCCATCGTTTTTTTTGTTTTAATAAGTCCAAAATGCAATAATGTTGTTATTGCATATTCAAAAATTGTTAGATTCTGTGGGTCCTAATGTTCACCAGAACCATTTTTTTATTTAATCGTCACTATTTGCTTGAATAATAGTGTTATTTTTTTTTTTAATTTCCAATAACAGTGAGTTCAAGAGCAATTATTATTAAAGTGTTCAAAGACTTACCCATAAATTATAAGTTTACCGCCTTTGTAAATACTACCACTTTTTTTTTTTTTTTTTTTAAATATTCATACTACCCTTTGCATTTTTCTTACGGACAGCAAAAAGACTTTCCTGTATGCCCATATTACTGGGAATACTAATTGTGCCCTTTTTGGTTACTGTTATAAGGGTTCCATTTTTTTTTTTTTTTATTGATGGAATTGTTTTGTTTCACTTTTTTTCATTGCGTTTCAGACACTTGTTTTTTTTTTTTTTTCGAAATTGCGTCTTTTAAAATCGATTTTAAAATATCGTCAACGATAATTATTTCTAAATTGCTGAGCTCTGATGTTCTTATCTAAGTTCAAGCTCTGTTAGCATAAAGCCTTTTGTTTCTTTTTAGTTTCAAATTTTCCATTGTCACATTAAACACTCTCGGTTTTCACAACCGCAATGAATACACGTACACTGATCCCATAACCTGTTGGGAAATGGAGTAAGAAATAAAAGAACTTATTCATTATCGATATTCAATATATTTATTATATCGAACACAGCGTGGAAAGCAGAGCGTGTGAACTCATAGAAATAACTATACGAACTAACTCAACATCAAGACAAAGAATTACAAACCCTTTCTTAAGTAAACGATTCCTCATCTGTTTATCTTATATATAAAAACTATTATAAACACATTCAGTCATCCATAGCTGCGATATAAATTAGCAAAGTATAGGCTAATAATCAAAGTTTAATTTATTAATTTTTGTTTCACTGATATAAATATCAGTTTCTCCAACATTTTCTACTTTACGATATTACCAGCTTATCTCCTGTTTACACGAAGCGACCATAGACTAGTGCGTGCCATGCCAAGATACAAATAAACACTAACATAGAAAGGAGATAGTCACCAGACATACATTCCCTATAAGAGATGCCCTGCAACTCAATCAGGAAACCTATCAAAAAGAACTGGAGAAGACACTAAGATTACCAGCACTCAAGGAGAAGGCCATTGATGAAATCCTCAATAATCACATGGCATAACTACAGCCACAAAGAAAACATGCAGTAGGATAAGACAGAGATCAGATACCAAATTAAAACCAGACGATAGAACTAATAAGGAAAAAAAAAAAGAAAAACTGACAGAGACTCCCCAGAATATAATACCCTAAATAAGACAACGAAAAAAGAAATAAGAAAAGACCTAAGAGAAAACAAAAAAAAAAAACAAAATCCTGAAAACTCTACAGAAAAATAAAAGTGTGAGGGTTCTAAGATTTAACCAAAAGACAAATAAAAATATCTATTTGTCACTCATTTGTAAAACGTCATTTATCAAGTCAAAACATAAACAACGAAAATTGATTTTTACCAGTTACTGGCTCTACTGACTTGTAAAATTGACAGCTAAACTAAGGTAGGTGCATACAATATCGCCATGTTGGCAATATCGCCATGCAGTACTTTTTGCCTCTCTATGACAGATGGCGCCACGAATTATAATTTTATAATAAATTTATAACCTACACTGAATGCCAGTTGCATTATAACCTCAAACTTCAATCTCGTGTTGATTTTACCGGCGAATCGATATTTTCAAGAAGGGTGATCTAAGAGATGTTGATGATTTGTCCAATTCTAACACAAAAAACAAGTAAGTAGTTTTTTCAATTTATTATTTCAGACAGTATGGTTTAAGGTATTCAATTATGATTCTGTTTTTATTTCAAAAGGTTTTTTAAGTTTAGTAAACAAACAAAATTGTGACTAACATCACTGTTGGCAATATCGCCAATTTCATGGTGGAGCAATATCGCCATGGCGATATTGCTAGCAGTGACATTGTAGCTTGCTATTTTATTTAATTTTTTAATTGATTCATTAATTTTTAGCATCAGTAGGTGCGTACTTACATTTATTTTTTATTTCCAGATTAACTATGTCTAAAGAACGAAATCGAGGTCTTAGGGGGAAATGGAGTGAAGATAACATGCAGAATGCTATTGCTTTAGTTGAAAATGGCATGTCCAAAAATTTAGCGAGTAAGACATTCAACGTACCTCGTGGAACGCTGAGAGATTATTTACGAAAAAATGAAACATCAAAATGTGGCTTGGGTCGCAAGCCTGTTCTCACTAAAGAACAAGAACAAGAATTGTGTACAAGAATCATTCGATTGGCAGAAGTAGGATATCCGCTAACTTCTAAAGTATTGCGTAGATGCGTTTTTAATTTTTGCGATGCAAAACACATAATGAAGAAAAAAAATTGGCTGGTCGATACTGGCTAAAAGGATTTTTCAGCCGTAATCCTGAAATTAGAAAGCGGAAGGCTCAGAGCATGAACCCTGCCAGGGCGCAAAAACTAAACCGGTTTATAGTGAATGACTACTTTACCAAACTGCGTAATATTCTGTTTAAGCTTGATATTATAGATAAACCTCAATGTATTTATAATATGGATGAGAAAGGTTGCCGCTTATCGCTTCATCACCAACAAGCTGTTCTTGCAAAGAAGGGGGCCAAACGAGTGCATCTTGTAGCAAATGAACATGGGCAAAATGTCACAATAGTCGCTTGTGGGAACGCTATGGGTTCTACAGTCCCTCCGTTAATCTTATTTAAGGGGAAGCGTATGAAACAAGAATGGTCCGATTCTTTACCACCAGGAAGCATAGCGTTAATGACACATAAGGGGAGCATGACCATTGAAACCTTCAAGCTATGGCTTCAACATTTTGCAAAATACAAAGCTCCTGGACCATGTCTTTTAATCTTCGATGGTGCTAGATGTCATTTGGACCATTCAATTGTCACTGTCGCTGAAGAGCTAGGCATCAACTTATACTGCTTACCAAGCAATACAACTCATGAGCTCCAACCAATGGACAAGGCAGTCTTTCGCTCTTTTGCGCACTACTGGGATGATGAAGTTCTCAAATACTGGGCTAATCATAGAGACCGTTCTCTAACAAAACAACGTTTTGGCTTTATTTTTTCCATTGTTTGGGACAAGGCCATGACCCCCGCCAATATTAAATCTGGGTTTTCGGCGACTGGTATCTACCCGTTTAACCCAGATACTTTACCGGTTGAGGCATTTGCACCAAGCAGCGTAACTGAAAATCTAGTAGAGCCACCTGCTCAAAATGAAGATAAGACACCGGCTCCAGGTCCATCGAAACTGACGATTAAGAATAAGTTGTCCAATCCTTCAAAAGCGTCCATGTCAGTAGAGCCACCAGTACAAAATAAAAATGTGTCACCGATTCCAGGTCCATCAAAAACTGCCAAGCTGACAATTACGGCTCCAGGTCCATTCAAACTGACCATTAAGAATAAGTTGTCCAATCCTTCAAAAAAGCCCACAAAACGTCAACTGCAAAAATTTAGTAGCAGTGATGATTCTGAGGCAGAAAGCTTGGAGATGTCTGAGAGTTCATCTGAAAACGAAACTAGTGAAAACCCCGAGAGCACTGACGAGAACGATATTTCATTTACCGATATGCTCACTACACCAGAATTGGCTCACAAATATGATACTCGACGCAGAAATCCCGCAATTAACAGTAGAGCACAAGTTGTTACAAAAGACCTTTTTAAAGAATCTAGAGTCGGGGGCAAGACTTTGGAGCCAGTAGCCAAAACGTCAAAGAAAAATCCACCAAAGATTCCAAAGGGAAAGATGGAAGAGAAAAAATCGGAAAGTTGGTACTGCAAAGGATGCCACGAAGACCGAGTCGCGGATATGCGCTTGTGTGTTATATGCAAATGTTATTTGCACGATGAATGCCTGGGGTTGACCAAAGAAGACAAGATAGAAGGATACATTTGCCCTTACTATTCTTAACTTTTGTATTTTTACTACATGTTATGGCTCTAATAAAGGATATTTAACAAAAGTCAAGTTTTTTTTTTCTGGAATACCAAAAATTTATTTCAAATTGAAAAATGAATATGGCGATATTGCTAGCCCCTGGGTGACAATATCGCCAATCTGCAAAATTTTAAAAAAAAATCAAAAATCTTTTTTGCTTATTAAGAATGTTGCCAAACGATTTTAGACTATTAGTATATAGCCTAAACAATAAGTTTAGCCTATATTTTTTATAATATAATCTTTCGCTTTTCAAAAAATAAAATAAAAAGCTTAGCATGGCGATATTGTATTCAGTTACCTTATAAAAACTTTTTACAAGTCAGAAGGTTCAGGAGAATTATTTATTAAAATTGTATTACTTATGTAATAATTTTTCATTTATTGTTTACAAATGAGTAACAAATAAATTATTGTACATCATGCGCCAGGTATCAGTTTTTACTGGCTCTTGAAGATGACAAGCTCGCCTGATGGCTCGCTAGTCATTTCCTTCAATCACCAGTAAAAACTGTTTTACCTGGCTAATAATGTAAAATACTATAATGTCCGACTGGTATATTATTCGAGAAATAATGACATTATGTCATGGTCAGTTAAATACGGAATAATTCCCTAGGGCGTTATGCCACGCTTTTTCGCTGATTAGAAAGTTTATTAGGAAAAAAAATAAAAATAAAAAAAATAGAAATAAAAACAAAAGAATGAATGGAGAACTTGAGATTGTAGGACTGAAGGTCGAAGTGCGTGCAAATTATGTCCTAGCTCAGAACTAAATAATTCGGAGAGTAGAGGTGGGTTTTAGTTTTGGGCGCCACCGACTCTGGACAGATGAGTCGGATTCTCCAGGATGATGTCTGGCTCCAGGTCCTTACAATTCAAATAATAATAAGAAAAAGAAAAATATTAGCTAAAACCAGGCTGTGTGCATAAAACCAAATAAAAGTCAAGTCAAATCAAGTGCTATAGTAAGTTTATTTACCGAATTACCACAATGTAACGATATGGGCATTGACATAAAAAAAAAATAATAATAATAATCAAGTAAATGAGCAATATTATCAAAGTGTGAAAACTATCTACTATTTAATAAAAGGTACAGTCACTTGATTGTCATTAATTCAATTAATAAAATGATCTTGTCATGAAGCGTTAACTAACAAATACAGTAATGCTATACCAATTAAATTTAACTGCAAAAATAAATGTTATTGAAACTCAATAACCAAATGAATAAAAAAAAAAATAGAAAAGTTGTAAATATAAATTGAAGAGAAATAAAATTGAAAAAAATAAATGAATAATTAGTTGTCGGAGCGGTTATCTTACACTTACATAACCAGAACTACCAGTAAGTTGACATAAATTCATCAGGTTATGTCTAGGTAAGTTACCTAGTTACCTATTTAATAATTCATTTGCCACATTGGGGCAAGCAATGAATTACTCCCTGAAATACCTTAGTGATCACTGAGGCGTACAAATCGGGATAGAATGTAAGTAAACAATATATATATATATATATATATATATATATATATATATATATATATATATATATATATATATATATATATATATATATATATATATATATATATATATATATATGGCTGATGGAACAGATCAATTACACAACATTTATCTTTAATAATCTCACCAAAGATGTAAGTTACATTATAGTATTGTCTTATTGTCTTTAACTTGTATATTGATCCATAGTTTCCCTGAAGATGATAATAAACATTATCGAAAGCTCGGATAAACTTTAAAGAGTACACTTTATTTTTGCTTCATTCCCCAAATCGATTCCCAAAATTGTCTATATATATATATATATATATATATATATATATATATATATATATATATATATATATATATATATATATATATATATATATACAAAATCCTATCATTGCTGCGTCCATAAACTTCCTCAACACATACACTGTTGCTTCCTTCGAATTACTGCGTCCGAATATCGGACGCAACAATGTCAACTCATATTTTTGCGAGTTCCCGTCTATTTTTAAACAAAATTTAGGCGCGAACAGGTGGTAAAAGTTACTAAGTTTCCTTTCCACAATAAAAAGTGGAAGCATCTATTGAGATTCTTATGATTTTACTGGATTTTCTGTTTGGTAGTGGACGCAATAATATTCGTGTTATAGATAAAAATGTATACTATTAGTTCATCGATTCTCCGGTAGAGGTGCGAAAATAATATACAGAGTCAAGTATACAGTAAATAAACCTAGTATGTTATTGCGTCCGAAGCTTGGCAACATGGTAATCTATTTTTAGCTCGGGATTTTTGTGTGGTGTGATGTTTTGTATCGTGTCATCATTTTAGCAGAAGCCAAAGCCATTGTTGCTTCCAGTCAGCAAATATGAAACGCAGTGAGAATATTAGGTTTATGCCACAGAGGACCCAGAGAGTCATAATAATATACAACTTTTTTAACAATAATAGTGTAGGTGCTGGATGGAGTTCGAGAGGTCATAGCTTCTTTGAAAATATTATGCCCTAAAACACTTGCTATGATTTGTATTTAATTTTTAAGTTTTGATGAAATATTAAAATATTAGTATCAAATAGGTTGCATTTTAATATCTTTGTAATACAGGGTGTCCTTGGATAAACTGACACATTTTGCAGGTAAATATCTCGAAAACGGGAAAAGATAACGAGATGCGGTTTGTTCTGTGAGAACAGGGATTTTTCAAAGTTTTTTTCCACATTATTTCCGAATCCTGAAATTTGCTGAAATTTGGTTTTACAGACATGCGATTTTTTGAAATAAAATAACTGCCTTATTTTCAATGAAACACCCCGTATCTTTTGTCATCGTCAGAAAGGCTGATTTTTCTACTTTACAAAAATGTATAATTTTTTTCAATTATCTTAAACTTACATCGTGAAAATTGATTCTTATCATTTTTTTTTTGTCCAGTCGACAGTACGCCCTTCAACCAAGTGCAATTTTTACGATTTAATTTCATGATAATTGAAAAAAAATAAACATTTTTGTGAACTAGAAAAGTCACTTTCTGATGATGACAAAATATACTGGGTTTTTCATCAAGAATAAGGCAGTATGTTATTATTTCAAAAAATCGAATGTCTGTAAAACCAAATTTCAGGATTCGTCAACATCATGAAAAAAAACTTTAAAAAATCCTTATTCTTCCAGAACAAACCGCATCCCGTTATCTTTTCTCGTTTTCGAGATATTCATCTCTAAAATGTGTCAGTTTATCTATAGTATTTCTACAATTTTTTTTTCTTCATATACTTATATCGCTGGCATCAGTGAACTTCAACGCAAATATTGAATTTCTAAACTCAAAAACAATTGAATGAAGCCGCGTATAATAGCTGGGTTCGGTAATTGCATCTGCGAGCGAAGTGTGTAAAATTTGACAGACGTCACGTGATCACTTATCTCTTTTCGCGTGTCAATTACCGAACCCAGCTATTATACACGGCTTCATTCAATTGTTTTTGAGTTTAGAAATTCAATATTTGTGTTGAAGTTCACTGATGCCAGCGATATAAGTATATGAAGAAAAAAAAACTATAGAAATACTATTACTGAGATTTAAAAATGCATACTATTTGATAGTGATATTTGAATATTTCATCAAAAATTACAAATTAAATACAAAACCTAGCAGGTGTTTTAGGGCGTAAAAAACAATAAACAATATAAACAGCAAATTATACAGCTTCAAAGCTATAAATGATAAATTTTTTAATCAAAAATAAATGAAAGAATTTGAAAAAAAAATGCTAATGCTAAATTCACCAATATAAGCATTACATTCAAACTAACATTTATCTAGCTGAATGGGTCACTGAATGTCACTTTAAACAAATTCCAGCTTTAAATTTGGCGTGGCATATGTTGCATTTAAAACTCCTCCCATTTGAGTGTGTTAATAAATGACTCTTCAAATTGTATTCAAGTCTAAATTTTACGGTGCAAGTGTTACATTCAAATAGATAAATATCCGAATGTGTTAGTTTGTGAATCTTCCAATCGCTTTTCCGTTTAAATTTTGATTTGCAAGTGTCACATTCAAAAGGATAAATATCAGAATGTGTTAATTTGTGTCTATTTAAACTTTCTGTTTGAATTTTGCATTGCAAGTGTCACATTCGAATGAATAAATATCCGACTGTGTTAGTTTGTGAATCTTTAAGCGCCGAATTTATAGTCGTTCCTCGAATCTTCCTTGGAGTCGCGAATTTAGAATGAACACTTGCCACTATTTGACAAGTCAGTCATGTCAACTCTAAACGTTCAAGGCTTTCTTAAGGTCTGAGGAAACCTCAAGGACCTACAATAAATTCGGCCCTAAATCGACTTTCTGTTTAAATTTTGATTTGCTTTTTCATATTCAAAAGGATAAATATCCGAGTGTATTGATACGTGCCTTTGCAAATTACCTTTTTCTTTAAATTTTGCATTGCAAATATCACATTCAAAAGGATAAATATCAGAATGTGTTAGTTTGTGTCTCTTCAAATAATCTTTTCCTTTAAATTTTGCTTTGCAAATGTCACATTTAAAAAGATAAATATCCGAGTGTGTTGAAATGTGCCTCTGCAAATTACCTTTTTGTTTAAATTTTGCATTGCAAGTGTCACATTCAAAAGGATAAATATCCGAGTATGTTGATACGTGTTTTTGCAAATTATATGGTATGCTGGGTTCGGTAATTGCATCTGCGAGCGAAGTGAGCAAAATTTGACAGATGTCATGTGATTTGACACGTGAAAAGGGATAAGTGATCACGTGACGTCTGTCAAAATTTGCTCATTTCGCTCGCAGATGCAATTACCGAACCCAGCATACCATATAATTTGCAAAGACACGTATCAACACACTCGGATATTTATCCTTTTGAATGTGGCACTTGCAAATCAAAATTCAAACGGAAACGCGTTTTAAAGATTCACAAACTAACACATTCGGATATTTATCTTTTTGAATGTGACACTTGCAATGCAAAATTTAAACAAAAAGGTAATTTGCAGAGGCATATTTCAACACACTCGGATATTTATCTTTTTAAATGTGAATTTGCAATGCAAAATTTAAAGAAAAAGGTAATTGGCAAAGGCACGTATTAACATACTCGGATATTTATCCTTTCGAATGTGACAGATGCAAATGAAAATTTAAACGGAAAGGCGATTTAAAGATTCACAAACTAACACATGCTCTTGTGAATTTTAGAGTTGTGAAAGGATAGCTCTAATACTGGTGTGCTTGCATCTGAGTGCAAAATCAACATGTCTTCTGATCGGGATAGGACAACACTCGACTTGTACATAATTCTCGTTTTAATTTTCTACATGTGGAATCGTATTCTTGGGTTCAATTGAATGTTGACTTTTCTTTCGTTAATCGATGAAGCGGAGCAGCTGTATTAGGGAATCCTTCTACAAATCTTCGATAATAGGAACACAATCCTAGAAAACTCCTCAGTTCATGTTTGTCGCGTGGTTTTGGCCCATCTCTGCCAGCATCTATCACTCCTTTCATAACTTGTATGCCAACTTCAGATACCACGTGACCTGAGAGTTCCATTGTCTTTTGAAATAGAAAACACTTCTTTGGATTGAGTTTTCAAGTTGGCATTCTGGAAGCGGTCAAAAACTTGTTTCAGGTTATTGAGATGTTCTTGGAATGAATTTCCCATGATCAGACATCATCCAAATATACCAGGCAAGTTCTCCATGTAATAAATTTCTTAACCAAAAATAAATGGAAGCATTTGAAAAAAATGCTTATGCTAAACTCACCAATATAAGCATTACATTCAAACTTACATTTATCCAGCTGAATGGGTCACTGAATGTCACTTTAAACAAATTCTCATTTGAGTGTGTTAATAAATGACTCTTTAAATTGTATTTAAGTTTAAATTTTTCAGTGCAAGTGTTACATTCAAATAGATAAATATCCGAATGTGTTAGTTTGAGAATCTTCCAATCGCTATTCCGTTTAAATTTTGATATACAAGTATCACATTCAAAAAGATAAATATCAGAATGTGTTAATTTGTGACTATTCAAATTACCTTTCTGTTTAAATTTTGCTTTGCAAGTGTCACATTCAAATGGATAAATATCCGACTGTGTTAGTTTGTGAATCTTTAAATTGCCTTTCCGTTTAAATTTTGATTTGCATGTGTCACATTCAAAAGGATAAAAATCCGAGTTTTTTTGCTCATTTCGCTCGCAGATGCAATTACCGAACCCAGCATACCATATAATTTGCAAAGACACGTATCAACACACTCGGATATTTATCCTTTTGAATGTGGCACTTGCAATGCAAAATTTAAACAAAAAGGTAATTTACAGAGCCACATTTCAACACACTCGGATATTTATCTTTTTAAATGTGACATTTGCAAAGCAAAATTTGAAGGAAAAGATTATTTGAAGAGACACAAACTAAGACATTCTGATATTTATCCTTTTGAATGTGAATTTGCAATGCAAAATTTAAAGAATAAGGTAATTGGCAAAGGCACGTATCAACATACTCGGATATTTATCCTTTTGAATGCGACACATGCAAATCAAAATTCAAACGGAAAGGCGATTTGAAGATTCACAAACTAACACAGTCGGATATTTATTCATTTGAATGTGACACTTGCAATGCAAAATTTAAACAGAAAGGTAATTTGAATAGTCACAAATTAACACATTCTGATATTTATCCTTTTGAATGTGAATTTGCAATGCAAAATTTAAAGAAAAAGGTAATTGGCAAAGGCACGTATCAACATACTCGGATATTTATCCTTTTGAATGCGACACATGCAAATCAAAATTTAAACGGAAAGGCGATTGAAAGATTCACAAACTAACACATTCGGATATTTATCTATTTGAATGTAACACTTGCACTGCAAAATTTAAACTTAAATACAATTTGAAGTCATTTATTATCACACTCAAATGAGAGGAATTTTAAATGCAACATATGCCATGCCAAATTTAAAGCTAGAATTTGTTTAAAGTGACAATCAATGACCCATTCAGCTGGATAAATGAAAGTTTCAATTTAATGCTTATACTGGTAAATTAAGCATTAGCATTTCTTTCAAATTCTTTCATTTATTTTTGGTCAACAAATTTATCATTTGTAGCTTTAAAGTTGTATAGTTTGGTGTTTATATAAATAAATAAATATAATGATATGAAGAATTGTTTATAGTTTTTAACGCCCTAAAACACCAGCTATGTTTTGTATTTAATTTGTAACTTTTGATGAAATATTCAAATATCACTATCAAATAGGATGCATTTTAATAGCTCTGTAATAGTATTTCTACAATTTTTTTTTTCTTCATATACTTATATCGCTGGCATCAGAGAGCTTCAACACAAATATTGAGTTTCTAAACTCAAAAATAATTGAATGAAGCCGTGTATAATAACTGGGTTCGGTAATTGCATGTGCGAGCGAAATAAGCAAATTTTGACAGACGTCACCTGATCACTTATCTCTTTTCACGTGTCAAATCACGTGATATCTGTCAAATTTTGCTTACTTCGCTCGCAGATGCAATTACCGAACCCAGCTATTATACGCGGCTTCATTCAATTGTTGTCATAAAAAGTGTCACATTCAAAAGGATGAATATCCGAGTGTGTTGATACGTATTTTTGCAAATTATATGGTATTTCATTCCCAAAAGTCATTTTAGAGCTGCGTGATCCCTTCGAATCACAAAATTACTTCCGACTTCCGTAGAGATACTCATGGAAATGGTCGCCTGCTTTTACTATGGCAAGCAATTCTCTTCTTGTGGCACAATAATTTCGTTCCGGCTTTAATAAAAATCTGCTGTAGTACTCTACGACATGCTTTTGTGAATTTTAGATTTGTGAAAGGACAGCTCTAATAGTTGTTGCTTGCATCTGAGTGCAAAATCAACATGTCCTGATCGGGATAGGACAACACTGGACTTGTACATAATGCTCGTTTTAATTTTCTAAATGCGGAATCGTATTCTTGGGTTCAATTGAATGTTGATTTTTCTTTCGTTAATCGATGAAGCGGAGCAGCTATATTAGCGAATCCTTCTACAAATCTTCGATAATAAGAACACAATCCTAGAAAACTCCTCAGTTCATGTTTGTCGCGTGGTTTTGGCCCATCCCTGACAGCATCTATTTCTCCTTTCATAACTCATATGCCATCTTCAGATACCACGTGACCTGAGAGTTCCACTTTCTTTTGAAATAGAAAACACTTGTTTGGATTGAGTTTTAAGTTGGCATTCTGGAAGCGATCAAACACTTGATTCAGGTTATCGAGATATTCTTGGAATGAATTTCCCATGATCATGACATTATATAAATATACCAGCCAAGTTTTTTATGTGAGGCCTCGCAAAACAAGATGCATCAGTCGCTCAAACCTAGCTGGAGCATTACACAATCCGAAAGACATCACGATTAACTGGTATAACCCGCTTCCGATACTGAAGGCAGTTTTCTCCTTGTCATCTTTGTATATTGCCACTTGCCAGTATCCACTCCTGAGATCCAAGGTGGAAAACCATTTGGAGCCCGATAGAGTTGTTAATGTATCATCTATTCTCGGGAGAGGGAAGCTCTCCTTCTTGGTGACCTCATAAGGCTTACGGTAGTCCACACGAAATCTAAGACTTCCATCTTTTTTTGTAACCAATACTACTGGCGCAGACCATGGAATATTCGACTCTTCAATAATTCCCTCTTGAATTATTTTATCAATTTGGTTCTCCACTTCCTAATGTTTAGCTACTGGCATACGTCAAGGTGGTTGTCTAATTGGGTGTGCCAATCCAGTATCAATTTTGTGTTGGATTAAACTGGTCCGTTCGGTTTGATTATCAATCACAGATACGTCTGCTTCTCTAAGTCTATCTGGATCGAGGTGTTTCCATGATATCTTCAAAGTCTGCATCAATTTGTCTGTATCCAATTTCGGTTTCACAAAATGTCGTTTATCTGGAAGGTCACAGTTCGAAATTTGCTTAACTGGTTCGAGAGTTCCAATAATATCCCCTTTTTTTATTTTTACTGTTTAAGAAGAAATATTGGCAATTCTTATCCTAATGTCACCATTTATTCTTACTAGAGTCTTTCCAACGGAAATTTTTCTGGTTTATCTCCAATAAAATTATTTGTGAGTTCAACGTAGCACCCAGATGCAGGGCGCAAAAGTTTTTCGTACCTATCAACCGATGATCTGGCATGTTCCACTTCCGCTTTCGCTCGCCTATTTAGAACAGAAAAGTCAATTTTCGTGAGGTGGGGGGGAGTAAGAAAAAGAATTAGTATCAGGGGGGCTTTATTTGAAAAGTGCAAATCAAATTCGTATCAGTAAGTGGCAATGTATGCGATGGTATACCGGCAAAAATTGCGACTTACTCACACGCATTTGAATTGCGGGAGAAATTATTATTGTGTATTTTATGTTGCGTTTTTGAAGTTGTCCAAATCAGCTCATAACTTTTTACCAAGAAAACGCCGATAAGCCGATATTCAATTTACCTTTGTCATAGTTTCGTAATTTTATTGCGTCCTGTCAGTTTGACAACATCGCACGGAAGCAACATTGTATGGTGCAACCAATATATGGAGCTGACAAGGTTGCTTTTTATGAGGACGCAACAGTGGTTTAAAAATATATGAAAATGTGTATATCTTAAATTTGAAGATACAAAAAATCTACATATAGCCCCATCTATCAAATTCATTGGTGAACCAGTATACGCCTTAAGATCCTAGATATCTCTTCGTTTTCCTGGAGACGCAACAATGTATGATTTTGTACGGACGCAATAATGTTTGAGGATGTATATATATATATATATATATATATATATATATATATATATATGTATATATATATATATATATATATATATATATATATATATATATATATATATATATATATATATATATATATATATATATATATATATATATATAGGTTAACTAAAACTAGTACGATACCAAAATGTTCCAGGTGATAGTAGATACAATCAACCAATTAGTCCTGGCTACTAATTGTGGTTAAGTTGATTGAAGACTTGAGTAACCGTCCAACTACTTAGGCTGGTGTCTGATAGCCTTTAAGTTCAATTTCGGTTACAATTGAACATCTATTGTTGTAACCGTGAGTAAAAACTCGGTGGTAAAAGAACGAAATAAACCCTAAGAGAAAAACTGTTATACACACTGTATTTGTAATTGAACCATAGCGAAGCACTTCATGAATAGATTGAATTGGAAAATGAAACTATAATGTAACTCAATTAGTTTCCAATAGCAAATTTACTTGATAAAAAGACTATAGCTCTTGAAAATTATTCTAGTTGAAAAATTGAACAATAATGGATTAAACAATTAAATTATATAAAATCACTAGATGAACCGGCGAACTTCGTACCGCCTATGAATTATTAAATACCTATTAAATGTTGTGTTAACGTATGTAGTAGATGAATTAAATTCAGTTTTTTTCAATGGTGAATTTGGCCTTGGTTGAAGAAAACTAATGTTTACTCTCTGGATCAGAAATCCCCTAAAATTAAAATTTTACATCATTTGGCTCTTGATTTCAAATAGGGTGCCTCGCTTGGATCATAATCGCTCTCGGAGCACTTCCGCAGAGATCTGTGATGTTACCGCCCAAATAAAGAGCGCTCTGGGAGCAGTAAAGCCGAAATACTATAAAACAATACTGTTACGTCGGTTGAATGGAATAAACAAAAATAAGTTGAGTTATGTAGTGGTGAGAAGCAAGAAAAAATTTAAAAAATTTGGGGTGGACCACCCTTATCACTTAGGGGTATAAAAACTAGCTTAAAACCTATTCTCAGACCTACCGAATATACATATGAAATTTCATAAAAATCGGTAAAGCCGTTTCGGAGGACGAAGGTAACTAAAACTGTGACATGAGAATTTTATATATTAGATAATAAAGCTTTAATAGTAATTAAGAAAAATGTGCCTCGAGTTTGCATAAAAAAATTGAAGTTAATAAGGTTATGTTTTTACCTGTTGGAAATAGGGTTTGTTTGCCTCGAAAATCTCTGGAAATCTGGATCGAAGATTGGATATCCTAGAGTGAGTGAGATTATTCTCTACTCTTTAGGCCTGCTTTCAACTAATAATTAAATTGAAAAAGTCAGAATCTACTGTGGGAAAAAACGTGTGCAACAACTTACCGAAATAACTTTTTTTTTTAAATCCAATAACATCGGCGAAAATTATGGAACTTTACGAAAGTAAAACACAACGCAAGATAACTCAGTGTGCCATAAATTCAATGCAGAAGAAAACCAGGCCCAAAATCCCCTTTTAAGGTGAAGAAAAAAATTAATTCTTCCAAAGGACCTCTCTTCCAAACAGTCAAACGTGAAAAGGGAATGTGCTACACATAAAATCAACCAACTACCCTAACGGTAGATTCAGAAATGATTCAGGATAACGACAAACGTCAAAAATTAATCGATAGAATTCTTACTTACCAAAAATTGCACACAACAATATAAACCGAGAAAAATGACAACGGCTGACGAATAATGATATTAACAACAAATAATTATCCCATAAAACAATCATAACTTGAAGAATACGACATAGCGTAAGTGATCCGTTTCCAAAATTAGAGGGCTTAAAAATGAATCGACGATACTAAAAACATTACTAATCGATAGAAATTATTGACACTCAAAAGTCAAAAAACCGAAAGCAAGGATAGTGCACAAAATATCTCAAAGACCATCGAACCAATGATCGACCCGGGATTCACTAGAACTTGTACCGAGATCAATAACTCAATAACCGAACAGAGTAAGTAAGAACGGAGTATAGTTCTGTACATACAATTGAAATTTATTTTTCGGATTTCGGAACATAACCCCACGAAATATTTTTGACAAATGAATATTTATTTGTTATGAAAAGTTGAAATCAAAATGATTTGTTTGGATTTTGAAATTGAATTAAAATATGGACGAACAGGAACTAGTAACAAATGAAAATAGAATTTGACTATTGAATATTAGGAAATTTACATGTTCTACAACCGTTGAGAACGTTGTTGAAATTTTAGAGAGAGAAAATGTTGACAAATTTAAGAAAATTTTGAATACAAAACTGAAAGTAGGTAAGAATTAGTTGTGCAATTTTGGCCTGTTACAGTTATTCTAAAAAATAACGCCTTAGGGCGTTATGACTATATTTTTAAATAGAAAATAATTTCCTAGGACATTATTTGAAAATAACGCCCTAGGGCGTTATGACTATTTTTTTTTGCAGGTATGTACTTGATTTGTTTTAGATTAATTTATTCAAAATATTCTCATATAAAAAATAATTAAATCGGACATTAAACGTTGAAGGCACCACGGGTATTAAGAATATTACCGCTTTCGGTCAACGTATATCTCTCGGGCCAGAGGCCCTCGGGAAATACACCATCAACCTCAAGCGTTAATATCCTTATGTAGGCTGTTTTTAACTGTTAGTCTAGGGATGATAATAAAACTCGAGGCTTGGATTCTAATTATTAATTTAATGTGAAGTAAATAATATCGAATACGAAGAAAATAAATGAAAGTTCTAAATACCAGAGTTTTTTCAGGAAAAACAATTATTGTCACTGGCTTTGTTCAATAGCTAAAGCACTTGGTGGACACCGAGACAAAGACAAATACTCAAATAGTCAAATACTCAACTAAATAGTTAAATAATAAAATAGGCAAACTATACTGGAACAATTATTTACCAAACAATACTAAAATAACTTCGGCTTGTTATTCAGCATTTGACACTGCTGTCACAGTTTTCGACTTCGGGAACAACACGGCTGTTGTTTCCCTTTCAACAAATAACACGGCTGTTACCTTTAATAATTTAAACAATCACACACTGCGTCTCAGTGATTAGGTGGTAAATTAAATACTCGTCTTTAAGCGACAACGGAGCGTCTCACCCTTGCCGTCGTACCTAGCTTACTGCCTTTATGGATTTTCTGTGACCTACTTTGGGCTTTGGGTACCAAAACATGTTCTATCTTGAAAATTGCCGGAACCTCTTTGTCGGCATCACACAAAGGCATTGCTTACGGCTTGAAGATAAGAAAAAGAATATATTGTAATAAGAAGTTAACAAGAACGAAAAAATTATATTTCTATTATTAAACCTAAATTCTTATAGGTAAAATCTAAATACTACACTTATAATACCCTTGATACCTTAATAACTATTTTTATGTGTATAGGTACACGTCAAGAGAAACTTTCATACCTCTGTTGATGCTACGTAGTTGCATGGTGTCTCCTGGATCAATGCAGATATCACT
The DNA here is from genome assembly GCA_917834065.1 of Ceutorhynchus assimilis. Classification (NCBI taxonomy): domain Eukaryota; kingdom Metazoa; phylum Arthropoda; class Insecta; order Coleoptera; family Curculionidae; genus Ceutorhynchus; species Ceutorhynchus assimilis. The sequence goes on from OU892289.1 coordinate 15,946,384, forward strand.
GTCTCCACTGTCGACTACCTGATAATGGTTACTGTCCCTGACATGATGACTATAACGCTTCCCAAGAAATTTGCAGATAGTTTCCAGCGACTAAAAACTGCCACAAATGACTTAACTGTTCCTCGAAGTTCCATTGATTAGAGTAATATATACAGGGTGTCCGTTTTAAGTGATACCACTATTGCTATCTCGGAAACGGTAAAAGATACGAGGTCGGTTAAATTAGAAAAAAGTTGCCTTTTTTGATGCCCATTCAAGATTCGTTTACAGTGTTGTCAAATCCCTTTTAGTTTAGGAAATACAGGGTGATTTCTAAGAAACGCCTAAAACTATTTCATCAATTATTTTGAAAGCTATTGATTTTCGGAACACAATTTAAAGGACCCCGCAATAATTGAACGGAAATTGGTTACCCGTGATATTTGGATGAAATTTAAATATGTTATTGGGGATGCCGTAAGCAACTTTTTTTACCATAGGCGCAACCTTGTATATATGACAGGTGAGGCGGTATCAGCTGGCAAATATTGGAATCTTATATTCAAAAGCAAGGTAACTATGGCCGATTTTGATGAAGTAAATATCTATTTCTACGAAGTTGACCAAGGTTAATCAAAAAATGTCAACCTCTTTGACATCTGTCAAAATCCTGCCAAACGGCAGCACTCATATTTTTCAGTTTTCAATATTTCATAAAATGTCATTTGACATTTTTAGCTTATGTGAATTCTGGGTTCAAAAATTGCAAAAAAAAATTACAGAACTGTCAAAACCTGTCATTTATTTTAGCAGGAAAAAATATTGATGTGTGCCTTTTTTTTGTTTTAAAGTATTTTATGGGTGACAAAGCATTAAACAAATCTCATAGACAATTTTGACAGCTGTCAAAATCTGAAATTGGATTTTTTTCAGTACCTAAAACAAATGACAGGTTTTGACTGTTCTGTTTTTTTTTTGTTTTTCAATGTTTGAATTCAGAATTTACAAAAGTTAAAACTGTCAAATGAAACATCATGATATATTGGAAACTGAAAAATATGAGTACGGCTGTGTGGCCGGGGTTTGACAGATGTCAAAATGGTTTACATTTCTCGATTTACCTTGGTCGACTTGGTAGAAATCGATACTTACTTCATCAAATTCTGCCATAGTTACCTTGCTTTTCAATATCAGATTCCAATAATTGACAGCTGATACCGCCGCACCTGTCATATATACAAGGTTGCGCCCAGGGTAAAAAATGTTGCTTACGACATTCCTAATAACATATTTAAATTTCATCCAAATATCACGGGTAACCAATTTCCGGTTAAATATTGCGGGGTCCTTTGAAAGTTTTATAATTTTTATCGCTTTACAACATGGCATCTTCAAATTTCAAATCCGACGTTTCGTGATCGAGCTACCATCATCAACTTAATTTTTTTAAATACGGACCTGGATTTTTTATGTCATTTTTAGGAAGCTCCCTTTATTTCCTTTTTAACGATATACCTCTTAAGTATAATTGGCCAACGTTTCTGCTTTTAAAGGTGATCATCAGTGATTTTTACCAAAATTTTACCCTAATTCAGCCCTGCAATTCGTTATTTGTAACAAAGGCGGTCTAACAAGTACTCTTTTCCTTTTATTTAGAACACTTAGAATTTATATCGAAAATAATGACTTAGGAATTATTTATTATTGTAAATATGTACTCAAATTGAAGTCCATTATTCCTTAAGTATCATCTGCAATTTTTCACAATTTTTGGTGTGTATACCATGACCGCGAAACTTTGCAGCATTCTCAAGACTATCTTGCCTCGGCCGCAAGCAACCAAGGCATTTCGCGGCCTTGGTATACAAATACAGATCATTTCACTATAGTTCATACTTGACCTTGAAACTTGAAAAAAAAAAGGATTATCGTAGATTAATGTTATATTATGACACATTCAATTTTTTTGACAAATTATGAATGACTTCTGGTTAAGATCTGACGAACGTTTTTGACGTCATTGATTTCTTTCAATAAATTTCTGTTTGTTAAAAAAATAAGGCAAATTATGTCAAAAAAGTATGAACCCTGGTGAAACAAAGTTTACATAACTATTATTTATTCTAGCACATGCAGCCCTTATCCTCTCTTTGAATTCTTCTAATGTCTCTGGTATTTTCGTAAACTCCATAATGAAAATCACTGTACCTATACTCTTATTCATTTAACAATTATTATAAAATGAATAAATAATAAAGAAATGTTTGAAATGTTGCACAGCTGTCAATCTAATTTTTTTCAAGGCATTCTTCGATGAAATTTATTTATGTTCCATATCACTGATACCAACATGAATTTGTGAAATTACAATAATATGTATGTACGTAATTAGTTTTTAAGTAATTATTTTAATTATTGTTCACAATTAGATAATTTTAAGTGTCATTCAATAGTACATTAAAATACAAGTTTCATAAGACGTCATTTTACCGCACGAGCCCTATATTAGAAAACGAGCCGGAGGCGAGTTTTCTAAAGGGCGAGTGCGATAAAATGTCTTATGAAACGAATATTTTATACTATTTTTTCTATTTTGGTATTGCTTAATTAAAAAAAACAAATTTTTCTTGGAAATTTTATTCTCATATTTCCTGATTTCATATGTTTAGGTTGGTAACACTGCATGCCAAATATAGAAATCTGCTATCATAAAATCGCGAATGACAGTTCGATGGCCATCAGTCAGCCAGTGTAACCAACCTCCGATAAGTAAAAAAGGAGTGTCACAAAGAGCTTCTTTTCGAAACTACTTTTAGTGTCGAAAAGACTTCGATATGACACCAAAATAGAAAAAATTATTTTGTTAATTTTGTTCTAGATAATAAAGGAAAATAGTACTTGTTAGACCGCCTTTGTTATAAATGACGAATTCCAGGGCCTAAATCAAGGTAAAATTTTGGTAAAAATCACTGATGATCACTTTTTCAAGCAGAAACGTCGGCCAATCATACTTAAGAGGTATATCGTCGAAAGAAGAATAAAGTGCGCTTTAGAAAATGACATAAAACATCCAGGTCCGTATTTGAAAAAATGAAGTTGATGATGGTAGCTCGATCACGAAACGTCGAATTTGAAATTTGAAGATGCCATTTTGTAAAGCGATAAAAATTATAAAACTTTCAAATTTAAATTGTGTCCCGAAAATCAATAGTTTTCGAAATAATTGATGAAATAGTTTTAGGCGTTTTTTAGAAATCACCCTGTATTTTCTAAACTAAAAGGAATTTGACAACACTGTAAACGAATCTTGAATGGGCATCAAAAAAGGCAACTTTTTTCTAATTTAACCGACCTCGTATCTTTTACCGTTTCCGAGATAGCAATAGTGGTATCACTTAAAACGGACACCCTGTATATCCTATTCACAATCCGATGTTCACAGGTACAGGTAAATTTATCACCTTTCCCTATCAAATAGCATTGAAAGGTGATAAATTTTACCTGTAGGTACCTGTGGACATCGGATTGTGAATGAATAATAGTTTACACGGACGTTGGATTTTTTAATCAATCGTACAATGAACAATTTATCTACAATAGACTTTCAACAGATCTTGCCGACTGTGCAAGTCGTTTACTTATACAGGCAGGGCAGAATCAGCATGTCGACTCAGGTAGATCTGGTCTTCAGCAATGATATTACTCACAACTCCAGATAGTATAAATGACTTACTCTATGAAAAAAAGCGTTCTTTAACTGCTCAAAATCATCTGGAATCTCTAGTTTGTCAAAAGAGTCACCAAATTTCCATTTCAACTCTATAATATTGATGCAGGACTTTTGTTTTCAATTTATCTAATAGATACAAATTTCTCTATACCAGTAAAACTTAACTATTCAAACCTCAACTTTAGAGACCAAGCTTATAAGCTAGAGAAAGATTAATGCGTCAAGCTTCCGGGAAAAAACTGTCAACTGCTTACTTTTCGAGCTCAAATTTTTTCCCAGAGATTAAAACACATCATTCTATGTGGAACTCCACTATTGTTCGCTTTTATATTGGATGAAAACGATAAACACCAACCGACAGCGGGCTATTGTTACTATAATTATATCAAAATAATTTAATATTCGATACATTACTTCCGCAAAAATACCCGACAACCGCAAAATACAGCGTTTATTTGCTTTTTTTGCCCTCTCTCTCTCTATCTGCTGAAATTCAACAAACAGATATATTGATATGCATATAAATTGGCATTCGTGTATTGCAAATTGGGGGTAGGTACAGACCCCGGCATCCTGCCCGGTCCCCGAATGCTTCAACCTGGAAAAACATGAAGGCTTTAATGAATTCGAGTCTCAATGGAGCAGTTTTCAATTTTATATCCCGAAAACGTTGTTAATGATTATTGATACAGAAAAATATATTTTCCTTTGACCGTGAATTTGCGTTTTTATAAGTTACGTTGTAACGTTTTCAATTTCTTGGCTAATAAGCTACCTTGTTTTGCCATACTGGATATGATTCCATATAGAACTACAATGAAATAAATGAATAAACAACTATCTTTTCTGTGCCCAGATTTTGTTACCTTGAGTACTGCCTTCTACTGAAAGTTTTTTTTGGTTCAGGTGTGCAAGTTTGGTTAATTGATCTGGGAAGGTTTGATTCAGTACGGCAGGGCCCGCTGTTATTGATTAGAATCTTAGGAAAAGGAGTTAGTACCATCACCATCTCTGTTTTCAAATCCAATCAATAATCTGAGGTTATGATAATAATTGTTGTTTTTTTGTACTCTTTGACTTTTCATTTCCATCGTGTCATTGAACAGCTGTTTTGTCTAGGCGTTTTCTTTAGACCTGTTCTACCTTTTGATATATGTTCTATAGGCACTTTTCAACATTCACCAGTCATTTTTTACACAACCGATTCTCAGTTCGTACTTTTGGGGTGAAACTGAACACGTCCTTTTCTATGATTTTCTTCAATGTCAAAATTAGAAGTTTGACAGATGAAAGTCTTCTTCCGAAATCTAAATTCGAAATGAAGAATCTCCCCTTTTGATCTGCGACCTCACGCTGAGTAGTCGTCCGGTCTCGGGCCTCGGCCCTAATTATTTTTGGGACGAGATTTTTTGGAATTTTGTGCGAGGGAGCTCAAGTTTTAGACTAATTTCTTGCTGATAATTGTCTAGAGTCGTCCCTTGGTCATTTTTGGATTCTGTTTCGGTAAGTTTGAGATTTTCTTCAGGAAATATTAACCTACAACACGTGTTCCATTTTTTTTTAATAGGACTGTTCCGAGCAGCATTTGGAAGTTTAAGACTTCAACTTTGGTCTAGAGCATCCCTCAATTTGAGGTAAGATTATTTCTAATATTTGTGGCTCGATTTGTTTTTTTTTTATACGAACATCGTTATAGGGTCCTACTCTTAGGCTATCGTTGGACAATCCTAGTCTCAGACTATAATTGGACAGTTGCTAAGCTGTATTTAGAGAGATTCTAGACTGGATCTAGATTGCTCTCAATTGGGGCTTTGGTAGCCATTCTTCAGCAACTCTCTTGGTACCGCTCTGCTAGAACCACATTGAGTTCTACGTAAAGCAGATACCACGTGGAGAGGACTCATGACTATGACTCACTTACCATACCATAGTCTATAGTGGATAGGACTCATGACTATGACTCACTTACCATACCATAGCCTATCTACAACTTCTGGAGTTACACATACATTTGAAGATAACTAACACTTGTATACCATGTAAGTTACACCTTTTACTATTTAGGCAAATCCTATGTAAATCACTTGATACTAAATCAGGTTCGGTAAGTGCCCCTTAAATAAAATTCTAGAATTTTACCCTGAGGTTGCCCAAAGAATAACTTTCACCTTTCTGTGTTAAATTTGCCTGTTGGTAGAGTGTAACCCATACTGTTTTTTTCTAAATCTTCCACAAGTGTTAATAAACAGTTAAAACTATTTATTTTAAATTCATATATTCATTATTTATATTTTTTTATTTATTCAAATATTCACAAATTAGGTACAAGCCTAATCCTAAACACCTTTTTTAATAACTTCGTGGCTACTTATTGGCGCAATAGTTAAGTCCTAATTACTTGGTGGCTAAACTTTTTGGCGCCTTATTATTATTGTTATTATTTTTTTAATAAAGAAAGCCAGATACATTATTGTACCTAATTAGTTGTTTTATTGTTAAGCGCTCCAATTGTACAAGTTTTGTTATAACATCAATAAGTAATCTTCCTAGTTAAGTCACAATTAACTTGGTGGCGCCCAAGGGTGAGATGTATACAAGGAACCCATGGACCCATGGCCTCCGGACTGATGCTGACTAGCCGTATGCAGTATAATTAGGAAATAAGTACGTTATAACGTTTTCTAGAAACATATAAGTTGTTTATTTACTGTCAAAAACTAACAATCATCATCAGTATAACACACACAAATTATTTATACCTGTTAGTGGAATCCCTACTTGCGCAGAAGCTGTTAAAATTTCACTTTGGTGGCAAGATTTACATTTCAGTGCAAGTGATTCCAGAAATAACCTAGGTACCTTGGAATTTGTCGTTTTTACCACAAATAATTAGCTGATTAATAAACCCCAATGACGATTGTATAAAGTGTTCCTATTTGTGGAATTTATGTGACCCGTCCACCAGCAAGTCTTTTGATGGCGCTATTAGCTCGTTACCTTATAAAAAACGACAGTCCACAAACCGCAATATTTTTAGTCCTTCGAACCGGATGCGATTCAGCGAAGGTATAGGTAATTCAATTTTTCCAATTTCTTGGATTCCAACACTCGCCATATTTAAACTGACAATTTGTATCGTTATCTGTCCTAGGTTCTCCAGCCTAACGTCAACATTCGCAAAATCTTTCAAATGCGAAATTCTTCGTACTTTCAAATATCAGTAAACAAATCGCGCAGGATACCTTTGCAATTTCGACCTTATTGACTATTGACTACACGTGTGGGTCCCTACGTTTTCGACGACGAGGAAATATTTATAAGTAATAATAAGTCGAATATTATTGATTAAATATCTATGTACCTATTTCTGTACCTCAGAGGTAAAGTGGATTAAGTCATAATATTATAATTTTTCAGGAGAGCCAAAAAAGAATTGTTGCGGAACACTCCGTAACTATTTTGTTTTATTCAAAGAAAGATTTCATTGCATAATTTTTTGTCTTGATACTAGATAGCGTTCGCGCTATTATCAGAACGCTCTGTTTCAGAATCTTTGGTTTCAGATCAGAAAACGAGCATGGCGTGAAGGGCCCTGCCGGTGTTTTTTTTGGTGGGTTTTTCGTTTGTTACTTTCTATGGTTCGTTTGTTTTCGTTGTTGGGTTGGTGTGTAGTAGAACAAAAAAATATATAAGTTTGTAAAAAAAGGTCCCAGTTTTATTAAAACAAAACCTCCCACTCAAGAAAGAAAGTTGCGCAAAGTGCACAAAACCCGAAGAAGTTCTTATTTGCCCTATCCCATGAAGTATTAGTCCGTGATTAAAAGGAGCACTGTTTTGTGAGAGTTTCCCAGTATCACCTACAACCCAAAAATCCCCATTGCAAGTTTTGAAGTAAGGAAATTGGTTGCAGAGTACAGCATGTGCAAAAGGTGAATATACATTTTGTAATGGAAGTTTAGAACTATTTTTGCTTAAAGTTAAGAAGTTTATAACGTACTTATTTTGGCAATTGCCTAATTATACTGCTACGGCTAGTCAGCTTGAGTTCGGAGGCCATGGGTCTATGGGTTCCTTGTATACATCTTACCTTTGGGCGCCACCAAGTTAATTGTGACTTAACTAGGAAGATAACTTAATTATGTTATAAACAAAACCTGTGCAATTGGAGAGCTTATCAATAAAACAACTAATTAGGTACAATAATGTATCTGGCTTCTTTATTAAAAATAATAACAAAATATAGGGATAGCCAGGAGGTTATTAAAAATGTGTATACATTATGGCTTGTACCAATTTATAAATATTTGATTATCAAAAGAATGAATGTAAATAATGCATATATAAATATGAATTTTAAATAAACATGACTAAAAACCTTTTGGTATTTACACTTGTGAGAGATAAGAAAAATTCAGTATGGGTTACACTTTACCATCAGGCAAATTAAACACAGAAAGGTGAAAGTTATAGTTAGGGCAACCTCAGGGTAAAATTCTAGAATTTTATTTAAGGGGCACTTACCGAACCTGATTTAGTATCAAGTGATTTACATAGGATTTGCCTAAATAGTAAAAAGTGCAACTTACATGTGTACAAGTGTTGATTATCTTCAAAGGTGTGTGTAAATCCAGAAGTTTTGAAGGGATATTATCTACAGGTTCGGTCTCACTGTAGATAGACTATGGTATGGTAAGTGAGTCATAGTCATGAGTCCTATCCACGTGGTATCTGTTTTACGTAGAACTCAATGTGGTTCCACCAGAGCTGTACCAAGAGGGTTGCTGAAGGGAGGCTACCAAAGCCAACTAAGAGCAATCTAGATCTAGTCTAGAATCTCTTTCTAGGAGCTGTCCAACTATAGCCTGAGACTAGGATTGTCCAACTATAGCCTGAGACTAGGACCCTCAAATTGAGGGATACTCTGACCAAAGGGGAAGTCTTAAACTTCCAAATGCTGCTCGGAACAGTCCGAAACAGAATCCAAAAATGACCAAGGGACGACTCTAGACAATTATCAGCAAGAAATTAGTCTACTTCAGCTCCCTGGCACAAAATTCCAAAAAGTCTCGCCCCAAAAATAATTAGGGCCGAGGCCCGAGACCGGACGACTACTCAGCGTGAGGTCGCAGATCAAAAGGGCAGATTTTTCATTTCGAATTTAGATTTCGGAAGAAGACTTTCATCTGTCAAACTTCTAATTTTGACATTGAAGAAAATTATAGAAAAGGACGTGTTCAGTTTCACCCCAAAAGTACGAACTGAGAATCGGTTGTGTAAAAAATGACTGGTGAATGTTGAAAAGTGCCTATAGAACATATATCAAAAGGTAGAACAGGTCTAAAGAAAACGCCTAGACAAAACAGCTGTTCAATGACATGATGGAAATGAAAAGTCAAAGAGTACAAAAAAACAACAATTATTATCATAACCTCAGGTTATTGATTGGATTTGCAAACAGAGATGGTGATGGTACTAACTCCTTTTCCTAAGATTCTAATCAATAACAGCGGGCCTTGCCGTACTGAATCAAACCTTCCCAGGACCGGTATTCTCGTCCTCAAAAACGCTCACCGCTTTTTAGTCGCTCGGCACTTTCAATGTAAATTTAGATTAAAAGTGCCGAGCGACTAAAAAGCGGTGAGCGTTTTCGAGTACGAGAATACCGGCCCTGATCAATTAACCAAACTTGCAAACCTGAACCAAAAAAACTTCTAGTAGAAGGCAGCACTCAAGGTAACAAAATTTGGGCACAAAAAAGATAGTTGTTTATTTATTTATTTCATTGTACCTCTATATGGAATCATATCCAGTATGGCAAAACAAGGTAGCTTATTAGCCAAGAAATTGAAAACGTTACAAGTTAGGATCATTTCCTTTGATATTGTCATTAATAATAGTTATTTATGTATCAAGGGAATTAAGCAGGTGTTAATACCCCAGGGCAACGTTTGTGTCCCGAGGGCCTCCGGCCCGAGGGACACCAATTGCCCGTGGGTATTAACTCCTGATAATTCCCGTGGTACATAGATAATTTTATATCCTACTGAATTTACTGTATTCTGTCTACTTTTATAAAGGAATAAGCCATAAATCAAAATTTCTATTTTTTGTCAAAGTGTTACCTATTCAAGGTAAAAGCGGGAGTTATGGAAATCCTTAACTCCCTTGGGAGTTATGATATCCTTAACTCCCTTCCTTAACTCCCTTGGGAGTTATGAAAATCCTTAACTCCCTTGGGAGTTAAGACCCTGTTTATGATTATCGTAACCAAGGTATTATATGGTTTTAATAGTTCAGTAGGATATAAATAAAATAATAAGTTGTTTTTTTGAAGTTCAACGTAAAAGCAGAATTATAATTCATTTCTCTACAAGCCATTGATTCAAGCTTTGAATTAACAATTTTTAAGAAAAAGGTTGTTCAACAATTGTAAATCACGTAAATTAGGTATCTCTTCGAAACCCTATAATTTAGTGACCTGATATTTCGCTTATGGAATTATGTCTTAGCAGGGCCGCAACTAGAACCCTCGGCGCCCAAGGCAAGTCCAAATTTCGGCGCCCCTCCACCGCCTTCTCAAAAGTAACAATAGATATGTAGGACAGTAGCGTAAAACAAGTAGATAATAGAAAGTTCTCGTGCCTCAGACGCTACGCTAATACGGTACCGCTAATAATACGGTTTTTAAATGGTATTTTATAGTTCTCGGACACGAAGACCCAAATATCCTCTAATCCCTTATTCTGTTTACATTTTGACAGCTGAATTGAGTGATCTAACCCAACTTTTTTTTGTTTGTTTGCCAACTATTATTTATCCTGAGGATTCCTGAGTTTCATTATTAGCTCTAGGTACTTTTCATGGAGGAATTATTAGAAGTTACTGTTCTTGCAGACGTAAATGGAGCGTAAACTGATTTTGACATAGCATAGCGTTACGGTAAGGTATCCGCTAACTTCCGTTAGGTAGCGAGCTCCGCTAACGCTAATACCGTAAGAACTGTCATAGGTACTTGTCAAATAACGTTACGGTTTTTGAAATTTGGACAGCACGAGAACTCTCTAATGATAATTTATTGTATTGATTAACTTTTGGTCTATCACAATTCACAAACCACGCAAAACGAAACGCAACAACAAAGGCTCATATTTTGAACCGATTCCGAACCAGTCTGGAACTAATTGGGACTGTCGTAGAGCGCATGCATGCCCGGCTCTGGAATCGGACCGGATTTTATTTTATCGCGAACAGTTTTGGAACGAGTTCTTCAGACTGTCTAATTCGTAAACGAACGTTATGTGTCAATTCTCAAGATCTTGCTAAAATCCTAGGACAGCTAGAACTGGTTCAGAAACGGTTCCGAACCGATTCTAGTTGATCCGCGAATCCAGAACCTTAACTAAAAGTTCGGAATTTTGTGATCCGCGAATGCCATTACTTGAACTGCGCATGCGAAATAGTTTCGAACCAGTTCAGAATACTTACCGCGAACGAAGCTATTGTAAAAGTAAAAGCTGCTTACGGAAACTATGATCGGGTTAACCCGATCGCCAGCAGACGTGTTTTGTCTTTTTTCAATCGTATTCATTAAGGAAAGATAGAAAATATTCAGCTGTGATCGGGTTAACCCGATTATAGTTTCGGTAAACGGCTAAATAGAAAAGAGTGAAAAGAGATAATGCATGCAGCATGCAGAGGGCGCCCACGTCGCCCACAGTGCTCTTGCTCAGTTTGGTTGGATCAAAGCTCGACTCGAAGCTAATCTCTGGCTAACGAATGCTCGGCGCTACGTCATCAATACTTGAATTTATCACAGACATTGCAATTTGCTGCTACCTTTTGCACGCGCACTATGTTTGACATGATTTATATGATTACTATCGATATTCGTATAGTTGATGGTTGACAAATGGTCTGTTCTCACAGGAGTCTCTGACAGATCGCAAACTGTCTGAAAGCATCGCCCATATATGTTTTCAATGGCGTCGTTCCAAGATAAAACGATAACTTAGCTGAGCGATTATTTGTGACAGTTTGCAAACTGTCAGAGACTCTTGTGAGAACAGACATAAAGAGAGATGTAACACAAGCAAAATAAATTTCCGTGCTACGACAAATGACGCGTAAAATCGTTGCAAAAAACAAAAACAAAAACAAAACAAACTATATTTACTTTTGCCCTGCGTTAAAAGGGATAAGTAGGTAGGTCCTGTAAAAAAAAAACAAAAATTCATAATTTTGTCATGTTCTATTAAAGGTGTGGGTAATAACATCTGAAAATATTATGTATGTACATACAGTGGGAATCATTGCAATTGGCACACACTCTTTAAAATCCCTCGTATTTCGTCAAAATTCTAACCAATAAATCTATTTAGTGCAGCATTTTGCTATTACTGGTGTGTCAGATTTGACACATTACGAGGGATATTTATATAGTGTGTGCCAATTGCAATGATTCCCACTGTACAACGAACAATTGCAAAAACAAAACATCTAAGTAAAATATCTGGAAAAGGTAAATTAACACGTAAAAAAGGTTGGCAGTTCAACAAAATTTTCTTGCCTTTTTTTCGGCAAATTTTTCTATGATATTTTCCATATCAAGATTGTTGGCAATTTCATGTTCGATTGAAATTAGCGCTAGCCCACTTAAACGTTCTTGTGACATACTAGATCACGTGCTTCTATAGAGAATTTGCGGAAGCTCAACACGTCTGTGTAAAATTAGGAAACCGGCGGGCGCAAACGCCAACGCTCATAACCGGCACTACCGACTGCCGGCCCGGCAGGCATGAGCGACTAAATCCCGGACAATTTTCTGCCACGTTGCCATATTTAGAACATATTCGGTGATCTGAATAGTTGACGTGTTTGTTCGGCGTTGTTTATAATACGGATAAGCAATAGCTTATTGTCACCAGGGAGTCTCGGTGGCACAGAGGTTGTGTGGTTGGCAAGTACTTAAAGTACCGGGATCGAGCCTTACAACTCCTACTTTTTGTTGTTAGATATGGTTAGTTTGGTTAATTTTTCTGTAAAAAATCCCGGAGCGTGCAGAGGGGGATTGCTTTAGTGTAAATAATTAATTATTATTCTGTTTAATATTTTTTGGGTAAGATTTGGTTACTGTAAACAAACCCGGAGCGAATCGGAGGGCAATTGTTTTACTGTAAATAATCAATTATTATTCAAAACACCAATCAGCATTGTCGCTGAGATGACATTTGGAAAATTGTCCAGGATCTAGCCCTTCCTTCGGCAGGCCGCCCCACGTTTCGCGTCTCACAGATGCATGCATTGAATGAAAATTCGTGGAAATATTTAGTGATTCATGCATGCCTAAGTAGTAGGTACTATATGGGTTGTCCGGAAAATAAACATTGAGCAAAAGCACTGCTGAAAGCGCTGATTTACTTTAACTTTTACTTTAAAATATAAAAAAGTTATTACCTATATTATTATAGGTATTATTATACATTACACAATCGGTCGGCCTTCGGCCGCCCCCTGATTTGGCCGCCCGGGTGCGGCTGCACCTCCGCACCCCCCCTGGCGACGAGCCTGATGCGAAAAATCGGGATTCAAAATAGCTATTTATACAATAAGTTACGAAATGAGCGTCTTTTAGGCACGCGACGTGAAAATTGTCCAACGAGGCAAAGCTGAGTTGGACAACACGTCGAGTGACTAAAAGACACCGTTTCGTAACGTATTGTATACAAGATTTTTTCTACTGGCATTTTATAATAAAAAAACACAATTTTATTTCATGTGAATAAGTCGATTACACCCAAAATCTTTGTTACCTGCTTTTACTTGACACCTGACACTTTTCATGCGATTTTCTTTTCAAAATTCGACATCAATAATTAAAATCCTAGAAAGTAGGTAATAACACAAAGTTCTGTTTTGAGTAACCCAAACGTTCAATTCAGTAATTCAATTTTCAATATTCATAATAAATACAAAACAAAATTTTGAAAATGTGTTTAGTGTGTTTTTTATTTCTGAATAATGAATGACACTTTTAGGCACTAGTGCTTAAAAATTACTTTTACGCACTCATAAGTCACTTTTACGCATTCAAAAGTCACTTTTACGCACTGAGTGCCTAAAAGTAACTTTCACGCACTCAGTGCCTAAAAGAATGTCGTTTCAAAACTGAAATGACAATCGAAAAGTTGCTATTATGAAACGTCAGTAGAAAAAAGATTTATTAAATATTCTTGATTATGAAATTCAAAGAAAAAATATATAACATTTCTAAGATGAATGAGTGATGCTATGCTGAAGTATTTTATTAATTCCTCGCCTCACACTGAGAGTTCTGGTTTTTATGACGATGAGGTGCATTCAATTTATCTCATACCAAAGTTTTATTCATTTTTTATATTATCTTAGTGAGTGAGGTATATTTTCATAACATTTTCAATAATTATTTCTGTTGGAATTTCACCAATAGTAATAATAACAATCAAAACAACAATAAAGACAAATAATCACGATGTTAATTCTACTAAGAACACGTGCAGAATGCCGGCCCATTGAAAATTTCGGAGGAATTTTATTTTAAGTATTAGGTGATTTTAGTACAATTTACCTTTGAGCTTGGTGAGCGACTTGATACAGGTTCCAACTGGGTATTTCGGTGGACTTAAAAGCAAGGTGTGTGAATTTTTTTCAGAGGTCAAGTAAGTTATTAGAAGTACTATTCAGCTAAAAACCCATTTTCGGAAAAAAAGTGAATTAATACAGTTTACCTCTGAGGTACAGATTTAGATAAGAATAAATTGCAATAACAAAAGTTAAATTCTAACGCCCAATTAAGTAATTGTGCAGGAAGTACGAGCTACTAGGAAGCTGATCACTTGATCGGATTGGTTCTGGCAGCTGATACTTATAGGGCCTATCATTTCTGGCCTTTCACTCAAATACCTAGTGCACCGTTGAGGTTTTTCTGTTTTTTTTAGAATTACGAAATTATCGGTAATATCTTGCTTTTAAAACGGAAACACAACACGAAAGACTCTATAAACTTTTATGGGTCTGCCTCTTTTGCGGATCCCAATCGCAGGTATCGTCTCCGGTCCTCGATAAGGCTCTTAATCACTCACGTGGTACTTTCCTAGTGGCACACTGGTTTTGGTCTCAGCTAACTCGTTATTGGTGGTCGATACCTTTCTTAATATTTTGTAAGGCGCGCCTCGTTTGGGATCACACTTCTTAGTCAAGTTCTTGGCTGTACTGCTATGCGTATGAGGATTAACATGTACTTTGTCTGCAACGTTAAACTCAGAAACTGCTCTGCGTCTTACATCTGCATAGACTAGGGCTCGGAATTGTATTCGAATAATTCGAATATTCGACTATTCGACTATTCTAAATTCGACTTTTTTATTCGTTAGCAAATTCGACTATTCGACTATTCGAATATTCGACTATTCGACTATTCGAATATTCGACTATTCGACTATTCGACTATTCGACTATTCGAATATTGGAATATTCGAATATTCGACTATTCGAATATTCGACTGACTAATACTCTGCATAAAAAATCAAAAATTCGCTTCGTCGTAGAACGTTCTTTTGCGGGAAGTAGAAACTTTTATCAAGAATGATTGTTAGTCGAAAAACGTCATTTTTAAAGTCCCATTTTGTTCTCTTAATTAGGTCCTCTATCAATATTTGACTATTGGAATATTAGACTATTCGAATATTCGACTTTTTGACTACATATTCAAATATTCGACTATTCGAATATTCGACTATTCAAATATTCGACTATTCGACTATTCGAATATTCGACTATTCGAATATTCGACTATTTGTCTATTCGAATATTCGACTATTCGAATATTCGACTATTCGACTATTCGATTATTCGACTATTCGAATATTCGACTATTCGAATATTCAACTATTCGACTATTCGAATAGGTATTCGAATAATCGACTATTCGAATTATTCAACTATTCGAATAAAATACCAAATGACTATTCGAATACATGAATTTCAAAAATTCCGAGCCCTAGCATAGACCTCGGCATAGACTTTGTGTAGATCTCGTGAAGTTTCATTAGTACTTCTGGCGTCCGGCCAAACAGTAATCATAGGCTCCAGATAAGGCGTAATCTGGGGTATAAAATTATCTGGAATGATTTGTCGCATATCATTTTGTACTGTAACCTCTTTCTTACTATATACTAGTGACTATATTTATTTGCTTGATTAATAAAAGAAAAGGAAAGAGTAACAATGCGAACGGCAGCTCAAATTGTCGGAGGCAGTGGGTAGCCAATGTTATAGTTTGGCCCGATTTTCCTTCACTTACCCTTTTGGACGCCACTCTATTTTTTTAGGCGAATAGAGAAACCTTTAGATCAAACTTAATTATTACTTGACTTCTTTGTTAGCTGAAACGAAATTATACTGTCCAAAACTTAAATTCCAACAATAAAACTCAAAAGATATTTAATACAAATAACATTTAATGGAAATCTCCAACGATAAAAAAAAATCTATCTGATTAAGGCCAATCAATAATTATTAATATGATTTAAAGGGTTTAATAAAAAATGAGGAAAAATAACTAGGAGTTACAGTGTCCCATTTTAGGATTTATTAAAGAATTATGTAAGCTTCGCTTGGAAATCTTAATTCCAAAGAAGGAAACATGAATAATAACCTAATTCAGGGGCTACCTAAGTGATTTGATTCTAGAACCTTTCACGGTAATCCGCATTAATTGTTATGGGGTTATTTTAGGATCCAAGGGCCACTTTTATAATGATATTAATATTTTGTTGATCAATTTAAATCTTAGTATAAGATTAAATAAGTTTGAAAAATAATAAAAAGAATTTAAAAGAATAAAAAATGGTGCACTAGCCTTAATCCAGCTGGAGACTCCATAACATCGCAACTTGTGAGATTCAACCCTAGGAATTCATCCCCAAAACTCCAGTGACATCACAACCACAACCATATCGTTGAAGGCCTCAACGATTGTACCCCAAACTTAAACTTTCAATTCCAACGCCAGGTAAGTATCTTCAAAACAGTTTGTGAAAATCCACACCATCCAAGGATTAGATTTAAACTGAGGCTCAAATTTAAGCTCAAACTTAGGCTCAAACTTAGGACTCTAAAAAGAAATATGGGTACTCTTCAATATTTTTCTAACCACAAAAAAAACACCGAAATTCTCACCTCTTTAGGACACTTTGGCAAGCCAAATTTAACAAAACTGATACGTCCTCGACATCTCCATAATCCAACAGGCCTTAGAGGGATTCTAAAAAAGGATGAAAATTCCTACTTACAGGTGTGCATCAGGTAATGTTGAAAACGACCTACCTCAATAAAATCCACAAAACCTCCTCAAACAGCAGACCATCGGGCCAGGAAAATAACTGGAGCCTGTCAATGGGCCCAGGGCCGATTCGTTGCGGGAAATCTTTTCGGGATTTTCCCAACGAAAATTCGGGATCGGCCACCAAATTGGCACAGGCTGAGGGAGCAGGATCTTCGCCCCTTAAACGCCAGCCGACAAAAGACCGCCAGAAAGGTTCTAATGAAACCACAAGAAACCATCAAGAGTTCATTGCATGAGAGAGGTCCATTAAAGAATAAATCAAACTTAGGCTTTTCGCACATAGATGTCGGCAGGTGAAACCAAGGATAATGAATTTGAACGGAAAGTTCGCAACTAGGACCATCGAACACGTCATCAGTATGCCAATATTCGATTGATTTGTTATGGGTTATGGCAAGAAACGAACAATAAACAAAACCAAAACAAACATAGTGAAAATAATAAACCTTGTAGCATTTGCTACTTATCGGCAAAATAAAATGCTACAGTACTTCATCGAGTGTACCCTTCCAAATGCCAAGTACGCCGACGTATATCCAAGATTTTCGTTCTTCTGACATCCGTTCTGATCATATATGAGTAGATGTAGTTGGACAGTTCACCATCCTCCGACGCCTCCGAGGCCTCCGTGACGTCTGCGCATGCGCCAACCAGGGCGTCGCGACGAGATGACGTCATCAGTCAGCTGTCAATGTCAGTGAGCTGGCAATGACACCCACCTGTCAATGTCAGTCACCTGTCAATGTCATCTGTCAATGTCAGTGGTCTGTCAACGTCAGTCAGCTGTCAATGTCAGCTGTCAATGTTATCTAACCCAATCTACCTGAACTACTCCAACTTACCCGCTCTCTGCGCCATCTATAAACTCCGTATAGCATTACACCTGTATGTATTTTCTATATTTCTACATGTATTTATACAGATGAAAAAATACGTGAATTTATACATGCATGAAGAAATATAAAGAAAATAGACAGATGGGCTTAAGAAAAAAAAAATACTAACCTCAAACAATTTTTTATTTAAAAACATACATTTTTTAAGACTCAACTATTTCAAAAAGCGATATTTGGTTTGGTCGTCATACATCCTTCTGGTCTCTGTATATTATTGAATATTTTCCATCCATAAACTGCTCATTATGATCTTCCAATGATTTGGTGGTACGTTTTGGAAGAAACACTGCTTTATCGTCAAGTTCAATGAGGATGCTCGGTCCGAATATCGCTTTTTGAAATAGTTGAGTCGGAGTAGTTCGGGTAGATGACATTGACAGCTGACATCGACAGCTGACTGACATTGACAGCTGACTGACATTGACAGACCACTGACATTGACAGGTGACTGACATTGACAGGTGACATTGACAGATGAGTGACATTGACAGATGACATTGACAGCTGACTGATAGCTGACGTGGGGGGTCCTATGCTAACCTATAGCTAACCCAAACCAACCCTTGCTCACCATTGCTGTGTACAGGCCTCTAGCCCTGTATAGGTGTATACAAACCTATCTCTAGACCTGTATAGCTGTTTCAGATCAAAGGCGCCGCCGATTTAGAGATTTTTCCCACGGTATCGAAAAATTTCTCAGGCTCAGGTGCCCCCGATACTACTAACCTGTCTCGAAAAGCTGTCTCTATAGACAGACCTGTCTCGAAAAGCTGTCTCCATAGACAGACCTGTCTCGAAAAGCTGTCTGTGTAAACAGACCTGTCTTGAAAAGCTGTCTCTATAGACAGACCTGTCTCGAAAAGCTGTACCTATAGACAGACCTGTCTCGAAAAGCTGTCTGAGTAGACAGACCTGTCTCGAAAAGCTGTCTCCATAGACAGACCTTCTCGAAAAGATGTCTCCATAGACAGACCTGTCTTGAAAAGCTGACTCCATAGACAGACCTGTCTCGAAAAGCTGTCTCTATAGACAGACCTGTCTCAAAAAGCTGTCTGTGTAGACAGACCTGTCTCGAAAAGCTGTCTCCATAGACAGACCTATCTCGAAAAGCTGTCTGTGTTAACAGACCTGTCTTGAAAAGCTGTCTCCATAGACAGACCTGTCTCGAAAAGCTGTCTCTATAGACAGACCTGTCTCGAAAAGCTGTCTCTACCCTAATAACACCGATCTGCCAGAAACATCCCATTTATGTACCATTAAGGTCCTTATGTTTCCGACATAAATGGTACATCGCTGCGATGTTTGTAATGTAAACATCTCTAGGATGATTGTCCTGAAATGTTTTAGAAACATCCTTTCGAAAATATCTATCGACAAAAAGATTTTTTGTTCTCAAAATTAGATACTTATTACACCTAAAAAATGGCTAACATTTTTTTACAAAACTAGGTAGGACCTCAGACCGGTAGGACCCAGTATTAAATTTGCCAATTTTGTGTGGTTTCTGAAAATGTCTCTATCACACACACAAACTAATTTCAAATTCCATAATATAGGTACCTGTAATGTATATAGATAAGGTACTTAATATTAATTTTGTATTGTAACAACAGTAAAATTTAATTTTTCATTCGACTTACAACTTGGAATAAAATAAAATATGTATTGATAAAACTCTTCTCTCTTTTCAACTTTCAAACATCGTGAATATTCATGAAGCCGAAGTGTATGGCGCAGGCGCGTGCTCGGGCATTTGTACTTGTACCGGTCAGGACAGGAGAAGAGGGCACGCCGCCACGTCGGCGCCGCAGCCAGCGCAGACGGGCAGAATCAGTCGAACGGGTCGTTCTGTGTGCTTCGCTTGTGTTGTTGGGCGGAATTTTATTTCGTAATGGCGTCGTGCCGTGTGGAGGATTTGTCAATTGTGGTTTTTCGCTACACCTAGCTGTGCCATTTTGTGTTAGAAAGGATCTCTGCGACCTACCAGTGCTTATTAGTTGGTGAGAAAAATTATTTGTTGAAAGATAACGTCGCATAATTATCAATTGTTAAGTTTATTTAAATTCAATATGGCGTCGGTTCGGAAATTTCTAACTTTTCTGATAAATAGCCCCTAAAAACCTGAACTTCATTCTTCATTAGGTAAGAGAAAATAACCAATAAATATTTTTTGTTTTCATAGTTGATTACATTCTAGGTGTGCAAGTTGAATTATACTTCAAGAACTTTGGATTTTGGTTCTGTGGTTGTTTTGGTAAGTACCTTAATTTATGAAATTGGAGCACCAAAAAAAAGAAAACGCCGAACTCCCCCACTACAACATGCTGCCACTGGCCACTGCGCCAAACTATGGTTTTCGATGACATGACGGGGCATAAATACTACATTATTTAGGCATAATTGTCCATCGGTTATTATTAGTTGATAGATAATCAATATAAGTATGCATGTACCTTATTTTTTCAATAAAAAATGTTATTGGAAACTGATATTCCTACTTAATTTTATAATTTTCAATTTTTGTTTTTTTTTTTTGAAAAAGTTCCATCTGATTTCTAGAAAATAGAACGAAAATTGAAAATTATTGAATTAGGTAATTTTTAATCCATAATCCTAAAATTCATTCACCTATTAAAGTCATACTAGAAACATATAGGGAATGTTTCTTACACCCTGGATGTATTAAGTACATCCCGCGTCATCTTAGAAACATCCCTGAGAGATGTTTATAGGATATCGCAAATCAACATCGCAGGGATGTCCCCAGGAAAATAGGGACCTCCCAGGGACGTCTTCATTATCCCTGATAGATATTTCTGGAATGTTTCTGCGATGTTACTGTGTTATTAGGGTATAGACAGACCTGTCTCGAAAAGCTGTCTGTGTAAACTGACCTGTCTCGAAAAGCTGTCTCCATAGACAGACCTGTCTCGAAAAGCTGTCTGTGTAGACAGACCTGTCTCGAAAAGCTGTCTCCATAGACAGACCTGTCTCGAAAAGCTGTCTCCATAGACAGACCTGTCTCGAAAAGCTGTCTCCATAGACAGACCTGTCTCGAAAAGCTGTCTTGAAAAGCTGTCTGTGTAGACAGACCTGTCTCGAAAAGCTGTCTCCATAGATAGACCTGTCCCAAAAAGCTGTCTGTGAAGTCAGGCCTGTCATAAAAGAAGCTACCTGTGTAGACAGACCTGAATTACGTTGTGGAATCACAAAAACGACTTTTTAAAAAACAAACTTTATTTTCTAAAAAAAAAACTTTTGTTTTCCGAACCGAACATACACGTATGGTTACACAGATGAAACTGGCTTGAAGAGAACAATCAGATTATTTTATAAAGTAATTAAGTAAATGCAGCAGATTAATATAATAAGCTAAGCAATTCTGGGCACGTAACTCCTCCCCTTTTAATTGGGCATATAAACTTTTAAGTTTTTAGGACCCAAAATATTTAAAGTTCAAATAATGATTTCATTATTGTTTGAATCCAATTTTTTTTTTGACATAGAGCAAAGGGAGCAGATACTTGTACAAGAAAAATAATAAAATCAATAAAATTATAATATAAAGTAAAATAGTCCATATACTGGGCGTATAATGATAAACTGGATCTTTTAGCATTTCCAAATTTGATTTTCTTTGATTTTTTATTTCATTTTGCAAAGAATCCGATTTATTAAAATTAACATTGCTTAAAGTCACTAACTTAAGGTCCTTATGTTCTATTTTGTGTGAAACATTGACCTTAATATTAGGTAAAGGAAAAACATAAAATTTGTGAATAATATTTTTATAAGACTTGATGTCAGCAATTTTCAAACTACATGGGAAATTGATTTCTACTAAATGAGTTCCATTCAAAAAACACATTTTCTTTTTCACTTCCGCACTGTTGTAATGATGTAATGTCTTTATCAGTAATCACTATCCACTTTCCTTCATCGATATTTTGCACTTGAACACTTTCGATTTTCACAAGAATTGGATTACAATTTGTGATATTATGCTGATAAGTTAATAATTGCAATTCACATGGTAAATTCTTATACAATATTTCTGTATGTGTATGTGTTTACACAAATATTCATTATCGAGTATTTTCTTACAAGGTGTGTTCGAATAACCAAAATTATGTTTATTAATTATAACATATTGGAAATTAGGAATCAACATTTTAAAGTATTTATTAGTTGGCGTTGGTAAAGGAAACAATTGAACAAAATTGTAGTTTTCTTTTTCTACCAGAGGTACTTCGATAATAAATATTATTTCACTAACTTTTGAGTAGCTTTTTATATCCAGAATAGTCTCAAAATTCAAGATATTTTCAGGTATGGCTTCAAAAGGTAACTTTCCTGATAAGAGTTGGTTATTTATTAACAATAACTCATTTAAAAGTTCAGAAGGCTTTATGATGGAATTGTAGAAATTATTTAGTTTAGCAAATGATATTGCAACTTCGATTTGTTCTAATATATCATAGATATTTTGATACATCATAGAAATTTGCGTTAAAACCATTTGAATTTTAAAATATTCACGAGCCGTTGCCATTTCGATTTGTAAGCAGTTAATTGTTTCAATAACATTGCTAATTCGATTTTTCAAGATTTCTTGATTATGAGATATATTTTGTGTGATTTCTTGGAAATTGTCAATAGACCTATCTATTTTACCAGACAAAGAGGTAATAATACGAAAACTTCATTAAATAAAAAAAGACACAGAACGTTAATTGCGCAAGACGAGGCAAAATGTACCAAATTATGTTAGACTTACGTATAGAAATCCGTCCTTCTAATTGGCATGGGATAAAAAGGGAAAAAGAAAAACCGCGTGTTGTGCAACGTATTTGTCAATGAAAATGTCAAACAACTTTTGAATGACATTTGCCAAGTTGAATATCAACTTTAGATTTATTCTTGTCAGACCACGTGCAATGAACAACGACAAAGAGATGTCCAGCGTGCAAAACGATCACCTCACACCTGTATTGGCTAGCCAATAAAAAGAAATTGCCTCGTGTTGCGCGCGCATAACAGGTAAAAATAGATAGGTCTTTTGTCTTGTGAAGAAGTGTCAATTGTTTGTCTATGGCTGATTTTTCATTATTTCGATTCTTTTTAAGGATATCATTTCAGCATCATATCTTAGAGCGTCTTGTTGGTCTAAGTTTCCAGTTAAACTTTTAACTATACTACCTAATCCATCCATTAAACCTAGTTTTTGTCTCTTAAGAGAATTAATTGGTAATTATTGATTTGGTTATTGATTTTCGATTCCAGGTTACTAATAAGTATTTGTGAATTAAAATATTCTGCCTGAAATCCTGTGTTGTTATTTAGGGTTTTTTCGAGTGATTGGTATTGATTTGATAGAATATCAAATTCGGTAATTAAGTTTTCAATGTTAAATATTTGAACGAATGTCCAATGATTAGATATTTTCTGGGCATTACCTAATTTATATGGAAGGATTCCTGGGTTTTGGTTTAGGTCGTTGTATCTAGGAGTGTCGTAGGAGTATCCTGTTGTACAGGTGTATATGTAACAAGAGGTGGTTTCAGTTCCTTAATATGGATTGTTTCCACTTTTTCTGGGGTTTTTACGTGTTGTACTTTCACACGGTTATGTTCTAAGATTTCGATTATTTTCAAAGGTCCATAATATTTTGGTTTACTTTTAGAGGAACGCGATGGTTGTTTTTTATATACAGTTTGGTTTATTTTGAATTGACTTTGTTCGTCACCTTTTGTGTTAATTTTTGTTATTACACGTTCTTTTTCTCGTTCTGTGTTTCCTAGGATATTTTCATATAATATGTCTACTTTATCATCAATTCATTAATTGGTTTATTAGGGTCTTTAGTTCGCAATATTCGTAAGTGTTCTATTATAGTAGAATGAAATCTCTCTCGATCGGTGAGTTTGATTCATCATGTCCAGGAGTTGTAAAGTGTATATTTATCTTTTGAGCTTTTAGTAATTCTTTAAGAAGCTCGTTATTAAACTCGGTTCCGTTATCAGTAACAATTGATTCGGGGCATCCTACAAAAGAGAAAAATTGGACTAGTTTGTCGCAAACTGATTTAGCATTTTTATCATAGGGAAATGCTTGGGTATATTTAGAGAATTTGTCAATTATCGTTAAGAAATTCTGTTTTTCGAAGATAAATGTATCCATGGATTTGGAAGGGCTTCGATGGTGATTCTGTCCTGACAAGTGGAATATACGTTTTTAATCGTGAGTATTTTTGAGTTTGACAGATAACACAATCGTTGATATATTTTGTAACCTTCTCTTTCATTTTTGGCCAGTAATAATTGGATTTTATTCGATCAAGTGTTTCTGTTATTCCTCGATGATTTGTCTTTGATTCGTGCTGATATTTGATCAATAACAATTGTTCTTCGATTTCTTTCACATTATTAACTAGTTTCGTGCATCTTATGATTTTAGGTTTTGTAAAATGGTTGGTGTATATATTAGCAAATAATGTTAGTAGATTCTCATCTAGGAAATATACATAAACTGGTTTATCATCATGTGGTAAATAGTCTCTCATAAATTCAAATATCAATTTAGGATCTTGTGGTATTTCACCACAATGACTGATATTATGATTTTCGAAACGATCGACGGATACTTTGATCTGTAAATGTGGATTTTTCTTGATAATAAATTGAACTGATTTATTATTAATTAATTCCTCTAATATTGGAAGATCGGATTCATTTTCATCATTATTACTATGTACAGTGTTGTCTGATGTTGTTGGGTTTCTAATTATTTCAGAAATTACATTAATTTTCTTTTGTTTGTCTTGAGTTTCGTTTGGCTTTTCATTTGGAAGTACTTGGAATTGGATTTTCGACCAAGTTTTTAAAATATTCTAGTATGTCTTGGTTTACGTCACCGGGATTATTGATAATCGATTCCTGTTCGTAGACATTTAATTGTATGCGAGATAAAGCATCTGCGACTTTATTTTGGGATCCACTTCGATAACGTATTTCATAGTCATATTCTTCTAGACGCAGTTGCCATCTAATTAGCTTAGAATCTTGGGTTTTTACATTGAATAACCAGACTAGTGGACGATGATCTGTGTATAGAGTGAATTTTCGTCTTTAAATATAGGGTCGGAATGTCTTACAAGCATAAACAATTGCAAGTGCTTCTTTTTCGATAGTAGAGTATCGAGTTTGTGATTGGTTCAGTATTCGACTTATAAATGCAACAGGTTTATCATTTGGAATAGTTCCTTGACTAAGAACAACGCCAATTGCATAATTGCTGGCGTCAGTAGTGACGATAAAAGGTTGGGAAAAATCTGGGTAAGATGAAATTGGGGCATTAATTGAAAGGTTTTTCAAATGTTCAAAGGATTTTATGAATTCTGAAGTATACTGGACTTTTACATCTTTCTTTAAGCAAGAGGTCATTGGCTTTGTTACTTTGGTAAAGTCTTGAATAAAACGTCTGTAATAATCAACTAAACCGAGAAAAGATTTTATGCCTTTAACAGCGGCGATTTTATTTGGGTCTGGTTTAATCCCGTGTTTGGTTACAATATGTCCAGAACTTCTGGTCTCAAAAATTCAGATTTGTCTAGTTGTACTTTAAATTTAGCTTCACGTAATCTGTCGAAAATTTTCCGTAAGTGTTCTTGTAAGCTGCTACTACAAATTATTATATCGTCGAAGTAAACAAAACAAATTTCATTCTGCAATCCACGCAAGATATTATTCATTGCTTTCTGGAATGTTGCTGTGTTCTTGAAACCGAAGGGCATTCTGGTAAACTGTCCTAAATCAGTACTAAATGCTGTTTTATGAACGTCTTCTCCATCCATTTTAATTTGATAGTATCCATTTGCTAAGTCTAAAGTCGAAAAAATATTTGGCTTTTCCCAATTAATCTAGAATTTCGTTGATGGTAATGGAAATTTAACATCAGCAGTTTTTCGTTCAACTTCCTATAATCGACACATAATCTAAATTTTGGTTTTCCAGATGCATCAAGTTTGTTTGGTACTATTAATATAGGAGCTGAAAATGGTGAATTTGACTCTCTAATCATATTTTGTTCCAATAATTTATTGATTTGAGTCTTAACTTCTTGTCGGTGTATTTCGAGGTATCTGTACATTTTGGCAAAAATTGGTGTTTCGTAAGTTAATTTAATTTGATGTTTAATAACATTCGTAAAACTCAATGGTAGGTCTTCATAATAGAAGATGTCTCTATATTCTAGACATAGTTGACGCATGGCTTGTTTTTCTTCCAAATTACAGTGTTCCAGTCTTAAATATTTCAAGTTAGCCTTTAATTTATTGTCTAATTCTTTTGGCATTTTATAATTATTATTTTCTGCACTGATAAAATTCAATTGATTTACTTCGATTGGTTCAACTGGTAAAGGTTCTGAAAAATTAATTGGGGTTTGAACTTGAATTCAATGCTGTCGTATAAGCGAAATAATTTTCTTATTAAAGACTCGGGCATCTCGACGCTTCCTTCTTGTGCATAATATACCATATCCATTTTCAAGATTTACTGGTACCTTAATCTGCGATATCATACGCAGCGGTATGACAAAAGTTCGTTTCAATGTTTTCAAGACAAGAGGTTTTAATTACGTCGTAAAATTCTTTGAAAAAAAAAAGGTCTGCGGTCGGATACATTAACTAAGTGTATTACCGAGTTTGTTTATCGTTATTTATTTTCCAGTACTAATAACGTCGCGCCCGTAGACTAAACAATGGCATCATATGCTTTAAGTCTACACAAATCTATTGTCTTTTTCGAACCTCCAACAGTGGACATTATAATTATTATAAAATTATTGCACAACATTTTTTTTTAATAAGTAAGTAAATCTTTTATATACTAATATCAATACCTACAGAATATTTTTTAGATATGGATTTGAAATCAATCAACGAGACCTGCTTCTTCAAGGATCAAAAAACACTTGTGAAATTACAAGACATAGAGCCTGACAGAAAGTACCCAATATTTTCTGCTAAAAAAACCCAAAGTAAATTCGGACCGAGTATCCTCATTGAACTTGACGATAAGGCAGTGTTTCTTCCAAAACGTACCACCAAATCATTGGAAGATCATATTGAGCAGTTTATGGATGGAAAATATTCAATAATATACAGAGGCCAGAAGGATGTAGGACGACCAAACCAAAACACATTTTTTTTTAACAAGTAAGTAAATCTTTTATATACTAATATCAATACCTACAGAATTTTTTTTAGATATGGATTTGAAATCAATCAACGAGACCTGCCTGTTCAAAAAACACATGTGAAATTACAAGACATGGAGCCTGGCAGAAAGTACCCAATATTTTCTGCTAAAAAAAAAACCCAAAGTAAATTCGGACCGAGCATTCTCATTGAACTTGATGATAAGGCAGTGTTTCTTCCAAAACGTACCACCAAATCATTGGAAGATCATATTGAGCAGTTTATGGATGGAAAATATTCAATAATATACAGAGACCAGAAGGATGTATGACGACCAAACCAAATATCGCTTTTTGAAATAGTTGAGTCTTAAAAAATGTATGTTTTTAAATAAAAAATTGTTTGAGGTTAGTATTTTTTTTTTCTTAAGCCCATCTATCTATTTTCTTTATATTTCTTCATGCATGTATAAATTCACGTATTTTCTCATCTGTATAAATACATGTAGAAATATAGAAAATACATACAGGTGTAATGTTATACGGAGTTTATAGATGGCGGAGAGAGCGGGTAAGTTGGAGTAGTTCAGGTAGATTGGGTTAGATAACATTGACAGCTGACATTGACAGACCACTGAAATTGACAGATGACATTGACAGGTGACTGACATTGACAGGTAGGTGACATTGACAGCTGACTGACATTGACAGCTGACTGACATTGACAGCTGACTGATGACGTCATGGCGTCGCGACGCCCTGGTTGGCGCATGCGCAGACGTCACGGAGGCGTCGGAGGATGGTGAACTGTCCAACTACATCTACTTATATGATTTAGTTTCGTCCATCTGTTGTAATATTAGTACGCTAAGTACGTGTTGCTTTAAGATGTCAAATGCTTGGCGTTGTTGGTCACCCTAGTGCAAAATCATATTATTTTTGGTTAACTGACTTAAAAGGCGTGCGATTTCAGAGAAATTCTTAATGAACCTGCGGTACCATAAGCAGGCTTGGAGAAGCGATTGGACCTCTTTCAAATTCCGAGGGGCAGGCAGATTGACGATAGCAGCAGTTTTTTCAGGATTAACTGATATACCATTGGGTGTTATTATGTGTCCCAGATATCGAACACTCGGACGAACAAACACACATTTTGCCCGATTTGCGCGCAACTTGAACTGTCTAACACATCCATTTAACGCTGGAAAGTCGCCGGAGTGTTTTTCAATCCGAATGGCATACATAAATAGCGAAACGTTCCAAATGGAGTAATGAAAGCAGTCTTATCGCGGTCACACTCGCGAACACTAATCTGGTCATAACCAGATCGCAAGTCTATGGCGGTCATGAAAGCGGTATGTTTTGCAGCATGTAGTAGTTCATCCATGCGCGGTAGAGGATCTTCCTGCTCCATTTCCCGCCCCAAGACGGAAAATGAGGACGGGAATTTTTTTTCCGTCCTTATTTCCCGTTCTACGACGGAAAATGGAGCAGGAAAATATTTCCCGTCCTCATTTCCCGACCTCAAATGGTTGTCACGAACTTTTTCTTTTCAAGAAATTATGGTTAAAAATAAAATAGTATACAAACCTCGACGGAAAACTGCATTGCTCTCTCGAGGTTTAGTTTATCTTAACGTAACGCGTCTCGATAAAATATAACCTTTCGACCAACAAAGAAGCATTTCCCGTATCAGATTGTAATATACTGTTACCAAGCTGAATTGTCACAATATCAAGTAAGTATCCAACTGTACTACTATTTATATATAATATATAACAACATTAAACGCTCTCCCCATGATGATTTTCACGTTCCCTATATTATCCATAGCATCTAAGATCATCTAAGTCCTTTGAAAAATGTTCAAGTAACATCCGACAAAAATCTAATTAACTTCGAACCCTTCAGTGTGTTCAGTTTTGTTCCCCTCAACGCGTTCGGCCGCTTGATTGCATCATATCGCTTTAACTCTATAAAACAGATTTTAACTCTCTCGTAACTTCATAAAAGATTAACCTGATTCCGGTCCATTTGCTATTTTGTCGGACGGCCCAGTTGCGAAATCCGAGATAATTCCATTTTGCCGAGTTTCGCACAAAAATTCTCTTCTGACGATTAGCCTTGGGTTTGGTATTTTTATTGCTATACGAATCGCCCAAATGCTAATTATGCTGGATACTATTGTCTTTTATTATCATCCGTCATAAAAATTACACATGCATACTCCTTTAAAAAAAAATTAAATAATATACCTATAGGGTAGTTCCAGGCCAAGATTGTCTCAACTAGGTGCTAGGTGTACCATTAGCATAAAGTCGGAGAGCCAAATCATTGCAAATGGTACCCAGTTTTGTTGCCTGATTTGCTGCGTTCAGGTAAATAGTTCCTTTGCCTTTGTTGACTTTAGCGAGATGAATTGCTCGTATGTCCATTTCAAGACACTTTCTGGCACAGAGTTCTATTGCCTACGTTTCCGCTCGGAATATGGTGAGGTTTTTTTCTAAGGCTACCGATAGCCTGCAGTTTGGTTGGGCCATATACGTCCGACCCCTTCTTCTGCTTTCGATCCATCCAAATGAACCGTTTGGGAATATATGTACGATTTTGTTACTTTTGCGGCCTGGGTGGAATGGTTCAGCCGGTTTTGTTGGTGTGTACATTAATGATGCTCATATGTCCAACAAGGTCTTCCTAGATTCTGTCTTCTCCTGGTGATTTGTAGAGCTGAACATTGTTTATAACCTATCTTATAGCCTCATCTCATCTAACCTTGCTTCAGCTCTAAGGAACTGGGTGTCTTGTTCCACCAAGGCGTTTTCCTCTCTGATAACCTTTGTTTCACAAGACAGCTGTTCGCATAGCTGTTATTATTAGAGTTTTTATTTCATTCGTGATATACTCTAACTCACCCTTTGTTTCTGTTTCTTTTGCGTTGGGGTAGTCGGTTACTTCTGCATTTGTATAGACCCCAGTCGATCCAGCCAGTGAATTTGTAACCCCTTTTTTTAATGAATCAACAAGAGGCCCATAATATGCTCGGTTTGCTCAGCGAATAATTATTAGGGGTGGGTTGATAGTTTAATAAGTACAGAATGGCAAGGGCGCCACTGAATTTTTTTTATAAAAAAATATTTATAAAACTTCTTAAAATATGGAAGTATGGAACGATGAAAATTCAGAAACACACCTAAAAAATAATCAGCAAACAGTAATTGGTAATTCTGAAAAGGAAATAAATAAGGCACACAACTCAAATCTTGACATATAGGTAAAGCATTAAAACAATTAAGTAAATTTCAAATTAAAATAGTAAAGTCTGTTTTTTTTTAAAGATAAAAGTCAAAATGACATTATGTTGGCAATATAATGTAAAATTGTCAATACTTTCAAATTTTCAATGTAGAAAAGGCTTGAGTTGCCAACATAGATAGTAAATTTATGACTTGGGGAATTATCTTTAAAAAAAAAATAGATTTTATATATTTTCACAGTCAGTCAAAAATTCAGCACTGAATTATTTAAAAATATAAAATCAATTATTGTTGGTAAAACATCTCAGATCTCAGATCAAATCAAATAAAAAAGGTTAACTTTTAATCAGATTCGTCAAGCTCAAAAAAATTAAATAATAGTGTAATGACAATGCACTTCAATATACTTGCCAGATAATATAAATTCATTACCAGCCGCTGACCATATCATTATCAGAAAATGCAAGTATAAAAGATTTAGGCTTCCAGAAAACTATTAAAAAAAATTGAATGATTGAAAAATTGTATTGATAAATATTGTCAGCTTCTGCAAAAAAATAAATTCAAAAAAAATCAAATGTACCTGTAAAAACTCGAAAGTTGGGTTATAGAACACTTAAATGGTCTGGAGACATAAGAGAAATCGTCCAATATATAAGTTATAGTACCTCGGGTTGAAAATTGATCAATTTTCGACGGTATTCTCTTACTCAATAATTTTAATTTAGAACATGTTGTCCAACCTTGACTTTTGTTCAGATTACTTATCGATTATTATTGATAAAAATTATAAAATATAAGGCGATATTAAAAGTTATGCAAAGACAAATCCATAATAAATTCGGTAATTCGAAATCTAATTTTCCACCATCGCCCAGGTGTCAAGAATAAGTGATTTTAAATGTGTAATGAAATCATATAGAAAAATATTTTAATTTTGCTAATTGACTATAAAACTGATTTTATAAAGGTATTAAAAGTTATTAGTGAAACTTTATACAAGCCTTCATTCCAACATAAGGTAGAGCACGGAAGCCATACATCCTCGGTCGTTTGACAAAGGAAAGTGCACATGGAACTTGCAGTTTCTAGCCTAGAATTCAGGTAGATAAGGGTCATAAGGAACTAGAATTGTCGTCAGATGTGGGGCACACGTATCGACTCGTGAGGGTGTTGATTCTTGCAGGAATCCCTTCAAAAGCTATATGCCATACTCCGCGGGAATGGCGTTCTTATTGAAAATGAGGCCTTTTAGGAATGGATTTGTTGGGAGAAACAGCTCTTTGAAAGACCCTAAGTAATAAGGCATTCCTTGAAAAGCTATTACTTAAAAAAAAAACTTACCACGAGGGGAGTTGAAATTCATACCTACTTAAATAAAATGGTAATCACAAGACTTTTTATTCAAACTTTTTTTGCAATCAATGGATTATTGCCCTACGCAACTTTATTTCATCAAGATAAGATAATGCCTGAAGGCCGATAAGGTACTTTATTTTTCCATGGCACGGTTGTCTGGAGAAGATGGCAATTTTTAGCCGATCGACCCTGCAGCTCGACGACAGAATTCAAAAAGAAAGAGAATTGAAATGGACAAGGTGAGCAGGCAGCACTTCCTCTCATCGGAAAACGTTGGTACTAACCGGTACGTCAAATTTAAATGAAAATTGTGGCTTCTAGTGTAATAATTTGATAATTGCTTATACTATAAGTAGCGGGAGCCCTGTATTTTGAATGTTAGCCAACAGATTGTCAACAATAAAAGGGTTATATAAAATTAAATTTAAAAGAAAAAGGGACCAGTAGCTTCACATGTTACAAATTTCAGGTTTCTATGCTCGAGAAGGCATGCTTCTGTGACCTCTATGTCAGATCTTATGTGTTTGTGATGCGACATCAAGATTTCATCAAAGTATAGTGTGCAACGAATGGGTACGAAAAAAAGCATGAATTATGTAACCTCCGTGAAATAGCGGAAGTTCGGACGGTATTGGTAAACACTTCAGTTTTAATGAGTCAAGTAATCGGTTTAATTAAAGAGAAAAAAAGAAAGAAAGAAAGAAGGAAAGAAAGAAAGAAAGAAAGAAAGAAAGAAAGAAAGAAAGAAAGAAAGAAAGAAAGAAAGAAAGAAAGAAAGAAAGAAAGAAAGAAAGAAAGAAAGAAAGAAAGAAAGAAAGAAAGAAAGAAAGAAAGAAAGAAAGGAAGGTTCTGGACAAACTATGTTTAATGCAAGTACCTTTTTTTATCGGACACTGAGAGAAAAGCAACAGAACACATTGCCATAACCGAGACCCAGCACGATGGGCCCCGCCGCTTGGCACAGAACTCAGAAGGCATGGTTCCACCCAGTAAACAGGGTCCTGTGATGGCACCATATAGTCCGTGCTTAAAAGAAAGAAAAGAAAGCAATGGGAAACATCGCCGGGACAGTGTTGGTAGATCGGTGTAGTTGAAATTCCCCATACAAGCGCCAAAAATTCCCTAGATTGGTATAAAAATCCCTAGTTTCAGAAGATATTCGATTTCTAGTACGGGGGAATCCCGCATTCGAACCTGGGTGCGATTTTCGAAACCATCCGAGTACATCTCGTACACGAAATTTGACTGACAGCAATGTAAATTAAATGGAGAGCATTCGAAATCGTATGAAACTTCGTATACGAAAACATTCGAAAATATGACCTGAAACCATTTAAAACTGTCATCAAGTACAAGTAGATGAATGTAAAATCTGAAAACGACAATTGGACGACATTGTGTTCAGTACAAAATATTTCTTTCGTATCTTTCTCTATTTGTACGCGTTAGAAAGAGATACACGATCTATGCAAGCAACCTGCAATAGAAACTATTTTTCTTTTCTCTCTCTAACACCTTGTACTAAGCGGCATACACGGTGTATTTTCATTATGATACTGTTATTTTTCATAAATAAAAAGCATAATATGTATAAAAAATGTTAAATTATTTTCCATTTTGCGCTAAAACATTACAGAAATATAAATTAAATTAAAAAATGCCTAAATCTGGCATTAATTTCCCTAATTACTGAAAATTTCCTTAAATCTAGGGAGAAATTACCTAATATACCATTACTGCGCCGGGACCGAAACCCAGCACTATGGTTCCCACAACCTGGCACGGGAAAAATAGTTACTCCCTGTAGACGGAAACCAGTGGTGGCGCTATTCAGCGTATGTGATAACGAGGTCGATTGAGTTAGCGAGAAACATCGCTGGAACCGACACCCAGCACAATGGTTCTCACAACCTGGCACGGAAATATTTCCACCCTGGAAACGGGGACCAGTAATGGTGGTATTCAGTCGGTGCTGTAGTTAGCGGGGTGTGGGGGCAAACGGTAATAGTCAATGACAAATTTCTGATGTGAGATACGGAAGTTCTGGAAAAAGTTAAAAAATAAAGTATCCTCGTTACAAGCTAGAAGGAAATTTGAAAGACAAATAAGCAAGCAAAGACATGAGACACCAAAAAACAACAATTGTGAATAAAATATAACATAATAATAATTGTAAAAAAACACCACCTGTCAGAATAATACAGGTAAACCCTAACATATGCCGAAGAGCACATGACATACTGTAAGCTATAGCAAAAAGCATGTCAATAAACATTCTTGCTATATCAGAACCAAATTCCAAGGAAACTGCAACCATCAAAACAGTAGATCCGAGGATAGGTACCATGTTAAGCAACCTTCTGCCTTTTTCGCCCAGCAGATCACTAAATGATGTACTCGATGGCATTGGAGTGAAAATGGATGACATCAAAGGTAGCATCATGATAACGGGATACTTTAATGCCAGCACCTTGGATTACGGTACGAAAAAGACGGACCAGAGAGGATCAATTCTGTGCGACTGGATGGCGACCAAAAATATAACCCTAGCGAATACGGGCACAGAAGCAACGAAAAGTAGGAACAAATATGAGGGACTAAAGGGTTCTCGACAGAATCCTTCAGCGATCACAGGTACATTTACATTGAAATATTAGACGAGGAAAAAATATCTACTCCACAAAAGTCCCCTATAAAGAAATGGGACCTGGGAAAACTGAACCATACAACTATAGATAAAATGGAAATGCAACCAATTACAACACTGGGCCAACTAACTGAAGCATTTACATATCTATGTAACACCTCAATGCAGCCTATAAGACAAACAAACCATAGCCAGTATATTGGTGGACGCAAAAGATCTCAGAGTTCAGGAAAGAGTTGCCAGCCACTCTAGAAGGAAGCTAACGAGAAACAACAAACGACTTGAGCTAAACAACGACATAGGTACATATAGAGAATATACAGAAGATTATGCAGAGAAAAAGAAAAAACTAAAATTAGCAGACAATAGATCCAAAAGAGGTTGCTGGATAAAGTTATACGAAGAAATTAATATAGAGCCCCTATAGAGGGGCACTAAATAGCTACCAGGAACCACACTGGAGACAGCAAAAGAATTATTCCCTAATCGAGAACCCATCATCTGGCCAGAAGCTGAATATATTAAGACATAAAACTCTAGTACCTAAAGTGACCATGGAAAAGATTATTAAGGCAGCCCGAAAATTGGGACAAAAAAATGGCATACCAGCAGAGGTACTCCTGATAGCGATGCGCACCAAACTGAAAATCTTCTGCCCTATGTTCAGTAGAATCCTTCAAAAAGGTGAGTTTTCAGAAGAATGGAAGGTTGCTGAACTGGTACGTTCAACAAGATTGAAAGGTGTGAATTTTTATTATATATTTTTTTGAACAAATATTCCTGAAAAACGAAATGGAAAACCAATAGGACCTACGTTGTGGAAACTTACTCAATTTCACTTATTTGACATGAGCCCGCAAAATTAGGGAAATTTAAGGAAAGTTGTGATATGTAAAATAAACGACAAATTTGTGAAACGCCTAATTTATTAATAGAGAAAACCGTTCCGTTCTCAACCTGGAACTCACGAGGGAAAAAAGCACGGCAGAGAAACTCTCCATCTGCATTCCTCAAAAATCAAAACATAGTGTGACATTTTAATAATTAATTGTGAGTCAATAATTAAAAATTGTAATTCAATAAAAGTTTAAATTAGGTACCGTCTCTGTCCTTGTGCTAAAATTTTAATTCCACACTCTTCATTCAATCAACACCACCGATATTCGATACTGAAGAGTTTTTGGTTAGTTAGCTAGTCTGCCAGCAGGTACTGGAGACTACTCAACTATAGTTGTTATTTTGAGCCAATATCTCTAGATTGATTATTTCAATTTGTTTGCTAGGATATTCGCTCGTCATGGTAGGAAAGTGTTAGTAGATTCAACAAGGCCCTAATGTACGCTCTGAATACCAAAAATCAAAATCCCAGCACAAAAGACAGCACATAATTTCTCAGGTTTTATTTTACTTTTTTTTTACCTGCGTTGTTCACAGCATAAAACGATTTTTGTTAAATACATGAACAAAGCATGTGTTATAAAATATGTTTTAAACAATGAAAAAATACATGAAAATGGAAAAAATTATATTTGTACGAATTGAATTCTCAAAAACAAAATAACATTTTTCTAATTTTGACATTTAAAGTGACACTTTTCAAAACTTGTTGACGTTATCAAATGTCTTACTTTTCATCACCAGTTACGAAAAGTAAAATTTTTGGCAACTGGTGATGAAATAGCTATTTACCTAACAAGTGCGGAAAATGAATTTTTCCGCACGCGGCTGCCAAGTGCGGAAAAATATTTTCCGCAAGTGTTAGGTACAATATTTTTCCTACAGGCGAAAAAATTTAAAATTTTTCTTTTTTTTTTGACATATTGTCGTATCTAGGATAATAGGGCATCTCCCTATTATCTGTATATGCTATTTAATAGGGTATCGGTACATGGTATTTAATAGGGCATTCCAACGATCTGTCAAAAATGGCGTCTGTCAAAAGTTAGCCAGGGCATACAAATGATGAAGTGCGCAAAAATATTGGTAAAATGCTTGCATTTTGTTGTGTAGTGAAATATAGTTGTAGGAGAGAACGCGACAACGTTAAATTTTCTAAAATACCATCGGAACTGAATCGAAAGCATCCTGACAAAAGTTAAAATAAACAAATTAGAAGACAACGCTGGTGAAATGCAATTAAACGTGAAGATTTAACTGGCAGTAAATTAAAATATGCTGTAGTTTGTTCGAGATATATGTATTTCAGTGAGGTATCAATAATTTAGAGCAACTGAACTGAACAACTATTAATATTAGAGAATGTATATTAAAATGAGGTGTGTTTGATATTGTGACACAATCGAATTGTGTGCCCTTACTGTTTTTTTTTTGTTGGAATGCCCTATAGCTAGTAGTTAAAACCAAGTAGCTAACGATGTCCATTTTTGTGACTGAAGGGAAGTCTTCAGGTTTTGAACTCGAAGCAGAATTAGCCAAACCAAACGGATCAACACTGTTTATGGCCGCAATTTTTTGTTTGTAAAGCACAGCTACATCAGGTTTTTCGCGTTCCAATTTTATCAAGTAGTCAGCCATACTTTAGTTTACGGTAAACTACAAAAAAAATAACTTATTTGGGTTTTATAAAATAGTTTTTAGATTATGTGACACATATGACACTTGTGTGACACAATCAATTGTGTGCCCTGTTTTTTTTTTTTTTTGTTGGAATGCCCTATTAGTTTTTTTCCAAACGTCAAAAAAACCTCACTTT
Organism: Ceutorhynchus assimilis; assembly: GCA_917834065.1. Classification (NCBI taxonomy): domain Eukaryota; kingdom Metazoa; phylum Arthropoda; class Insecta; order Coleoptera; family Curculionidae; genus Ceutorhynchus; species Ceutorhynchus assimilis. The sequence goes on from OU892289.1 coordinate 15,983,542, forward strand.
GTTAACCCCTGTCAAGATGTCAGAAATTTAATTTCTATGCTGCTAGGTGAATCCAGCGGGTTAACACCTGTCGAGGTGGTAGAAGTTCAATTTCTATGCTGCTTGGCAACCCCAGCGACAGCAAAAGTACTTTTAGTGCCGCTCGTACTTTTACTGCCGCTCAACCATCCACTTACCCCCGAGCTTACCCTATTAGTTTGGAGAAAAAATAGCGTGTTACATACGGAGTAGAAGCACTTCTTTTGTGCTTCAGCAGTATTGCAAGCCTTGTAACAGTCCAAAATTGCATAAATAATTCTTACCTACTTTCGATTTTATATTCAAGATTTCCTTAAATTTGTCAACATTTTCTCTATAAAATTTCATCAATAATCTCAACGGTTGTAGATCCTTAAAATTTCCTAATTTTCAATGGGCAAATTCTATTTTCATTTGTTACTAGTTCTTGTTAATCCATAATTTAATTCAATTTCAAAATCAAAACAAAGCAATATTTTGGTTCCAATTTTAAATTCGAACATTTGTTTTCATAACAAAAATAATTAGTTGTATTCCTTTCAAGAGCTTGAAACACTCGAGCTACTCGCTTCGGTGCTTAGTCGCCCCCGATTTGCAGGGAACATATGCGTGGTGCAACAAACACTTTTCGAAAGGAATAAGCGCGTGAAGCCCCGGAGCTGTTCCGGAGCTCCTCCTAGGTGTGAAAGGAATACAACTATTAATTCATGTGTCAAAAATATTTCGTGTTCCGAAATCATATTGACCCGTTTTCAAGTGTATGTACAGAACTGTTCGTACTTACTCTGTTCGGTTATTGAGCGCTATTGATCTCGGAGCAAATTCTAGCGAACCCCGGGTCGATCATTGGTTCGATGGTCTTTGAGATATTTTGTGCATTATCCTTGATTTCGTTTTTTTGACTTTTTGATTGTCAATAATTTCTGTCAGCCGGCGGTCGATTAGTAATGTTTCCAGTATCGTCGATTCTTTTTTAAGCCCTCTAATTTTGCAAACGGATTACTTACTCTATGTTGTATTCTTCAAGTTATGATTGTTTTATGGGATAATTATTTATTGTTAATCAGGCCTATGATGTATCATTTTCTGTTATTTTAACAGCAACGTTAAGTTATCTGTCACTGTTTATTCTATACGTCAAAATAGAGACAGAAATAGATGTTGAGCCTTAACACAGCCGTTAAAATAACAGAACAGGATACATCATAGGCCTGATTATCATTATTCGTCAGCCGTTGTTATTTTTCTCGGTTTATATTGTTGTGTGCAATTTTTGGTAAGTAAAAATTCTATCGATTAATTTTTGATGTTTGTCGTTATTCTCAATCATCTCTGAGTCTAAATTCCTCCCTTTAGGTCAGCTTTTAACTAAATTAAATTGAAAAAGTCAGAATCTACTGTGGAAAAAAAAACGTGTAAGCAACTTACCACATGGAGTTGTAAAAATCCGAATTAATCGGCGAAAATTATAACACTACGAAAACGTAAGGCAAAAAGGCAACTAAATATGTTATAATTTCAAATGAGAATTTAGAGTCTGAATTCCTCCCTTTAGGTTAGCCTATTAATCGAATGTGTAGCACATTTCTTTTCACATCTGGACGTTGGAGAATTAGGGTCTTTCTGAAGATTGTCTTCGCCCTTGTGGGATTTCGACCCTAAATTCTCATTTGAAATTATAACATTTTAGTTGCCTTTTTGCCTTACGGTTTCGTAGTGTTATAATTTTCGCCGATTAATTCGGATTTTTACAACTCCATGTGGTAAGTTGCTTACACGTTTTTTTCCTATAGTAGATTCTGACTTTTTCAATTTAATTTAGTTAAAAGCTGCCCTAAAGAGTAGAGTATTCTCACTCACTCTAGGATATCCAATCCCGGAGATTTTCGAGGCAAACAAACCCTATTTTCACCAGGTAAAAAAAACGTAACCTTAATAACTTAAATTTTTGCAAACTCGAGGCACATTTTTCTTAATTAATATGAAAAGCTTTATTATGATTTCATCTAATTTAATTAATTAATACCTTAATGTTCAATTTTTCCATTAAAATAATTTTCAAGAGCTATAGTATTTTATCAAGTAAATTTGCTATTGGAAACTAATTGAATTACATTATAGTTTCATTTTTTAATTCAATTTATTCATGAAGTGCTTCGCTATTGGTTCAATTACAAATACAGTGTGTATAACAATTTTTTCTCTTAGGGTTTTTTTTTACGAGGGGTTTTACTTTACAATCAAGTTTACCCTCACGGTTATAACAATAGACGTTCATTGAAACCGAAATTGAACTAAAAGGCTAACAGACACCCGCCTAAGTAATCGGACGGTTACTCAAGTCATCAATCAAGTTAACCACAACCAGTAGCCAGGACTAATCTGGTTAATTGTAAGAGCTACCATCACCTGGAACATTTTGGTATCGTACTAGTTTTAGTTATCCTATATATTATTATTGTTTATTTACATTCTGTCCCTATTTGTACACCACGGTGATCACCTCGGTATTTCAGGGAGTAATTCATTGCTTGTCCCAGTGTGTAACTTGGCTAGACATAACCTGTTGAATTTATGTCAACCTACTAGTAGTTCTGGTTACATAAGTGTAAAATAACCGCTCCAACTTATTAGTCATTCATTTATTTTTTAAAATTTTTCTCTTCAATTTATATTTACAACTTTTCTATTTATACCTTTTTTATTATTCATTTGGGTTATTGAGTTTCAATAACATATTTTTGCATTTAAATTTAATTGTTCATGACTATAGCAATTATTTAAAAAGTATAGCATTTCTGTATTTGTTGGTTGACACTTCATGACAAGGTCATTTTATTAATTATTCATTTACTTGATTATTATTATTATTTTTTTTTTATGTCAATGCCCACATCGTTTCATTGTGGATTTGATAAATAAACAACTGTAGCACTTGATTTGAATTGACTTTTATTTGGTTTTATGCACACAGCCTGGTTATTGCTAATATTTTTTCTTTTTTTTTTCATAATTATTATTTGAATTGTGAGAACCTGAAGCCAGATACCATCCTGGAGAGTCTGACTCATCTGTTCAGAGTCGGTGGCGCCCAAAACTAAAATCCACCCCTACTCTCCGAATTATTTAGTTCTGAGCTAGGGCATAATTTGCACGCACTTCGACCTTCAGTCTTACAATCTCAAGCTCTCCATTCATTTTATTTTATTTTTTTCTTATTTTTTTTTTATTTTCGACTTTAATTTTTTTTTAAATTTATTTTTATAAATTTTTTTTTTAATAAACTTTTTTTAATCAGCGAAAAAGCGTGGCAGCCTCACTACGTTCGGCTCGCAAACCTACTGCTTCAGCACAAAAAAGTAGAGCTTCTACTCCTAATACAACAATATACTATTATTACAAAATAAAAATTGAATAATGAATAATGGCTGACAATCTTCTTCTCTGGTCTCTCATTTTCTTTGCCTACTTTTCGGTACCGTTCCTTGTGGCGCGAACTCGTTCACCCCTAAACTATACAGCGCAACATTTCCCATTTGCTTTCTATAGGAAACGTTTTTAAAAGTTAAGATTTGAAGAAATATTATTACAAATAGGTGATTTTCCTCAATGCAAAGCTCAGCTTTTCAACCCATATTAAAAACATAGCAACTAGAGCAAGCCAGACTACAATGACATTAGGCAGACTAATTCCGAACATAGGATGTTTCCGGGTGGCCAAATGGAAACTGTTCGCCTCAGTTTCTAACTCGATTCTGCTTTACGCAGCGCCGGCTTGGCAGGGACAATGTAGCTCAAAAAGAATAAAAAAGAGTATTGGAGGTTACAAAGACAAGCTTCCCTGCGAATATGCAGTGCGTACAGAACGGTACCGACAGAGGTGATCCTGATAGTGGCGGAACAACTTTCCATTGACCTAGATTGAGGAGAAAAGAAAGAAGCTCACAAGGCTGAGGAGGGTAACAGCAAAGACCAGCCGCGTAGCCAGAAGACGAAATCAACGCGATTGGCAAAACTGATGGGAAAGAAACACGAGTAAAGGCTGCCAGTGGACCAAGACGTGAATCCCACAACTATACACGCTTGGCTAAATAGGAAACACGAGGAAGTAAACTACTACTTAATGCAAGCTCCAATAGGCCATGGCAGCTTTAGGGTATTTAACTACTAACTTCATCGGCAAGACCACCGGCGACGAAAGTATTTATTGCGGGGAAACTGATAATGCAGAGCACACAATTTTTTACTGTCCAAAATGGGGAAAGGAGAGGTAATAACTCTGCTACAAGAACATAGGCACCAGACTCTCACCAGAGAATATGATCACAGCTATGACAGGGGACAAAAAAACAGGAAGTAAGCCGACGTAATTACTACTTCTTGCTTAACCCTTGAAACCTTTACAGCCTCTGCAAACAAGTCCTTTGTAATTAATCCTGGAAAAGGAACCTAGTTGATTTTTCTATTTAGCATTGCTGCCCTGTTGATTATTATACAGGGTGTCCATCTATAAACTGACCTATTTTATCTGCTTATAAGTTGTGAACGAAAAAAGATATCGATATGCGGTTTCCACAGAACTTCATCAATTTTTTATAAAGTTTTTTTTGACAGTGTTGCCAACTTTCAAAATTTACCTGAAATAGGAGGGAAAAAATTGATGATTTTCAAGGGCCGATTTTGCAAAAATTTTAAATGGAACATCCTGTAATTTTTATTTTACATGAAAACCTGTTAACTCTCCTTTCTGAAAATGCATAAATTGTTTTTCATTGCTTTAATTTTTTTTTTGTCCGAAGCCAATTTTAGTAAATGATCCCTTTTTGAAAGTCTCCCATCATTAATTAATGATTACATGAAAAATTTAATGTACACCTAATTTAAAAACAAACTGATACGATTTAAAGAAATTATTTTTTTATTTTACGCAGTGTATATCATCAGGCTGACATATTAAATTTTAACAAAACAAGAGAAGCGTTTTCACGAGTTTTGGTATCAGCGTGGCATGACATACCACACCATACCACTCGATTTCAGAAGTTTCTTGGTACCCTTACGTCAGTCTCTAACCTGGTATCAATTTGGTCTGTCAATACTACTACAATACAATCTACGACCATCTTGGCGATATGGTATGAGGATTTGGTATCATTTAATATTTGATTTTAAGTTATGTTATAATTTGTAAGTTTTTTTGTTTATTTTCCTACGAGCGTGCGGAAAACGCGTTTTCACGCACTGATTTGCCAGCGGAAAGTACCACTTTTCCGCACCGCGTGCGCGAATTTTTTTTTACCGCACGGCGTGCGCGAAAATAGTTTTTCACGCACGCTGTGCCCGAGAAAAGTTTCTTCACGCACTGATATATATTTTTTTTATTTAATTTTTCTCTTCGTATCATGCTCCTCAAAAATTTTAGATCTTTTTCTTCTCTTCAAGAAAGCTATTAGGTTTTTGTATACTGACCAATATCGACCTCTTTAACGAGTTGTATACCATAAATAATTAATTCTATTTATAATAAAAATAATTGTTAATGTTCTCTTGTTAAAATCATTGCGTTACTAAACTTAATTAGAAAATCACATTTTTGACCATTTGTCTTATCAGTAGAGCCAAAAACAAACAAAAATACAATATGTCAATTTCCGCACCCTCGTAGGAAAAATGTTGTACCTAACACGAGCGTCAAGTATCTTTTCCGCACTTGTTAGGTAAATAACTATTATAAATTCACGAAAGTTTCAATTGAAAGTGATAATTTGTATTGATTTATTCAGAAAAACTCATATATTTTTGTTATATTAACCATAGAAGCGATTAAAGATTCTGTGGATTAAAGTGAAAATTGATGGGAAAGATGTATTTTTCGAGGATAGTCCAGACATTTTAGGACAACTTTTGTAAGGTAACTTTTGTTACGGCTTTTGTTACGGTTTGTTGAGTATAGCTTCGCTAATAGTAATATTAGGTGTATACCAAGATTTCTATCAAGTGATGAAAAAAGTTAACTAAAAACCTGTGTGAGAGTAGAGCAAAGATAAATAGGGATTCCTCTTCAGTACAATAGTACAAATAGATGGCAGACTTCACCCATTTTTGTATAAAAAATACCTGTTAGCTTCTTTAAGACTGGTGCCTTTGGAGCAGCCTAATCAATATTATTAGGTCCATAGTTAGGAGGGTAGGCAAATTGGAAAATAAACAGCTGACCAAGCCCCTATGCTTTTAATATAAAACGGAACTAATGTTTATGGCAGGATGTTAAATTACTATTTTATTATATAATTGACACGAATACTCTGAAGACATGTCTGTACGCAATAGTTGCTTCCACAAACAACGCTTTCACACATATTTATACCTACTTTTTCAAATATTTCAGATGATGATATGATGCTGGATTATGTATACCGAGCAATAAAAGATGGCTCATTGCTGTCACACGAAATTCTGCCAGAAGATGCAGATGCTGGCAACTTCACAGTTGACAAATATGACTTAGGCAGAGATATGCTGCTTCAGCCTCGACCATTGCAACCTCCACTAATGATAATAATTATTGTAAGTTTTTTTATACTATTTATTCATTGGAAAAACATACTTACTTAGTACTTGAATATTGTGACTTGGCTTGAGGATAATTTTTTTAGTCGTCACTATAATACTGTAGCAAAAAGCCCCAAGTACTTTATTTAATTAGTTAGATGGTAAATGGCGAGTGGTATATTGATGGTGTTTATTTCCTTGGAGCTGCTACATTTAAAATTGTGGAAGGGTCTAATCGCAAAAGAGAGAAACAAACTATTGACGTTTACTAAATTATATTTAATTATACTTAAAACCAAAAATTTAAATGAGCAAAATATCTTTCTATTCTGACAGCCACTTCTATTTTCCCCAGTTCAAATTATTTCACATCCGTTCAAATGTCATTATTACGGACCAGGAAATATCCATAAAAGAAAGAAACGCCCTACTTCTACTATTCTCAATAACTTATAGTTTTATACATTGCAATACTTCCGATTCATTCCTATTAAACTACCCTTCACCTATATCTATAAATTCTTAAAAATTCCTAAGTCCTTTACTAACTGCTTATGCAAAATCAAAATAATTATTTGTTTATTAATCTAGGTATTACTAACTTATTCTTATAAAAACCTTACAATAATTTCTACATGAAAAATGAAAACCCTAATTCAAAATTTCAGCAGTTACGATTATCAATGTTTCTTCTTGAACAACAAGTTTCATTTCGAAACTTCCCATTTACATATAATGGTTTATTTTAATCAGAACAATTACTATTTTCGGAATCCTAGACAACGAACACAATTATTTAATTCTTATTAGATTCGTTACAATAGCCCTTAAACTTCAATTTGGACAATCCAATTCAAAATTCTTTAATAATTCCTACTCAAAATCGATACTTGTTAAGTGCATTATAAATTCCTCTTTTAATTCTTTGCAAAATTGATTAAAATGTCATTATACTCGAAGGCAATTAAATTTATGCAATAATGTTCCATAGTCAAAACACTCGGGTTATTAATATTTATGCAATAAAGTTCTAAAGTTAATTCACTTCATAGACATTCATCATTTATAAAGTTAAAAAGTTTTACTAGTCAAAATCACTCTAGTTTTTAGGCATTAAAAGTCATTGTCAATTCACTTCTTATCATTCATTGTTAAAAGTCAGAAAAATAATAATCACTAAAGTACATTTAACTTTTCACACGTAAAATTACTTAATTTAATTTACTTCAAAAAATCTCTAGAGCACGCACATAATATTGAACGAATTTAACTGTTCTTTTTTTTTACAATTTTCCGTTACTATTTCAAAGACCTTTTCCGAGGCAATAAAAGAAACTTTCGCGAGTTTTACCAGGACTGACACATTAGGTACTGTAGATTTAACTGTACTGAACTAACAACTCAACTGCCGATCTCAATTGAAACCGCTGTATTTATATTATTCGATCCCCCCAACATGTCTTTGTCCATCACAATTGTGAGGATGATGCAATCTCCTTTGTTATTTGTTTAAAATCGAATAATTATGTCGCAATTTCCTGATTGTGAGGGGTCAAAAACTTTAGTTTAAGAATGTGAGGGCAACACAAAAAAAGCCGACACACGTGTGCCATAAATCATTGATTTAGTTACTATGGCCTCGCTTTTAATATTTTTAGGAATTTAGATGATGACACAGGCTTGGTGACGAAATACCTAATATAATTTTGAACGTATTTGGAGTCAACGTTAATTTGTTTCATTTTCAATTTATTGATACTTGCTTTGAAATACTGGAAATTCAGTTTTGGATTATTTGATTACATTTAATTTTTACAGTAAAGACATTGTTAATATCGGGACTATTTTTCCGGATCATTACAATACATATGCCCGTATGCGCACCATATCCCGATAAGCTGTATTTTTTTTCTGGCCTCAGGCTTGACTTATTAGCATAACGCACATATGGGCCTAACAGTTTCTGCTCGTATGAGGAGAGAGGCAAAAACAGGTGTGACGTCAGGTGACCATTGACGTTCTAATGTAGGGTGCCACCAGCTCACATTCCTGTCGAGTATCAGAATAAAATCGACGGACTTTAAGTACTTTTTTTTATTAAGCTTTGAAAGCGACGTTTCAGATCCTACTTTAAGTGATACTAGGGAGCAGCAATTTGCAACAACAGTTGGTTAGTATGCAAGGATTTTGATAATAGGTACTTATTTGTCATTGTATCATCATACCATTTTTTTTTTAGATTTGGAGTCACTCATAACAGAACCTGTGTGGCTTCCAAAAAAAATCATCAAAGGCTGATCTTGAAGCTACCAGATTAGATTAGATTAGTCATCCCAGACACGGTGTATTCCCTTATTCGATCTTCCTAAAGATGATATAACCAAAGAATATCACTTTGAGAGAAACTTCCTCTCAAGGATTGATAATAAAAGCGACTGGGAAAGCGGCAAGATCACCGAATCTCTCAAAAAAAAACACCATTAAATGGTACACAGACGGTTCGAAAACCGACAAAGGATCAGGAGCTGGAGTATTTGGGCCTCGCACCAAATATTTTGAGCCACTGGGTAAATACACCAGTGTCTTTCAGGCGGAAATACACGCCATTGACAGATGTGCTCAAATGATCCTGAACACGAACTATCTCAAGCAAGATATTGCAATATTCACCGACAGTCAATCGGCCATAATGGCACTGAGTTCATATGTCATCACTTCTAAGATAGTACGGGATTGCCTAGGGAAACTAAATGAGGTAGGAAAGAAAAATAAAGTCACTTTACTATGGGTGCCCGGACAGGCAGGAGTAGAAGGTTACGAAGAAGCCAATACCTTGTAGGACCGGAGCCTTTTTGCGGTATAGGTAAAAACACTTATACAGCGGAGCCTAAGAAAATGGAAGACGACCTAAGAGCTCGCCTCTGGGACGACCTTCCGGTCCTGAGACACTCTAAATATTCCTTGGAAACTTCAATCCCAAAAAATTTAAAGCTCTAGTAAATTTGAGTAAAACTAAACTAAGAATTCTTACAGGGTTTATGACAGGGCACTGCCACCTTCGAGAACACCGCAGGAAAATGCTACTCGAGAGATCCAGTGTATGCAGGTTTTGCGAGGAGGAGGAAGAAACTCCAGAACACCTACTAACCGTATGCGAAGCCGGGCTACACATCTCGGTGACTATGTAGTTTTAGAAGGAGACATACCATCCTTGACACCGTACCAGTTACTAGCCCTCATCAACGCCATAGGACTGGATGAAGTGCTATGATTTGAGATCCACATCAAATCGGCTTCAGCAGGGGGCACAATAGATCTTTAGGTCGTAGTGCAACAATACCCCAATATTAATCTAGTCTAAAGCTACCAGAGTCATGCTTCAAATTAGGGGAGAAGAAGAATGGAAAACTGAATTCAACAATGAAAGAACAACAAATTACAATTATGGTGTCAAATAGGGGAAATACTGAACAAAAGAAATATTTTTGTAGGAACTGGAAAAGAAGCAGGGGAAAAATGTCGACAAAAATTATCTAATTTACAAAAACCTATATGAATTTTACCACGAATCAAAAACGGACGGGAGCAGGCTATATGGAACCACACAAATTTTTCAATAAAATGAATGAATTCTAGGAAAGAAATACAAAGTAAATCTCCAAAATCTCATTGGAACCATTGATATTTCCTCGGATAAACCTTCCAGTTCCAGCAATATCAATCCTAATCGAGCACACTTGCACCTTCAACTTAGGATAAACACAAGCATAAATAAAACAGAATCAGTAGCTGGACCTAGCACCAAATTGAATCCCGAAACAGATCAATCTCCCATCTTCCAAGCATCTGTAACGAAAGAAAACACCTTTGCCTAAAAAAAAATAATAAATCAATTCGTCCAGAGACTGTAGGGCAAATAATTCTGAAAACTACTGAAAATTTGGTTGGGAAGACAGAAAAGAGAAGTGCGGAAATTCTACAACAAAATTTACAGCAATCCCAAATTTTTTCACAACATTTTGGCCAGCAGGAGGAGAATCAAAGTGAATTTTTGATGTTTTTTGGTCAGTTGGTTGCACAGAAAAATAAAAAAAGAAAAAGGCAATCAGCTTTTGATGATTGAAAGGTATGGATCACCAAAAAATATGCTTTTGTTTAGTGTGGTTCTAATTTGAGCCACATCACTGAGAAAACGGTAATAAATGACTTTTCTTTCAATTTTCATTTATATCCTGTTCACAATCCGATGTCCACAGGTGCAGGTAAATTTATCACCTTTCCCTATCAAATAGCATTGGAAGGTGATAAATTGTACCTATACCTGTGGACATTGGATTGTGAATGGATAATATGTGATCATCAAATAAGTTAGTAGTGAGTAGGTATACGGGTGAGATACTACCGCGCAGTGGTCCATATCTCCTATACTAATGGAGATCGAAGAAAAAACTAAAAATAAAACTTGTAGAGAAACATGAGTACTACATTTCTAAATTATTTTCCAATATACAGGGTGTCCCAATAAGTAGTGGTGACACAAAGTTATGTTTTTTTAAATGACTCTCCTTGTATATTATGACATTTCTGAATTTTGCGGAAAATTCAAGACATATTTTATGTACAATGTCATATATCTATCTTCAACCGTTTCGGAAATATTGACAGTTGAAAATTGACTTTTTTGCATCTTTGACAGACTGTAAAACCTGAACGGTTAATTTTACAGCAAAACCGATCCTACATTCCTATCTTAGTTTTTTATAAACTATTATTTGACACCAACCTTGAATTTAATCCATGATTGAAAATTCCGCTTAAGTTATTAATCTCCGATTAAATTCAAAATTGGTGGCAAATAATAGCTTATGAAAATCTAAGACAGGAATGTGAAATCGTCTAATGCCTCATTCTCACTTTGGCGAAATTCGCTCTTTTTTTGACATTGCTTCGACAATTTGACGTTTTATGCGTGTATCAAACGTCAAATTGTCAAAAAAGAGAGAATTTCGCGCAAGTGAGAATTAAGCTTAAGGTGTATTATGTACTTTTTCAAGTTAACAGTGACAGTCTTAGAAATAATGAAACAATGAAGTTTGCATGACGATGGCACGATGCCTAGAATAGACTGCCCAAATTTTCAAAAAAGTATTTTAGGGTAGTATCAGTTTTTTTTCTAAAGTTAGCTGTACCATCGTTACCAAAAGTAACTGGGATAGCATCACATTAGCTCTTGTCCTATTATATGAATTTTATTGTCAAATATTTGTCAAACTGTGAATTGAATGCATTGAAATGAATGACAGTAGAATTAGTCCAGGAGATTATTATGCATTATTTCTGTCCCAGATACTTTTAGTGACGATGGTACATATTGCCTATTAAATAACGTTCTCGGTATCAAGTAACAACAATAACAACTTTAGCATGTCAAGGAGGCCGTGAATCATTTAGCCTGGCATGGAGGTTTTCCAAGATGGAGAAAAATTGACAGTCGGACAGAATTTTGTTGTGCTCAAAATAATCTGGCAATCTTTTCTTAATCAGTATTTCATTTATTTTAGATAGAGTTGGCAATAGAGATATGGGTCGATGGTGAATCTAGGTCTTCTCCTTTATAGAGGTGAAGGACAATCGCAGTTTTGAGACAGAATGGAAATCTACCACTGTTTAACAAAGTGTTTATTACACTTACCAAGACCTTCATGGCATTATCAAGCAACTTTTCAAAAATTCTGGATGAAATCTCATTAGGTTCAGAGTTTTTATTTTTTATCAGTGTAATAATGTTTTCTATCTCAATGAGATCATTCTCAAACAATACATAAGAATTTAGCACTGGAGCAGCATTGAAAAACCTCAAAGGATTAGCAGGTGTTTTTAATTTTGAAGTTAAGGCATTTGACAATAAAAGTTATTCCGTTGAGTTCCATGTTCAGTTGATTCTGTATTTTAAGATTCTTCCCTCCTAATTTATTGAGTATATTCCAACCTTCCCTTGCTTGGTTTTTTGAGCTGCCCCTTTGATGATTATCAGCTTAAACTTGGAACATATTGTCTTTTGATAAGGGTAATCAAAAAATTTGCCCAAGCTCATGTTTCTTATAGGAAAACTTCTCTCTATACGGAAACTAATTCAAACAGCAACCTTTCCCGAAACTGCTAACTGCCATAACACAATCAAACTTTAACAAAACAGAATCCGTCGGTCCATTTTACAATAAAACGAACCAAAATTCTCAAGTTCCAGAGAGAGACCGGACCTTAAAATGACCCAGCTGGAATAACACAACTACCACTACGACTTGCGATATATAATTAACTACGAACCCTTTACGGTTTGATTGTTATTGTAGCCCTCCTGTACGCTATTCAAGTATTTAGATCTTAATACGAAACGGTTTGAGTTACGGGGCTAATGAGAGACCCTTTATCCGAGAGGCGTTTTATTTTTTGGCTTTGCCATAAACACTGTTAATAATCATTCGCCTTTGTTGTTGGTTTATAATAATGTTAAAATTGAAAATTTGCATCTAAATTAGGTATATAATGGCTTTGTAGCTTTTAGCAACAGTATAATGTGATGATTTAATACGAAATACTTGAGTCAATCTACCAAAAGAGGATTTTGAAACATCATAATAACCTTATAATAAAAAAAATAGCACAAACCATAAGAGTTTTTTTCATGGCAAAATGACATGTAAATATGCAGGGTGATTGAAAGTGTAGTAATGCTAAAGAATGGCCTTTTTGTCCACTGACGTTAAACCTAACTTCTGGAAGGGCAACTTTTAAATTTACATTTTATTGAAAAAGTTTTCAAATTCCTTTACTATAAAGCGCCAAAAACGTAGTATTTTGACTAAAAATCCCTGCACAAAATTTACCTTGAAACGTCTTTGGCCAGCATCAAAGCATTTTTCAACTCTTATTTGTAGGTACTGTTCATACGTTCATACGAAGACTTGAGAAAGTTAACAGCCTAGCTAATAAAGAGAAAGCTTCATGATTAGACCTGAAAACCATTATTGTTATTTAATGCGAAGACAGACCCACAATACAAGCCTACATTTCTGGCTGAGGCAGTTGGTTATTATTTTTGTCAGTAGTTTATAGGATTAAGAGTACACTGATGGGTCTATAGTTTTCTAGACTTGTACAATCCCCTTTTTTTAAAAAGCAGGATGATTTCTTCCTTATTCGATGCCTCTGGGGTTTTGGCCTCTTCGATACATTTATTCAACAGTATCAAAATTGCATCTTCTAGTGCTTCTCCGCCAACCTTTAGCATTTCCCTCGTAATCCGGTCCTCCGCTTTACTATTTTTTAGTATTTAAGTGCGATTCTTTAGTTCAGGTTTATTTATGTGTGGTATATCTTCTGATCTTTAGTTCAAAAAGGGGTCTTCGCATTTCTTCTGGCTTGTTGTGGTTTTGAACAGATTGGCTGTAAAGTTTCCAGTAGAAGGTTTCGATGGTTTCTGTGATCTTGTCTTTTTCTACAACGACTTCCTCGGAATAATTCTTGATTCTGTGAATTTGTAGCTTTCCTTTTGATATATTTGGGCGTAAAAATTTCATATTTGTGTTGTACTCAATGATTTCATTGATTTCTTGTATTTTGTAGGCTCTTACATCCTTTCTGATGACCTTGTTCTCAATCTTATTAAGTTCTCTGCAGTTTGGTGAGTCCCTGCATATCAATTTTCCTTTTTTTTCAATTAAATTAGGTGTTAGAACTGAGTTTCTAGATTCCACGTTTCTGAAGCGACGAAACTATTTTAGCAGCTGTTCGCAGATTTTATTTGATAAATTGTTTAACTCCATATTATGTAGATTTCCGGTTGAATGTAGTTTCCGTTCGAGTTGGGTATTGTGCTTCTGTTTTTTCCTAAATCTCCAATGTTTGATCTACTTTTCTTCCCAATGTAGCGATTTATCTCAAGATGTGTGGTGACTTGGATCTGTGTCCTTATTAGTCTGTGATCGCTACCAGTATCAAAGTGGTTTACTCCTGACACATCTACGCATAGGCGTTTATCTGTGACTAGTATGTAATCTATTTCGTTTTTGGTCTTGTTGTTTTGTTTGGGCTCCTCTATTTCCATTTTCTTTGAAATTGTTTTTTGAAGAAGATATCGTAGAATATATTTTGTTGATTTGTGTTTTAATTCTGGCCTGATAATATATTTTCTCTTTGCTAAGGAAGTCAATCATCATGTCCTCGTAGATTTTGAGCGCGGCTGTCAGATCTTCGTGGAATTGTTCGCTATCTTCGTCTGTTGAGTTGGACGTTGGTGCATATATATGGATTATCTGTATATTGTACTCACTTTTTAGTTTTATCAATATACACATTGATTGTAGTACTCCGTGCATTAAAATTTAATTGGATTGCAGGTGAATTAATAGAGATAGCATCTAATCCACCTGCAAGCTAATGCACAAGCTACGTACATCACCCTGTATATATTACTCTGTCCGATATAGCTTTAGTCTTGGTAACTAGATGTTTTATCTTACTGTGGATTAGCTACTCCACCGATATGTGTGTTCGCGTCGGAGTTTCTTTGGAAGAGTAGATGTCCGGATTTTAGTGTTGTAGTTACCTCATCCTTTAACCTTGCTTCACATTATAATTTGATATTATTTTAAACAATACCTGCAACAAAGCAGAAGAAACATGCTAGAGTAATCAAAAGTATAAGAAGAATGAATTTACCCTTCAACAATGTGAACCGAACAAGACATGTTCAGCACAGAAATATTTGTATTAATTTTACTGTCAAATCCCAAAGTCCATTGCAAGCAAACCATTGCCGGAGCTAGACACAAATCGATGGCAAAATAGTATTTTGGCCAATCCTACATTCACGCGACTGACCCTATTGACATCCGGCTAGGAATTAGGAAGTACGGAAAAATTATGATGGAAGGCTTGAAGAAGACCAACGGACTCATCGGATAACAGAAGGAGGTTGGCTGGATCAATTCAGTCCAAATGTCCAGCATAAAAAGCCAGAAGATGAAAAAATGCGAAGAATTCTACTGAACAAAGATGGACACTGCGTAGGGTTACCAGAAACCCATCCACAATTAGGAGAATTCAAATTAGGTGCTGTGGCAAGTTCCCAACAACTTGAGCGAGAACTGACAAAAAATAGACATCTTCACTGAGTATGACGAATTTTTGGAAGAATATAAGAACCTACAGTACATTTTTTCTCAAGATAGATTTCGACATTGATAACTTTGAAACATAAACAATGCCGCTTATTGGTCACAAGATGCCATTTGCACGACATGCATTGTAAAACTGATTTCAACCTGCAGGGACACCTCATTTGGCAACCAATCAGGGCCAAGAGGTATTGTTTATGCTTCAAAATGGACAATGTCAAAATCTATCTTGGGAAAAAATAGACCATAGTTCATATGAAGAGAATCCTATCATACGCGAACTACCAAGGAATATACTATATGCCGCATCATCCAGTAATACGGAAAGATAGTACGCCAACAAAATTGAGAGTCGTAAATGCAAAACTAGTAACAACATAAGCCTAAACTATAAGCGAGACGATGTCCGTCGTTTTCAATCTGACACTTTCCGTATGAGGAGCGAGGGGGTGAAGCATATGGCAAAAACAGGTGTGACGTCAGGTGACTATTGGCGTTCTAACGTAGGGAGCCACCAGCTCACATTCTTTCGGAGTATCAGATTAAAATCGACGGATTGCGGGACCCAAATTGCAAAACAACCTAGAAATATAGCAGATATCGAAAAGATGTATAGAATGATGAAAATCCACACCCAGAAGAGCAACAAATAATATAGAGATTCGATACAACTTAACCCCTTCAAAAATATCTTTCGACCACGATAACGATTACATATGGTACAGCCGCAGCACCATCCCTAGCTATCCGGACATATCATCAACTAGCGATGAAAAAGAAAACTACCAAAATGCCCCCGGAAAATTATTAGAAGATTTCTACGTCAATAACCTGCAATGCAAAAAAGGTAAATGTTGTAGGAAATCACAGAAATACTTGATCCAATAGGATGATTACAAACAAATTACTGAAATAGGAATCCCGAGATGGATACACCAGGAAGGCCACGAAATCCAATTAATGGGATTTTGCGACTTCGCAGAAAAAGTATACGGAGCCGTCTTCTACAGCAGAGTTCAAACAGAAACTTTAGTCATGATCACGTTAGTTGAAGCTAAATCAAAGATTACTTGAGCAAGAAATGGAACAACTAGAACACTGCGCAGCAGTACCACTCGCAAAACTGATGAACAGACCAGTAAAAGCATGGAAAATAAATAGCCCCAAGATTCACGCATGGACTACTCGATGATTTCCTTAGGGTGGGTTAAACATGTTGGAATACAATCATAGCCAATGGAGTCGCAGAAATCTCGAAGAAAATACCGCTCACACAATGGAACCACGTTGGATCGAGCGATAACCCTGTATAATACAGGGTGTCCCAGCCGAGAGTGACCCATTTTAAATGCTTATAACTTTTAAACCAGGTGAGCTAGCTACCTGCGGTTTGTACCATTCGATTTCTATTTGTCTAAAGTTTTTTCCAGTAGGTTTCAATTTTTTTTGAAACTTATACAGGGCGAGTGAAAAAAAAATCCGTTTTTCAACATCGAATTTCTCCACTATTTCTAATGGAACACCCTGTATATCCCAACGTTAAAAAAATATTCATGTTTAAGGTTTCCATGTCCCAATAGACATCGTCCCTAAAACTTAAAGTTTCAGCCCAAAAAAATCAAAATCGAAATTCTGGTATTTTTGCAAACGCATGCAACTTCATGTTGTAGGAACTTGATATCTCTATGGCAAATAATTTTGTAACTGTCTAGTTGGATATCAATTAAGTTAAGATACATTTTCCAAGAAAATTTAACGAGTTCCAAAGTATTTTCTCTGGAATTCATTAAATAGAGATACCCCAACAGTAACAGTTTGGTGTGCAATCTCTCTTGAGAAAAAATACAGATCATTTTCATTGATGAACCAACAATAACAGAAACTGTAAACACTGATATGTTCTTTTTCCCATAGTTAAGACAGGAGGTTATCTTGGATGATATCTATTTCCAGCAGGATGGTGCTCCCACCTCATTATTCATTAATAGCAAGGGAATCACTAATCACTAGATATGACATTTGGGGAAAGACAGATGAGGAGAGCTGGCCTATAGAATGGACACCTTACTCTCGTGACTTGTGAGTTCTAGACTTTTTTCTATGGCGTTATGTTAAGGAAAGATGCGGTAATACTTTGCTAAAATAGCCTGGAAGATTTTAAGCGGAACATTTGTATTGTCATTGAAGCGATTCTCCAGGAAATGTTACACAATTCATTCAACCATTTATTGATCCATAAATGCCTAGAATAGAATGGCTAACATATACATATAATTACCTACAGCATTTTGTATAGTTTTATGCAGTTGTTAATAACTTTTTATTAGGCAAACATAAGGTCCAAGCTTTGAAAATAGGTGTTTGCAAAAATACCAAGATTTCGAATTTGATTTTTTACGGCTAAAACTTCAAGTTTTAGGGACGATGTCTATTGGTACATGGATACCTCAAACATGAATCTATTTTTTGACGTTACGATATACAGGTTGTTCCATTAAAAATAGTGGAGAATTTCGATGTTGAAAAACGGATTTTTTTTTTACTCGCCCTGTATAAGTTTTGAAAAAAATTGAAACCCACTAGAAAAAACTTTAGACCAAAAGAAATCGAATGGCACGAACCGCAGGTTGCTAGCTCACCTGGTTTAAAGGTCAGTCTCGGCTGGGACACCCTGTATAATTAAAGTTAGGCTTACGTGAGAATGTTGCATACTTATTCACATACACCTGATAGTACAGGTACAGGTATAGGTAGGCATGACATTAAAGCTGGATTTATACAGGAAATAAAATAAAATTAAATAAGAAATAACATAGGAAATAAGAAAAATAAGAAAAAAAAATGTTTATTTTCTACAATGGACAAAATTGAAGAAATCAGTTATTAGAATAAGAATAGATCTAACAACCACGTTGAAATATTTAGCGTTTTATTGGTATCTATATTTTGTTATTAAAAAATGGATTTTCAAATGAACTATACCTCATGCCTAGTATTTTCGCTTTTTTATAATTAAACGTGACAACATGGCACATTTACGTCCGAATTCCTTCCGTAGACTCAGATCCGCTGGGCAAACAATATGTGCTTCCAATTTGAAAGCAGATAATATTAATTCATACTACTGTACGATTGCTCAGAAACTGAGTATCAAAAATAGAAAATCTTCTGGATGGGACGATATCTCAGTTAGGCTGTTGATGTGTTGGCGGATTCCATTATTAATTCTTTTCTTACCGGAAGTTTTTCCTCATTTTTGAAGCAATCTTGGGTAGTACCTTTGTTTAATAGGGGGGTGATAAGAATTTACCATCTTATTACCGGCCAATATCCTTACTGCCAACTCGGACTAAAATTGTAGAGTGGCTAATTAAGGTGGATGCCGGATGGTGAGCTTCCTTGATAGACATAAATTGCATTCTCTGTCTCTGTTTCAGCAGTCAAAAAACACTGATTATACCATATTTCATCTCCTGGATGAGCTGTATTAGAAGATAAATGACGAAGAAGTGGCCGCGATAGTTTTTTGTGACCTGAAAAAAGCTTTCGATTGTGTCTGTCATGAAGTACTGCTTCTAGGGGTTCAGTACTTCAGAGGGGTTGGATATCACTGTAGGAGTCCCTAGGGATCTGCTCTATTTCTAACATTAATAAAAATACGAGTGAAAACAACGAGTATCAAAACGCAAATGAACAATGAGCACTATTTTTTTGAAAAAAATTTCATGACACATTGAATGACACATAAAAAAAGGGTGTGTGTGCCTCTTGGCGGCCATTTTAATTCAAGTTTGACAGCATCTTAGATAGTTCAATGCACGGAGGATATTTGATAGGTTGTAATGAAAATGACCAGTTTGTCATTTACTGTCGCTTGGATTTGGTTCAACCATAGTCCCATTGATACATGTGTCAAGCAGACTAGATTGAGCCCTGAAAAAGAAGTTCTGAGTCCCCGGAAAACCATGGATTCGATGTATAAACCGCCAGAATTCTTAAGCATTCAAGGTAATCTAGCGGATAATTGGAAAAAATTTGACTGCTACGGATTTGGATACTAAAGACGTTAAAAAGCAAATTGCTGTATTTTTGAGCCTCATTGACGAGGAAGGATTAGATGATATACAATACAACAAATATACAACTCGTTTACTTTGACAGACGAGGAAAAGAAGTCCCTGAAGGAAATTGAGAAGAAGTTTATGGAGCACTGTGCCTCCCAGAAGAACGTTATTTATGAAAGATTTGTTTTCAATTCTATGGTACAAAAAGAGGGCCAAAGTTTTGACAGTTTTGTGACGGACCGGAAAATTCCAGTAAAAACCAACGAGTATTCTGAACACTAGAAATGGTAAAGGACCGCATAGTAATAGGAATTTCTGATAAATCTATACAGGAAAGGCTTCTTCGTGTTCTCACGAAGACCTTACTTTGCAGAAAGCTATACATTTTTGTAGGGCCACTGAGGCAAGCAAAGGCTCTGCAAGCAGAAGCTTTAGTGAGCGCTGTCAAGACTCGAAAAAAGTTGGAGAGGAATAAAGTGTCTAATAGTCTGGGAAGAAAAAAGTTTGATTATTGTGGCTATAATCATAATAAAGGAAAATGCCCTGCTTTTGGGAAAGTCTGCGGAAAATGTAATGCCAAAAATCATTTTGCTAGTGTGTGTCGGAGAAAGGAGAATGGGAAGGAGGCTTATGAAAGCTATGCTAACAAAAAAGGAAAAAGGGTAAGTGAAGTGAAAGAGGAGGACAGTTCTGGAGATGAAAGTGAGAGCAGTGAAGGCGACAATTTTAATGTAAGCTCTCTAGTGAAAAGGGTTGGTTCACCGAACAATTACTAAGTCACGATATCCCTACGCTGTAGTGCCGCCATCTAGTATACAGAACACCAATTTGAGTGCTCTCCTGCAAGCGACCCTCACTGCAGTACCGCCATCTAGTTTAGTGCGTGAAAAACTTACAAGTTTTGACACATGTCTACAACTACCAGGAGTGACAATAGACACTAATTAATTTTGATTCTCTCTTCTATCTCTCATAATGGATTTGTATCGATCGAACGACACGTTTTTCTGTTCATTAGCAATATGACTTTAGGAACCGTCCCTGTCCTTTAATTCCACACAATACATTCAACCAACACCACCTATTTATTACTGAAGAGTTTTTTTGTTAGTTAGCCAAGGTACTGAGGTCCCATTCGGGAGGCTACTCAGCTATAGTTGTTATTTTAAGCCAATATCTCTAGACTGATCTTTCAATTTGTTTGCTAGGATATTCGCTCGCCAGGGTAGGAAAGTGTTAGTAGTGCCACCGGGCACAAGTTACAATAAAAGATGGGAAAGATTTCCAACGTTTCAACAAGAACGACAAGGGTATTGCCATATTGCAGATTGATGAGAAAAAATCACCAAAAGATAACTTATCCCCCGATGAGTTAGAAGCGATATTGGAAACGATTACACACCATATTATGTTTGCGCAAGAAATCGAGTTTCGTGAAGAGAAAAATAGCTTAAAGAAATGAAAAACATACACGAGAAAACTAGGCTACAAACTTTGAATCTTAAATATTAAAGAGGCAGTTTAAAAAATGCAGTGGATAACCACCCTGTTATTCAACCAAGAAATAATCATCTCACAGAGCTGATTATACAAGATGTTCATGCAAAAATTCTCTCGCGGAGCCAATCAGGTCTCCTTAGGATGAATAAGACAAAAATTGCAAAACAAGATATAAGAAGCGTAAAATAATTGCAGAAAATGCATTAGATGGAAATAACAAACATCATGGCAACTAATGGAAGATTTCCGAAAGAAAGAGTAATGCCTTCGTCACCATTTTTAAATACAGGGATTGACTATGCTGAACCCATTCTTATTGTTTGGGCAACCAAAGGAATGGGGTACTCTCGCAACAAAGGTGGTACACATCATCAGCGGTATGACAACAGAAACATTTCTGGCAGCTCTAAGAAAATTTATTGCTTGGCGAGGTCATTATTCTAACACATTCGTGTGGGCAGCTATAACCAATTGAATGGGGAAATATAGGATTTCTTGCATTCATCAGAAATACAGAACACCGTTAGAGTAAAAATCAAACGAAAAGAAGCCATTGACGTCAGCGCTGACAAAGAAGGCAGATTTCCTTTTCTCTGGGTCCCTCCCATTTAAAGTGAGACAAACGATAACGCATGTGGCTTCTTCTCGTTTGATTTGTACTCTATCAACAAATATGATCTTTTCGTTTCGAGTAGAGTATACGCCACTCGGTCTGATATGATACACACTTCAATTCATAAAAATCCTATTTTATATGTTCCAATGTTCAGTCTTGTCGAAATTTACCACCTACAGAATCCTTTAGAACAGAACAGGGCATCCGTTGGAACAATTCAATTTAATTCAATTCAAAATAGTTTATTTCAAGATTCAAAATTCAAAAAAATTCACAATAGACTTACGACTAAACTCTAAGAAATAAACAAGGACACTGAAGCAAAGGAATTTCGCTTGTTAGTGCCGTGGTAATAAATAAAATAAATAAAATAAATAAAATAAATAAAATAAATAAAATAAATAAAATAAATAAAATAAATAAAATAAATAAAATAAATAAAATAAATAAAATAAATAAAATAAATAAAATAAATAAAACAAAAAAAAAAACAAATAAAGTAAATAAAATAAACAAAATAAATAAATTTGGTAATATAAAAAAAAAGGTAACAAAAGGTAGTTTCCAATTTGGAGAACATTACTTTGTTTCTACTTCTGGGTAAATTGTCACTTTTGGGTAAAATTGTCACTTCTGGGTATATTGTCATTTTTGGGTCATTTGTCACTATGAATTAAATTGTCATTTTTGAGCATATTAGTCATTTTTGGGTAAATTGTCACTTTTGAGAAAATATTCAACTAAAACTGTTGCCACTAAAATTTGCACTCATAAAGTTTAATTATTTGCACTCATAAAGTTTAATTAAGTTTATATAACTATTTTAAATAAATTATGCACTGTTGCTCTATTTTGCGTACAAAGCCAATTTTTTACCCTTTTTTTTTTTTTTACGGATATGCGCACTCGCAAGGAAATGTCCTATCACGCTCGAGAAGCGGCAAGTGCGCGGAAATGTCGGTGTATGTTGGTCTTGAAACGGTTCAGGTTGTAACCTGTAGGGAAAACCGTCGCAGGGAGTTTATTCCACAGCGATGCTGTTCTCCAGAGATATGAATTCTGATATAATGAGGTTCTTGGTGCCTCTAGTTTGACAGTAAATTCATGGTTACCGTCTGTTTGACGGGTTCGCCTGGTAGGCGCTACTCTCGGTGGAATCATACGTGCCAACTCTTCAGAGCATTTTCCGTGATAGTACCTGTAGAAGAGAGATAAATCGCCCACAGATCTGCGATGTTCGAGACCATCCAAGTTACGAGTAAGTGCGGGGTCATTGATCAGCTTGATAGCTCGTTTTTGCACGGTGTTCAAAAGCATTAAGGTATGTTTGGGTGCTGCACTCCATATATGTGAGCAGTACTCCATAGTTGGTCGAATCTGGGCTTTGTAGAGTGTCAGCAATTGGCTTGGTGTGTACAGATGTCTTTTACGAAATAGCACCCCCAGCTTTTGGGACGCCCTTTTAGCAATATCTGCCACGTGACTGTGCCAAGACATGTTGGTCTCTGCAGTAACCCCCAAGATGTTCAACTGACTCTGTAATGTGACAGCACTTCCAGATAGCATGATGTTTGGCTCACCGGTGCTGGTCTTTTTCGAAAACAGAGCTGCTTGGGTTTTCTGCGCGTTGAACTGTACAAGGTTTTTGTTACCCCAGTCCTCTATTATCTCCAGGTCGTTATTTATCTGCGATATTTGAGTTAGTCTAAGATGGTGGAATTCACGTGCGGAAAGACCTGTGGGTGGTATGAGTGAGGAGACTACATTGCCATCGTCTGCAAACCAACAAAGTGGATTTACTGTTTTATCTATGAGGTCTGTTTGCATTTTTTTAAATAATAAACAGCCTTTATCAAATTGAGTAGGTAGAATGAGAAACAATCGGAAAAATAATGCATAACAACCCGTTGTTGATAGAGTTGTCATTCAAGTTTTAAAAAAGTTAGTCACGATTTTTTAATTGTATAAAAATACCTACATAGATCAATCACTCAGAGCTGGGTCTATTCAATTAATAAACACTAGACGTAACATTGGTCCAAGTGTTTCCATTCAAGGATATCATCGCTGATATCCCGTAGCAGCACCGCCAAGCAGCGCAATACCGAGAAGGTACCTATTCTTCAAGGTTGCGAAAAAATTGGGCACCCCGCCCTCATCATGGTCCTTCGTATGCCGGATATGGAATGATTTAGCCAGAAAAAGAAGAAAAAATCAGTAAAAAAGTCCAGCTAAAAACCCAAGGTCAGTCCATTCCATATTTTTCTGAAAGCTTGACGCTTTTTGACAGATAAATCCGAGGAGTACGTCAAGCTGAACTAAAACCGGATTTTTCAATAATAATAATTCGTTTGCAAGCTGTTTTGCTCCCTTTGGGGCCGATAACCATATTCCTCTAAATATTACGTATACTTACATATAACTTTACCTAATTTACCTACTCATTTCGAAAAATACTTATATCATCCTGCAATTTCGCAATCCTGAAACTTGTTTTGAATCATTCTCACCTAATATTATTTTTTAGAGTGCAATTGTGCCTACTGCGAATTTATCATCTACTCTATTGTAAAGTTCGAGCCAAAAATGGACCCTCCAGTACCCAATCCGATAATTGAAGCAAAATCAGAACTTGGATTTCTTGTTTATCGTCGTGGACAAATTAAAGCCACATTAACTCGTTTTGATACTTTTTTAGGAAAAATATCTGATCAAGATCTAGGCCTTCCTGAAAATTTCACCCAAATAAATGCGCGTATCGAAAGAATACAACAATCACTGTGTGATTTTGATCGTGTACAATCACGCATTGAACATATTTGTATTCAGCATGATTTTCCTGAAAAAGCAGATCAGGATGATGAACGTGCTGAATTTGAAGAACACTTTTTCAACAGTGTTTCCAGGGGAAAATTATCGCTAAAAAGAGGTACTGACCTTATGAACTTGGTAAGTCAGCCACAATCACTCGCAATTGATAATAACAAGTTTTCGCAAGACCAAAACCCTTATAATAAATTTCCTGTCAAATTACCTCCCATATCTTTACCTGAGTTCTCTGGTTCCTATGACGAATGGACACAATTCTATGAAACATTTGATTCACTTGTTGATAGTAATCCTTCTATAACAAATGTTCAAAAGTTTTATTATCTTAAGTCTGTTTTAACAGGTGATGCTTTTCAAACCATTAGTTCTCTCACTGCCACAGATGTTAACTATAGCATTGCTTGGGACTTGTTAAAAGAAAGATACCAAAACAAAAAAGCGATTATACATACTCATGTGAAATCCATATTCACACTTATCCCAATAAAAGATGACACTCACACTAACTTACGTAAATTTTTAGATACTTTTCAAAAGCACTTCCGTTCACTTGAAAAACTAGGAGAATCTGTTGCACATTGGGATACTTTGCTTATATATTTACTGACATCAAAATTAAATTCGGTTACACGTCAGCAATGGGAAATATTTTCCAAAAATGAAGATAGTCCTTCAGTGGCTGATTTCATTAACTTTATGACTTATCATTGTAGACTGCTAGAATCCATGGACTTGAAAAATTACACTGTCAAATCTGTATCAAATAACAAAGCTCTTTCACATTTTTCATCTGTACTCAATCAATGCCCCATGTGCGACGAAAAGCACTTTGTGTATGCTTGTAAAAAATTCAATAATTTACCCATAAATGCTCGATACAATGAAGCCAAACGCATGGCATTATGCACTAATTGCTTGCGATCTGGTCATTCTGCATCGGAGTGCAAATCAACTCATAGTTGCAGAATTTGCCAAGAAAGGCACCATTCATTGCTTCATAATAATTCCAAACCCCCTTTTCAGGCCAACAAGAGTCGTCAATTTCTAGATAATTCAGGCAACCAACTACCCACTTCTTCACACTCAAAATTGCATGGATATTCTAATCCAACCCATATGCAACCCAATTCAACCCATATGCAACCCAATTCAAACTATAAGCAACCCTGTGTTTCAGCCCATACGCTTTCTGATTCTAGGCAGGGCATGAAAAATTCTCATAATAATTATTATTATGCCCTTAACAATAAGACGGCTCCTTCGCCAGTTTGTCAAGGATATAGTAATTTGAATTCTTCATTAATCAATCCAGAACCTCAACCAAGTATCAATACACCAAGTATTGTTGATAATCAAAATACACAACAACGCAGTAGCCACACTTTGGCATCATCTTCAGTCCAAATTGATAATATTCAACCATGCAATCAAGATGCAAATACTAGCTATAACTTGTCCTGCGCAAATTTTAATAAACCCAATCAGTATGTTTTATTAGCTACAGCTATGGTTTATGTATATGACAGAAATCAGATGCCTATTTTATGTAAAGCTCTTTTGGATGGAGGTTCTCAATCCAATTTCATTTCGCTTAATTTATTCAATAAATTAGGGCTCGATTCCGAAAAAATCAATATTCCAATATGCGGAATTAATCAAAAAACAAGCTTCATAACTAAACGTATTACCCTTAATGCTACATCCATTCACAAACAATATAATTTTAAAATGTCTTCTCTTGTTATTGAAAAAATAATCGAGCCTCTTCCTCAACGACGCGTTGATATTACTTCAATCAATATACCTGTAGATATTCAACTTGCTGATCCAAATTTTAACGAACCTTCAGACATTGATTTACTCCTAGGAGCTGGTCTATTTTATGAGATATTATGCTCAGGACAAATCAGACAAGGGAAAAATAATCCTATTTTTCAACAAACTAAACTTGGTTGGATAATTTCCGGTCCTATCCAATTGTTAAACCCAAATCACGATCATATTAATTGTTGTTTTAACCAGTTGATAACCAATAACGATTTATATGAGAAACTGGAAACTTTTTGGAAAATTGAAGAGCTCCCAGAAAATCCAAAAATTAAACTTTCTATAGAAGAACTTGAATGCGAATCAAATTTCCAAGAAACCCATGTCCGTCTACCGTCAGGCAGATTTCAAGTTGATCTGCCATTAAAGCAAAATTTTAATAAATTGGGAAATTCTAGCGAATTAGCCAAAAAGCGATTTTTAGCCATAGAGAGAAAGTTTGATAGAAATAGCGATTTTAAGATGGCTTATTCCGATTTCATTCATGAATACATTAATCTAGGTCATATGTCAAAAGTGGATCCCCACAAAGTACCTATTTACCCAGTTTTCTATCTCCCTCACCATGCTGTCGAAAAGGCTGATAGCCTAACGACAAAGCTAAGGGTTGTGTTTGACGCTTCTGCGAAATCATCATCTGGTTTATCGCTAAATGACGTACTCAAAGTCGGCCCTACAATTCAAAATGACCTTTTTTATATTCTCATACGTTTTCGACGACACAATTTCGCGCTCACAGGCGATATTGCCAAAATGTACCGTCAAGTACTCATAAATCCTTTTCAAAGGAGTCTGCAGCGGATAGTTTGGCGAGATAACAGGGAAGACGAGCTTAGTCATTTCGAGTTAAGTACTATAACATATGGCACATCCAGTGCTGCTTTTCTTTCAACTAGATGTCTAAAACAAATTACAACTGAATGCACTTCACAATTTCCCATAGAAAGTCAAATAATCTGCAATGACTGTTATGTTGATGACGTAATAACAGGCGCTAATTCTATCGATGAGCTTATAGTCATAAGACAGAACTTATCGTCCATCTTCAAGGATTACGGGTTTGAACTCAGAAAATTTGCTTCAAATAATCCTAATGTTTTATCAGGGCTATCTAATGACAATTCCACTGAATATGTAATAAACGATTCTCAATCAACCAAAATTTTAGGAATTTCTTGGAATTCAGAAAGTGATAATTTTATTTACAGCTCCAAAAACATATCCACAGAACAACCTGTTACAAAACGTTTTATACTCTCTACTATTTCTCAGATTTTTGATCCACTGGGTCTTCTGGGTCCAATAGTTGTTCAAGTAAAAATATTGCTTCAAAAGCTGTGGCTTTTGAAGATCGCCTGGGATGAACCCATACCTAATGATCTTTGTCGAGTTTGGATTCATTTTGTCCAGCAATTATCTGATGTGATTTCTTTGAAAATATCCAGACAAGTTACTTCAAAAAATCCAAAAAACATCCAAATACACGGATTCTGCGATTCTTCTATTAATGCCTATGGCGCATGCATTTATATAAGATGTGAGGATTTTCATGATAGTATAACTGTCAACTTACTTTCAGCAAAATCTCGTGTAGCCCCCCTTAAAGTGATATCTCTGCCTCGACTCGAATTATGTGGCGCATTATTGTTAACCAAATTAATTAAAAACATTTGTGCTATTTTGGACTTACCAATTAATCAAATTTTTTATTGGACGGATTCAACAATAGTGCTTTCTTGGCTTTGTTTGGAGCCTCGTTATTTAAAAACCTTTGTGGGCAATAGGATATCAGAAATCCAATCACTTTCTGACATCAACAATTGGCACCATATTAAATCTTCCCACAACCCCGCTGATTTGATTTCCAGAGGTATTAATCCTCCCGAATTAAGAGTCAATAAACTATGGTGGCACGGCCCTGAATTCCTATCAAAATATTCTGAAGCGTGGCCTTCGAAAACTCACATTTCTAACTGGGCTCGTCAATGTAACGTATCCGAAATGCCGGAAGTTAATCCCAAATCTGTTATGTCATTCCTTGCAGGAAATCATTCAAATGATTTTGATGAAATATTTTATAAATTTTCTAGCTATAATAAACTTTTGCATGTAATAGCGTACTGTTTGAGATTTTCGAAAAATAGCCGGTCTTTTACAAAACAACGAGCCGTCGGACCGCTGTGTCAAACCGAAATATCTGCCAGTCTAAAATCTATTGTAAAATTAGTACAAGCGAAAGCATTTCCTGAAGATATTTATAATCTAAAATTCCGTAACTCTATAAAGGAAAACAGTAATTTAAGTTCATTAAACCCTTTTATTGACGACTTTGGCATTTTGCGAGTCGGAGGGCGTTTGAAAAATGCACAATTGAGTTTCGAACAGAAACATCCCATATTACTTCCTCATAACCATCCATTAACAAAATTGATCATTACTTATGACCACAATAGAAACTTGCACTCTGGAACCCATGCCACACTATCATTTGTTCGACAACAATTCTGGCCTTTAAATGGAAAATCCTTGGTAAAAAGGGTCATCAGGTCTTGTATTCCCTGCTTCAAGGCCAATCCCAAATCAATAATTGCACAAATGGGAGATTTACCAAGCTCAAGGGTCACTCCATTTCATCCCTTTTTCAACACTGGTGTAGATTACGCCGGTCCATTTTTGCTTAAAGATTCCAAGTTCAGAAATAAAAAAATTCTTAAATGCTATTTATGCATTTTTGTTTGTTTATCAACCAAGGCAATTCACTTAGAATTAGCTACTGAACTTAGTACTGCTTCTTTTATTTCTGCTTTAAAACGATTTACCGCTCGACGTGGTTTATGTCACAATCTCCATTCTGATAATGGCTCGAATTTTATAGGAGCAAAAAATGAGTTTGCTGCAATTTATGCTGTTCTTAAAGATAGCAAGTTTCAGGACTTTCTTATTCAGAATACAATTCAATGGCATTTTATACCTGCGCGATCACCCCATTTTGGAGGAATATGGGAATCGGCTGTAAGGTCTACCAAGCAGCATCTAAAGCGAATCCTCAATGACGTTCCGCTCACCTTCGAAGAATTTTATACACTCCTGGTTCAAGTGGAATCGGTTTTAAATTCTCGACCATTAACCCCACTGACTGATGATCCCAATGATTTAGAAGTACTCACTCCGGGTCATTTTTTAATTGGCCGTCCGATAAATGCTGTACCCGAATTAGACATTTCCCAAGTACCCATGAATCACTTATCCAGATATGCGCATGTTCAAAAAATGACGCAAAGTTTCTGGACACGGTGGTCAACAGACTATCTACACACATTGCACCAGCGGAACAAATGGAAGTTTCATCAACATCAAAATGACCTGCTAGGTTCTCTAGTGCTCCTAAAAGAAGATGGTCTGCCTTCATTGCAATGGCATCGAGGGCGTATAGTGGACCTTCATCCAGGTAGTGACGGTGTGGTGAGAGTAGTTAGTGTTCTAACAAAAAACGGCGTCACTAAACGAGCCATTGTGAAAATATGTTTACTTCCGAAGGACGATTTAAATGATTGATTTTCTTGTTTTTTAATTATCTTTTTACCATTTATATTTTTATATACAACTCAATTTACCCAGTATCTGCAAATTTTATAATTAACTTTTCCCGTTTTATTGTATACCTATCTTTAATGTTAATGATATTGAAAGCATTCAGTTGGATACTTTCAAGGGCGGCGGTATGTTTGCATTTTTTTAAATAATAAACAGCCTTTATCAAATTGAGTAGGTAGAATGAGAAACAATCGGAAAAATAATGCATAACAACCCGTTGTTGATAGAGTTGTCATTCAAGTTTTAAAAAAGTTAGTCACGATTTTTTAATTGTATAAAAATACCTACATAGATCAATCACTCAGAGCTGGGTCTATTCAATTAATAAACACTAGACGTAACATTGGTCCAAGTGTTTCCATTCAAGGATATCATCGCTGATATCCCGTAGCAGCACCGCCAAGCAGCGCAATACCGAGAAGGTACCTATTCTTCAAGGTTGCGAAAAAATTGGGCACCCCGCCCTCAAGGTCATTTATGTAAATCAGAAAAAGAGTTGGCGAAAGGATTGCTCCCTGTGGCACACCAGCATTTATTTGGTAAGAGTTGGAGTTCTGGCCATCCAGTGCAACATAAATGGATCTGTCCTTTAGGTAACTTTCAAACCAAGTGCAAAGTTTCGGCGATAATCCCATTACTTTGAGCTTGTTGAGCAGATTTTCATGCCAAACTTTGTCGAATGCTTTAGATATATCTAAGGCAATTGTTCTTGTTTCACCCCGCAACTCAATCGCTTTTTGCCATAAGTGAGTGACGTATGTAAGTAAATCGCCAGTTGACCTATATTTTCGAAATCCGTATTGCTTATCGTTGATAATTTTGTACTTTTCCAAGTACTTGGTTAGGTGATTGTTCACAACTCTTTCCATTACTTTTGATATCACCGGAAGTAGAGCAATTGGTCTATAGTTTAACGGATCTGTCTTTTTTCCTTTCTTTGGAATGGGTTGTACTGCGGCAGACTTCCATGATGATGGATATACTCCTTGCCTGTAAGACAAATTGAATAATTTTGCGAAAGTTGGGGTGAGTTCGTTGGCGCAATTTTTGAGTACTATTGCGGGAATGCCATCCGGACCCATTGCTTTGTTTGTATCTAGCTTTTTAAGGGTTTTTCGTATTTCTCTGTGACAAAAGGGTACCTCTGGCATACTATGGGAAACCCTTTCAATGAACGGTGGAGTTTTTCCGGTTGGCACTGTTAGGTTGGAGTTGGAGGAAAACATTTGGGCCAGGCTTTTTCCTCTGATGTTGTGGCTAAGTGATTATTTTTATATGTAAGTGGTGGTATGGATGACTTGATGAAGTTAGATCCAACAGCTTTTGCAAGAGACCAAAAAGACCTAGAACTACTTGGACAATTCAGCAACCTGTTTTTTATTCTTTGATTGTATGTTTCTTTAGCGGAGTCAATAGTAATTTTGCAACTATTTCTGGCTTCTATAAATTCTGTGTGGTTTTGAGCGGTTTGTTGTCGTTTCCAAAGGTTATATGCTCTGTGTTTTTTCTTTACAGCCGTTTGACACTGGCTGTTGAACCAAGGTTTTGCATTAGCTCTACGTTTAGTTGTATGTGGGATATATGCGTCCATTCCAGATAAGATTACTTGTGTTATTTTATTACAGCAAATAGTGGGATCAGCTGTTTTAAAGCAAACCTCTTGCCATGGAAAATCCAGGTAATACTGTTTTAGGTCATTCCATTTTGCCGATTTATAGTGCCACATTTTACGAGGAAGTGGTTGTAGGCTTGGTGGGATGAGCATTTCGCACTTTGTTATTATAAGTTTATGATCGGACGAACCAAGTGGAGCATCTACTTGAATTGTGTACGAGTCAGGATTTGTGGTTAGGAACAAGTCTAAAAGCGCTGCAAATTCGCCCCTTTCTGAGATACGGGTAGGTTCATCGACAAGCTGCGTTAGACCACAACTTATGGCAAAAGTTTCTGCTTCTCTGCCTTCGTTATCTGTTTTGTTGTGGTGTTTCAGCCAGGGTATATTGTGGACGTTGAAATCGCCTAAAAAGACAATTTCCGCCTGTGGATAGTTTGACTGTATACTATCACAGCTTTCGGATAATGTCGCGAAAAAGTTTTGGTAATCGGTGTTACTTGGCGGTCGGTAGAGGCAGCAGATAAACTTGGTCGATGACTTTGAGGTGAATTTTAGCCATATGATATCAAGGTTCGCTGGTTCTAGCTTCTCCTCTCGATGACATGAAAGGTCATTTTTAATGTACACACAGATCCCAAAATTATGTCGAAATTGGTGGTGTAGGTCATAGCCGGGATAAAACCCCTTAGTTTAAAACACTTTTTATATATTACCGCTTTTAGGTGATTTGGTAGAAAATTGTAAAATTTAGGAGCTAAAAATATAAAAAAGATCTGTGATAAATTTCTTTTTTGCTTGGCGGCACCACTACAAACCCATCTCGTTGCCTTGTGTTGTGTCCGTGTGTTTAAGTTTCTAATTTTATTTTTTGACGGTTTATACACATTAGCAGCTGTTGAAAGTAAAGTTGTCTAATATCGCGTAATTTTGCTTCCGTGTATAAGAGGTCACTAGAGTAGCTTCGATTTTTGTTGTATATGACTTTTATGACCCATTTTTGAATTAATTCCAAATCATTCAAGTATATGTCCCTCACTGCCCCCCAGCCCACAATACCATAACTTATGTGAGACTGAAACAATGCAAAATACACTTGTTTCAGGTGCTTTATATCAAGATAAGTTTTAAGAAAATAAAATCTTGTAACTAGGTGTCTTATTTTATTCGCTAAGTGATGTATATGTTTGTCCCATCTTAAGTGATAGTCTATTGTAATTCCCAAATATTTAATGTCATAAACTTTTGAAATTACTAAATTTTTCTCAACATTAAGCTCATCAAAACTTGGTAAATTGTTGACATAGGATGTAAAAGGTACAAATTTAGTCTTATTTTTATTTAAGGTAAGTTTATTTTCTTGGAACCATTTATTTATAGTTAATAGATCTGCCTCCACTTTGTTTTTTAACGATTTCCAGTTGCATGCCGTGTAAAATATGACTGTATCGTCAGCAAAACTGATGATTTTCCCTTGACTGTTTAGTTGGAGTATATTATTGATATATATAGTGAATAAGACCGGTCCAAGAACCGTCCCCTGTGGTACGCCACAGGTTACAGCTCTGAGATCGCTCTTTGTATCCTCTATTGCAACATATTGCTGTCTGTCGGTCATATAGTTTTTTAGTAGATTGAGGACTCCACCCCTAAAGCCACAGCGTTCAAGCTTTTCTATCAGTTTTTTATGGCAGACGGTGTCGAACGCCTTTGTTAAGTCGATAAACACGCCAAGAGAAGGTTTTTTTTCATCCATGGATTTATATATGTTGGATGTGAGAGACAAAATCGCATCTTCTGTTGACTTTCCTGGTCTAAATCCAAACTGTTGTTCTGATAGGATATTGTGTTTATTTAGGAAGCTTGACAGTCGAAACTTAATAATTTTTTCAAAATTTTTTGAAATACTAGACAATAATGAAATTGGTCTGTAATTGTTTATGTCAGTTTCTGATCCTTGTTTAAAAAGTGGTCTTATTTCGCCGATTTTTAAAATGTTAGGGAATGTGCCCGTATTGAAACAAAAGTTAATCAAGTATGCTATTATAGGTGTGATCTCACCTGATATAGTTCTTAAAGTTTCTGATTTGATAAACTCATGTCCAGGTGCTTTATTAGGTTTTAAGCTATGAATAGTTTTTAGTACTTCCGCGGTAGTGGTTTCTCTGAAATAAAATAGACTATGTGTCGACCAGTTGTTGTTTTCTTGAAAATTTTTTGGCTTTTGTGCCTAAATTAATGTAAAATTACCTTATCAAAATTAATCCATTGTTTTGCAAATTTTCTATATCAAGGACAATTTTTCTATTAACTGTTTCTTCCTTCATAATCAAAAATCTTAATAATCCTAGATCCTTTGACTATAAAATCAAATTTTATTAACTATTTACATATTTTCTGAAGGTATATAATTTCTAGCTTGGAATCAGCTGGGTGAGTAAACAAGTTGTTTTGAGATCGATGATCTTTCCGGTTAATAATTTTACCGGTTCAATTTTGGTTAAATTCGTTTGAAAGCGCCTCGCCGTAAAGTATTTATGGGTGCGCCATCTAGCTAGTTAAAGGCTTATCTCTTATAATTTTGGTATTTTTCTGTAATTGCTTCCGTTTCACAAGTTTGCAATTTCAATACTGAGGGCACTAAAATCTTTAGTATTGATATCTTGGCTATCGACTTTTGATCGATAACAGTTTCACTTAAATTAATTTTTATTCATTATTGTTACTAATTGTTGCTACATTACATTTAGTTTTGTCCTATTTGTTAATATCTAGAGTTGGTAATGGTTTTTGGCACGTTTTAACTCCTTCCACAGCTCTTTGGCAAAACATTTTATTTCCAGAATCAGTATCGATTGTCATATTTTCGCTCTATTCCTGGCCAAAATTTTATACATTTCAATGTCAAGTACATCATTTTGCTATAGGAGGTGACTTGCAGGTTTATTGCAAGAAAGGTGTTCTTTTTACATCCAGGTTTCAATTGGAAAAGAGATCAGGGTTAAATAAGTAGTTACCTTTGCCTTTAAGTCTACCCTTTGGGGATTTGGACCCTGCATCTCACAAGTATTAAGTTACAGTGGTTATCTGTTGCGTTTTTGCCTTTGAATCTGTAACTTAAATCGTCGTTTGTACGGATTTTGAACCAATTGTGCCTGGAAGTGGAAGCCATTTCGGTACCGTAGACCTGAGTACCATTATCTTGCCAGAAAACCCTGTGGGACAGGTTTTTTTTTTCTATCTGAGGTTTTCTCTCCGTCTGAGAGTTAAGTACGTTACGGTCCCATTTACCCCACCGAACTGCTGCTTGGTAGAAATTCAAGCCCATCAATTGGATTCCACCAGTAACCGGTCTCTCAAAGCCAATCCTTGAGACCTACTCAAATCATCAAGTTCTGAGTGAGAACCAAGAAGTCAGCAGCTGTTTTGTGGTATCGTAACTTAACAATTAATTGATTATAATTATTACCTTTTACCTTTTACCGTTCATTCTCTTACCTTTTTTTATATATTTAAATTTGTACCTTTAGTTACCTAATTTTTGTGTTGATAATATTTGTCAGGTTGTCAATTGATCAACAACGTATCAACGAACTTATCGAATGTAATACCACAAGAGGTTTCAGGATTACCGGATAATACTTTTACCTGTCACGAAACGCGTTACGCAGCAACACCACGACTCCGAAGGAGGAGTGGTGTTGCTGGTAACGCGTTGAGTGACACTTAAAAGTATTAGGTAATCCTGAAACATCGAGTGGTATTCAAAAGGTTATACAACGAACTAAACTTTAATTCTTTATTAATTAAAAATTTCATGAATCAAAAATTTAAATTTTTTGTCAAAAAATGTCAAAACACCAGTTACCGTGCAAAAGGATTATCACTTTTTAAGCCTCTCGTGTCATATGGTAAGGATTATCACTTATTAATCCTCTCGTGTCATATGGGAATAATGTACAGTGAGTTGTATAATCTATTGAATTTTTCTCAAGCCAGTTGACTTAAATTCCATTTTCAATTAACGTTAATTTCATTTATAATTAACTTAATTGCAGTTTTCATAACCTCATTGTCCTTATCTGAACTGCAAAAACTAGATTCAAACCCAATATTTAGATTTAATAGGTGGTTATAATCAGTCAAATTCTAGCAATAAACTGTTACATAATTCTATAACAATTTAATTGAAGGTGTAAACCAGAGTGATCACAAAGGGTACCAATATTGCATTTATATGATATATTGGATTATTGACACTGATTTATTTTATATTGACTTGAACCCGGAATGCTCTTGTAATTTTTAACTAATGCCTAACTAACTTTTTTTTTCGGATTGAAGTCAATAGTTACTAATATCTAGGTTGGGTTATTGATTTATTACAGGATTTAACCGTTATTTAACTGAAGTGCTTATTATGAAAATTTGCGTTTAATTGAGGTATTACTTTATTGCTTATGCATTTAATTCATATTGTTCAACTGATTTGAGTTTGGTATTGAACTACAGTTTTTTTAATTTCAACTAGTTATCAATACGTAGGCCGATAACAAGTTTTTAAAAAACAATTTATTCACTAAATTACAATAGAGAAATACTTTCGCGTTACGCGTTACAAAGTTTCAAATAAGAAATATAATTACAATTCAACTGACTGACTCTTCTAGGCGGGCAGCGATATTTATAATAAAGAAAAGCGAATTAAGCAGTTTATATGAATGGTCAGCAAATAGAGCTGACATTACTCCTCCCTTCTTAAGATACAACTTCATGCTAAGCGAGGAAGTTGGATTGGTCGGGCTTCTTCTTCGGGGTGGTTGTCCCCTCTTCGTTTCTTCAGCTACGGTGCTAGTTTCTTATAGCCAAGAACAGCACACCCAGCACTAAACGTCAAACGGTTTTCTACAATCTCATTAGCTAGTTGGTGGAGATTGTCCAGTTTTATGGTTTTCAAGTGTGTACCTAAATTCAGGGAATGCATTAATTCAGGTACATTTGGAAAGTCAGGAAATAGTATAGGTTGTGCATCTGATTTCAGAGGCTTCTTTTCGTTGATAATCAGTCTCGAAGAGATAGTTATTTGGCAACTGGTTGGTATACGAACTAGAAAGGTTCCAATAACTTTTCTGATTTCTTCTTGTCCAAAGCACTTGAGTTTTATAGGTACTTTAGCCGGAAGTACAAATACCCATTGATTGGATTTGTCCAATCGATTGATTATTGGTTGTGTGATTTTGACTTCAGTTGGCTTGCAAGTAGAAGTGTCTTTTTCGGAGTTCAGTAGCTTTACTTCACATGGACTGCTGTCTTGAAGTTCGTGGAGTTCTTCTTTTTCGCATAGGCGGAATTCAGGAAGGATTTCCTGGCATTCTTGGCCATAATGTGCGTAGTGCAATCCGTTTTTTAGAAGATATTTATTTTGTGGAAGGACTACCTTAAACTGACTCTGACTTTTGATTGGTATTGAATATAGGTGGAAATAATCGAAAGATTCAGGATACATTATAGGTATATGGACCAAATAGGTTATTTTATTGTTAAGAACAAATGATTCTAATTTGATGATTTTTTCATACAAAAGAATGTTCTCAACATTAACTGTTAAAGTTCATTACTTAGTTGTTTTTGTAATTTGATTAGTTCTGTACAGAGATCTTCAGTTCTCATTATGCTAGGATGCATAATTTTTAACTTGGAAAAAGTTAAAGAGTTTTCAACATCCTGTAATATTGAATCTATTATTTCATAGACATTAATAATTTGATTAATAATGTCTTTAATATAAAGAGAATTTTCCCTATAAGCAGATTTCTCTACTATGTGTGCGATTTGATTGATTTTTGATTCTAAGAGTTTCTCATTATAATTTATTTGTTTTATCGTCGTATTGAATTTTTCAATAACATTTAAAGAAAGTGAGTTTTGTTTTAAAATATTTGCTTGCAAATTCTTTTGATTTCCTTGCAATTCCCTTATAAGATTTTCATAACGTTCGCCATCGTCAGCGTCGAGGTTTCCGGTTACGGATTTGAAAATTGACCCTAGGCCGTTAATCAAGCCTCTTTTTGTTCTTTGTGGCTGGGGAATTATTTCTTTAATTTTGTTATCTACTCTAATTTGTATTAGTTGAATTAATTTGATATAATTACTAATATCTTCAGAATACTCTTTGTGTCCCTTAAGCATGTTAGTGATATTATTGGATTTAGAGTGTAGTTTGTTAATTTCGATTAGTATGGGATTTAGGTCATAGTAGTGTATTAATGTGTAAGTGTAGTCTCTAATTTTTGCATTTCCAAGTTTCACTGGGATAATTCCAGGATTATCGTCCAATTTTCTTATGGAGATTTGCTCTTGGTTTCCTAATGCGTGGGTTATAAAGCTGAAATAAAGATTAGTAAGCGTAAGCATAAGGTTATTATATTCATATTTATTAGTACCAATATTATTATACTTATTACCTATTTATTAAAATTAACTTAAGTATCGAAACTATATTTGTTTCTTAGAGGACGTTTAATATTGTCCATATGCACTTTGCTTAGAGTGTCCGTTGTTATTGTTTTCCGTGTGGGGTCAACGGTCTCTATTTGTGTGGCTGGTCGAAATTTGTCTCCTAGTTTTTGGCGTGTATGTTTCTTTACATATATTTTCTGTTCTGGTCTAAATAATGTTGGCTTATCACGATTTTCATTGATTTTGCCAATTATTTTATTTTTTGTATCCATAAGACGCTCATTTATGTTAGAATACAAAAGTTTTGTTTTATTTTTGTGCTCGTTGACGTAATCTGTAATTAGGAGTTGATCTAACTTAAGATCGAATGGGTCATTGGGACTTATGTGTCCTGTGATTATGTCAATGGGCTTGTGTTTGGTTACAGAGTGGATCGTATGATTGTATGCTAAGATTGCATATTTAATTTTTTGGGTAATTGGGGTTTTTAGGAATCCCTGATTGTTGAAAATTCTTATGTGTTCAGATAAGGTTGAATGGAGTCTCTCTATTACGCCATTAGATTGGGGATGTTCAGGAGAACAAAAATGTATTTTTACTTTGTGAAGTTGAAGTAGTTCAGTAAGAACAGTATTTTTGAACTCGGTTCCATTGTCGGTGATTATCTTTGATGGAATGCCATGATGTGAGAAGAAGGATATGAGATTATCACATATTTCGGTAGCGGATAAAGATGTAAGGGCATAAGCTTGGGCATATTTAGAAAAACTGTCTATTATAGTAAGAAATTTAACCTTATCGAGAGTATATGTATCAAGGTGGATGATCTCAAATGGTTTTGTTGCAGAAGGCGTGATGTTCATTTCCATATTTATTGGGTGACGTTCATATTTGCTACGTTGGCAAATTTCACATTCATCGATAAATGATTGAATGGATTCTTTCAGGTTGGGCCAATAATATTTTTCTTTAATTCGTCGCTCGGTTTCTTCGATTCCTCGGTGATTTGTCTTGCTCTCATGGTAATTTAGAATTACCTCTGCTATTTCTGTTTTGTTGACTACATCAATTAATTTTATCAAGCATCTTTTAAATTTAATTGAAGGCCATTTAAAGTTTTTCCTTATTATTTCGCAGAAAGGTTCGTAAGTATCTGGATTTTCGAAATAAATGGAATATAGCTTTTCGGGAACTACATTTTCTTTCACAAATTGCATGACGTCATTCTCAAAATTATTTTCCGATAATTGGACTAGAAATCTTCTTTTCTTCTCGAATAATATCAAGCGTTTTGTTTTTGCAGGTGAATGCAAAACGCTCGTAATAATTACTTGATTAGCCCCGTAATTAACTGCTGATTCTATAATAGGGACTCCTACTATAGGATCTTGTTCGTTATTTGTATGTATGGTTTAATTGTTGTCTTCATTTGTTGGTGGGTCAAGGTCGGGTTGTGCCATTGTTGAAATTAGGTCTAAGTTATCTTCGTTGGCATTTATTTTTTCGTTGTTCGTGTTCGACGATGAGGTGCCTTCTTGTTCAAGTTGCTTATTAAATTCTTCGATGTATGAGACTAAACTTGAGATGTTGGCGGCGTCTTTTGTGTGTAACTCAATGCGACTTAGCGCGTCAGCATTTGTGTTAAGTTTTCCTTTCTTATATGTTATTTGGTAGTCGAATTCTTGTAATTTTATTCGCCATCGTACTAATTTTGAAGTGGGATCTTTATAGTTAAACAGCCATTGTAAGGGTTTATGGTCTGTTATGATGTTAAACTTTCGTCCATACAGGTATGGCCTAAAATATTTTGTCGCCCACACTAGGCACAAACATTCCTTCTCAATGGTAGAGTAGTTTTGTTCCGAGTCGTCCAATGTACGAGATGCGTATGCTATTGGCAGGTCCTGACCAATGGGCCCTTGCGACAATACTGCGCCTAGCGCTACGTTGCTAGCGTCACAGGTCAAATTAAAAGTTTTAGAAAAGTCCGGGTATTGTAGTATCGGTTCATTTGTCAATAGTTTTTTACATTTTTCGAAACAGTCAAGGAACTCTGGGTTATGTTCAATCTTGGCTCCCTTTTTCAAACATTTGGTTAGTGGTTTTGTTAATTTTGCAAAATTGTTTATGAAGCGTCGATAATAACCTAATAGTCCAAGAAATCCTTTTATTTGCTTCGTTGTTTTTGGTATGGGATATTTTTTGATTGCGTTGACTTTATCTGGGTTAGGACGTACTCCTTCAGGTGTTATAATGTGTCCTAAGTAGGCTACTTCGTGCCTTAGAAACTCGCTCTTATCTAATTGGATCTTAAAATTAGTTTCTCTCAATCTTTGGAATACGGTTTCTAATCGCTCCAAGTGTTCCTGTAATGATGACGAGAAGACTATAATGTCATCAAGGTAAGCTAGGCACTTCTCGTTTTGGATTCCTCGTAGGATGCCATCCATGACCCTCTGGAATGTGGCGGGGGCATTGGATAAACCGAAGGGCATTCTGAGAAACTCGAAATGGCCATTTTCTGTACTAAATGCCGTTTTTTCAATGTCTTTTTCATTCATTTGAATTTGATGGAACCCACTAGCCAAATCTAAGGTTATGAAATATTGACACTTTCCTAGTTTATCCAGAAGGTCCGTGATGTTAGGAAGAGGGTATCTATCTGGCATGGTCTTTGCATTGACGCCTCTGAAGTCAATAACGAATCTCCATTTCTGCTTCCCAGAAGCATCTGCCTTTTTTGGGACTACCCAAATAGGTGCAGACCAAGGAGAATTGCTTGGGCGTATAATATTCTGGTCCAGCATTTTCCTTATTTGTGATTCAACCTCTTGCTTATGAATGAATGGGTACCTATATGTTTTTGTATATACAGGCTGTTCATCTGTTGTTTTTATAGAGTGTTTTATTTCGCTCGTGAATGTCAATGGCATATTTTCCTGGTAAAATATGTCCAAATATTTTCTACATAATTCAATTATTTTGGCTCTCTCTTCTGAATTAAGGTGATCTGTGCGAATTCCAGTATAGTCAAAAATATCAGTTTCGTAATTTGATGCCACAAAATTATTTAGATCAATTCTACTCTATTAAATGGTTCCACTTCAATTGGTCGTGAAAGATCTAATATAATTGGCTGACATGTATTGTTCAAGATTGTCGTTAAAGCGTATCCATTTTTTGCAATGCTTAGGGAGTTCGGAATCTCGCAATTATGCATTTTCTAATATGGAATTATAACTTCGCCATCATGTATGCTGGTTTTAATTTTCACAAGCTGTTCGGTACGTGGTGAGAGAGTGATATTATATACTTAGTTTATGTTCGTTCTTTGGAATTGTAACTTGATTTTTGCAAATGGAGTTACTAAGAATCCTGTTTCATAGTTTATGCTAGCTTGTAACATTTTTAGATTATCAAGTCCTATAAGGCCGTCAAAGATGTTATGAAATTTAAATAAATAAAATTTCAAAGGTTTCCTATTAGGTAGATTAAAAATTTTTGAAGCGGGAATTTGAGCACTGTATTGATGTGCTGATTGTTGGAAAACAGTTGAAACGATGAATGGCTCATAGCTTATGTGATTTGGAAAGAATTTTTGAGCTAAGTCGGGGTCTATGAACGACTTGGTGGAGCCACTATCTATGAGAAATTTGAGATTGCATTCAGGAAAGACGATATAGGAGAGCTCACTTGCGTTGACGTTATTGAATGAAATTATTTCAGGTGATTCTAGGGTGCAGGGTTGGTTGACTGAATTTCCTGAAAATTTGATTGTTCCGAAGAACCTGCTGTGTCGTATTCTACGAGTTCAGTGGTTTGGAATTCATTATTTGAATCGTTATAATTATCGGAATAATTGTAACTTTGTTGAGGGTCGACTTCGGTCTCATAATAATATGATTCTTGATCATTTTCGGTGTAAGAAAGGTCAGTGACGTTCGTCGTATTTGTATTATATAGTTCTTCTGAAATAAAGTTACGTGGTTGCGTAACTTGGAAATAATTATTACCAGAAGTTTGTGGTGCATTGGTAGCAGAATAGGTTTGTCTTGTCGTTGTAGACATTGGGGTAGGTCTAGAAAAATGCTCACCATTCACCACTAGTTGGTTTTTATTAATTTTAGCTGTAAGTTGCTTGCTTTTGGCTATTTTACAGTATTTATACAAAACTTTTTGGTCCTCTTGCTGTTTTGGAGTTAGATCATTCGTGATGCTAATTCCGGTGCCTTTGAGCTTACTTACATTTTTTAGAATAAGTTCCTTCTGCATAAATCGGACAAACCTTACAATAATAGGCCTCGAAGTTTTTTTATTTTTTCTTCCAATCCTGTACAAATTATCAATATCTTGGGGTTGGATATTAATAGACAAGGTCTCAGTGAGTAATTTCAGAATCCGTTCCTCCAGTAAGTCCTCAGTCTCTTCCCTCACCCCAAATATAACTATTTGGTTCTTTTTGGCCGACTCTTCCAGATATTTTAATTTTCTGTTTAGGTTAGAGTTTTCGCTTTCTAGCTCACAAACCTTACCTTCCAAATCCTGTAATTTGACTTGATAATAACTTAGATCTTTTTTAATAGACTGGATATCAGTTTGTATAGTACTGTTTTGTTGCTTCCCAGATAACACAATGTGCGTCAATGTGATCGAAAAGTTCCGGCCGACTTTAGAGAAAATAGTATTTCAATGGTAATGCTTTGGAAGTATGTTAACAGTGTGTATAATAAAACAAACCAAATCAAAGTAAACTAGCAGCATCGAATAAATGCTCCTATTTCAACTTTTAAATTGAATGATTTGTAATGTGCAGGAAAACCACTGCAAAACCGCATAATTTTAGTGTGCGAATTAGCGGTACGCTAACAGCACTCCCTGAACACTTACCAAGGTACCAAAAGAGTAGAGTCTGCCCTGAGTGCTCTACCTGCGCTGCCTGAGAGCCTGCAGTCGGC
Source organism: Ceutorhynchus assimilis (assembly GCA_917834065.1). NCBI lineage: Eukaryota > Metazoa > Arthropoda > Insecta > Coleoptera > Curculionidae > Ceutorhynchus > Ceutorhynchus assimilis. Next base: position 16,026,747 of record OU892289.1, read on the forward strand.
AGTGATTGATTACAGGTTTAGAGATACTCCGATCGTGCAGGTGGTGCACCACAGAGATGCAACCCCCACCACACATATCAAATGTGGGAAGGAAAGGGATAAAAAAGCGTCAAGAAGGCAAGAAGAAGCAAGGAAACCTGAGCCGAAGCTGCCGGCTGCCGCCATTTTTAATTTTTGCATTTTTGGGCATTTAGTTTCGTACGTGTTTGGGTTCTGTACGTATTTTCGGTTTCACTGGAATAATGAGTTCCAAAGGGTAAGTGAGTATCAAATATTAGTTGTGGGTTAATCCAAACTATTTCGTTCTGCGCTGTATGTGGTGCTTGTAGGTGGTAATGCATGCGTGGTGGGTGTGTTTGTGTTTTCACTGTTTATTTAAGTAACGAAATTCTGCAAAATCGTTTAATTTTTTTAGGGCCTATTCGACAAGATATTATTGCAAAATAAGTTCACTTTATTAGATGAACCTTTTTCCCTATAGGTACCTGACGAAGCTGCCAAATTTGAAATCTGTCATTTCAAATTTTCCATCCCCAAAACGACTCCGATATGTATGAATTAATAAGTCTTTAATTGCCCATCTTATTTTCTCATTTGAGCCACGTACCCCCTGTACTTTAATAGTTCCAAAAACCCCATTAAACTCATTTTATTTGGTGCTCTCTGAGTCTCATCTGTACAAGAGATTTTAATTTAAGTATGATTTCTTTTTCAGGTAGGTACCAGGAAAAGCGAAGAAAAATTATTTAGAAGAAATGAATATGTTTTATTTTATTTTTTATTTATGTTTCCTATGTTTATTTATTAAAAGATCATAATTTCAAAATGTTTGTTTTTTATTTGCAATGGCTATCAGTGAAATAAAAAATGTACTCAAAAAATAATTCAATTAAGTACTTTAAGAGTACAATATAAATTTACCAAAAAAAGATGTTCTAGTGGTGCTTTTTCTCTGTCGGAGAAGTGCTTTTATGTAGCATTTCACGAATACTTCCAACGTAGGTACGTTTGGAGCACTTAGAGCACTCCATGTTGGAAGTGCGCAATTGCAATGCTTCTACGACTGCGCCTTTTTTTTACTGGCCGGCTGGACATCCCAGAAGCGGCTGAGTGGTTTTCACAAGTACTTCTCAGGCATGCAAATGTGAAAATACAGTGCAATTGAAGTAATTTTCATGTAGTTTTGTGTTATCTGGGTTAACTTGTTGCAAAAGGTCAAAAATTTGTTGGTTGGTGATTGTCGCTATTGTATCGCATTGATTCTTGTCGATTTATCACATAGAATGCCTTGCCGCCCGATCACCGTATAATCTGTGGTGTTATCAGCGACCTTGACGCACCGCTGACTTGCTATTTTGTGGGTATTATTTACAGATTATTCTGTTTTAATTACAATTTAACGGACAAACACAAGTGATTTACTCACAGTTTTTTAGCAGTGTCGTATAACCGTGATTTCAGGAATCGTTCTCACTAACTTTTATTTAATATTTCGTGCAAAAAACTACTAAAAATGGAAAACGAGCATGGTCTGAGGTATTTTGTGTCGAAGATACAGAGGCTGTTTACAGTTCATCATTCTGAGTCAGACGCTCCTGGGCTTTCATACCATTTTTCAAACCTGGGTTGTCATTTCTGCCCGAACCGGTGTACCGAAAACCATCTTTTTTCTCTTTCTATCCATCTTCACCGCCTGCACAACGGGTCCTTCAGAGTACTATCAGTCACTTGGATACAGGTTTTTAAGCGAGGTGTTATTCCTGGATCCCTCCTCATCTCTCGCGAGAAGATGCTCAAGATTGGGACAGAGTTCATTATAAAGGGTTGGCGGTTGGCTCCCTTTTCGTTTTATAGCACAAGCCTGGTATTATTTGAACCTATGACAAGTCAGTTTTGAATAAAATCATACAATGCAAATCCACAGAAGATAGTAAAAGTGTATAGTATAAAAACTTAGACTTTTTTAATGAATTATAATCCTATTATGTACCTACCTATAACCTACCTCACAATTTGGGGTGGCGATTTTCGGTAAAAAAAAAAACTTAGTTCTTAGCGTAGCTTCAGGATCCTTGAAAGGAAATTCAAGCCATCCACCAGAAATTATTGCATTTGCTTATTTGCAACACTTTATAATATATCACGTAGATAACTGGGCTATTTGTAGATTAGAAATTAAATAGGTAGCTACCTATCTGTTACAATCTTAATGAACACTTTCCCCTTCGAAACAATTTAACAGATATTTTTTTCTTTTTGATCACTTTTTGATCAGGAAAACATCTTATTACGTTTTTGTGGGATTGCTATACACAATAAAACTCCGACAATCAACCGTAGCAGAAATCATATTCACCGGATTCGGTTCTTCATCTTTAGAAAGGGAGCGGCTTCACGGAATTAAATCGAATTTTCAGCAAACGTAGTTTTTAAAAACAATTTATTTTTAAAACTTAAACTAGTTTACAAAATTCTTTACGACTAAGAACTAACTATCATCGGAATCGTTGCGGAGAACCGAAGTCGAACCGACGAGTGTCAATTACAGAGTGCCCCATCTGGTTCCTGTGGGTATTTTATATGGTTCCCTAACATAAACAACTTCAAGTGGATACATTAGAGAAGAAATGACATATATAATCTTAAGTCTAGGATTATCTGCTATATAACTCCTCCTTCCCTAAGTTTCGGAAAATAACGTAGGTTTTTTCGAAATAACAATATTTTCAGGTTATATTTCTTGCAGTTCTATGTTCACATCTCAACTAGGTTTCCTATTATTACGATATTTTTTGAGGTACAATAAAGTTAGAATTATGCTAACAACTAAAGTTAGGAATACAATAATTATTAAAATCTCTTTCCAGTAGGAATGGTTAATTTTCGTAAGAGTCTCAAGGTTGTGAATTTGGAGGGCATTGATTTCCTTACTTGCTTCTTTTATGAGCGAATGGTCAATTTCCTCCACTTCAATTGAGAGTTTATCGTTATGTGTGTTGGTTAAATTGATCGGAATTGTGGGTAATTTGAATCTGAAGTCAATTACTTCAGGGTCTTGTTTTGAAAAAGTAAGCTCGTCAACTTTAGTTTGACAATCTCTTGGAAATATAATGGAAGGTTGATTGATTATTTCTATGGTGTTTTGATTTGGACAGCGAAAGTTGATCCTTTGTTCGTTTTTTGGAATTATCAATAAGGAATTATCAGGCATAGAGGTGATTGATCTTTGTTTATAAGAGACTCGGACGGTCGGACATTGTCCTTTTAGGTTTACCATTAGCTACAGACATTGATCATCTTTTGAAAGCTTTTTCCTAGTACATAAATGGAAATTTTCTATCTTAGGACATTCTTCATTTAACGTAAAGTAATTATTCATGGAGCTTAATGGGTATGAGTTTTTAATGCTAATAGTTCTGTTTAAAATGGGAATGGGGTAAATTTTATACAATAAAAATGAGTCTTTGATTAAGGGGATATATATCGTGAATATTATCAAATCGTTCTGAATATTGACTTGAGCATGCATCGTTTCATAATATTTAATTATGTTATCGAATGGTATTAAATTATCACCGTCGATTTCTCTTAGTATTTCTGACAAATCTTTGTAATTAAGGATTGAATAGTGCATTATACCAATTTGTGCGAAGTTGATTGCTGTTTGTATATTATGACAGGTGGCTTCAATTTGTGAAAGCTCCAAATTAATATTGTCGTCCAGATAGGAAATGTATAAAACTGTAGAAATTGACTTTTGTTTTAGGACAAGGTCTCTCAGTTTTTGTAATACCTGGGCTTGATTATGTTCTATAGTAATTAATTGAGAATCTAAAGTATCGATTAATTTTTTCATTATTAGTTTTTCGGAGTTTAGGTCTCGATTAAGAGTGTCTTGGTTATTTTGCAACAATTTTATGTAATTGTCATATCTGATACCATCTCCAGCATCTAAAGTTCCAAAGAGCCATTTTTGCGCTGTTCCCATTAAATTAACTAGTCCGCGTCTTTGTCTATGATCAAATGTTGGGGTTACGTAATGACTGAGAATGTTTTCCAGATTCTTTATAGTTTTCAGAGTATGATTCAATTTAGTTGGTATAATATGAGCGATTTCACTATTCTTAACTTTGTGTAACGTTTCGTTCAAATATAATGTTGTTATCTTTATTTGTTTTAAACATAGAATAATGTTGGTGATATTTATGTGATAGTGTACTATATACTGGCTATTAATAATAAAACTGGTTCCTTTTAGGACAGGTAGCATTGGGTTGTTAATGGGTTCAATTTCGTAACTTAAAATTACAGGCGTCCATATTAGGAGCAACAAGAGGATTGTCCGTCTCTGCATTGTGGATCTGAAATAAATTTGTTTGTTTTAGTTTTTCGCTTGATTAAGCCTTTATTAACTTTTGTCTTCGGAAAGCTTTTTATTTTATAGCGGGGTAAGTCTTTTTGAGCATGTGCTCGTGGAACGTTCTTGATAATAATATTTTCTTCAGGTTCAAAGTGGGGTTCCTATTCTCTAGTAACGTTTCTTTTTCCTAAGATTTTGGTTTGTTTACTTTTCATTTTATCTCCTAGATTTACGTTGATTTCTTCGAATGTTTTGGCCAGGTCTATTATATAGTCCGTTTGTAATTCGTTAATATCCTTTTCTATATTAGTTTTATAATTTAAGTTACCTTTTATAATTTGAAATGGTGTATATTCGTGAGAGGAGTGCAAACTGTTATTGTATGTCATAAGTACTATGTCCATTAGTTCTAGTATGCTTTTGTTTGGGTTTTCGAGTTTTTGAGATGCCAGGGCTTCTCTTAGTGTTGAGTGAAGTCTTTCTATTGGGGAATTAGAATTTGGATTCCTCGGGGTGGTATAGCGAATTTCTATTTGATGTAATTTACAGAGGTCTAGGATAACCTGGTTTTTGAAGGCTCGTCCATTGTCTGTCGTAATTTTAGTCGGAATACCATGATTAGAAAAGTATTTAGTGAAAGCTTTACTTATAGTATAGGAGCTGGCAGGTTTTTCGGTGAACGATATTGATCAAAATTTTTATTAATTAATCCTGATTGAGGGTTACCTGGACATACCAAAACTGACCGTCTGCCGTTTCAGGGTGGTAGCTTTAATCGGGGGTTAAATTTTAAAAAGGGATGAATTTTCAGTTTGGTGAACGATATTGATCAAGATCGAAATTTTCGGAAATGAATTAACAGTTTGAGGACTTATCACAGGCAGACGATTTGTTTGACAGCAAAACTTGGGCAGACCTGTCAAATTTGTAATTTTCAGGTTTTAACATTTATCAAATTTTGTTTTTTTTTTCAAATCGATTCCTTTACTAACGTACTTTCAAAAAAAATATCGACAAACGAAAAAGACGGCAGCGTTTTTTTGGCAGACGCTGGAATAATGACAAGTTGATTTATGGTAAAAAATACTGATAATAGCTGATATTTGTGAAAGCGTTAGAGCAGCTCTAGTGTATTCAAAATTCGAATAGGCAGAAGAATTATTTGACAGCATAATTTTGGCAGACACTATCAAATTTTGTCACATACCGAGTGTGAACCATTTGAAATGCTTATAACTTCTAAACTAGTTGTGCTAGCGACCTGCGGCTTGCGCCATTCGACTTCTCTTGGCCAAAAGTTTTTTTAAGTAGGTTGCAAATTTTCTTGCCTCTCATGCAGGGCGAGTAAAAAACATCCGTTTTCAACATCGAAATTCTCCACTATCTTTAATGGAACACCCTGTATATCACAACGTCAAAAAAAAGAGTCATGCTAAAGGTATACATGTACCAATAAGCATCATGCTTGAAACTTAAAGTTTTAGCCGTAAAAAATTGAAATCTAAATCCTGGTATTTTAGCATAAGCATGGCAGCTTCATGTTGTAGGTATGTACTTGCTATCACTATGGCAAACAATTTTTTTTGTGTGTGTAGTTGGACATCAACTAAGTTAAAATAAATTTTCCACGACAACTTAACAAGTTCCAGTGAGAATAGCGAGATACCCCAAAAGTAACAGTTTGGCATTGAATCTCTGTTGAGGAAAAATATGGAAATAACATCTGTAAATAAGTGGTTTAATTTATTACAATTAAATATAGTCAAACATTTATAAACTTAATAATAATTAAATTTTGACACTTTACATTTAACAATATTATTAAATAACGCGATTTAATTTTTTTTTAACTACGTTTTTTAAACTGGCTTCTTATTACACTAGGTCTACAAATTCTCTCGTAGTATTTATGGCGTAAAGTAACTTTTTTCATTAATTTTCACCTGATGAACATCATAATAATAAAAATATTTCAAAATTAGTTTTAGTTTCGTAGAAAAAAAAAATCCATTTTTTCAAAAAATTAACAGAAACTATACATTTTTTACTCATTTGCGGAATGGCGACGTGGTTTTTTCGCTGCTCTCTTATATTCTGCTTCTGGAACATCTCGACAAACAGTCCAGCAATAATCCGCCAACATGGCAACATTTCACTTGCCCTGATATCGTTTTTCCATGATTGCGATGTCCTTATGGAAGCGTTCTCCATCGTCACTCAATGCCCCACAGTTGTCCGGAAAGAAGTTTAAATGTGAATGTAAAGAGTGGATTTTCAGGGACATGTTGCAACCTAGTTCTTGATACGATTGTAACATCTTTCCGATTAGTTCAGCATAGTTGTCGATCCTGTTATTTCCTAAGAAGTTTTTTGCCACAAAACAAAAGTCTTCCCAGGCTTTTTTTTCTGTAATTTCCAAAACACAGTCAAAATTATTATCTTTAAATAGTGTTCTAATTTGAGGACCGATAAATATACCTTCCTTGATCTTCGCTTCACTTAATCTTGGAAATTTCTGACGAAGGTACTGAAAAGCAGCTCCATTTTTGTTCATTGCTTTTACGAAATTTGTCATAAGCCCTAGTTTAATATACAACGATGGCAATAATACTTTTGTGGGTCAACTAAAGGGTCATTTTATGCCTAGGTTGAAGTGACTGACGATGACACCAGACCTTTTTTATGTAATGCACATTTCTATCTCGACTATCTCATTCGCAGATAAAACAACAAAATTTCGTGTAGCCCATTTGTAGACCAAGCAGAAGAGCAACGACTTTCAAATCTCCACAGATTTGCCATCGATGTTTATCATACTTAATCCGCAAAAAAGGCTTTTCATATTTTCATAAGACTTTTTTATATGGACTGCGTGACCAATAGGAATCGACGCTAAAATATTTCTGTTATGTAGCAAAACAGCTTTTTAGCTTAGCTTAGAGCTATCTATGGAGAGTCTGCATTCGTTTTGTACATAGAAAATATTAAGTGCTCTCATCAAACCACTGACATCTTCACAAAAAACTAAAGTGTCCACCATAGCAAAATATTGCATCAACTCTTTTTGTCTAGTACGGAAAGAAGTTACGGCTTAAAAATTCTGTTTTGCTCTTTGGCAATGCTTAGTCCCTTGCGAGATCGTTTAACTCAGCTTGCGTTATCTTGTGTGGCTGTGATGATGTACTAGGTGCTTTGAAATCTGACATTGGTAAAGTTAATGGTGAACTGTCTGTTCTTTCATCTTCTTCGTCGTTGCCAATGTTAGGACGCTCCGGGATTGAGTGAATATTGCTGTGCGGCAGAGGACGAGTAGCCGTTGGTACATTTGGATATAAGGTACTATGGCTAGGGATGGCAGTGTTTGCCAAAGTGATAGCAAGTACAGTACATACCTACAACATGAACCTGCCATGCTTATGCTAAAATACCATGATTTAGATTTCAATTTTTTACGGCTAAAACTTTAAGTTTCAAGGATGATGCTTATTGGTACATGGATACCTTTAGCATGAATCTTTTTTTTTGACGTTGTGATATACAGGGTGTTGTATTAAAGATAGTGGAGAATTTTGATGTTGAAAAACGGATTTTGTTTACTCGCCCTGTATGAGAGGCAAGAAAATTTGTAACCTACTAAAAAAAATTTAGGCCAGGAGAAGTCGAATGGCGCAAACCGCAGGTCGATAGCACAACTAGTTTAGAAGTTATAAGCATTTCAAATGGGTCACTCTCGGCTGAAACACCCAGTATATGACAAAATTTGATAGTGTCTGCCAAAATTGTGCTGTCAAATAAATCTTCTGCCTATTTGAATTTTGAATACACTAGAGCTGCTCTAACGCTTTCATGAATATCAGCTTTTATCAGTATTGTTTACCAGAAATCAACTTGTCATTATTCCAGCGTCTGCCAAAAAAACGCTGCCGTCTTTTTCGTCTGCCGATATTTTTTCTGAGAGTACATTAGTAAAGGAATCGATTTGCAAAAAAACAAAATTTGATAAATGTCGTTCACTAAAACTTGAAAATTACAAATTTGACAGGCGTCTGCCGAAGTAATGCTGTCAAACAAATCGTCTGCCTATGTAATATTGATAAGTCCTCAATCTGTTAAATCGTTTCCGAAAATTTCGATCTTGATCAATATCGTTCACCAAAATGAAAATTCAACCCTTTTTAAAATTTAACCCCCGATTAAAGCTGCCACCCTGAAACGGCAGACGGTCAGTTTTGGTATGTCCAGGTAACCCTCAATCATGATTAATTAATAAAAATTTTGATCAATATCGTTCACCGAAAAGCCTGCCAGCTCCTATACTATTATTTCGATAGCGTTTTCAGCAATTATCGGAATTGCTTGTGCAAATTTGGAGAAACTGTCAATGAGGGTTAGGAATTTTGTGCTATGTACAGTATAGACATCTGCATACAGATGTTCAAATGGTTTGGACCCTATCGGTGTAGGTTTGAATACTATCTTGTAGGGTTTTCTGTCATATTTTGTTTGTTGACATATTTCGCCTGCATTTATATAGTTTAAAACACCTCTTTCCATGTTTGGCCAATATGCATTTTTCTTGAGAGATTTATTATTTTCGGTAGCACCACGGTATGACGTTTTTGTTTCATGGTAGATCTGAATTTTATGTTGTTGTTCTTCGTGTGTATAAATGTCGCTAACAAGGTTGTTTGAGATTTGCAACTTATATGCATTATTATTGAAGTACTTCTTGAAAACTCTAAGAACCACGGGTTCTAAGTCCTTTGATTTAAAGTAGAGGCAATAAGAATCGGGTTTAATAAGCTGTACTATAAAATTGACAATTAATTCCTCGGATGGGTCATTTGGTAAAAAGAAGGTTAATCTGGTTTTAGTTTCGAATGGTTTCTCAAATTGCTTTCTTGGTACGTTATTATTTGAATATCTGAAAATGATTTGATTTTTAAATGAATTAATATTTTTATTTGTGTAAGGGGCGCCTTAAATTGGGTCTTCTTGAGAAGTATGAATTGTTTGGCATGTGGACTCATTGTCCAGAGGATGTTCTATTTGTTCTTGTTCAGGTGTGATTTGGGAAGTACTCGGTTGTTCTAATTTTGATGGGATATTTTTTGATGTAGATTTATTTACGTACTGTTGATCATTATTTGGTGATTGTTTCTGTTGTTTGAGTATCCGGAGGGGTAAATTGAGTTTTACATTAGATAGGATGTTTATGTTCTTATTTGTTCCTTTAAGAGGTGGTTCGGGGTTATTGAAGGTTGAATGATCGGAGGATTGGGGTTGGTTGAAAGTAACGTTTTCAGTGTTAGGTAGATACGCCTCTGATTGTTTTAGAAAATTATCAATTTTGTACCAATAGTCTGATTCTAGGATTGGTCTTCTCGATGGATCGGGGATGGAATCGTCACAGGCTAATGATATTTTTCCATTTTCTATTGGGTGTATTTCAATAGGGGGTCTTGATAGCGCGTCTGCGTTGGAATTCAATTTTCCTTTTTTATACACGATTTCGTAATCGAACTCAGCTAGCTTTAGTCTCCATCCTACCATTTTTGAATGAGGTTCTTTTAATGAAAATAGCCATTGTAAAGGTTTATGGTCAGACACAGTAGTGAATTTAACGCCAAAAAGGTATGGTCTGAAATATTTTGTGGCCCATATTATTGCCAATAATTCCTTTTCAATGGCCGAGTAGTTGCATTCGGCCGGGTTCAGTGTCCTGCTGGCATATGCTACTGGGAGGTCTTTTAGAAGTGGCCCTTGAGATAAGACTGCCCCGATTGCATAGTTCGAAGCATCTGTGGTTAATATAAATGGTTTCGTAAAGTCAGGGTGTTGTAAAATTGGGTCGTTTATTAGTAGGTCTTTGCATAATTGAAATGATTTTACGAATTCTTGATCGTGTGTTACTTTTTTATTTTTCTTGAGACAGGTGGTCATTGGCTTTGTTATTTTTGCGAAGTCTTTAATGAACTTCCTATAATATCCAACTAGTCCCAAAAATGACTTAATTTCTTTCTGCGTTCTAGGTATTGGAAATTCTTTTATAGCCTGTACTTTCTTGGGGTTAGGTTTGATTCCATCAGGCATAATTATATGTCCTAGAAACTCAACCGTTTTATGCAAAAATTCGGATTTGTCCAATTGTATTTTCATATTATTTTCGATAAGTCTCTGAAATACCAACCTGATGCTCGACATGTGTTCTTGTAGTGAGCTTGAAAAAATAATAATGTCATCCATATAGACGAGGCAATGTTTGCCTTGTAGCCCTAGTAAAACATTATCCATAACCCTTTGGAAAGTCGCGGGGGCGTTTTTTAAGCCAAACGGCATTCTCGTATACTCGTAATGGCCGTTTTCTACATTAAAGGCTGTTTTCTCAATTGAGTTCGGATGCATTTCGATTTGGTGGAATCCACTCGCTAAGTCTAGTGTTGTGAAGTATTGTGCACGACCTAATTTATCTAGGATGTCGGTTATATTAGGCAATGGGTAACGGTCATCTATGGTCTTTTCATTGACTTTTCTATAGTCTATAACCATGCGCCATTTTCTTTTTCCCGAGGCGTCAGCTTTCTTTGGGACTATCCATACTGGGCTACTCCAAGGGGAACTTGATGGTCTTATGATTTTATCGTTTAGCATCTCCTCGATTTGTCTCTTGACCTCTTGTTTGTGAACGTACGGATACCTGTATGTTTTAGCATGGACAGGTATCTCATCTTTCGTTTTAATTTCGTGTTTGACATTATTGCTAAAGGTCAGTTTGTCACCTGGTTTATGCAAGACCTTTGGAAACGCTTTTATTATTTTCTCTAGGGCTTGTCGTTCTTCACTGTTTAAATGGTTGTGTCGTATGAGAGAAAATATGTCGTCTGTTTGATTATTGTCGTCGCATTCATCTATAAAATGGAATTCGTGTCGTGCTTGGTTTAGGTTAAAAATTTCGAAATTATGGTTCTCAAATGGTTCTACAATTTTCCTTACTGTGCTAATATCTAACGTATCCAAAAATGTGTCAGGTGAGTAATTATTAATTTCCAATTCGAATTGACCATTGTTGACCCTAATTAGGGAGGTGTTTATCTCTATTTGGCCGTTGTCATAGTAGGGCCAAATACCTTCAAAATTTTCTGGAAGGTCAGTTTTAATTATTATTTTTTGTTTTGTCATCGATGGTATGTCAATTTTTTGATAAGTAAAGTCATCACGGAAGTAAAGGGGAATTTGCGTGATATCGTTATATAAATATTGATTAGTTAAATCGATGTTGTTTAAGTTTTTGCAAATCTCTTATTCCAATAATGCCATCAAAGTAATCGTGGAACGAAAAAAGAGTAAATTCTAAGGGTTCATCAATATTGTATTCTGATAAAATATTTATGAAGGCTTTATGTGTTGCTTGACGAGAGCCTGTACAAGTTTGTAGGGTACTTTTTGAAAATTTTATTTTTTCGGTAAAGTAAAGTTCGGCTATTGAGGGTCGTAGAAGTGAGGTATGTGATCCGGAGTCTATTAAAAGTAGGATTTCTGGTTTGGATATATAAATGAAAGGGAGTGCATTGACTTGGAATGCATTTAAACTTAGGCATGAAATTGTTCCTCCGAGGCTGACATGGGAAAATTTTCGTCATTTACAACTTCGTTGAACTGGTCATAGGGTAAAAGTTGTTCGCCTGGTGTGGGTTCGGATTCTAGTTGATCTTCACAGTCTAAGGTATATTGGTAATCGTAAGAGGTTTCGGGGTTTTCGTCAGATGTATCTTCGGGATTCTCAAGATGAGTGATTTCTTGAAACACTAATGGGCTTGCATGAGGGTTGTTTCGCCAGTAATTATGGTTGGTCTGGTTTGAGGATGAGTTGAAGGGTCTAAAATTATTAGGTCTAGACATGGTTTGATTCATTGGTCTGCGGGGTTGCACACTTACGCCTGACATTGGAGTAGGCTTGGGAAAGTTGGCAGTGTTGTTTGTGGGTTTGAAAACATTTTGTGTTTTGCCGAATACTTGGCTATTGGTTGGAAATTGTCTTTGAATTCTGTTCATTTGTGGTTGCACATTTATGGGCTGTCTAGGGAATGAATTATTTTGGTATGAGTAATTATTATATCCTTGATGTTTAGGGAGGTTTGGATTTTGATTTTGAAATGTTTGATTTCGCACGGAGGGTTTAGTTGTAATCGTTTTGGAGTTGTTTTGGTGCGATTGCGGTGAATAAGTAAACTGCGGGGGGATTACGAAAACACGACACGAAATGGACACTCGATACGAAAGTGAATACGCATCGATTGTGCTCGAAACGTCAGAGATGATTAGGTACAAGTTTCGTTTTGCGTTCGTGTGAGTTCGGAGATTTGTGACGCCTTTCGCTCAAATTTACCAAATTTTGTCAATTTTTTGACATTGACTTAATACTAATTCTAATTTTTTATTGTTGTGTTGTGGTTATTTGTGTTCTTTAAAGATTAATTTCGCAATTTCAAAGTGTTTAAAAATTTTTATAAAAGGAAAAAGTTAGTAATATGTTTACCATAATCAGAGTCATAAGGCGGCGAAGGCAAAATGATGCAAGAAGACGAGAAAATCGTGCATTAATTCATATGAGAAGAGAAATCAGAGAAAGTCATGATTCCTTTTTACATCCAGGGTGTAGCGTTCCCAGAAGAACGAGTGTTCCGTCTTTTTCAATGATATGCAAATGATAACGACATAAGTAGGTACAAAGACGGAACACTCGTTCTCTTGGGAACCCTGCTCCCCTGTTTCAAGAAAAAAGACCCAGAGGCAAGGTTTATTGAACTATTTAGACTTAGCAAAGTCTTGGTCCAGAACCTTATTGACTTGGTACGACCTCATCTACAATTACCCACAGATTCTTTATTTTCTGTAAGCTGTTCCAGAGTTTCCTTTGAATGACTTTGCCGTTGGGCCCTGCAAATTGACCTCTAGCAAATAGAGAATGTTTATCTATAAAAGATAATAAAACCTGCCAATGGCGATCATTAATTTTAAGACAATTTTTTTCAGCGATTTTTCTGTTCAAAGTTCAAAATACTACAAAACGTCAAAACAAAATAAAGAATCAAACGAATTTTGGCCCCCAAAAATCCAACATAACTTAACTTTATTGGACTCGATTTCGTTTCGATAGCTTTTCGACAGACATCAACCAGTCGAGTGACTTTCGTCGAAATGCATTCGCATGGAGTGCGTTCGAAATCAAAATTTTGGTGTAACATGGCGGTTTCGGTTCGAATCGAGAGTTCGTAATCCGCCCCCTGGTTTTTGAATGACAGTTGACTGTTTATTGTTTCGTAATTAGTTATAAGATTTATGGCAGTGGTTAAATCTGAGGGATTCTGTATAATAAGGATTGTTCTTAATTCTTGGGGTACGTTGGACATTAAATTATGGGTAGCTGTCAGTTCCGTTTGTGCGATTAAAGTCAGTTTTACACTATTGTCGATAGATTCTGAATGAATTTTTGAAGAGATACGGTGAACAAGCGTTTTAAGTTTATGAACGTAGTCTAAGGTGGACTCGTTCTTACTCTTTGTTGAGAACATTAGTTGCTGTGTTAAGTTCTGGCGAGAAATTGGGTCGCCGAATTTTAATCTGAGGGCTTCTCTAATTTCAGGCCAGGTTGTGAGATCAGGTCTTGACAAAATAAAATCATTCGCTTCACCTATTAATTTGGACTGTATGGCTAAATTAGTGAATTCTTGTTGAGATGCGTCCCCTGTATAATATCTTCTATAAAAAGTATCTATAATATTAATAAAAGCCTCTAAGTGGCTCGGGTTGCCAACGAATGTTTTTAGTAAAGAAACGGATTCTCTTAATGCGTCGGGCATTTTGATGGTACCTGCTGATTCTATTATAGATTGTAAGTTTATACCAGCTAGTTGATCTGGAGTGTAAGGGCTATCCATATAAAAATTGAAAAAATAAGTAAATTAAAAGAAAATTGTAAGTAAATTGAAGGAAAATTAAATACTTATTTTTCGTGAAATTGGTGAATGCAAAAAGGATTAATTTTAATTCAGAAGGATTTGATCGATATATTTACAAGCAATAAGGAATAATTTAAAATTCTTACTATTAATCTATTTTCGACGAACTTTCGATCTTCTTCTTCATGGGTTTCTTGGCCTGGTGTTGTCGAATCAAGTTAGGTGACTGGTCGTTTCTGTGTCGAGAACGCTGCATCCAACAATGGTTAAACACTGGTATCCAAGGGTTAATCCAAAGTGAGTAGAACACTAGATACTGGTATCCAAGGTTTGGATATCCTATGCTAAGGTATCTTTCACTTAGGTACTGTTCGAATTGCCGGTTAACTGTAGAAACAGAAGCGCGCTTATGGTCAGTCCGAATATTCGCTGTAAAATTTCTCTTAATTGCGATTTTCCGAACACGCGAAATACACGCTCCGACAATCCTACCGACTGCGCCAATTAAATCGAATTTTCAGCAAACGTAGTTTTTAAAAACAATTTATTTTTAAAACTTAAACTAGTTTACAAAATTCTTTACGACTAAGAACTAACTATTATCGGAATCGTTGCGGAGAACCGAAGTCGAACCGACGAGTGTCAATTACAGAGTGCCCCATCTGGTTCCTGTGGGTATTTTATATGGTTCCCTAACATAAACAACTTCAAGTGGATACATTAGAGAAGAAATGACATATATAATCTTAAGTCTAGGATTATCTGCTATATAACTACGGTAAATAAATAAATAAAATAGTGACCGAATTTGTTCCCGGCCCGAACGGCCTACTTTGCGGGCGAATTTATTTCGGAATTTCCGACAAATAAATAAAAATATTTTTTATTTTAATTCGTTGTCGAATTTGAGGCTCTGAAATGGCTTTTCGTCCGGCAGCTGCACAAACAAGGCCTCGATCCCCACCAATCAATAATCGGTAAATGTGTTAAATCGACGTGCATTAGGCAAATGAATATGCAGTTTTGTTGATGCTAACTTCCGAATGTTTTGCTGTAAAACAGATTAGGTTTTAGCCCTAGATTAAAATGCGCCATAATGGACCTTATAAGTGGATTTTTTAGGGTTGTTTTACTTACAACTACTTCCATAAGAGCCGTAACATTTCTGTTTTTGCTGTCAAACCATTTGGGAATTGCTTGTAAACTTTTTTTATCGTTGATCCGATCGGATATAAATAGCATTACCTACTACTGTATATCCTACAACCTCAAAAACAAGGTCGCATAGTAGTAGCAATGTAGCAACCATGCGGCTTGTTCTACTCTTATTTGCATGCGTCTTCTCAAAAACATGTTTAGAATCCAGCTACCAATATCAGATAGCACATCTTTCCTTAGCGTGGGTGCGTCACAATCGGGGATGACTTCCCATTTTTTGTTTTGGCAGTTCATTATGAGGTCCCTCTATTTCCCACACAAGAGAGAGACAGTGTTGCCTGGGGAAGTACACAGAAGCCAAAACTTTAACATTGGTTTTGCCAGGCAAAATGCATTCCGCCTTCACGGCCGTTAGATCAGAAGTGGATAGGTGCTGTCGTAAAAAGCTTCAATACGCAGAGGTAGATAGATTATCATTCTCGGCTTTTCTGTTGTGGGCAGACTGAAACTGTGACCAGTAAGATCAATTAGTTCAGTTATTCTGGACTTAAATACTCAAGGTTCTTGATTAAGTACAAGTATGATGCTATCACCACAGTACCTCAGCAGGTCAACCGCTAGCAGAGTTGAAGGACACTAGGATACTGTCAATACTGTCCAGTTACTATATCAGCATGTTTTTGATAAGCAGCCCAATTTAGGCCGATATTTTGCCAAAGGGATTGTCCTTATCTGTTCTGACAGCTCTGTGTGCATCATTTTATATCTCGCATTGTTATCATCAGTTAGATAACATGGTACTGAAACGCACTTGCCCAGGGAAATAGATGAAGTAGTGGATTTTGCTGCTGAAATGAACTGAACAAAGAAGAGAATGAGGCGATGTGACAGGTACTTTACAGTGGAAAACATATCGGCCTTCAAAAAAAAAACCATCAAAGATTGCTATTGCGCATGTCTTAGCAATATTTTTCTTTAATTTTGTCAATGAACTTCAATGTCAAAAATAGTGACTAATGAGGAAACAATAATGCGACGTACGTTTTCGTAATCTAAGTGGCCAGAAAAAGTTTGCCTTAGGAAAACTAAGTGGAAGCTTCGCAGATGCTGGACGCTACGCAAGTGGAGGTACCCAAAATTAGGGAATAAAGGAAATTACTCAGGAAATTGTAATATGGTCAAACATTCAGTCGAAGAGGAAGATGATGAAATAGCTTTTATTTCGAGTTTGGACATTGACAGTGATTTAACCAATTTACCCTCTGTTGGGAGTGTTAGTTTTGTAGTGGGCAGTGATGTAATACTTTTATAAAGGTTCTTTTATAGTTCCTTAAATAAAACAACCATGTGTTTCTTTCATACCTAAAATCAATCTGTTTTATTCACATCAACTATTATTAGGTACAATCAAGTAAGTCGGTCAATCAAATCTACAAGCTAAGCAATTCATTAGCCTGTAAAATACAACATTTATTAATTAATAAAATAGCTGATCATAATAAAGTGTGTCCACTTAAGTTTGCAGCATATCGATACCAATATTCTAATAGGACGTATCCCACAACTTTTGGGATTTAGCGTTTTCAATGAATATGAGTTCAATGGGTCTTTAATTCTAGTATATCGTATGAAACATTCAACTGAAAATATTATAGTATATATATATATATATATATATAATATAGTCAAGCTTCCTTCGAATACTTAAAAAAATATACGTTTATTTCACCTCCTGACAAACTTTGGATTTAGGGGTTACGTCCTATTAGAATATTGGTATCGATATGGGAAACTTTTTTATTATCAATTTTACGAAAAAAAGTTATTCTTTATAAAAGTTTCTTCTTCTTGAAAAAATAATAAGGAGCAAAACTCGGAGAAAAAAATGAGCATGATCAAATTTTTGAATTTTCACTGGGGGGGGGGGAGGGCTAGCGTTAATTTAGCCCCCCCCCCACCTAATAGGCCACATAGTCTCTCCACTGTAATGAAGCAAAAATCTAAATTAGTGAAGCAAAATGAGAGCAAAATTATGGGATAATTTTCATCCAGAAATTTTCTATGGGGGGATAACTTAACTGACCCCACTAATAACAGACATGTATTCTGTGACAGACACATAGACTAATATATACAGGGGGTAAATAGACTGGACTCTCCAATGTTGACATATCATGTCGTATTTTAGCGCCCTCTGCCGACTGAGAGTGAACTATAAATACTAGTTCGGTCATTATACGAAAGATGACACTTGGTTATTGATAGCTCACTGTAATTTTTACAGTAACTCGACAACCCTCTTCAAACAGTGATGACACTGGAGGTCCTGCCGCCATATTCTTGCAAATTTTTGATATGAATAATCTATATACAGGGTGTCCCACGGTGGATGGCGTATTAGACGTTTATGGAGAACTAAAAAGCGGATCATTTTGAAAATTTGGCAACCGGGATAAACGACCATAATCTACACTGTAAAAATATTTTTTTTTATGCGGTGTTGCCGCTTCTACCCTAAACCAGTGGCAACAGCGCTATTTTAAATGGAACACCCTGTACCTGATTACATATATTCTGAGCAGATTTCATGTAATATACCCTATACCTAAGTTCAACTGTTTTGGAATTATTGACAGTTGAAAATCGACTTTTTGCAACTTTGACAGGCTGTAAAACCTGAACGGTTAATTTTAGAGAAAAACCGATTTTATATTCCTATCTTAGATTTTTATAAACTATCATTTGATACCAACTTCAAATTTAATCCATGATTAAAAATTCCAATTAAATTTAATCTCCGGGTAAATTCAAAGTTGGTGTCAAATGATAGTTCATGAAACTGTAAGATAGGAATGTGAAATTGGTTTTTCTCTTAAATTAACCGTTCAGGTTTTACAGCCTGTCAAAGTTGCAAAAAGTCAATTTTCAACTGTCAATAATTCCAAAACAGTTGAACTTAGGTATAGGGTATATCACATGAAATCTGCTCAGAATTTTACGTAGAATCAAAATATGTAATCACATACAGGGTATTCCATTTAAAATAGCGTTGTTGCCACTGGTTTAGAGTAGAAGCGGCAACACCGCCTAAACAAAAATATTTTTAAAGTGTAGATCATGGCTGTTTACCCCGGTTGCCAAATTTTCAAAATGATCCGCTTTTTAGTTCTCCATAAACGTCTAATACGCCATCCACCGTGGGACACCCTGTATATAAAAATGAATGCCACTTTTCGTTGTAATTTTATAACTCAAGAACGGGCTCACCTAACCAAACCAAATGTTTAGGCTTTGTTCGGACTATTTATTAGATGGTTTATGTAAAGTTTGCACAAAATCGGTCGAGCGGTTCTTCATTTATCAAATTTTTTGTAATAAATGAATTATTCAATAAATGGAGGATCATTTTGTTAATGGGGATTTTGCTGTCAAATTGAAAATTTTCCAGCGTTGACAGTACCAGCATGTTGTTATGTCATTAATGTGGTCATTTCATTACCTCTTTTCGAGACTCTTTTATTTATTTATGAAAAATAATTTACTAAGCCCGCATACGGCGCCATCTCTTATAACCGATACCAAGTTTATTTTGTATTTTGTATACCGCGCCATCTCTTATACCTGGAACGAAGCTTGGCATTGCAGATACAGTAGAACAATGCTGCTCAGGAACTGGAGCTATTTCGAACAGAACTATTCCACTATTCCGATCAGATAAAGTGGTGCCGAAAGAGTAGATCAGATAGGGTAGTGAAGATAGAGTAGAACAGATGGAGTAGTGCAGTGCATGCAGTGCAGATAGAGTGAAACAGGGCTGCGCTAGAGATTTTTTTTGTTTTCTTTACATTCTTTGAACATTCTTGTGCCTGAGTTTATTTATTTGGTGGTACACTTTACAAGAATAATGCCTACAAGCTGCCTAAAAAAGGATGATGTAAAATTTTAATTTCAGGTGACTTCTGATCCAGAGAGTAAACATTAATTTTCTTCAACTAAAGCCAAATTCACCATCGAAAAAAACTGAATTTAATTTAATTCAGCTAATAGATACGTTAACACAACATTTAATAGGTATATTCAATAATTCAGAGGCGGTACGAAGTTCGCCGGGTCAGCTAGTGGGATATAAATAAATATCCTCTCGGATATCCATATCTATCACAAAAAAATTAAAAATAACGTATTAGAATTTTAGTTAGAGAAATACGTTACCTTCAAATTTTGATGATAGATATCCATTTATATCCAATAATTCCTATGTATTCATATTTGGAGTTTCAAAAATATGGCGGCGGGGCCTCTATTCATCGTCGCCACTGTTCGCAGAGGTTTGTCGAGTCCCTAGTTTTTCACAAGAATAAACACAATCAAAAGACAATTTAGATTTAAATTTTGAAATGTCGAATGAACGAAAACACCAAATGATAATGACATTTCCGATGAAGGATTCGGAATTTGTTTCATTTTCACTTTCATAACCTCAGTTTTATAAGACCAGCAGAGCCATCAGCAGTAGAGTAAGATGGTTCCTTCTGCATCATAGGATCCTCCCCATGGGTGCGAGAGAGGAAGCACTATACCCCCGTCTCTGCGGGTGTGAGAGAGAAGGCACAATGTCAGCACTGGGAAAGTTAGTCGCTGCCAACGCCCTCTATCCACCATCACGCGTACTATCGACCATCGACTAAAACACACGTTAAGACAGTAGCGCAACCTATCTTAAGTCAGTCGCACCACCTGTGATTAGCGATTCGCGTACCATTTATCGTATTTCATCCGTGAGCGCAGGAATTTATAATTTTCATACCTTTAAATATATAAAAATAAAAAATGCTCTTAATCAGATGAAACAGCAATTAAGGTCAGAGCAAGGTAAGGGAGAAGCATCAATAAGAAAAATCCAGTGCTGATCATCTGTATAAACACTCATTAGGATTTAGGACTTCTATTTTTCAATTGATTCACGTCTATCGCGGCGATCGGATTAAATTCTTTATTGAAAGAAAATCTAAATGCTTACTCACGTGTTGTGTAGGTACCGTCATCCTATTTACAGAGTGAAATGTTAGTTACTAAGCTATCGACGATTATGGAAATAATTTTGACCAAATGAGTTGATAGAAATAAAGCGAGAATGTGTAGTCTGCAGCGCATAAAACATAAAAGGGCCGAAATAATGCGACAAAAAGCCATCAGTGCCAAAGTTTACGGCTAATACAATATTCTCAATCTCAGGTAAACAAACCCACATCATTGAAAATATATTTTAGTCGGAGATATCTTACATATTATTAAAAACTATTTTTGTTTGTAAGTTTGTCAACAAAGCCTACCTCTACCTGACTGACATTTCTTTCTGGTGGGCCTCCGTAAACTTTGGTTATTTGATGCTTCAGGTATAAAAATATGTAATTTCGGGATCCTATTGGGTCTGCTGAAAAATACGAATGAAAAAACAATTTTCTGTTCCAAATTAAATGTATTGTTAAGACGGAAAAAAAAATGTAATTTATTGATTAAAAATGAGTAATTTACTTGGCTACTGTCAAAGTCATTATTATATTGATTAGGTTTAAGCAGTGGTACTCCAAAAATTGTTTGGAAAGCACAAATGGGTTTCAATGGTATAAATACCGCAATACCTGACTTGAGATAACAAAGGAGGGTTTCGGGTTTAGGCTGAATAGAAAAAGGGTCAGGATAATTCTTTGGGAAACGAAAAGTCGGGAATATTTCTGGTGTTTTTTATTATTATTGGTTGTGGTTTTGGGTAATCCAATAAAACATTAATTACCAGACGTTCGAACGTTTGTTTCATTTAGCCCACATCACTACTGAAAAAAAACACGGGCGAATGACTATATCATCACACTGCAAGGTGTTATAATACTTAGGGTAGTTCTCACTCTTATCCTTGAAAAAATAGATATAATACTGAAAAATGAAAATTAATATTCACATAAATTTTATTTCAAATTTGAGATATCTTTCAAAAATTTTGACATTAGCTATTAAAATCGCCTAATAGGACACTTGTAACAGGCCAAAATTGCATAAATGATTCTTACCTACTTTCAATTTTATATTCAAGATTTCCTTAAATTTGTCAACATTTTCTCTATAAAATTTCATCAATAATCTCAACGGTTGTAGATCCTGTAAATTTTCTAATTTTCCATAGTCAAATTCTATTTGCTGTAATGGTTTGTCCTCATTTTAATCCATATTTTAATTCAATTCTAAATCAAAACAAGGCAATATTTTGATTTCGATTTTAAATTCGATCATCTGTTTCATAACAAAAATAATTCATCTGTCAAAAGTATGTCGTGTTCCGTAATCGTGATGTACCGTTTTCAGGTGGATGTACCGAGCTACTCCGTTCGTACTAACTGTTCCGGTTGTGGAGCGCTATCGATCTCGGCGCAAATTCGAGCGAACCCAGAGTCGCGCATTGGTTCGATGTTCTTTGAGACATCTTGAACGCACCGCACCCTTTGATTTCGTTTCTTTGACTTTTGATTGTCAAAAATTTCTGTCAACCAGCGGTGGAGTAGTGATGTTTTCAGTATCGTCGATTCTTCCTTGAGCTCTCTAATTTTGAAAACGGAACATTTACTCTATTTTGTATTCTTCAAGTTTTGATTGTTTTATGGGATGATTATTTGTTGTTAATATCATAATTCATTAGCCGTTGTCGTTTTTCTCGGATTATGTTGTGGTGTGCAATTTTTGGTAAGTGAGAATTCTATCGATTAATTGTTTATGTTTGTCGTTATTCTGAATCATCTCTAAGTCCTTTAGGTGAGGTTAGCTTATTGATTGAATGTGCAGCACTTTCTCTTTTCACGTTGACTGCTTTGGAAGAAACAAGTCCTCCAGAAGAATTAAGTTTTTTTCTTCACCTTAAAAAGGGATTTTGGGCCTGATTTTCTTCTGAATTGAATTTATGGCACACTGAGTTATCTTGCGTTGTGTTTTACTTTCGTAAAGTGCCATAATTTTCGCCGATGTTATCGGATTTAAAAAAAAACAGTCGTTGTGGTAAGTTGCTTGCACGTTTTTTTCCAATAGAAGTTTCTGACTTTTTCCATTCAATTATTATTTGAAAGCTGCCCTAAGGAGTAGAGAATAATCTCACCTACTCCGGGATATTCAATCCAATCCTCGATCCAGATTTCCGGAGATTTTCGAGGCCGACACCCTAATTCCATCAGGTAAAAAAACATAACCTTATAACAATTTTTGCAAACTCAAGACACATTTTTCTCAATTGCTATCAAAGCCTTATTATGATTTATCTGATTTAATTAATTAATACCTTAATGTTCAATTTTTCTATTAAAATAATTTTCAAGAGCTATAGTCTTTTATCAAGTAAATTTGCTATTAGAAACTAATCATTATAGTTCATTTTTTCTTATTGATTCAATTTATTCATGAAGTGCTTCGCTATTAGTTCAATTACAAATACAGTGTGTATAACAGTTTTTCTCTTAGGGTTCTTTCACGAGGTTTTCTTATGAGGTTGTACTTTACCATCAAGTATACCTTCACGGTTATAACAATAGACGTTCAATTGTAACCGAAATTGAACCAAAAGGCTAACAGACACCAGCCTAAGTAATCGGACGGTTACTCAAGTCATCGAACAAGTTAACCACAACCAGTAGCCAGGACTAATCTGGTGAACTGAATGAACCACCATCATCTGGAAAATTTTGGTATCGTACTAGTTTTAGTTATCCTGATTGTTTTTGTTTATTTACATTCTGTCCCTATTTGTACACCCGGTGATCACCTCGGTATTTCAGGGAATAATTCATTGCTGGCCCCAGTGTGGTAAATGAATTATTAAAGTAGGTAACTTAACTAGACGTAACCTGTTGAATTAATGACAACTTATTGGTAGTTCTGGTTACGAAAGTGTAAGGTAACCGTTCCGAAAACTAATTCTACATTATTAATTTTTTTTCCCTCTCTTATTCTCTTTATATTTTTTTTTAAAGTTTTCAAACCTTACTTTTAATATATATCCTTTTTTTTATTACTTAGTTATTGAGTTTCAATAACATATTTTTGCATTTAAATTTAATTGTTCTTGACTATAGCAATTATTTAAAAACGTATAGCATTTCTGTATCTGTTGGTTGACACTTCATGACAAGGTCATTTATTAATTGCTAATTTACTTGATTATTATTAATTTTTTTTTTTTCTTAAATTCAAATTACTGTTCATTGTGGTCTGCGGCCATTTGGTGAATAAATAACTGTAGCACTTGATTTCTTGACTTTTATTTGGTTTTATGCACACAGCCTGGTTTTGCTAATATTTTTATTAATTATTATTTGGATTGTAAGGACCTGAAGCCAGATACCATCCTGGAGAGTCCGACTCATCTGTTCAGAGTCGGTGGCGCCCAAAACTAAAACCGACCCCTACTCTCCGAAATATTTAGTTCTGAGCTAGGGCTTAATTTGCACGCACTTCGACCTTCAGTCTTACAATCTCAAGTTCTTCATTCAATTATTTTTATTTTTATTTTCATTATTTTTATTTTACTTTTTTTTTAATTTTTTTTATTGTCGACTTTAATTTTTTTTTAAATTTATTTTTCTAAATTTATTTTTTTTTATGAACTTTTCTTAATCAGCGAAAAAGCGTGGCAAATTAATTGGCGCCCAACGTGGGGCTGCCGTTTCTTTAAAAGAAAATTTAATTCACTTTTCTTTTGGCTGTTTTGAGTGCATAGAATCAAATTTCAAGTTCTATCTTTAAATTTTTATTCATTTATTTTTTTTTTAAATTACTTTTGGGTAACAGGTATTACGAATCCCTGTGTATAATTAATTATCTTTATTCCTATTTTATTTTATTGTTGATTACTTACCGTATTGATTGTTAGACAAAATGGATTACAAAATGACTATCTCGTACCTTAAAAAGGAAATGCTCATTCATGAGATTACTGTTCGAGGTGTCTCAGTTAGTGATGCCAAGACTGTGGACGAATTAAGGTCTATATTGCGACCACTTTTAAAATTGGAAAAGTCTGGTGCATGTTCTTTTGCCCCATATTCCCTTAACTTCAGTGATGAGAAAGTTCACATTAGGCAATTCCTTGACGAAGCTAATACTGTCATTCCCACCATATCAGGTGAGGCCAGTCAAAATAAATTCATTTCCACCCAGTCACGATTAGTTCATTTGCTTGAGCGGGTAAAACGAATACCTGATTCTATTTTGTCAACGGAAGAACAGTCCGAGAGGACTGAACTCCTCATTGACGTTCTGGCTGCTTTAGATCATTTAGAGAGAGTTGTTAAAGCTGATCCTGAACTTAGTCGACAGCTTGATGCTGATGAATTTCATGTATCTTCTCCAGTGCATAACTCCACCCACCATCGATTTCCTCCACAAGTATCATTTCTGCCTAACAACTCCAAAGCCCCAAATCTAGAGAAGTGGAATCTCAAATTTTCTGGTGACCACAAATTATCTGTCCATAACTTCTTGGAGAGAGTGGCCGAATTAAGTCAGTCTCGTCGTGTCACGGAAAACCAACTCTTTGATTGTGCCATAGACTTATTCTCAGGCAAAGCTCTAAATTGGTATAGAGCAAACCGTGACAGATTCGATAGCTGGAGAACCTTGTGTGAGTTGCTTCGACGTCACTTCGAACCACCCGATTACCGTCCTAGACTTTTCAGGGAAATTTTAGAGCGCACCCAGGATACCTCAGAAAGTATTGTCGATTACCTTTCATGTATGCAGGCTTTGTTTAGGCGTTACGATGGATTGACACCGGAAACACAGTTGGACATTTTATCTCGTAACTTGTCACCCTTCTACACCACCCAACTTCCAGTTGTCACTTCTCTTGAGGAACTTGAGCAAGAATGTCTTAAGTTGGAGACTAAAAAGTATCGGGTTGAGCATTACGTTCCACCTTCTAGGAAGCGTCAACAGTTTGTTGAACCCGACTTCGCGTTCTTAGCAGTCAGTGAACCTTCTTCGAGCACTGAATCTCCAAGTACCCTAACTTACCCTGTCGATGAAATTTCACCCCAACAGGATTCTGGTCGAGCAAACCTCAAATGCTGGAATTGTCAAAGGAGTGGTCATTTGAATCGTAATTGTACTGAACCTCGAAAGACACACTGCTATCGATGTGGTAACCCTGGTGTGACAGTCAGGAACTGCACTAAGTGTTCGGGAAACGAGCCTCGGAGGAATCGTTAGGTCGTGCTATATCCTCCCATGCTTTTAGTATAACGACCAATCCTTCAGTCTTTCCGAATAAAATCCTTCTAGATTACATCATTTCGCATGCTCATGGAGACCAACGTCCTTACCTTAAAGTTCAGATTATGGGATTTTCCTTGCTTGGGTTATTAGACTCTGGTGCTAGTAGAACTCTTGTCGGATTACCTGGGTACGAAGTTCTTTTAAGCCTTGGGTTCAAACTCATTAAACAACATAATCCGTGCACTGTAGCTAATGGCCAAGTATGTGATACCATTGGTTATATTCAGGTTCCCATTACTTTAATGGACAAAACCAAGATCATTGACGTTTTAGTACTCCCTGAACTTTCTCACAAGCTAATTTTGGGTATAGATTTTTGGAAATCAATGGAGATCATTCCTGATATGAGTCAAAGTGTTTGGCATTTTTCCGAAGCCCAAGAACTGACACAAATTTGTAATGTTCAAGCTATCGAACACTTGAATCCTTCTGAGCGACAAGCTTTAGATGCCTTGGTCAAGGACAAAATGTCTCAAATAGATTCTGGCTTGGGTTACTGTAAGGTCGCCGAACATGAGATCATTCTCGAGCCTGGCACAAGACCAATCAAACAAAGGTACTACCCCGTTTCCCCATACAAACAACAAGTCATAGATGATGAAGTTGAGGAAATGTTGCGTCTTGGTGTCATTGAGCGATCAAATAGCCCTTGGTCAAGCCCTGTGTGCTTGGTTAGGAAAAAAGATGGAAAGTTCAGGTTCTGCATCGATTTTCGCAAACTCAATCTTCAGACGAAAAAAGATGCCTATCCAATTCCCTACATATCTTCAATCCTGGACAATTTACGTAGCACTCGATACATCAGCTCGATTGATATAAAATCAGCTTTCTGGCAAGTCCCTTTAGCCGAAAATTCCCGCGAGTACACAGCTTTCACTGTTCCTGGAAGAGGTTTATTCCAGTTTAGGAGGATGCCTTTTGGTTTATCTAATGCCCCTGCAACCTGGCAACGCATAGTCGACACTATTTTAGGCCCTGAACTCGAGCCGAATGTTATGGTATATCTGGATGATATCGTGATCCTTTCCAACTCCTTCTCGGATCATCTTAAACTCTTGGGAATTGTCTTTGATAGACTGCGCGAGGCTGGTCTCGTCGTTTCCATGGAGAAGTGTAATTTCTGCCAACCAGAATTAAAGTATCTAGGTTATTTGGTTGACCGTAAGGGTCTTCTTCCTGATCCCGAAAAAGTAGAGACCATCGTCAATCTTCCTCCGCCTCAAAATATCAATGAAGTCCGTCGTTTCATAGGAACTGCCTCCTGGTATCGTCGATTTGTTCCTGATTTTTCCTCTTTATTATCGCCTATTCTGAATCTCACCAAAAAAAACGTCAAGTGGAACTGGACCACAGAATGTCAAAACTCCTTCACTGCCTTGAAGGAATCTTTAGTCACAGCCCCTGTTTTGACAGCTCCCGATTTTGAGAAGCCATTTTATTTGCATACGGATGCATCATCTTTCGGACTTGGAGCCGTCCTTTCCCAGAAATTTGGCGAAGATGAAAAGGTCATCTGCTATCTTTCTCGGTCTCTTTCCAGACAGGAAATGAAACTTTCGGTTACTGAAAAGGAATGCTTGGCAGTAATCTGGAGCGTTGAGAAAGTTCGTCATTATTTAGACCATGTCCACTTCACTGTCATAACTGACCATGCCTTTCTCTTATGGTTACATAGGTTAAAGGATCCTCAAGGTCGCTTGGGTCGTTGGCAACTTCGTTTGCAACAATTTGATTTTGATTTAATCCATCGCAAAGGCAAAGATCATATTGTCCCTGATTTTCTTTCCAGATCTGTCCCCATTTCTATCGAGTCCATTCAAATTTTCACTCAACCTGATTTTAATTCCAACACTACTGATAAATGGTATCTTTCTATGATCCAGAGAATCGAGAAAAATCCTCTGAAATTTCCTTTGTGGCGTGTGCAAGGTGGCATCCTTTATAAATTCCTCAAGACTCCTTTCTCTGAACTTTCTTCTCCATTTGAAGAATGGAAGGTGGTAGTTCCGAAGGATAAAAGGTCCGAAATCTTAAATCGTTGTCATGACATTCCAACCTCTGGTCATGTTGGTGTTTTCAAGATCTTTGGCAAAATCCGTCAAAACTATTTCTGGCCCAAGATGAAAGCCGACATAGTTCGCTACATCAAGTCTTGTCGTCATTGCGCTCAGAGTAAGGTTGAACAGGTGAAACCTGCAGGATTAATGGGAGAAAGACCAGTCATCACTGAACCATTTCAGTCAATAAGCCTTGATTATATAGGACCCTTACCTCGTTCTAAAAAGGGACATTGTTACATTCTTGTCATCTCGGACTATTTCAGTAAGTCAGTTTTCCTGTATCCATGTCGTGCCGCTAAGGCCAAATCTCTAGTTGAACATGTAGAGAATTTCTTTCTACTTTTTGGTGCTCCCAAATTTTTGACCTGTGACAATGGTGTTCAGATGAAGTCGAAGGAGTTTCAGGCCTTGTGTCAACGCTATAAGACCCATATATTCTATACAGCCAACTACAATCCCCGTGCAAATCCCACAGAACGTCATAACCGTGTCATTAAGACTATGTTGCGTACCTATGTGCGTCAAGAAGATCACAGATCTTGGGACGAACATCTCCAAGAGATTGGTTGCGCAATTCGTACCTCACCGAGCGAAGTTACTGGGTGTAGTCCATATTTCGTTTTGTTTGGCAGAGAGCATCATTTGTATGGCAACGACAATTCCATCCAACTTCCACACACTTTACCCAATTTGGATATTCATCTGAAGACCCGACAGGAAGGTTTTGTGAAATTGTACAAGCAAATCGAGAGCAAAATTAAATCCGCAAGGACCCAGAATGCTAATAGGTACAATCTTCGCGTCCTGTAACTTTTGATCCAGGTGATAAGGTTTGGCGAAAGAACAAAATCCTTTCTGATGCTGCTAATTACATCACTGCTAAGTTAGCACCACAGTATGTTGGTCCATTTTCTATAAAGCGTAAATGTGGATCTTGGTCGTATGAACTACAGGACGATCATGGTAACTCGAAGGGTGTCTGGCATGTACAGGAGCTCAAACCATTCCTTGATCCAACTACCAATCATTCAGATACTGAGTAATCAACTGATATTTTTTTTTTAATCATTTCCCTTCCCTTTTCTTTATGTCATCCCGTCAGACCAAGGGTTAACTTCCGATGCTAATCAACACCAATCATTGATTCAAACCCCTTGCTATGGTACTCTCGGCAAACCATACTGTCTGTAGCCTTAACCAGTACCATCTCACTGGCAATTTTAGCATCACCCTGGCATGTCTTTTAGGAATAGGATATGTTAGGTCATTGAGGAATAGGTTTGTGGTTGTTATACCATTTCTTGCAAGCCTATGTCCATCATAGTTTTTTTTTATTCCTAATTCCTTTTGTTTTGTTTTAATTCCCTTAATTTGTTGACTCCTGGAACACTTGATTGTTTTGTTGGCTGAGCGAGGAGCTCATTGTATTGGTTGCATGTTACTGTCTTGGCGCGAAACGGGACAGTGTCATGTCATTCGGTCCATGGAGTTCTCCGTTACTGCTTTTGTCAATAGTTTATTGGCTTTCCGTTTGATTCTTGTGTTCAGGATGATGCTACTACCTTTCTTTTGCTTACATATTCCCTTACCCCGTACCTGACCTTACCCTGAAATTAGTTGGCTTATATTTTGTTGGCTGCATTTACCTTGTTCCTTGATCATTGCGTATACCTTTTGCCTTTTGGGCGTTTAACTCTTAGTGGTCAAATTTTTCTTTTTTTTCTATAGACAGGCTGAGGCGGGTTGGGTGCCTCCGGACTAAGGGTCGACGCTGCTTGCAGCAGAAGGACTGGAAGGGTGAGCGTCGGGGGGTTGTTGCCACGCTAGTATTCCTAGCGGGGTAGCAACTACTGCGTTTCGCCTGAGCTCCAGTCTGGCTTAGACTTCTTGGGGTCGGAGGCAGTAACGCGTTTCGGAACACCCTCATTAAATTTAACTTTTCTTTTGACCACTCGGTACATCAAACCCGCTGTAGGGGATGTATCTTTCAAGTTGGCAGTACTTCCTTACTTGCTAAGTCTAGCAGTACTTTAATAAGATTTTAAAACTTGCGATGCCTGGCTGTGCTATAACTAGCCACCAATTGTTGGTGGGTCTTTTGGCTAACTTTCTATTATTTTTTTTTATTATTATTTTTCTCTTCCACCCGCCCTTTGGTTGTTTTGCAGTAGAGGACTTTGGAAGTTCTTTACTGGTACCAGTGTAAGGCCAGCGCACGAGGTGCTACCAGAACTGTTCGGCAGTCATGCAACGCTGGCTGAAAATTCATCTTCCACCTGCAACTTAAAATTTCAAAAAAAACAAAACCAAAAAAAAATGCTTTAGAGTTTTCTACCTACACTAGGTGCTGCTAGGGAGCACACTGGAGTTCTCTGTTGGAGAACAATCAATGTTTCTACATTGTTTTTTTTATTTCCGTTACCTTTTTGCTCTTGCTTTTGTTTGGATTTTCTGATCCATTCCGCTCTGGCTGTGCGTAGTTGGCTTGGCGCGAAACTTGACAACTGCACACAGTTTGGGTTGTGAGTTGGAGTAAGATTACCTTCCAGAAGCATTCACTTCAACAATTCACCTTCACTTTTGTTTTAATTTTTGTTTTTTTTTTTTTTTTTTTGGTCCATTCCGCTCTGGCTGTGCGGAGTTGGCTTGGCGCGAAACTTGACAACTGCACACAGTTTGGGTTGAGAGTTGGAGCTCATTACCTTCCAAATATCACTTTAGTTTTTTTTCCTTGCGTCATTATTATCAATACCTTGTACCTTGTTAAATATTACCTTACCTATTGAATATACAGGGTGACTGGTAAGTGGACGTATTCCTTTGAGGAGATGACATTAGAGCCTATTTGCTACCGATTAAACACTATTTACCTCTATACCATTCTTAACGGTTTTCGCGATATTTTCATTTTTCTAATTTTTATAAAATTCACTACCTTATGAGGCAAATATTTAAAATTAACGAAAATAATAAGGACCTTTCTGAAAGTCGTGTTTTAAATTTTAAGCTGACACACTGACAAAAATATCAGCATTGAAAATTATCGAAACACTAATGTTAACTATTGAGTTATTGCGGTTTAAACTTAACTGTTCTTGTTAAGTTTCTAACTAATGACTTATTTAACCCTAAAAATATCGAAAATTTCATAGTACTTGAAACGTACAAATAATTGGCAAAAGTACTCCATTTTATTGTCTCCAAGATAAGGTACATTATTTCAGAATTAGCTTTTTGCTTTCTTGTTAAATAAATTATTTTTATTTTAAGGAGAGACGATATAATTTTCAACAGAATTCTAATTTATACCTGTTTTGGATATCAAGTGTTGCAATAAAAATTTTATCAAATTTTTTAGTAGCTAATAGTAATAGTTTTTAGTAAAGAAGTAATTATTATTTTCTGCTTGAAAATTTTGAAATTTTCATAATAAATTACTGGCACTCTATGGCCAAGCATTGTTGAATGCATTCTCTTTCAAATAGTTCACAATTGGCACCTAATTTTTTCGTTCCATAATAAAACAATAATTACCATTTGAAAAAATGTATTTCCTATCATAATAAAAAAAACAACATTCTCAAAATGAAATGGAAAAACTTTTTGATACAATTTAATCAATAACTCATTAATTTTCAAAATGACTAACCCCATTCCTTATGCAATTACGAGCCCGTCTTCGTATTTCTGTCCTGGTTACTCGATTTGAAAAGTTCTGTCGCAATATCGCAACAGGAGTTAAATCAGGGCTCCTAACAGGCCATGGTATGGGTCCACCTCTTCCAATCCATCTATTCGGAATCCTTTGGTCTAAGAGTGCCCTTATTGTTAGACGATAGTGTGCAGGACATCCGTCAAGCTGGAAGATCATCTGTTTGCCTGTTCGCTAAAGGGACATCTTGTAGTAGCTCATACAAGTTGTTACGTGAAAATTCTTCATAATTTTCACCGTTAAGGTTATCAGGTAAAAAATCAAAATTTGTTATTCCTTCTCTAATATTGTAGCATCCTCAACATCCGAATTCAGAATAAATCTGCAGAACTGAATTCTGCGAATTAATGGTTTCTTTATGCTGAAAAATTTCGAAAACTTCATAAAGTGTGTTTTTTTTTAAAAGATAATTCCCCAAGTCAAAAATTTAGTAACTATGTTGGCAACACAAGCCTTTTCTACATGAAAAATTTGAAAGCATTGACAATTTTACATTGTATTGCCAACATAATGTCAGTTTGACTTTTATCTTTAAAAAAAAAACGCACTTTAGTCCACCAAACGTACAAATGATTGTTAAAAATTCTCTATTTTATTGTCTTTAAAATAAGGTTGTTTTATTGTTGATTTCATAATTTTCATTTGTAGGAGTAACGGTTTTATTCTCGCATTTAGAAGAATTGTAAGTTCAGACTAAGTAAGCAACATTATTTTCCAGTCTTTTCTTATTGCAATTTGGTGTGATACTCGCCAATCATGTTGATATTTATCAACAGGTATACCATACGCATTTTTCCATTTTTTGAATTAATAATAATAAACAATAACAAAATTTAGTTTCAGTTTTTCGTCCAAAGTTTTGATTTAAATAGTTCTGATGATAGTCTTTCGCTGTTAACTTCTATCTAAAATGGCAACGTTTAGCTATGCTGAATATGCGGACATTTTATTTATTTATGGTTTTTCCAATGGAAATGCAGCTGAAGCTCAAAGAGAATATGTACGTCGCTTCCCAAATAGGCGCATTCCACATGTTAGTGTGTTTGGTGCAACTTACCGTCGCATTTCAGAATCTGGCAGCCTTCAACGAGTAGAACGCGTAGGAGCTCCTCCTGCAGACGTTAACATTGATGGTGAAATTTTGAGACTACTTGAAGAAGGTCCAACAACAAGCACCAGAAAAATTTCCCGACAGCTGGGTGTTTCACAATGGAAGGTCTGGTCAGTGATTCATCAAAATGGTCTTCACCCATTTCATCACACTCCTGTGCAAGGACTAGACGAGGGTGATCCGGCGCGCAGAGTTCAATTCTGCAGATTTATTCTCCATGCGGATATTGAGGATGCTTCATTTTTAACAAGAATTTTATGGACCGATGAATCAAAATTTAGCAGAGAAGGAATAACAAATTTTCATAATTTGCACTACTGGGCCGAAGATAATCCGCATCAGAAGAAGCAAGTTAGTTTCCAAAGAAAATTTAGTGTCAATGTATGGATGGGAGTTATCGCCAATAATTTAATTGGACCTCATTTTTTACCGGATAACCTTAACGGTGAAAATTATGAAGAATTTTTACGTAACAACTTGTATGAGCTACTAGAAAATGTCCCTCTAGCGAACAGGCAAGAGATGATCTTCCAGCATGACGGATGTCCTGCACATTATCGTCTTACAATACGGGAACTCTTAGAGCAAAGGTTTCCGAATAGATGGATTGGAAGGGGTGGACCCATTCCATGGCCTGCTAGGAGCCCTGATTTAACTCCATTAGATTTTTATGTATGGGGGCACCTGAAAGAAATCGTATATGCCACGGAGGTAAATACGCGCGAAGAACTGATTGAAAGGATACAGAATGGGGTTGCGATATTGCGACAGAACTTTTCAAATCGAGTAACCAGGACAGAAGTAAGAAGACGGGCTCGTGATTGCATAAGGAATGGGGGGTAGTCATTTTGAAAATTAATTACATCACTTGTTGGAAAAGTTTTTTCATTTAATTTTGAGAATGTTGTTTTTTTTTTATTATAAGGTAGGAAATACATTTTTTCAAATGGTAAATATTGTTTTTTTTTCAAAGATAAAAGTCACACTTACATTATGTTGGCGATACAATGTAAAATTGTCAATGCTTTCAAATTTTTTATCTAGAAAGAGCTTGTGTTGCCAACATTGGTAGTGAATTTTTGACTTGGGAATTATCTTCAAAAAAGAAACAGACTTTATTTGGAAGAGAGTGCATTCAAGAATGCTTGGCAATAAAGTGCCAGTAATTTATTATGCAAATTTCAAAATTTTCAAGCAGAAAATAGTAATTACTTCTTCTTTACTAATAACTATTACTATTAGCTAGTAAAAAAATTGATAAAATTTTTATTGCAACACTTGATATCCAAAACAGGTATAAATTAGAATTCTGTTGAAAATTATATCGTCTCTCCTTAAAATAAAAATAATTTATTTAACAATAAAGCAAAAAGCTAATTCTGAAATAATGTACCTTATCTTGGAGACAATAAAATGGAGTACTTTTGCCAATTATTTG
The DNA here is from genome assembly GCA_917834065.1 of Ceutorhynchus assimilis. Classification (NCBI taxonomy): domain Eukaryota; kingdom Metazoa; phylum Arthropoda; class Insecta; order Coleoptera; family Curculionidae; genus Ceutorhynchus; species Ceutorhynchus assimilis. The sequence goes on from OU892289.1 coordinate 16,060,856, forward strand.
TACGTTTGAAGTACTATGAAATTTTCGATATTTTTAGGGTTAAATAAGTCATTAGTTAGAAACTTAACAAGAAAAGTTAAGTTTAAACCGCAATAACTCAATAGTTAACATTAGTGTTTCGATAATTTTCAATGCTGATATTTTTGTCAGTGTGTCAGCTTAAAATTTAAAACACGACTTTCAGAAAGGTCCTTGTTATTTTCGTTAATTTTAAATATTTGCCTCATAAGGTAGTGAATTTTATAAAAATTAGAAAAATGAAAATATCGCGAAAACCGTTAAGAATGGTATAGAGGTAAATAGTGTTTAATCGGTAGCAAATAGGCTCTAATGTCATCTCCTCAAAGGAATACGTCCACTTACCAGTCACCCTGTATATAGATATATATATTTTGTTAATTGTGGGCGGTAACGCAGTCACGTTCTCTTTACTACAGGCCAAGTGGTGTCGGGCGTCACCGAGTTAACTGTCCGACGCTACCCTTGGAGACTTGTCTCTAAGATTTGTCTCCGGGGGTAGCAGACAAAATGGAAGGGTGGGCGTCGGGGGGTATCTGCCTGGCTGGTACTCCTAGTGGGACGTGTTACGTCACCCTCACGACATGGATGCCAAATGCTGGGCAGGTACTACTGCGTTCCACCTCAGCTCCATTTTGCCTATTAGGCTTTTGGCCATCGGTTTCGGTGCCACCTCTTGGAACACCCTATTCAATTTTCATTACCTTGGCTGTCCACAATTTTTTTTTGTAGTGACTGCTCGGTGCGTTACCCGCCATAGGGGGCGCATCTTTCAGCTTGGCGTATGCTATAATTCGCTACTGATTGCTTGGTGGGTCTCTTGGTTAAATTTAAATCTCTACTCTCTTGTCTTTTTCTTCAACCCACACTTTGGTTGTTTCGTGCTGGAGGGCTTTGGGGGATTTTCTTGCTGGTGTCTGGTGTAAGGCCAGTGCACGAGGTGCCACAATACCTGATAGGTGGTTACGCAACGCTGGCTGAAAGTTCGCCTAACAACTGCAACCAAAATTAAAATTAAAAATTCAAAAAAAAATGCTCTAGAATTTTTCGCCTACACTGGATACAGCGAGAGGGTTGCCTAGGGTTATCTGTCATGGGACGACCAAAGCTTCGATAACTTCTTTTCTTTCCTTTATTTCTTCTCTTTTCTGTCCTTCACGACTTTGCTTATTTTTGCCTTTACCTTTAGCCTCGTTGACTTCAGTTACCTTATATTTTATCTTACCGTTGTGTTTTTCGAGGCAAAGTAAGTAGATGTTCGTTTTGGAGGGATACAACTACCTTTCTTAATATCAACCTACCTTTTTAATTGTTGTATCCTGATAGTCATTTTGAATTCATTTAAGTTTAAATTATAAATACATATATTTTACATTCTTTATAGTACCTTAGTTCTCGAGTTTGCTTAGATTATCGTCGGAAAAGTTTCTTTCTAACTTTCCCTCCTATCGTAGGAGAGGGGGAGTTGTAACAGGCCAAAATTGCATAAATGATTCTTACCTACTTTCAATTTTATATTCAAGATTTCCTTAAATTTGTCAACATTTTCTCTATAAAATTTCATCAATAATCTCAACGGTTGTAGATCCTGTAAATTTTCTAATTTTCCATAGTCAAATTCTATTTGCTGTAATGGTTTGTCCTCATTTTAATCCATATTTTAATTCAATTCTAAATCAAAACAAGGCAATATTTTGATTTCGATTTTAAATTCGATCATCTGTTTCATAACAAAAATAATTCATCTGTCAAAAGTATGTCGTGTTCCGTAATCGTGATGTACCATTTTCAGGTGGATGTACCGAGCTACTCCGTTCGTACTAACTGTTCCGGTTGTGGAGCGCTATCGATCTCGGCGCAAATTCGAGCGAACCCAGAGTCGCGCATTGGTTCGATGTTCTTTAAGACATCTTGAACGCACCGCACCCTTTGATTTCGTTTCTTTGACTTTTGATTGTCAAAAATTTCTGTCAACCAGCGGTGGAGTAGTGATGTTTTCAGTATCGTCGAATCTTCCTTGAGCTCTCTAATTTTGAAAACGGAACATTTACTCTATTTTGTATTCTTCAAGTTTTGATTGTTTTATGGGATGATTATTTGTTGTTGATATCATAATTCATTAGCCGTTGTCGTTTTTCTCGGATTATGTTGTGGTGTGCAATTTTTGGTAAGTGAGAATTCTATCGATTAATTGTTTATGTTTGTCGTTATTCTGAATCATCTCTAAGTCCTTTAGGTGAGGTTAGCTTATTGATTGAATGTGCAGCACTTTCTCTTTTCACGTTGACTGCTTTGGAAGAAACAAGTCCTCCAGAAGAATTAAGTTTTTTTCTTCACCTTAAAAAGGGATTTTGGGCCTGATTTTCTTCTGAATTGAATTTATGGCACACTGAGTTATCTTGCGTTGTGTTTTACTTTCGTAAAGTGCCATAATTTTCGCCGATGTTATCGGATTTAAAAAAAACAGTCGTTGTGGTAAGTTGCTTGCACGTTTTTTTCCAATAGAAGTTTCTGACTTTTTCCATTCAATTATTAGTTGAAAGCTGCCCTAAGGAGTAGAGAATAATCTCACCTACTCCGGGATATTCAATCCAATCCTCGATCCAGATTTCCGGAGATTTTCGAGGCCGACACCCTAATTCCATCAGGTAAAAAAACATAACCTTATAACAATTTTTGCAAACTCAAGACACATTTTTCTCAATTGCTATCAAAGCCTTATTATGATTTATCTGATTTAATTAATTAATACCTTAATGTTCAATTTTTCTATTAAAATAATTTTCAAGAGCTATAGTCTTTTATCAAGTAAATTTGCTATTAGAAACTAATCATTATAGTTCATTTTTTCTTATTTATTCAATTTATTCATGAAGTGCTTCGCTATTAGTTCAATTACAAATACAGTGTGTATAACAGTTTTTCTCTTAGGGTTCTTTCACGAGGTTTTCTTATGAGGTTGTACTTTACCATCAAGTATACCTTCACGGTTATAACAATAGACGTTCAATTGTAACCGAAATTGAACCAAAAGGCTAACAGACACCAGCCTAAGTAATCGGACGGTTACTCAAGTCATCGAACAAGTTAACCACAACCAGTAGCCAGGACTAATCTGGTGAACTGAATGAACCACCATCATCTGGAAAATTTTGGTATCGTACTAGTTTTAGTTATCCTGATTGTTTTTGTTTATTTACATTCTGTCCCTATTTGTACACCCGGTGATCACCTCGGTATTTCAGGGAATAATTTATTGCTGGCCCCAGTGTGGTAAATGAATTATTAAAGTAGGTAACTTAACTAGACGTAACCTGTTGAATTAATGTCAACTTATTGGTAGTTCTGGTTACGAAAGTGTAAGGTAACCGTTCCGAAAACTAATTCTACATTATTAATTTTTTTTCCCTCTCTTATTCTCTTTATATTTTTTTTTAAAGTTTTCAAACCTTACTTTTAATATATATCCTTTTTTTTATTACTTAGTTATTGAGTTTCAATAACATATTTTTGCATTTAAATTTAATTGTTCTTGACTATAGCAATTATTTAAAAACGTATAGCATTTCTGTATCTGTTGGTTGACACTTCATGACAAGGTCATTTATTAATTGCTAATTTACTTGATTATTATTAATTTTTTTTTTTTTCTTAAATTCAAATTACTGTTCATTGTGGTCTGCGGCCATTTGGTGAATAAATAACTGTAGCACTTGATTTCTTGACTTTTATTTGGTTTTATGCACACAGCCTGGTTTTGCTAATATTTTTATTAATTATTATTTGGATTGTAAGGACCTGAAGCCAGATACCATCCTGGAGAGTCCCACTCATCTGTTCAGAGTCGGTGGCGCCCAAAACTAAAACCCACCCCTACTCTCCGAAATATTTAGTTCTGAGCTAGGGCTTAATTTGCACGCACTTCGACCTTCAGTCTTACAATCTCAAGTTCTTCATTCAATTATTTTTATTTTTATTTTCATTATTTTTATTTTACTTTTTTTTAAATTTTTTTTATTGTCGACTTTAATTTTTTTTTAAATTTATTTTTCTAAATTTATTTTTTTTTATGAACTTTTCTTAATCAGCGAAAAAGCGTGGCACACTTTATGTTTATTGAAATATGAATGAAGTACCTAATTAGATAGATGTTTTCGAATTTCCACAACATAATCATTAAAAATTGACTGTTTTAAATGGTTTCACTTCTACTGCCGGAAAAAGCAACAAATATAGATATCCCCATAGCCTAGAGAAGGCCTTGATCTTACAGATGCGACGAACAATCTCCTTCAATCAACGGTACCTACAAGTTCAAACACGATTGAATTTTTGACGAGTTGGGGTGGAGTACCGGTGAGGGGGTGTTAGTGATGTATACAAAGGAATGGGAGCAACTTTGAATTTTAATCTCATTCAGTCTAAAATCGTCGCCAGGTGAAGAGTGATTATAGCACAGTGAACATTTTTTTTTTTGATCGAGCCAATTTTGAGCTTTTGATTTTTGTGTGTGTTTGTGAATCTACGATCTACTTTTGAGAACCGTAAGTAAAATTTCTATAATAATTATTATTAAAGTGTCCAAGCGCTTATTCCGATATCTACGATCTACTTTTTGAAGGCCATATGTAAAGTTTCTATAAAAGTTATTATTAAAACACCCAAACGCTTGTTTCAACCCCCCAATAATTAGATATTATGTGCCAAAATATTTTATACATTATGAAATCCGCATAATTTTTTTTTCTCAATAAGATAAATTTAGAGGAGTCGTTTAAGTAGGTACCTACCTATAATATACTTATTTAAGTTTTTCTCGAAAAGTATCCTTGCACCAATTACCTATACGTAAGCGTTTTAGACATGCATAATGAACCGATTACTAATCATTTGGCTAGAACATGTTTAGGTATACACAGTTTTTCTTGAAAATCACCCAGACACAGTCGATTTTCTCATTCCAATCGCACATAGAGCAAGTCTTCTCGACACTAGATACCATTGCAGATATTCTATGTATTTTAGCTATTCTTAGAAAAAAAAATCACAAAGCGTGGATATGCACATTTTTTCAAAAAGTTTTACCCGAATATCTTACAACGCTTACGCCACATTAATGAACTTTAGTTTCTCTTACAAATCACCTATGCGCAAACGCATTAAACATATGCCCATAATTTAAATTTTACCAAATGAGATGATTATAACTAATTTCCCAATTATTTGTTTCAGAAAATGTTTGTATGTGAATATTGCGCAAAATCGTTCACCAGGAAGGATAATTTGAAGCGCCATGGAGACTGCAGAGTATCAGCCAATATATGTAACCAATGCGAAGAAGTCTTGGATTCCAAAGGGGCCCTCCAACGTCATCTAAAAAAAAAAACATCCTGCACCGAAGGCCTGTAAACGCCAACTTGAAAATTTGGTCATTTCCATAGTAAAGCGTGCTAAACTATATCAAGCTACGGGTAAGTTGAATTATATTCTTTCCTAGTTAAAGGGGGTGTGACCCTAAAAACGACTTAAGCTGCTTAAATCTAGAAAAAAAAAATCTAAGATCTCTCATGAAAACCTCAGTCCTATATTCGAAATAGTCTCCAAGAAAATTCCTTGTGAAGCACAATATGTAGGAATTTGCGATGTCACAACCGCCGAAATCGCAGGCTTCTCTTCGTTTAGTCATCAGTGAACCGTACCCTATACTTTTGAGTGGTTGCAATTCGCTCAAGGAGATAATTGTCTATTGTTTTTTGAAAATTCTTACACGTGTTAATACTGCCCCTGATAATCCAGTGTGACGTCACAAACACCTAGTTGTAACTTTAAACCGCCATAACTCGAAAACGTACCATCGTAGCAAGATGCGGTTTAAATATTTATTCTCAGATTTTTTTTTTTTTTTTTTGCACTAAAACTTTCATTTTTTGGTCACATCCTCTTTAACAACTCAACTATTGTTGTACTATATTTTTGTTGTTGCTAAATCTGATTTATTAATTTCAGGGCCATCAACCACACGCTGGTGTCAAGACTGTGCCCAGGAGATTTTGATAAGTCAATGGGCTGGTCATCGTCGGAGTCTCCAACACCGGACCAACACCTGTGTTCAACAGGGGGAAGGCGTGCAACTTGTCAAAACATCATTCAAGTGTCGAATTGCTACATACCGGCTCTCTGCGAAACAGGATACTACGAGCTTGAATAAATTTCTACCACACCTTCACCAAAGATTCGTCCAACTGGTAGGTGATATGGTCAAGAAATTTGGCCCTATCAAAGTAGGCGTGGAGCTCTTCGCTCGATTCCTCCTGCAGACCAAAGAGCTAGAAGAGGTGAAGTCGTTTAATACCAAATTTCTTGCGGTGAGCGATGGTGCCGATTTAGAGGAATTGTTTCAACAATTTTCAACAATCCTGAACAAAAAATGTTCGGAATTTCAGGAAAAAGAAAGCGGTATGTATTACTATTTTATTTGTGGTACTGTAGACATACTAAACAATGTTTCTTTTGTTATAGGCTGGACGCTCCAAAAAATCCTCTATCTAGATGTAGATATCAATAAGGTGAATCCTCTAAAAGCATCCTCGTATCTTCCGCTACCAAAAGAGATAGATGCTAAGAGAGCTGTTCTAAACATCAGAAACCAGGATCAAAAATGTTTCATGTGGTCAGTCTTGGCTCACCTACATCAAGTTGATAGAACTCAAAATGCGAATAGAGTGATGAATTATTCGTCATTTGAGAACGAGCTGAATTTCACAGGTCTAGCATTTCCTATTAAACTGAATGATATCGGCAAGTTTGAACAACTCAATGATATTTCTGTCAATGTATATGGATTGGATACCACGTATGAAAATGGTAGAAATATCACTGAGGTTGTTGGTCCGTTATATTTTACCACATCTCGAAAAACGAGACATGTGAATTTGTTATTAATTAGTAATGACTCTGGCAATAACCACTACTGCCTAATAAGAAACCTTTCTCGGTTGATCTCGAGTCAATTATCTTCACATCGTAACATGAAACACTTCTGCGATGGTTGCTTGATGTATTTTTCAACCGAGCAAAAATTGAAAGCTCATCAAGAACACGACTGCGCTCACGTCTCAGTTAAACTGCCATCAACAGATTTGAAGAAGAATAAATACGGAGAAATGGTCCCCGAGAATATTCTGAAATTCATAAATTTCGAAAAGAAATTAAAGGTGCCCTTTGTTGCTTACGCCGATTTTGAAACAATTATCGAGCCGTTTGATACTACAGATAAAGATCTAGGTCACGAAAATTCCTATACAGTCAAAACTCACAGGGCTGTCCCTTATTCTTTCGCCTACTACATTAAATGCGACTTTGATGATTCTCATTCGATTTTAAAGACATTCAGGGGTCCTGATGCACATAAAGTTTTCGTAGAATGGCTAGAGAATGATTGTAAATCTATCTATAATCAATTTATGAAAAATATAGTGCCCATGCACCCACTGACTCGAGGACAAGAGATCGAGTTTCGCGAGTCAAAAAATTGTCATATTTGTGAAAAGCCATTCAAGGTGGGCGATGAAAGAGTGAGGGATCACTGCCATCTCACAGGTAAATATCGTACTAGCGCCCACTCTGCCTGTAATCTTAATTTTAAATCCCCAAGCTTTATCCCTATCTTCTTTCACTCTGGGTCAAATTTTGATTCCCACCTGTTCATCAAGGAATTGGCCCAAAAAAACGAGAAATTAGATGTTATCCCTCAAAAATAAGGAGCGATACATTTCATTTACTAAGCATGTTTTGGTAGACAATGTCCAGCTTGATGAAGAAGGTAAACAAAAACAGATATTTTTGAAGTTACGCTTTCTGGACAGTTTCTGATTTATGGCGTCAAGTCTAGATAAACTATCACAAAATTTGAAACCAGAACTATGCCGAGAAGTGAGAAAATATTTCCCTTTGGAAGATGAGTTCCAGATTATTCGACAGAAGGGCGTTTTTCCGTATTCTTACGTAGACTCATTTTCGAAATTAGACGACATTGAATTACCATCCATTGATGGCTTCTATAATGAGCTGAAAAAAGAGGCCATTAAAAAAAAAGATTATGAGCGTGCCCAGAAAGCATGGAATTTGTTTAAATGTAAAACTTTGGGCCAATATTCAGATATATATTTAAAATCCGACGTTTTAATCCTAGCTGATGTTTTTGAAAATATCAGAGACGTGTGTGAAGCAACCTACGGTCTAGATCCTTGTCAGTACTATACAGCTCCAGGGCTATCTTTTGATGCAGCTCTCAAAACCACAGCCATAGAGTTGGAATTACTGACAGATATAGACATGATACACTTCCTGAAACGAGGTATTCGTGGAGGGGTTAGTCAGTGTAGCGTAAGAAAGGCTATTGCCAATAATAAATTCATTCCTCACTATGATGCCTCCAAACCTGATTCCTACATCATGTACTTGGATGCAACCAACTTGTATGGTGCAGCCATGTCCCAATATTTGCCAACAGGTAATTTTAGATGGCTCGACTCGGATCAAATTAAAAATTTAGATTATTTAAAATTGGAGAAAGATTCGGACACTGGATATATTTTTGAAGTCGATTTAGAATATCCTGAAGATCTACATTATAGGCATAACGAGCTACCCTTCTGTCCAGAATCAGTTATTCCCAAAGATTCTTCCTCTAAAGTCAAAAAACTTATTCCAAATTTCCAACGTAAAGAAAAATACATCATTCATCTTCAAAATTTGCAGCAAGCACTTAGTCACGGTTTAAAAATAGAAAAAATCCATCGCGTTCTTTCATTTAATCAATCACCCTGGCTCAAAGACTACATTGACCTAAACACAGCAAGAAGGAATACCGCATCAAATAAATTTGAAAAGGATTTTTTCAAACTCATGAATAACGCCGTGTTTGGGAAAACAATGGAAAATGTGGAAAAAAGGGTAGACATTAAGCCAATCACCCATTGGGAAAATATTGGCAGGAAACCTGGAGCGGAAGCATGGATTTCAAAACCACATTTTAAAGACGTCACTATTTTCGGTGAAAATCTAGTAGCCATTCATATGGGTAGACAGAAAGTTAAATATGACAAGCCCATCTATGTGGGATTTGCCATCTTGGACATATCCAAGACTATCTTGTATGATTTTCTGTATAGCTATATCAAGCCTAAATACGGTGATAAAGCATCCTTACTCTACACGGACACTGACTCACTTATTTTAAGTGTAGAAACACAAAATTTTTATGATGATATGAGGGAAAATTTAAACAAATTCGATACTTCCAATTACTCACAGAACAACCCACATGGTCTACCTGTAAACCAATCAATCTTGGGAAAAATGAAGGACGAGTATGCAGGAAAGATCGTTTGGGAGTTCCTAGGTACTGGGGCGAAAGCGTATTGTGTTAATGTGGAAGGAGAGCTAACCAAAAAAGCTAAAGGCGTACCTGATTACGTTACCAAAAAAGAACTTAGCATTTCAGACTACAAGACTGCGGTCGACGTAGAAGGTGCGCTTATTCATCGCCAGATGAATACTTTCCGTTCATATAATCATGATCTGTTTATCGAGCTAAAAAATAAAGTGGCCCTCTCTTATGCAGATGACAAACGTTACGTTATACCTGGTACAGAGAACACGCTTGCATGGGGTCATAAAGATCTGGTTTTGTATAAGGAAAAGGAATCATCGTAAATTTCTGTAGAGAGTTCTCTTTCTTGTTTAGTTTTAAGTTTTTAATAGTTAAAAATGCTTTTAGAGGTTGGAGTTTGAGATTATAAGACTATGACAGCTATAGGTGTTAGTACCTAGTAGTAAGTTTTTTATACATACCTACTCAATTCGGCCGTGGAAGGCCATTATATATAGACCTATAGCAAATAATTGTACCTTTATATTAAATTTTTGTTGAGTATTAGAATAGATGTTTTGTGACCTTATTATGGATTATTCATATGTATTTGTAATTAGTATTAAGTTTCTATTTTATGTACCATGTAATGTTATAGATTTTCAGCCTATCAAATTACTTATAGGCTACATTATATCCGCAATAATATATACTTTATAATATGCTCCGATTTTTTTTTTTCAATACAACAAATAAATTAGTGTTTCTACCTAGTTGTTGTTTATTACATCCTATAAAAATATATCATGCAACTTATTAATGAGCTAAAACTAGTTCGAGATGATTTTTGCCAAGAGCAATCACGTCATGGGTCCGAAAATCTGCTAGAGTCATTCTTATGCTGCATTTACTTTCACTTCAAAGGCCAATTTGTCTCAAAATTGATGACATGCTTGTCATTTGGGGGTAGTATATATCCATGTACCTACTTTGAAATAAATTTAAAATTCACTTTGAAGTGCACTTTGAATTTGGGCGAGCTGCTTGCAGAGGGCAAGCCAAAATTTGTAAAATGTTAAATTTTTACAGATTCTCTTACATTTCTGACGTTTTTCTCAATTTCCAATATCGATTAAAGTGAATTTTGTACTGCAATGTAAATGATAAAATATCAAACGTCAAATTTCAATTGAAGTTGGAAGTGAATGTAAATGCTTCTTTATGCTTTCTTTCTCATGCCATTAGCTATAAATGTAATCACCAATATAGAAACGTGTATCACGCCAGCCATCGTTGATAGTATCAAGAAAATGGAAAAAGATCCTCTCAGGTTTTAGCCTATTTGCAAATATTGAAGTTGATGAATGCATCAATGGGGGAATGCCCCCTCCCATCGTGAATCCATTTTCAATCTTCGGAAACTATTAAGTAGTAGTCTATTTTGATCGTAAAACTCAATTTTTTGTCAACTTGAAGAGATTTTTAGATAATTACCAATTCTTCTTTTATCGTATGACACCATTTTTATTCATGATAATCGGTAATTCAGTTCTTAGCAACATGACAATTAGAATATTTTTTTTTTTGCGTCTCCTGTAAAATTCTCAGATTTTGTAGTTACGTCGATATCCTACAATTTCTTTATTTGTTTGTTGCGTTAACGATGTCTAGCGTTGTATAATATATTGAACACTTAGCCGAATCAGCTCAACGTCTTTCTTCAAATAATGATACACTAGCTAGAAGAATTGGTAATTATCTAAAAATCTCTTCAAGTTGACAAAAAATTGAGTTTTACGATCAAAATAGACTACTACTTAATAGTTTCCGAAGATTGAAAATGGATTCACGATGGGAGGGGGCATTCCCCCATTGATGCATTCATCAACTTCAATATTTGCAAATAGGCTAAAACCTGAGAGGATCTTTTTCCATTTTCTTGATACTATCAACGATGGCTGGCGTGATACACGTTTCTATATTGGTGATTACATTTATAGCTAATGGCATGAGAAAGAAAGCATAAAGAAGCATTTACATTCACTTCCAACTTCAATTGAAATTTGACGTTTGATATTTTATCATTTACATTGCAGTACAAAATTCACTTTAATCGATATTGGAAATTGAGAAAAACGTCAGAAATGTAAGAGAATCTGTAAAAATTTAACATTTTACAAATTTTGGCTTGCCCTCTGCAAGCAGCTCGCCCAAATTCAAAGTGCACTTCAAAGTGAATTTTAAATTTATTTCAATGTAGGTACATGGATATATACTACCCCCAAATGACAAGCATGTCATCAATTTTGAGACAAATTGGCCTTTGAAGTGAAAGTAAATGCAGCATAAGAATGACTCTAGCAGATTTTCGGACCCATGACGTGATTGCTCTTGGCAAAAATCATCTCGAACTAGTTTTAGCTCATTAATAAGTTGCATGATATATTTTTATAGGATGTAATAAACAACAACTAGGTAGAAAACACTAATTTATTTGTTGTATTGAAAAAAAAAAATCGGAGCATATTATAAAGTATATATTATTGCGGATATAATGTAGCCTATAAGTAATTTGATAGGCTGAAAATCTATAACATTACATGGTACATAAAATAGAAACTTAATACTAATTACAAATACATATGAATAATCCATAATAAGGTCACAAAACATCTATTCTAATACTCAACAAAAATTTAATATAAAGGTACAAGTATTTGCTATAGGTCTATATATAATGGCCTTCCACGGCCGAATTGAGTAGGTATGTATAAAAAACTTACTACTAGGTACTAACACCTATAGCTGTCATAGTCTTATAATCTCAAACTCCAACCCTCTAAAAGCATTTTTAACTATTAAAAACTTAAAACTAAACAAGAAAGAGAACTCTCTACAGAAATTTACGATGATTCCTTTTCCTTATACAAAACCAGATCTTTATGACCCCATGCAAGCGTGTTCTCTGTACCAGGTATAACGTAACGTTTGTCATCTGCATAAGAGAGGGCCACTTTATTTTTTAGCTCGATAAACAGATCATGATTATATGAACGGAAAGTATTCATCTGGCGATGAATAAGCGCACCTTCTACGTCGACCGCAGTCTTGTAGTCTGAAATGCTAAGTTCTTTTTTGGTAACGTAATCAGGTACGCCTTTAGCTTTTTTGGTTAGCTCTCCTTCCACATTAACACAATACGCTTTTGCCCCAGTACCTAGGAACTCCCAAACGATCTTTCCTGCATACTCGTCCTTCATTTTTCCCAAGATTGATTGGTTTACAGGTAGACCATGTGGGTTGTTCTGTGAGTAATTGGAAGTATCGAATTTGTTTAAATTTTCCCTCATATCATCATAAAAATTTTGTGTTTCTACACTTAAAATAAGTGAGTCAGTGTCCGTGTAGAGTAAGGATGCTTTATCACCGTATTTAGGCTTGATATAGCATACAGAAAATCATACAAGATAGTCTTGGATATGTCCAAGATGGCAAATCCCACATAGATGGGCTTGTCATATTTAACTTTCTGTTTACCCATATGAATGGCTACTAGATTTTCACCGAAAATAGTGACGTCTTTGAAATGTGGTTTTGAAATCCATGCTTCCGCTCCAGGTTTCCTGCCAATATTTTCCCAATGGGTGATTAGCTTAATGTCTACCCTTTTTTCCACATTTTCCATTGTTTTCCCAAACACGGCGTTATTCATGAGTTTGAAAAAATCCTTTTCAAATTTATTTGATGCGGTATTCCTTCTTGCTGTGTTTAGGTCAATGTAGGCTTTGAGCCAGGGTGATTGATTAAATGAAAGAACGCGATGGATTTTTTCTATTTTTAAACCGTGACTAAGTGCTTGCTGCAAATTTTGAAGATGAATGATGTATTTTTCTTTACGTTGGAAATTTGGAATAAGTTTTTTGACTTTAGAGGAAGAATCTTTGGGAATAACTGATTCTGGACAGAAGGGTAGCTCGTTATGCCTATAATGTAGATCTTCAGGATATTCTAAATCGACTTCAAAAATATATCCAGTGTCCGAATCTTTCTCCAATTTTAAATAATCTAAATTTTTAATTTGATCCGAGTCGAGCCATCTAAAATTACCTGTTGGCAAATATTGGGACATGGCTGCACCATACAAGTTGGTTGCATCCAAGTACATGATGTAGGAATCAGGTTTGGAGGCATCATAGTGAGGAATGAATTTATTATTGGCAATAGCCTATCTTACGCTACACTGACTAACCCCTCCACGAATACCTCGTTTGAGGAAGTGTATCATGTCTATATCTGTCAGTAATTCCAACTCTATGGCTGTGGTTTTGAGAGCTGCATCAAAAGATAGCCCTGGAGCTGTATAGTACTGACAAGGATCTAGACCGTAGGTTGCTTCACACACGTCTCTGAAATTTTCAAAAACATCAGCTAGGATTAAAACGTCGGATTTTAAATATATATCTGAATATTGGCCCAAAGTTTTACATTTAAACAAATTCCATGCTTTCTGGGCACGCTCATAATCTTTTTTTTTAATGGCCTCTTTTTTCAGATCATTATAGAAGCCATCAATGGATGGTAATTCAATGTCGTCTAATTTCGAAAATGAGTCTACGTAAGAATACGGAAAAACGCCCTTCTGTCGAATAATCTGGAACTCATCTTCCAAAGGGAAATATTTTCTCACTTCTCGGCATAGTTCTGGTTTCAAATTTTGTGATAGTTTATCTAGACTTGACGCCATAAATCGGAAACTGTCCAGAAAGCGTAACTTCAAAAATATCTGTTTTTGTTTACCTTCTTCATCAAGCTGGACATTGTCTACCAAAACATGCTTAGTAAATGAAATGTATCGCTCCTTATTTTTGAGGGATAACATCTAATTTCTCGTTTTTTTGGGCCAATTCCTTGATGAACAGGTGGGAATCAAAATTTGACCCAGAGTGAAAGAAGATAGGGATAAAGCTTGGGGATTTGAAATTAAGATTACAGGCAGAGTGGGCGCTAGTACGATATTTACCTGTGAGATGGCAGTGATCCCTCACTCTTTCATCGCCCACCTTGAATGGCTTTTCACAAATATGACAATTTTTTGACTCGCGAAACTCGATCTCTTGTTCTCGAGTCAGTGGGTGTATGGGCACTATATTTTTCATAAATTGATTATAGATAGATTTACAATCATTCTCTAGCCATTCTACGAAAACTTTATGTGCATCAGGACCCCTGAATGTCTTTAAAATCGAATGAGAATCATCAAAGTCGCATTTAATGTAGTAGGCGAAAGAATAAGGGACAGCCCTGTGAGTTTTGACTGTATAGGAATTTTCGTGACCTAGATCTTTATCTGTAGTATCAAACGGCTCGATAATTGTTTCAAAATCGGCGTAAGCAACAAAGGGCACCTTTAATTTCTTTTCGAAATTTATGAATTTCAGAATATTCTCGGGGACCATTTCTCCGTATTTATTCTTCTTCAAATCTGTTGATGGCAGTTTAACTGAGACGTGAGCGCAGTCGTGTTCTTGATGAGCTTTCAATTTTTGCTCGGTTGAAAAATACATCAAGCAACCATCGCAGAAGTGTTTCATGTTACGATGTGAAGATAATTGACTCGAGATCAACCGAGAAAGGTTTCTTATTAGGCAGTAGTGGTTATTGCCAGAGTCATTACTAATTAATAACAAATTCACATGTCTCGTTTTTCGAGATGTGGTAAAATATAACGGACCAACAACCTCAGTGATATTTCTACCATTTTCATACGTGGTATCCAATCCATATACATTGACAGAAATATCATTGAGTTGTTCAAACTTGCCGATATCATTCAGTTTAATAGGAAATGCTAGACCTGTGAAATTCAGCTCGTTCTCAAATGACGAATAATTCATCACTCTATTCGCATTTTGAGTTCTATCAACTTGATGTAGGTGAGCCAAGACTGACCACATGAAACATTTTTGATCCTGGTTTCTGATGTTTAGAACAGCTCTCTTAGCATCTATCTCTTTTGGTAGCGGAAGATACGAGGATGCTTTTAGAGGATTCACCTTATTGATATCTACATCTAGATAGAGGATTTTTTGGAGCGTCCAGCCTATAACAAAAGAAACATTGTTTAGTATGTCTACAGTACCACAAATAAAATAGTAATACATACCGCTTTCTTTTTCCTGAAATTCCGAACATTTTTTGTTCAGGATTGTTGAAAATTGTTGAAACAATTCCTCTAAATCGGCACCATCGCTCACCGCAAGAAATTTGGTATTAAACGACTTCACCTCTTCTAGCTCTTTGGTCTGCAGGAGGAATCGAGCGAAGAGCTCCACGCCTACTTTGATAGGGCCAAATTTCTTGACCATATCACCTACCAGTTGGACGAATCTTTGGTGAAGGTGTGGTAGAAATTTATTCAAGCTCGTAGTATCCTGTTTCGCAGAGAGCCGGTATGTAGCAATTCGACACTTGAATGATGTTTTGACAAGTTGCACGCCTTCCCCCTGTTGAACACAGGTGTTGGTCCGGTGTTGGAGACTCCGACGATGACCAGCCCATTGACTTATCAAAATCTCCTGGGCACAGTCTTGACACCAGCGTGTGGTTGATGGCCCTGAAATTAATAAATCAGATTTAGCAACAACAAAAATATAGTACAACAATAGTTGAGTTGTTAAAGAGGATGTGACCAAAAAATGAAAGTTTTAGTGCAAAAAAAAAAAAAAATAATCTGAGAATAAATATTTAAACCGCATCTTGCTACGATGGTACGTTTTCGAGTTATGGCGGTTTAAAGTTACAACTAGGTGTTTGTGACGTCACACTGGATTATCAGGGGCAGTATTAACACGTGTAAGAATTTTCAAAACACAATAGACAATTATCTCCTTGAGCGAATTGCAACCACTCAAAAGTATAGGGTACGGTTCACTGATGACTAAACGAAGAGAAGCCTGCGATTTCGGCGGTTGTGACATCGCAAATTCCTACATAATGTGCTTCACAAGGAATTTTCTTGGAGACTATTTCGAATATAGGACTGAGGTTTTCATGAGAGATCTTAGATTTTTTTTTTCTAGATTTAAGCAGCTTAAGTCGTTTTTAGGGTCACACCCCCTTTAACTAGGAAAGAATATAATTCAACTTACCCGTAGCTTGATATAGTTTAGCACGCTTTACTATGGAAATGACCGGATTTTCAAGTTGGCGTTTACAGGCCTTCGGTGCAGGATGTTTTTTTTTTAGATGACGTTGGAGGGCCCCTTTGGAATCCAAGACTTCTTCGCATTGGTTACATATATTGGCTGATACTCTGCAGTCTCCATGGCGCTTCAAATTATCCTTCCTGGTGAACGATTTTGCGCAATATTCACATACAAACATTTTCTGAAACAAATAATTGGGAAATTAGTTATAATCATCTCATTTGGTAAAATTTAAATTATGGGCATATGTTTAATGCGTTTGCGCATAGGTGATTTGTAAGAGAAACTAAAGTTCATTAATGTGGCGTAAGCGTTGTAAGATATTCGGGTAAAACTTTTTGAAAAAATGTGCATATCCACGCTTTGTGATTTTTTTTTCTAAGAATAGCTAAAATACATAGAATATCTGCAATGGTATCTAGTGTCGAGAAGACTTGCTCTATGTGCGATTGGAATGAGAAAATCGACTGTGTCTGGGTGATTTTCAAGAAAAACTGTGTATACCTAAACATGTTCTAGCCAAATGATTAGTAATCGGTTCATTATGCATGTCTAAAACGCTTACGTATAGGTAATTGGTGCAAGGATACTTTTCGAGAAAAACTTAAATAAGTATATTATAGGTAGGTACCTACTTAAACGACTCCTCTAAATTTATCTTATTGAGAAAAAAAAATTATGCGGATTTCATAATGTATAAAATATTTTGGCACATAATATCTAATTATTGGGGGGTTGAAACAAGCGTTTGGGTGTTTTAATAATAACTTTTATAGAAACTTTACATATGGCCTTCAAAAAGTAGATCGTAGATATCGGAATAAGCGCTTGGACACTTTAATAATAATTATTATAGAAATTTTACTTACGGTTCTCAAAAGTAGATCGTAGATTCACAAACACACACAAAAATCAAAAGCTCAAAATTGGCTCGATCAAAAAAAAAATGTTCACTGTGCTATAATCACTCTTCACCTGGCGACGATTTTAGACTGAATGAGATTAAAATTCAAAGTTGCTCCCATTCCTTTGTATACATCACTAACACCCCCCCACCGGTACTCCACCCCAACTCGTCAAAAATTCAATCGTGTTTGAACTTGTAGGTACCGTTGATTGAAGGAGATTGTTCGTCGCATCTGTAAGATCAAGGCCTTCTCTAGGCTATGGGGATATCTATATTTGTTGCTTTTTCCGGCAGTAGAAGTGAAACCATTTAAAACAGTCAATTTTTAATCATTATGTTGTGGAAATTCGAAAACATCTATCTAATTAGGTACTTCATTCATATTTCAATAAACATAAAGTGTCCTATTAGGCGATTTTAATAGCTAATGTCAAAATTTTTGAAAGATATCCCAAATTTGAAATAAAATTTATGTGAAGAGCACATTAATTTTCATTTTTCAGTATTATATCTATTTTTTTAAGGATAAGAGTGAGAACTACCCTAAGTATTATAACACCTTGCAGTGTGATGATATAGTCATTCGCCCGTGTTTTTTTTCAGTAGTGATGTGGGCTAAATGAAACAAACGTTCGAACGTCTGGTAATTAATGTTTTATTGGATTACCCAAAACCACAACCAATAATAATAAAAAACACCAGAAATATTCCCGACCTTTCGTTTCCCAAAGAATTATCCTGACCCTTTTTCTATTCAGCCTAAACCCGAAACCCTCCTTTGTTATCTCAAGTCAGGTATTGGGGTATTTATACCATTGAAACCCATTTGTGCTTTCCAAACAATTTTTGGAGTACCACTGCTTAAACTTAATCAATATAATAATGACTTTGACAGTAGCCAAGTAAATTACTCATTTTTAATCAATAAATTACATTTTTTTTTCCGTCTTAACAATACATTTAATTTGGAACAGAAAATTGTTTTTTCATTCGTATTTTTCAGCAGACCCAATAGGATCCCGAAATTACATATTTTTATACCTGAAGCATCAAATAACCAAAGTTTACGGAGGCCCACCAGAAAGAAATGTCAGTCAGGTAGAGGTAGGCTTTGTTGACAAACTTACAAACAAAAATAGTTTTTAATAATATGTAAGATATCTCCGACTAAAATATATTTTCAATGATGTGGGTTTGTTTACCTGAGATTGAGAATATTGTATTAGCCGTAAACTTTGGCACTGATGGCTTTTTGTCGCATTATTTCGGCCCTTTTATGTTTTATGCGCTGCAGACTACACATTCTCGCTTTATTTCTATCAACTCATTTGGTCAAAATTATTTCCATAATCGTCGATAGCTTAGTAACTAACATTTCACTCTGTAAATAGGATGACGGTACCTACACAACACGTGAGTAAGCATTTAGATTTTCTTTCAATAAAGAATTTAATCCGATCGCCGCGATAGACGTGAATCAATTGAAAAATAGAAGTCCTAAATCCTAATGAGTGTTTATACAGATGATCAGCACTGGATTTTTCTTATTGATGCTTCTCCCTTACCTTGCTCTGACCTTAATTGCTGTTTCATCTGATTAAGAGCATTTTTTATTTTTAATTATTTAAAGGTATGAAAATTATAAATTCCTGCGCTCACGGATGAAATACGATAAATGGTACGCGAATCGCTAATCACAGGTGGTGCGACTGACTTAAGATAGGTTGCGCTACTGTCTTAACGTGTGTTTTAGTCGATGGTCGATAGTACGCGTGATGGTGGATAGAGGGCGTTGGCAGCGACTAACTTTCCCAGTGCTGACATTGTGCCTTCTCTCTCACACCCGCAGAGACGGGGGTATAGTGCTTCCTCTCTCGCACCCATGGGGAGGATCCTATGATGCAGAAGGAACCATCTTACTCTACTATCAGCGGTCACGAGTGAACTAAAAAAGCTAGCTCAAAGCGGTAATATGAGTGCGCCGACCATGGACAGACATCAAACGGCTGACTAATGGCAAATACAATGACAAATTACATTCATTCACAGATGACATTTGCTTGTGGCTTTGCTATACTAGCGCCGCCGCGCCGCATAGCTTTGGCAGTTATGAACCTCTTATACGAGTTATTTTTTAGACAGCTCGAACGAACATTTAACATGGAAGTTTCCTATCTTCAGGAGGAGTTTTTGGACTGCAGGGAGGACCACAAGGGAAGGGAGTGATGTACCCGCTGGCTTGCGAAGCTTGATTTGTATCCCATTTAAGGTTGGGGCTGTTAGCGTTAGCCCCCTTTTCTTTGCAAAAGGCACAATTATGGATTTGTTGGGGTTGACGCTTAAACCCCATCTAATAATGCCATTTAAGGCATTTTGCATGAGGTCACTAAAGATCCTTTTTACTTACCCCTAATGATGACTATGAGGTCGTCAGCAAATCCTAGGACTGTGATTCCTGGGTCGCCTAGCACGTTGAGAATTTCATCTACTACCAGTGACCAGAATAGTGGGGACAGTACAACCCCTTGGAGGCATTCCTTGACTGCTGAGATCGTTGCAGAGTCACTTCCAATAGTTGTGATTTTCCTATTTTCAAGCATGGCTTCAATTCATGCAATTGTAGTTTCGTCAAAGCCCTTAGCCCTTATTTTTAGTAGCTCTTCTTATGGATTCATGTGAGGTGCTATCGAAAGCATATCAAGAAATACGCATAGACCGATTTCTTGAGCCCCTTGATGCCCTTCCAGTTGATTTACCTGGCTAATAGGTAAATTGATTCGTTTGGAGCGGGATTTTTTCCAGAATTCACTCCTTATGTGTAGGTCAATGATTTTCTCCAAGTTTTTGGAAGAAATGCTGCTAGGCTAATTGGTCTGAATGATTTGGGCTGTACTGTAGGACGCCTACCAGCCTTTTTTGTGAAGAACACATTCACATCCCGCCAACTGGTCGGAATAAAGCCTAATTGGTAGCTAGCTTTTAACATTTAACAACCAGACCCTGTTGTGAAGGGGCGGGAAAGATCCCATCTTCATCCGGTGATTTGTAGAAGCTGTTTATACCCTATTTAATCTCGGTGAATATGCTTCCGGCTAAGCTTTTAGTGCGGTCCACGGAACGCCTTTCACCACCAGGCCTTTATTAGCCCTTTTTCCAGTAGCTACCATCAGATCTCTGTAAGTGCCTGATACTGATGGAGTTATCTTTGGTAGGATTCTCTAGTGCTACTGGATTAGTTGACATTATTTGTTTATTTAAGAATAATATGTAGTGGGTTTGGTTTTTTTTTTGTGTTTTGCTCCTGAAAGGAACGCCTGCATTTGATAATAACATTGTGTTTGGTCCCTCCATATTTCCATTTTAATTATTCACTTTTTGTTAGAGATTGTTTTTTCAACATAAATTTAGTCTAAAACTAAGATTTTGATAGCAAAAGAATAACTGGATTGTAATGGTTTTCTGGATTTCACCATTTCGATTTTGTTTTTGAATCAACTTGTCCAAATTTGATAGCGCCCTTACCAAAACAGATTTACACCTGGCGCCTCTCTTTTCAATGACTGAGCACGCTGAGCAGATTATGAACAATTTGTTATTTGAGAATAGAAGCCAGCTACAACACCCAGTATGGATCTCGAGTAAAGACGAATAATCGAATTCGCGGTAATTTGCTATATAAAATCAATAAAATCGAAATAAAATTATTACAAAATTGTTTTGTGTTCAATGTTAACCATCAATTATTGTTTATAAAGTTCTTCATAATTTAAAGGACGTTTGACCCAATTATATCCATATACATTAAACCCATTTATTCACTTATTAATTATCAATATTGACTGAGTCATACATAAATTTTAGGTTTCGTACACCAATAGATTTTGAATTATTTATTACTAGAATTATGTTATGTTTGTAAATTGAAGGTAAACAGTTGGGCAATCCATTTTACGTAACCAATTTTTTGTGAAAGATATCCTAGATTGAAATTTATTTATTTATTTGAAATATGATATTGTCCTTGTCTGACACTGGTTCATGAGACTATAGGAGATAGAAAATATGATTGAAACATTAAAATATATCCTATTTACATTTCTCATCTTGTTTGCAGAATATTTTGTTCACCAGTCAGTGGTTGCGGGTTTTCTCGTTCAGCTTTATAATCTTTACTAATTGAAATTTAGGCTGTTTCTTTTCGACTTCCCATTGGCAGTTTTTAGTTTAGTCTCGTTGAGATTTCCAGTTTTCATGACACTGTTCCAGAAGCAGGTGAAGCTCATTGTAATTTTTACTTTAGTCACTCTTCACCCTGGCAGCTAGTAAGCTGTCCTAAAACCTTTGCTATATAGATATCCTTTCGTGTTATTAGAGTATTCGCCATCTCAGTCCTTGATAAGGCTCAGTGTCGATTCTGAATCTCATCTATATAACTTTTAAAAAAAACTTGTCCCATCGTTTAGAATTCATCCCCAATCATTTCCAATTCCTATATTTACATAGAGAGTTTTGAAACTGCAGAGCGGGAAATCTTTTCTGGAGAAACGTGGTCTTCCCCATCTTTACAACATTGGACAGCGCGTATCAGACCTTATCAAATTATGAATAATTTCCGTAAGTTCTAGTGCTACTAGATACTGTAAATTGCTAAATCAATGAGAGATTAATCAAATTCCATTCTTTGTAAAAAGTAAACAATATCAATCAAAAAAAAAAAAAAATGTACTGCCAGGCACGTATAAACACAAAACAAACGCAAAGCGATGTAAATTTTCGAATGAAAACGTAAATCCGAGCCCATAAATTCGCCCGCTGGCATCGATCCTTCTATAACATTTAATGTTTCAAATGGGCCTATCATAAATTAATATTAGTTTTCGGACCTTTAATATTTCACAATTTAATGCCCTCGTACTGTCGAAATATCCCCTGCTCGTTGGAGAGGGGAAAAATGAGCCGAATTTTTTTGTATTGTGTTCATTTTTTGTTTTTTTACATGGATGAATGTAATTTGCCTCTATAAGCACCATCAGGGAAAAATTGCTTTTGGTTAAATGATAAATACAAGTGGCGCTCTTTTTTTGTACGGTTCGCCAATTTCCAAATTTTGCAGGGCTTAAAGATAAAACTTGTGCATTTAATTTTCCATTGTTTGTTCACAAAAAATAGTGCGTATTTCCTTCTATTTTTGCACATGCATTTCAAAAGTCACATGCGCAAATTCGTCCCAATTTACTTTGTTAAAAAATTATGTTCCGTAGAAAATGCTCTGATCGAATTCGACGCGACAAGATGTTCCCAATAGATGCTTGACTCCGGTGTCCTGTAGGAAAGTGCATGTGTCCCTGTGGCACACTAACAAGCAAGAAACTGGGACTCGAGCACGGGAAAACTTGCGTCTTGAGAATCAATTTAATTTTCGGCATAGCCGTCGACTTCGAACTTCTAGAACAGATGTGGTTTCTTTTGGGAAGGTTTTATAAGACTACTTCTAAAATTCTCTTATAATACGGCTTCGTTGACTTGGTAACTATAATCCAACCGAAATAAGATATTTTTTGGATAACGGCTTTTAAAATCGTTAACGTTAGAAAATACACTTGAGAGGGAATTTGGGTTTAGTACTGTTACTAAGTACGCTATTTCTACGGACGCTTTTTTATACTCACACTCAACCAAATAGTAGCATAAATAAAAAGAAGTTGTTCTTAGATTTAATGAACAATTCATTAAAATCGGTCCAAAGAACGGTTTCTTTGATTACATGAACTCTAGGTTATTGAAGTATGAACAATTTCTTAATTCCTATTTCGATTCATCTTGTGTATGAACAACGAACATTAAGGTATGTAGTAAGGTTTTTGTATTAATGAAACTTTTCATAGTAACAATAAACATCGTTCTTAGTTTATATGTACTTTTTCATTGTCCTGATGAACAGACGGCATAATATTAATGAAGCCCAGATATAATTTGATGAAACCCTTTCATTGTATTTATGAATCACAGTCTTGAATACTAAGAATTGCATTCATTATATTTAATAATGACGTTTTCAATAATATATACCATATTCTTTATTTTTATTAAAATAATTTCATGAATTATGCCTTAAATATACTTATGATTTTAAATGGGGTAAAGGGTCATTTTTTATATTTGCGTGTCCCCTGTACTGATGAATATGAGCAATAGGAAAAAAGCTTTTAATGCAAAAGTTGCATGGTTTCTTCGTATCATCTTCCAGAATTGTCAAACAAACCAATGGGCATCCCAAAATCTGAAAATTTAAAAATCTAAGTACCTACTTATGTATTTTTATTTTAAATGACACTAACCGTATATTCTATTATCTTTCAAATCCTCCTTAAATCCTGTTTCCATAAATATATATTATATCTATATTTGTTCCAGCTGTTTTTGAACTATCAACATCCAAAGTTTCTAAAACAAGCCACATCAGAAAATAAGATTTGATGCTTTGGCTGGTTTCCTTGCCTCGGCTATGAAACACTAGCTGCGGTATTGAATCTTCTGCTTTTCTACCTAGTGAAACAAAACCATTTAACAAAAATATATCGATTAAAAAAATTACAACTTGATTTGGGATTGAGTATACTTACTTTTAGAGACTTCAGTATTCCTTAGAAATTCTGAGGAGCTCTTGACGCTTTTGTCTTTCACGTTCTCCCCGGATGACATTTAAATCTGTAGGTCATTTCTTTCGCATTCCCATTTTGAGACTAGACCGTTTCCGTGCAAGGCATCCAAGTCCTACCTACATAATAGGTATACATATTATAGAGGTAATAGAGGTATACAACTTACCTTTAGAAAAAACCGGCGACAGGTATAATCGACTTTCTATTTAACACTTCGAACAACACAAAACCGAAAAAACCGACTTGAACGAAGTACGTAGCAGTGCACCCAGAAAATAGAAATGTAATTATTCCTATTTCAACATATTTTTCTATGTCGTTGCCCGACTGCAGCTACCTTTGCGCATGTGCTTAGGAACTGTCTACATTAATGCTATGAACTGTTTCATTGTATTTATGATTTATCTTGATGTAATGGTTGCAGCTTTGTTTCTAGGAATACTTGCTTGTTTTAAATGAACCGTACATTGTATCAATGAATTTCGTTCTTAAAAGGATAATTTTCTAGTAAGGTCATATGAACCATATTCATATTATTCATGTTAATATTCATTTATATTATGAATATTCCGTGGAAGCTCCCATCAAAGAAATTTTCTTTAATATCAAGGTTTAATTTCATAATATCAATGAACTTAGTTCTTGTAACCGATGCACTATTCAACATAGATTCATGTAGATGACTATTCATAACTTGATGAAGCTTCATTCTTTATTTTAATGATAGCTGTTCATGAAATCATAATACTTACAGTTTTCTGTACCTGGGATTAATGAAAATTTCACTGAATCAATGAAAATGTAATTTATGAAAGCAGTTCATTGATATTATGATCAAGATTTTTTTGAGTGCATCAGGATTCTATAATCTATATACCTAACGATTATCATCTTGATGTATTTTCTATTTCCTAAATCATTATTTGCGCTTCATGTTACTAGCTACGACTTCATCCCATATTGATTCTATATTTTTATTTTTCCTAAAGTTTAAAGTACTCTGAGGTCAACTTGATATCGTTATTTTCTAATAGATACATACGCAATCTTCATATTATATGATTTGGATTAGTTCGACGTTTCAAACTTTTCCACAGTCATTATTTGCTTATCACATCTTGGGATAGTTTGACTATTCCAGATTTTTTAATGCCATCTTATATTTAGCTTTTGTATCCCTTAACATGTTTGCAAAGTTCCTTATTATTAAGATTTAGGCTTGAGATCGTCTCTTTATATTACATCATTCATCATATAGTTTTTGTTATATAAATAATTTGTACCAAAAAACAACCTCGATGCTCAACAAGCGAATCCTGTTCATTTTTGCGCTAGGCCAATAACCACGATAAAGAAGGCTTAGAGGGCCTGAAAAACAATTTCATGAATAAGTAACGAAGTCCAGCGGCCGTGCTGCTAATTACAGGTTCACTCGCTAATTAAATAATTCAGCTCGTTATACGCTGCTCTGTGAAGTAATCCTTAACCCACCGAAGCCGATACAAAGATGAGCTATTCCATCCGACCGGATTACTGTTCGTTTCGAATTAGGTTTGCGTTTATTTAAACTTGATTAGTATTGTATAGGAACATAATATAATATGTATGCTGTATGGTATGGTAAATCGCTATTCATGGATGGTAACTGAATCTGTCGTCATTGTTTTTGAGCCATAATCTTATTTTATCAAAAAACCACTATTTTTTAAAATAACCGACATTATTGATATTATGTTGGCAATACAATATAAAACTTACGATGCGATGGAATTTTTTACCTGGAAGAGCGTTAGTTTGCCAACATAATATCGATAATATCAGGTAGGTACCTATTTAAAAAAAAAGCTTCAGTTCCGAAGCTTGGTATACAGGTGACCTTATAATATTTTTTTTAGCAAAGCTGTATTTTCTCCAAAACGCTTTTAATTTTTAAATTGAAAAAACAGAGAATGTTGAATAGGTATATAAGATATATGCTACTTAAATACCTAATTACATTTTGTATCCAACCTCATCTTAAATTCTAATATTTGCATCAGCTATTTAGATTAAGAAAAACCGTTCAAAGAAAACTGAGCATCTAAATGGATAGTAGATATTTGTGGAATTCTGTCGATCTCTAGGACCCAGACTGAGATTAGGGCACGGCACCAACCGCCTGGCACTTTCTCATAGTAAGGGCCAAATTATGAACTGACTGGTAAACGTCTGGTTGTTACCTAGCAGGTACTTTCTATGCATTAGAGAATAGAAAGTACCTGCTAAGTAACAACCAGACACTTGACAGTTGGTCCATAATTTGGCCCTATGGCATACGACGCCTATTTCTTGAAATCATTTCACAGCGTCTTACATGGTCATCATCGGTTAAATAATATGGTGCTACGCACTTGCGCAAAGAAAAAGATGGGAGTAGAGAATTTCGCTGATGAAAATGTTTGAGAAAATATCGACAATAAGGTAGTGTAAAAAGGTATATCCACTCTCAAAAATTAACAATTTCCACCAAATCCCCTATGAAATCGTCTTGCGTAGGTTAATCCAATCTTGTTTGTGTATAAATTAACTGAATTAGTAGATTGTAGATTGTTGATTGCATTAGAAGTCGTTACAGCTTATTCCAGCCGCTCAAGCACTGCGTCTTTTCTAGATTTTTTGTGCGTGAATTTTCGCAAAGGAGGCCAGCTGCCTGGGTGGTAAAGTGCCCACCTCTTGGGGTGTAAGTACCCTTTCAAGGTATTTCACCATTTGCAGAAATGAGCAGGACATTTAAAGATTAAATGTTCTCTAGTTTCTGTTGCTTGTTCGCAGGGTCTGCAGTGACCGCTGTCTGATTTTCCTATTGTTTTTAGGTGATATTTCACCAGGCAATGCCCAGTGAGCAGACCAACGATTATTCTAATGCCTCTTCTGTTCATGTTAAGAAGTATGTAAATGTGCCTGTAATGTAAAAGGCCTCTTCTAAGGCACCTTGGGCACAGATGTTTATGGCCAGTGCGTCCGCTTGGAATATTGTGTGCGTTTTACCAATTGCTAAGGAGAGTTTAAAGTTTGGTACAGTGATTCTCAAACCGACTTCTTCCGTTAGTTTCGAACCATCCCACCGAGCAAGAAACATCCTTGGGATGTTTTGTAACATTATTTAAATGGAACTCATGACACGTTTTTTATGTAACGTAGTAAAGTTGTATCTGCTACTACTTTTCAAGACGTTCCGCATAATTCCTGTTTTTAAAACGTTATTCTGCAATTGTATTTGTTCCTTTGTGAAACTAACGTTCTAATTACGTGGAATACATGTTCACCCTCGCAACATTTAATATCTAATGTTGTATAAACAGTATATTATTAACATTCTTGTTACGTTTCACGAGATGACATGTTTGTGATGTTTTTTGTTTTATATTTTCGTTTCGTTCCGGAATAAACGTTACAAACTCGAAACTTACTTGTTTGGTAATATAACGTTTCAAATGTTAGTTATATTAAGGTAATGGACTCGAACGATTCAATAACATATAAAACAACATGCCTGAAACGTCTCAAAAGACGTATCAGTTTCATTTTTTTTTTTGGATCGACACCGTAGTTTGTTAAATTCGGCTTTGGTTTTTGGTTGGCGGCGTCTGTCGTTAAGCGTCAAGTACTCAAGCACACATTTTTACAACATCGTGGTCATCGGGAGCATTTTATTTCCACTGGTGGATTCACCGATGAGCGGTCTATCTTTGTTTAGTTCATAGAAAATCGGAGTAAAAGGTTACATCGATGAAAAAAAGAAAGCGCCTATCGGGTTGACGTTGACGTGACCGTTGGATTGCACGGGCTGTTGGTTGAGGTAAGGTGTTAGGGCAAGTGTGAGGCCGCAGCGTGCTCGGTATAAGCGCATGTCCATGTGACGTCATAAATGAGTTTGACAGTCGCCCTGAGGTAAAACCCATGAACTATAACCAAAAACTGGAATGCGAATACCACAAAACATCCCCCCTTAGAAAGGTAAGTACCGTGTTGAGAACCTGTCTATAAGTTTTCAGCGCCTCTAGTGACTGGGGGGGGTCAGCTTCTGTAATTCTGGATTTATTGGCGAATGCAAAACGCAATGAGGGTTCGTTCGGTATCTTATTCGTTCCGGTGGATCGTTTGCACCATTGTTTGATTCTAGCGATTCAACACCACCACTTTAAAGTTTCTACCATTTTTTGGCATAAAATAATTGTGCCAAAAAGAAGAAACTCATAAAATCGGTAGTGTTGAAGCGCCTTCAAGGTAAAATTGACTAAGAATTAAGATGACAAATTTAGATATTTATTAAAGTTTGAAACAGAAAATATAATAGAATATGGAATTAATTACAATTATTGCGAAACAGTTGTTTTTCATGTAAGTATACATACATAGGTAGGTAATGCTAGTTAAGGTAAAAATAATAAGGACAGTTACAAGAAGTAATGACGTACATTTAACAATAACTTGATGAAAAACTTAAATCGTAAATAAAATGACAAAAGAGGTCCTTTTCTCACAATCCAAAATCGTTGTTAATCTAACAAGTGAGGAAAGTGTTTCTGCACGTGATGGAAGTTGCACGAATGACAACAAAAAGCAGAGTTCGGACAAGCCTTTAAGTCCAGAAAATACACTTTCCGCATGTGTTAGGTAGAAAGTTTATATAGTTATACATAATATAAAGCTCATTCAAGAAACTGATTTCGCCTGGATGATATTTTTGATAATAGTCTATACCCTTTACCACTAGCTTTAAGCAAAGACAACGCCAACAACTTCTCGTCCAATGTAAATCGTCTAACTTTAGGCTTTTGGTTTTGAGTACGGACTTGACTGTATATCAATGGATTGACGTGGTCTACGAGCATTTGAAATTTAGTTTATGATGCAAGTTATTCAGCAGCAGAAACTTTGGATTTAAATGACGACAACCTTCTACTGATTCTTCTTAACTTATTGCTGGATTCTATAACTTTGGAATAAAGATATTTTTCCCTTGGGGATAGGAATTTTTGCCTAGTGACGTTAATGTTCTTTAAAATTTGGCATCGTCTCTCATGACCTGCAAAAAAAAAAATAGATCAAGATTGGAGACGAGCTTTTCGAACATTTAGCTTCTAATTTTTCTAGCATTCGACTGCAAGTTTTAGTAATTAGTAGTCTTTTATAGTAGTAGTCCTACTTGAGTTAGGATATTTTAAAATTCACCTACTCCCAACTGGGTGGTTATTCATTAAGCAATAACACTTAGGTACCTACCAATAAAAGTTTTAAGAGACAAAGTTGGTTGGTGACTTTTTCATGTTTGCAGATGTGATGGTTCCACTTGGTGTAGCAATGTCTGCCCGAATTGCAGAAGTTTCAGTAGATAAAAATTGACGACATGAAGGGCCTGGTTGATCTAAAACAGAAATTTCGTTATCAATGAATCTACCAAAAAAGTTTGGATACACGCATTGTAGAATATGGTGTACCTGTATGTAACCAGGAATATTTTAATTATTATGTCTCCTGATAAAGGAATAAACATTTAAAAAAAAGAAATGAATAATATTAGCTTTGTTCCAACATAGCAGTAAACCGTACAATGTACCGTCACGATTCTAAGCAGTAACTAAAATTGTTATACTGAGTGGTTTCGAAACCGAGTTATTATGTTTACCTACCTATGTCAATCATAGTTGCGAAACTAATTTCTGAAGGCGTCTTAGGACTCTTCGACGAGTTTCAACTGTGTCGATCTCCACTTTTTGCCATTTTGGTGATTGTGGTTTATCAATTAACGACTCCTCACTGTTTTTGATAATTGGGGCTAAAATTAAAATTAATTTTAATGTTTCTGACCTATGCTCCTTTAAACCCGAATTCTAACACGTTGTCGTTAATCAAAACTATGGGGAGGAGTAAGTCAAAATTTAAGTACGTCTTTCTCACATATATCTAGTATTAACTTACCTTCAGGGAGATACAGCAAAAGCGCAGCATTCCATGTGAGTCCTCGTCTGGCTTTTGGATCGCCAACAATAAATTCTTGAGGAAAGTGTCTTGTTCACACTCTATAATTATTATAAGCCTTCTCGACACTTAGGCTATTTAGTAAAGGATTGCGAACTTTTATTAGCCATTGTTCCATTTTTTCGGCATCTTTTGGAAAGCGGAAATAGCTACTGTATTTGTCGCCGCACCCCGGAACACAGCATTTCTGATGCTTTTCAATTAACAAACTGGGAGAAGACATTTTGAGATAATAATTATTGATAATTGATAGGTAATTGATAATTCTAAATGTTGGGAGAAGTTCAAAATTTAAATTTTGACGACTGGAAATGACAAAATAAACTTCAAATCTTGGCGCACGGTCCGGCAGGAAAAAGAAAACTTTAATAGGTTGATTGAAGCGCCTCTAGTGATTGGAGGGGAAAGCTGAAACGACTAGACTGACGTCTCTCATAAGACTTACATTTCTAAGGGGGGATGTTTTGTGGCGAATACATATTGACGAACGTGAAGCCTAGTGCCGCTGCTGCGGAGGGGATACCTGTTTTTGTCGCACTCATTATGTTAAATGGCGGAAATTGCTTCCAACACGTATTCCAATTGATGAAACCTGTAAAGGTAAATATGACAAAACTTTCCAAAACGTCATATGTAAGCGAGCAACAGAAAAAAACAACATTCCCCTTTGTGGCATCTGTCTTTCATGGCTACATTTTTTTGGCAGATATGGCAATATGTGCGCATTCCAGTTTTTGACTATAGTTCATTGGGTAAAACAAATCATTTATTTACATTCGTTCAGATTAGGCCGGTGTTTTATGCGGTTTTCACAGTTTTTTCACAAGTTTTGGTGTTATTTTGTTTTAAAAAAGTTAGAGCGGAGTGTTTGTGTTCCAGTCTATGTGGTCTTTCATCTAAACTGGTGGGCAGTTTCTTTGCAACATGGAAAATTTTACCCAAATTCAAATCTCGATATTTTCGGAACGGAAAGAGATATCGAGTTGCGGTATTCAGGAGGTTCTTGACCAACTCTTTGAGAACACGCACAAGGTTTGACCGGTATATTCCTTTCATTTGTACACATATACAGGGTGAGTAAAGGAAGTCATGTTTTTTTGGCAAAGTTTGGGGCTATGCCAGGTTCTCAATTTTTGATCTTGGAAATTTTTATATGCATCTTTTTGATCTTTGGACTATCCCAAAAAAAGTAATTTCTCAAATTTTTCGAGAGTTGGCTATAACGCAAATTATCGAATTTTTAAAAAAGGGTGAGGTTTATCCCTAAAAAAGTGACTTTTTCGAGGTTTCGCTTGAGAATGGGTATTTTTTCTCATACTTTTGCATGAAGTAGAATTTCTTGGCCCCGAGAATCGATTGAAGCACTCATTGAACGTATTGCCTACAGTGGCGTGCAGAAAAAATTTGCTTTTGACATTATGTTATAAAACCGAATTTATAAATTAAATTATACTATGCAATTAAACAGCATAATGAACAAATTAATCCAAGTTACTACTATTGATACAGGAGTGTATTCCAGTGGCGTAACATCAAGAGCATCTTTTGGTTTGGTGGGAAGATTTTAAAAATTCGTATTTTTCAAAATGCTATGATGCTGGTCTACACGGCTGTTCATCTTTCATCTGGAGTTATTTAAACTTGTATTTTGCATTGGCGTACTAGCTTGGATAAAAGGGTCGTTCTTTGAATAACCTCCCGCAATCATGTCTTTCGGCTCAACCTCGATTTTTTTTCTTTCATGGGTAGCTTTTTTTTTAAAAAAAAAAACGTGCAATTGACTGGTTTCCTGAGAAGTAATGGAGACCGACTATCCCAAAAAAAAGTAATTTCTCAAATTTTTCGAAAGTTGGCTATAACGCACATTATTGGATTTTTAAAAAAGGGTTACATTTATCCCTAAAGCGACTTTTTCGGGGTTTCTCTTGAGAATGGGTATTTTTTCTCATCCTGTTGCATGAAGTGGAATTTCTTGGGACCGAGAAAAGATTGGAGCACTTATTGAACGTTATTGCCTACAGTGGCGTTCAGAAAAAATTTGCTAACGGAATTTATAAATTTTACTATGCAATTAAAAAGTTTATTGAACAAATCCAAGTTACAACTCTTAATACAAGGGTGTATTCCAGTGGCGTAATACCAAGAGTATTTTCTGGTTTGGTAAGTAGAACTTAAAAATCGATATTTTTCAAAATGCTATATGATGCTAGCAAATAGTGCTGTTCATCTTTTATCTGGAAGTTGTTATCTTTTTCATTCAGCATTGGCGTACCAGCTTGGATAAAAGGGTCTTTTAATGGATAACTTCCCACAATAAATGTCTTTCGGCTCGACCTCGTATTTTTTTTCATGGGTACTTATTTTTTTTTTTTTAACATGCAATTGATGTGCCTCCTGAGAAGTAATATAGACCTACTTATACACAATAGTCAGTGTTGTAGAAGATACCGTTATTGCTGCGCGATAGACTGGTAGATACCTTCTGAGGTACGCGTCCACTAAGCGGAACAGGTCAGGGTGGATCGCATCGCAAAAATCCGTCTACCATAGATTAAAATGGAATTGCAGAGTGGAGGCAGATTCATTTGAATCTATGGTAGATGGATTTTTGCGATGCGATCCGCCCCGGCCGCATCTAAACATTCCGGTATAGGATTCGGCACCTACGTATATTTCATTGGTCCGTTCGAATAGTTTTAATTCGGATCGCCAATTAATGCGGAGAGCCGAAATCCGTACTGGTATGTTGAACGGTGCTGAGCATCAGGTCGAAATGATTCTGTAGCAATAGGTATGTGGAGTGCCGAATCTAAGGACAAAATGGTAAATAGTGCCCAGCTGCAGGTTGGAATGTTGCCCCGTCAGCGCGTCACAAAATCAGCAAACATAAGTTTTATTTACTTGTTGCCACATGAACTGAACTAGCTTTGTTCACTGTTCAGTACTATGTTTTCCTCTAAAATGCACGGTGAATTTGTTCACCACATTGGAAGTGTTTGAATGTTTCAGACAAATTCATTTTGCATGTAAAGCACAAGGACGCATAAAGCAACATGCCAAACAGACCGCATCCGCTGCAAAATTGTACGAAGGGGGTGGACAGCTGATTTAATATAAAAACCGCGCCAAACGCATGGTTACATTCTGACCTGATGCTCAGCACTGTTTATAACATTTTGACCTTAGATTCGGCATTCAACTGCTGATTTTCCTTTTTTATTATTTTCTTGATCCACTTTTTTGTAAGCCCTATGATGGCATACAAAAACATATCTAAGAAATGTATTTTCTAAAGTCTATTCGTATCCAAGCAGATTCTTCAAGAAGATTGTACGTCATTGAATTGAAATTGAACACAAACCTGCATTTGAATCTGGTATAATTATTCTTTGCTGACTTCACATTCCAATTCGTATATGTTATATCATACTTTTCTATCCATCGCTTTATATCATTTTCCTCTAAAATGTTAGCACGGTAAATTTGTTCACCACATTGAAAGTGTTTAAATGATCCAGGCAAACTCATCCTGCATGTTTAAGCACAATAACACATGAAGCAACGTGCCAAATAGGCCGCATCCGCCGCAAAATTGTAGTAAACAGGAACACGAAAGGGGTGGACAGCTAAGTTAATATAAAATAGCTTTTAAAAACCGCGCCAAACGCATGGCAACATTCTAAACTGATGCTCAGCACTGTTTAACATTTAGACCTTAGATTCGACAATCCACATGCCTGTTACTACTGAACCATTCCGACCTGAGGCTCAGCTACGTTCAACGATCGAGTATGGATTTCCGCGCTCCGCATTAATTGGCGGTCCAAATTCAAACGGACCAATGAATTATGCCTAGGTGCCGAATCCTATACCGGAATGTTTAGATGCGCCCCGGCCCGATCCGCTTAGTGGACGCGTACCTTTGAAAGGTATCTGCAAGCGTATCGCGCAGCAATAACGCTATCTCTTTTGCACATTGAAAAAAAAGCTACCCATGACAGAAAAAAATTCGAGGTCAAGCAAAAAGACATTATTGTGGGAGGTTATTCAAAGAAGGACCTTTTTATCCAAGCGGGTACGCCAATGCTGAATAACAAGGTTAAAAAATTCCAGATGGAAGATGAACAGTAGTGTAGACCAGCATCATAGCATTTTGAAAAATACGAATTTTTAAGTTCTTCCCACCAAACGAAAAGATGCTCTTGGTGTTACGCCACTGGAATACATTCCTGTATCAAGAGTAGTAACGTGAATTTGTTCATTAAGCTGTTTATTTGCATAGTATAATTTAATTTATGAATTCGATCGTAATTACATAATGTCAAAAGCAAATTTTTTCTGCACGCCACTGTAGGCAATACGTTCAATGAGTGCTTCAATCTTTTCTCGGGGCCAAGAAATTCTACTTCATGCAAAAGTATGAGAAAAAATACCCATTCTCAAGCGAAACCCCGAAAAAGTCACTTTTTTAGGGATAAATGTAACCCTTTTTTAAAAATTCGATAATTTGCGTTATAGCCAACTCTCGAAAAATTTGAGAAATTACTTTTTTTGGGATAGTCCAAAGATCAAAAAGATGCATATAAAAATTTCCAAGATCAAAAATTGAGAACCTGGCATAGCCCCAAACTTTGCCAAAAAAACATGACTTCCTTTACTCACCCTGTATAAGTGCACAAATGAATAAAATATACCGGTCAAACCTTGTGCGTGTTCTCAAAGAGTTGGTGAAGAACCTCCCGAATACCGCAACTCGATATTTCTTTCCGTTCCGAAAATATCGAGATTTGAATTTGGGTAAAATTTTCCATGTTGCAAAGCAACTGTCCACCAGTTTAGTTTGCTAGGTTTTTATATAATGGATTAAATTCGGGTTTTTTCCAACAAATATCAAAACCAAGTATCACAAGAACAAATATACATATAAGTATAGTTACTTTGGCCGAGTTCGTTTTTGTCATCTTTTTCGTCGATTTGCTCCGAAATTTTGACAGGCACGTGACTGAATAAGATAAGTTCTTATTTACAAATTACGTGCCTGTCAAAATTTCGGAGCAAATCGACGAAAAAGATGACAAAAACGAACTCGGCCTCTATATTCAATCTATTTTTCTGTCAGATCTTCTCTTTTAAGAACATTAATCAATTTTTCTCTTTTCTCTTGAGCTAACAAATCAAACCTCCCATTGTTATTTAAAATTGATGGAAATCTATGGAAGGATATTGTATCCATTGCGCTATACTGCCACAGTTAACAACTAAACAAACTTCTGGAGCACACAAAAGGTATTTTTCTCCGAATGACAGTAAAAGTGGCCTTTTAATGACACTTGACAGGGTCAAAAGTTGTATTTTTACTGCCTAGGCAGTAAAAGTGGACTTTTACTGCCTAGGCATTAAAAGTGACAGTGTCACAACGTTCCAGGTAATAATTTCATTCAATTTGGTATTTGAAATTGATGGTGACAATGACAATTGTCAAAATAATTTAATTATTTGGATAATAATAATGAATGAAATAAATATAACGCGGCATTAAATCTTGTACTTTTCTGCCTAGTAAAACAAATAACTATTATTTTAAAAAATCTAACTAAAAACTTAAAAAACACTGTAAATTATAAAGTCTGTTTTTTTTTTAAAAATGATTTCCCAAGTCAAAAATTCAGTAACTATGTTGGCGACACAAGCCTTTTCTACATAAAAAATTTGAAAGCATTGACAATTTTACATTGTATTGCCAACATAATGTCATTTTGACTTTTATCTTTAAATAAAAAACAGATTTTATTTTTGTTTTACCTCAAGGCGACTGTCAATAGTGTCAAACTGTCAGATCGTGTACTTGCTCTATTGACCGTTCCAGGTCACGTGACTTTGACAGTTCCACCATATTTGCTGAGGGGCAGACAAAGCCTATAGATCATTATTGTTTACTCTGTTTTTTGAATTTGTGCTTCGGAATTTTTGCGTTTTCTGATTCGTTCAATGAATTTTTTTGGAAAGGAAATTCACGAGCTCTTTTTTGGACAAAAATTTCTTTATTGTCGTTAGATTTTAATTTTCACCGACGTTTCGGTAATGGTTTTTTAGCTTCTTCAGGGCTGGAACAACGAGATCCAATATTTGCATGTATGTACACATTAAAAAAAATTAAAAATTATTTTTTCTACAACTGTCAAAAAATGATGATGTTCCTCAGAGACCAAACATGCCATTTACAAATCGCCCAATGTTTACAATCAATCATCTTTTAGTCCATGACATAAGTAAGATAGAGATAGACCTATAAAATGGCAACACTGTTCAGTGGCGGCGAATTCAGTTTCCTCTGATTTTTTCCCAGAAGTCAATCAATAGAAGTTTTACTCACAATAAATTACCATAAATATCCTCTAACTACGCCAATGTCAAGATTGAAATGATGTCAAATTTCTTACCGCCGAAATATCGAATTCTGTTTGGAATCCTTACAGATAATACATCGACGTACCATTGTTACTTTCTCCACCACACTTTCTACAGTTTTGAATCCAAAAAAAAACACTCAAAATCTCAAAAAATCACAAAATTACCTTAATCACTTTCCAGCAACATTGTCAAATCCCTAATGGATGCCAAAAGTCACATAAAATCATCTGATTGGCTGCTCGTAGATGCAACGTTGCCGATGTGCCGTTTTTCGGGCCATATATTCCTGGTTATTCCAGAATTTTCACCAATTTAAATTGAAAAAAGACTAATTATCTTTTTCAAAAAGGCGTTTTAGTTATGTTTCAACAAAGATTGATATAAAAAAACATTTACATCATGTTAAAACATATTTTGAAATAATGATTACCCGTGAAAACATTTAATATTGAAAATCACATCGGATTATTGGCAACCGGGCATTTCATGCAAAAATCGACCTTATGGATGTTGGATCGCAAATTGTTTGTTTACTGTTGTATCTGTCGTTTTTAGTTGGTAATCTGAGTGATGTTCGCACACTCATGACAGTTTGCGAAATGACACTTTTTTTTCCCAGGTATTGATTTTTTAACGTTCCCATGACGCCGTGCGCGAAATAGCTATTTCGCACACTAGTGCGCGAAATAGCTAGTTCGCACACTGGTGTCATGGTGACACATACCTGTCAGCAAACCAAAAATAATTAAAATTCACCTACCTTTGATTGAAAATGCAATTTTGGCTTCGAATGATTGATATTTAAATGGAGTTGTAGAAAAAATATTGTTTGCAACTCGGGCGCGAAATACTTTGGTGATCTCGATCACCAAAGTAGTATTTCGCGCACTAGATACAAAAATAACTATTGTATAAAAACAATTAAAATACAAATAACAAAATACGAATTTTTTTTTCGTATGATGGCTTTATTAGGAACATGTTGAATTGATAAAAAAAAGTCCAGCAAAGATATTATTCTGTACTTACTGTATAGCTTTCTCAATACATAAATGTCCGTTAAAAAATTACAATCGCTCCATTCATTTTATAAACACATATAAGCTAATTGAGTTCCAGCCTCAAAGTTATAACGGGACATGTGAAATATGTGGTTGGCCAGTTTTCGACATATGACGAGGTGCTAGGAACCCTTGCATTAATTTTTGATTTGCAATATAGATTTTTTTAAAAAATAATATTGTAATTTTTGAAAATGGGATTCAATATTAAGCAATAAAGGGTACTGGCCTTATTAGGTACATGGCCTTATTTGGGACAGGTACGTTATATGATTTTTCATACAAGATGATAGTAATTAATAATCTATACCTAATACCTGCATTACACATGAGGAGATATACGATATCTATCGTTTTATTTTTTTGATTAGGGTGCAAGTGAAAATCAGTTTTCAATTTTTAATCATTAGCGGTATAAAATAATGGTCATCAACTTCAAGGAATTTTTTTCGGCAAATAAAGGTAGGTAATTTATTCATTTGGAGCTAAAACTATGATCTACAGTGAAAAAACCTCTGCCTAGGAAGGAATTAGTATATTGTAGACCTAGGTGGTAAAGTGACATTTTTCCAGGCTGAAAGAAGAAATGTACGGGCGAGCCTCAGCGAGCCCGGACACTTCTTGAAGCCTGGAAAAATCACTTTACCGGCAAGGTTTACACTTTATTTTTCTTTCGACACCACATAATTATAGCTAACAGCATTGTTGGCGTAATGGTTGATATTTTAGAATCACCTTCGGAGTTACGTGGACTGTAAGCGCAACTAATGAATATGTAGCAAAAAAATAACCATACAAAAGACAATATGATAAAAGGCGCCTTACCTGTGGTTCTGGGGTTCTTCTAGTTCTAAGTTAATTGTTAATACCGGGATCCCGGGTTTTGTTTCGGTTGCACAACACTACAGGCTTTTATTTCGAAACCGGTAACCGGCGAGCTCGCGATATTCATCGACTTTCTTGTGTGCGAAGACGGATTAAAAATTGTGTGTTCGTGTTTCGTGTTTGGCGAAAAGAGATAGAGTGTTTCGCAGTCGCTTGGCTGTACGAATCTAGTGTTTTTCGTACCTTTTTTGTCGACCTCGGTTCCATACCGAGGGCGCTGTTGTTCCCTGCAGAGGAGGCGCTATACCTATTTGAATTTGTATGGTTTTTCAATATGAGCAAAATTCGTGACTTTGACACTCTTGAAGAGATGCACATACAAGCATGTTTTTTTATATCCCTTAATTTTTTATTGGATTTGATTTAAGTGATTTTGACATCAAATTCAAGTTCAAACTTTTATAACGCCCTCGTTTTGTGACAAATGTTGCCTGTCACACTTGTCTGTCAACTTTTTGCAGAAATCTATATTAGTTGGTGATTTTAATTCAAAAATTTAGCTCATGAATAACTTCTGCTACTAGAATTTTATTAGGTAGAGAATTTCATACATCTGTCAAAACTGGTATTCCAACAATAAATTGACATGTTTTGATTGTTGATTTGAACCAATCAGATTGTAATTACGCGATAATTTGCACTAGTGCAAATTATCAGATAATAGGGAACTTGCACATGAAATTAAATATGAAATAAATAATAAAATACAATAACAATCATCCTAATAAATGATGCAATTAGGAAAAAAATATAATATCTTATCTCTGGTGTCCAAAATCTTTAATTGAAAATACCAAATAATTCGAAATTCTTGACGAGATCAAAAACGTATTTCTATGGGTCCTGACGTCAAAGGGCAGTAATAATCGGGTCGCACCGCTGCCACGCCATGTGCTGCTGGTGTTGTCAATGTCAAATCTATCATAAACGGCATACATAACAACATAACCATAATCTGAATCTACCTGCTCGCAGGTCACTGTCAACCACAGAACATTTCACCTATAGAAAAATATCTCAAATGGGAGAATCGCGACGAAGGTTTTTAGTTAGGTTTTCAATCAACGATGGCGACACTGTCGGGAGATAAGAGAAATTTACAGGTATCTGTGGTGCGGACAGTGATTTGTGTTGGTTGGTTTTGTCATTTATTTTGTCATTTCAAAAGTCAAAATTTGAATTTTTAAATTGTGTTGTTGTACCCCACGGTCCCCACGCGCGATAAAGTGAAAATTCAAAAAGTTTTGGTTGAAAAAAACCCAAATTTTTGTTCGTATTTTTTGTATTTGTTCGTTTGTTTCGTTTCGTTCGTATTTGTATTTATTATTCGTATTTACTTTGCGATCTACCTATAGCTGCGTGTCGCTTGCTAACTTACTAACTCTCTTTGCACTATGTTCGACATTGAAAACTTCCTGCCAGTCATAGTTTTCAAGAAAATGAGGCGAAAAGAGCTAAAAGGAGTCAGCAGGCCAAATGCAGTTGAGCATTAAAAATTATTAAAAATATAGGGAAAAAATAGATTCGCCTTTTTGTCAAGAATGCTCGATTAGTTGGGTTTTCATTCAACGATGGCGCTGTAATTCATAACCGGTACATACCATTGCAGATACTTTTCTAGAGGTGATATGTTCTGTGCTGTCAACCAAGGACTGTGAACGGAATTTTGTTGCTGAGTGACGTCACACTAATCGGTCGTTTCAAATGGCGATTTTTCGAGCGTAACTTCAAATATTTATTAGTATATTAAGTATCAAGAACGGTAAGTAAGATTTACTGGTCAAAGACAATGTTTGGTGACTGAGCGAAGCGAAGTCTCCAATATTGTCTGAGACCAGTAAATCTTTACCGTTTGTGATGCTTATACTATTTTTTGTACGACTTGTGGAAGACAAAGTATACTGCGTTTATAATAATGGTTATCTATACTTATTCGGATCATACCCTAAATATCAGTGAAAATTTTCAAGATTGCTTTGTTATAAAATTGCCATGGTTCATGGTTGTCATGTATGCGTTTATTTGTTCAAGTGTTTTTGGCCAATTTTTTTTACAAACTGATACATTGTTATCAAAAGCGTCGTATTTCGCGTATATTTGTGAATTTTTGGCAAAAAAAATCAACTAACCAACAACTAATGAGTGACGAGAGTGAAAATTCGGACCTAGAAGAAGCTTGGCGAATAGGATGCTCAGCTATAATACCAGAAAAATCGAAGGAACGATATGAAAATACGTATGGACTTTTCCGGAAGTGGTTTGAGGAGAAAAGTGGAAAAAATATCGATGAAAAAATCCTGATGGCCTATTTCGTACAAAGAAATCAACAGCTAAAAGCGCCGGGCAGTTTATGGGCTGAATACTCGATGTTGAAAGCCACAATTTTTCTACATCATTCCATTGATATTTCTAAGTTTTTGACGTTAATTACATTCTTAAAAAGGAAAAATGTTGGACACAAACCAAAAAAGGCTAGCGTTTTCACAAAGGAAGAAATGTCCAGATTTTTATTAGAGGCACCAGATGATATTTTTTTAATTCAAAAGGTAAATTGGCAATAATAATTTCCATTTTATGTATTAATATTTCATATTTTATTTTCAGGTAGGAATGATATTAGGTGTGTCAGGTGCCTGCAGGAGGGAGGAACTATATAATATAACTCTAAATGATATCGAGGATCGAGATTCCTTCATTATAGTGAAAATTCCCAACACCAAAACACACATTCAGCGGTCATTTACAATTACCAATGTGGAAAATGAAACCATTCATTATTTGGAGATTATTCGAAAATACATTAGGCTTAGACCAAGCGACGTAAAATCTGCACGAATGTTTTTAAATTTTCAGAAAGGAAAATGCACTAAGCAAGTGGTAGGGATTTAGGGAAAGGCACAATTGGTAAATGGCCCATGATAATAGCAAAATATTTAAAATTAGGAAATCCAACCGATTATACTGGTCATTCATTCAGACGTACTTCAGATACGCTTTTGGCCAATAAAGGGGTGGATATTTTAGGATTAAAAAGACATGGTGGCTGGAAATCTTCAGCCGTAGCTGAAAGCTACGTTGAGGACTCACTGCAAAACAAAATTGAGTTTGCAGGAAAAATTTTACATGGCAATACTGATTCTTCTTCAGCAAATTCCCCGTCTGTATCATGTGCAACATTTTCAGTTAATGCGAACGATCCTGACAAAGCCACATTCCCTATTACTATTAAAAATTGTGATAACTGTACGTTTAATTTTAATGTTAATAAATAAAATATTTGTGTATTCTTTTTTTTGTATAGTTTTTCATTTTTATTTCTGGATGATCTAGGATAAATTTCCGAACATGACTAATATTACTTACCGTTCTAGAACGGTAAGTAATTCACTTACCGTTCTGTCAGCCTTGCCAACCAGTAAATACAACATACCGACGTCAAAACACTGTCGGTAAATAATCAAAATAGTCAAGTCGTACAAAAAAAAATTAACGGCTGATTTTTAATGCTCGATATTTGGCATGACTATGTCTTTAGTGTAGTAATAGTATATTACAATCCGAGACGGAAAATACTTCATTGCTGGTCGAGAGGTTATTATAGTTTATCGAGACGCGAAGCGTCGAGATAAACTCAACCTCGAGACAGAAATGAAGTTTTCCGTCGAGGTTTGTATACTTTTTTATTTTCAACCCTTAATTTTCTGATGCAAAAACTAAAGATTCTGTTATACGAAATTTTCATATAGTGTAAAACTGGCCTTAGAAAAAAATATTTCACTTTTTTTGTCAATGTCATCAATTTTGACGATCTCAAAGGCCCTGTAAAGGCCAAAACAAAAGACGAAACCACAGGAAACCGCAAAATCAACAACCATAGATAAGATCAACAACGCCTTAACGACGGTAGTTTTCGCTCAGTATTTTTGCGGAAATAATAGATTTTCACTAGATTTCTCCCCGTTCTCCCCAAAGAAATGATTTCGGAAAGTGAAGATGAAGCGATGGATTGTACCCCACCTGAATTAAAAGAAGCAGCAGACAGGATTGGAGAGAGTTTGCTTCCAGCAAAAAGCAAATTTCGGTACGAAAAGGCTTTTCAAATATTCGAAGCATGGTGTAGCCAGAAAGGAACGAGAAATACTGCCTCGGAGACCGTTTTGTTGGCGTATTTTGGCGAATTATCTAAGGAAAAGAAGCCTTCGACTTTATGGTCGACTTACAGTATGTTGAAAACCATGATTAAATTGAAAGAGAAAGTTGATATCTCCAATTACGCAAAACTTATAGCTTTTTTGAAGCGGCAAAATCTGGGCTTTCAGCCGAAAAAGTCGAGCGTTTTTTCCAGAGAAAACATTAACGAGTTCCTCACGAAGGCAGCTGAAGAATTCATTAGCATCAAGGTAGGTTTTCAAAAAATATACAAAGAAGATAAAAATGCGAAAATCAAAATGATTTTCTGTATGCTATAGCTAGGTTACCCATTTTATTTTTATCTGGTTTCAGGTAGCGCTAATTGTTGGTGTGTCGGGTGCATGTAGGAGCGATGAACTAGTCAAGATGAAAATGGAGCACGTCAACGTTTTGGAAGGAAAGATCGCTATAGAAATTCCACACACAAAAACTTACACAAGTCGATCGTTTATCATAAGCGATCCAGATTGGGTTGCTATTTTCCACAAATACCTCACTTTGCGGAAAAATTTGAAAAATGACAGGTTATTTGTTCAATGGCGAAATGGGAAATTACATAACCAAGCAATTGGCTATCATTCAATCTCAAAATTTCCACATAAAATAGCTGCTTTTTTGAAGCTTCCAAAAATTGAAACTTTTACAGGGCATGCTTTTCGTCGTACTTCCGCAACCTTATTGGTTGACAACGGGGCCGATCTATTGCAACTCAAAAGACTGGGAGGGTGGAAATCGAGCACGGTTGCTGAAGGCTACATAGAGGCATCTTTGGAGAACAAAAGTAAGACTGCTCTGATGCTATCCTCTACTTCCAAAGGTATTCAGTTGTCCAGTGCATCCACAAGTACATCACATGCGGAAACTCATCCGCAAGCGCAAGAGATAATAGTTCCAAACGAAACACAATTCCAACAGGATGGTCTCAAGATTTCCATTATAAACAACAATGCTAATTTAACAATTAATGTAAATAAGTGAATAGATTTAATTAGTTCCATGTAATACATGTGGTTTTATTATTATATGTGAGAGCTGTATGAAAATTATCAATTTGGAACGAGCAGGGAAATGGGGACGGAAAAGCATTTGCCGTCCCGGACGGAAAATGCTTTTCCGTCCTAGGCAGGCATATGCATTACCGTCCCGATAAATGTCAAAGTCCAGAAATGTGACACTTTCAAGATTTTGAAAAACCTGCAATGTCAACA
This sequence comes from Ceutorhynchus assimilis, assembly GCA_917834065.1. Lineage (NCBI taxonomy): Eukaryota > Metazoa > Arthropoda > Insecta > Coleoptera > Curculionidae > Ceutorhynchus > Ceutorhynchus assimilis. The sequence goes on from OU892289.1 coordinate 16,104,798, forward strand.
TTACATATGTGGTTGAAAATAAAACACATTTTTGAAATAAAAAAAAAATGTGCAAGTTCCCTATTGCATAGTAACTGGTGCGAAAACTGGTGTTTTGACATTTTTTGACAAAGAATTTAAATTTTTGATTTATGAAATTCTCTCATTAAATACAACTCGTGCAATGGAAATATATTTACAATTTTCGACAAATTTGCACTCATGCGTTTTTAACTGAAAGAGGCACTCGTGCACTACGTGCACTCGTGCTCTTTTTCAACTAAAAATGCATTCGGGCAAATTTCCCAAAAATTATCAATACTTTCCATTGCACTAGTTATATTACTATTGATAATAATTGAAACGAATACAGCTTTTTCTGAATTGAAATTTGATTAAAATCGCAGAAAAATATACTTTTTTTTAAATTTATTATGTGGCGCCCTCTATTAGAAAAAGTAAAAAATAATTTTCTTGTCTAGCCATTTTCGAATCTTTTTCCAGGGCTAGCCTCAGAAACGCCTACTTTCTCTTCCCTATGGAGGCAGTGAAATTCAATTTTCTCATAATGTTGGAAGAAAAATAATTTACTTACCTCCCTAGGAAGGGGAAATTACTATTTTCTTCCCTGAAATTGTCACTTTCTTAGGGCGGGTATTATAAAAAAAAAAGACAGTTAACTTGAAGTTAACTTTTTGAATTACATGTAATTTCAGAAGTTAACTTTAAGTTAACTCTCAAAGTAGTTTTATAATACCCGCCCTTATAGGGTCATAGGAAAATGTGTCTTTCCTGCCTTGCCTATAGTGCCTGTTTTATAGGTATTCTATTCTATCCTTCAAAGTCAGGTTATTTTTTATATATTTCCATTTTTACTCTAAAACAAATGCCAAGAACCAAGAATATCACCTTTACTTTAAATTACTAAAGAAAGTACCTATCTACATATTGCTATATTGATGTTACTTCAAGAAAATAATTAGATTAACACCTCTGTTACTATAACCCTTATTAAAAGTAACGTTGTCATCAGTGACGTCATTGAACTGTTGTTACTTAAACGCCGGAATGCCTAATTTGTTTAAGCAAAAGTCGCCAGTCCTCCTGATTTTTCATTAGGTAAAATTGGGTGAAATAAACTAATATTTTATGCTTCGAAAAATAATTTTGAATATAGATATCATCCTACACCTAACAGTAGCTGTGTTTTTCCGAGGGCTTCTTTACGTGGTAGGCATTGTCACCGATATTGTGCTCAAAGTGTGAAGAAGGTAAAATTGGATGAAATAAACTAATATTTTATGCTCGATTTTATGCTTTGAAAAATAATTTGGCATTGTCACCGATATTGAGCTCAAACTGTGAAGCACGGTGCAAGTCTGTGAAGATGGATCACAAAGTAAGTTCATTTTTTACTATAAAGTAGATCTAGGATAGGTATTTCAAGTGTTGTGATTGCTTTCTTTGGTTTCATTCCTAATGATTTCGAAAGGCTATAGCCTATTTATATACAGTGAGCACGTAAAGGTTGGAATAAAATCTATAAAATATACAGGGTGGATATTTTTTAAAAAACCTCGGACACGTCAATTTTTGATTTTATTGGCCGTTTTTTTGATGATAATACCATATTACAGAGTGACCCAAAAACAAGTTATGACAGCTAGCTTTATTTTTTTGAATGAAAACACCAATTTTTTATTTCATTTTTAAATTCTACGTTAAATTCTGAACATATTTCATGTATCTTTCCTATTCCTATCTTCAACTGTTTCACTGTTTCGCAAATATTGATAGTTTAAAATTGACTTTTTTGCAACTTTGACAGGCTTTAAAACCTAAACGGTTATTTTTAGAATGTATGATCGGTTTTGCTCTATAATTAACCTTTCAGGTTCTACAGCCTGTCAAAGTGGCGAAAAAGTCAATTTTCAACTGTCAATATTTCCGAAACAGTTGAAGATAGGTAAAGTCCGACAAATACCATTTTATAGTCACGTGATATTGGTGGCAAAAATAGTTATTTGTGTACCAAGGCCGTAAAGTTGATCTTTTTTGGCCGAATCAGAAATTTGCGGCCGAGGCGTAGCCGAGACCAAGCAAATTTCAGGTGAGGCCAAAAAGATCATTCGGCCGAGGTGCACACAAAATTTTTTAGGCGAGTGTTTGTTCTTGAAAAAAGAAGAAAATTCAACAGTAACTTTAAACTTTATTGATCAAATAAATAATCCAGCAAAAGGTAGATACACAATTATTAATAACAAAAACTACGATAAAGTGATTATAGAAATTTGCCGACTTTTTCGCCTGGTATCTTACATTGAGCTTCTTTAAAAAAGCAATCAATTTTGAAAACTTGCTGATATGTTAGGTATTTCCGACTATAATTGTAAATTTTAACATAGAGTATAACATAGGTGGACCTGAAGACCATAATGTTGAGGATTATTTAATTTTGGCAAGAAACTACTTCCCCCAAATTTTTAATCATGCCGTTTTTTTTAGCATTTTATGTGGAAATTTGTAGCGGCCGTAAAGTAAAAGCGGCCGTGAAGTAAAAGCGGCCGTAAAGTGATAAAGCAAATGCGGCCGTGAAGTAAATGCGGCCGTAAAGTGAATGCGGCCAAAAAAGATATACTTTAGGGATGATATTGAATCCGTAAAACTAATCTTTTTGTGACAGTCGCCTAAAAACGTATGTTCATTGATTATGTCGTTGATATTACCTACAAAAAGCTACTGGTGGTTAATTACTATTGAATTTTAAGATATGTTCCCACTAGCATTTTACAAACGCGTTTCTGATTGACCAATCAGATGGGAATTTTAATACCCACAATTATTGTGAGACTCACTTTCGTCGCTTCTGCTGCCCCTTGTAATACATTCTGAACTTGAATTGGGTACCCGTATTCTATTTGCTTCTTTTCGAGTTGGAAAAAGGTTAATATAGTCAAAATTATTAGCTGTGTTTGTTCGTTGTATCATTTTCGAAAATAACTTTGACAAACTTATTGATGACAGTGACGGATTCTATTTCAGGTAAGAATTTTATGAATAATAATTAGACACCAATTTTTTTGTCAATTTTATTATCACCACTGTTTGAGATGTATTCAACAAGGATAGAGAAAAATCACGTGACTTTAAAATGGTATTTGTTGGACTTTATAGGACATGATACATAAAATAGCTTCAGAATTTAACGTAGAATTTAAAAATGAAATAAAAAAATGATGTTCTCATTAGTGATGAGCGAGACTGGTCTGGTTCTTGCAGAAAAAGCAAGACCAAGACCAAGACCAAGACCACTTATTAGACTGCAAGACCAAGACCAAGACCGAGCAGTACAAGACTTATGCAAGACCAAGACTTAGCATTGTAAGACTTACGCAAGACCAAGACCGAGCATGCAAGAGTCTTGCGGTCTTGCGTTTTTGTTCCATTTTTTTCTGAAATGTACTAAAGTTTAGTATGTATTTAATTTAGTTGTTTGTAGTTGAATATATCATATCTATTATCATAGGCTCTGTTACTGGTATTGGGGCCTACCCTATCCTATAACTTTGGAGAATATAATAAATTCCCACAAACATAATTATCAAACATATCTTAATTTGCAATGTAAATCGAATTGGTGTTTAAAAGTAAAAGATTTTTCTGTCCATAAGAAAACTACTATCTTTTGCATTATTTTTGCTTTTTGAATGTATAAAGTACTACTTCACTACCGCGTGTTACCGCACGGCACGCGAGTAGGTAAAATTGTTGACAAACTTTTCATTTGCTGAGATATGCATAAAACTGATGTGCACTTCTTCATTGAGCAATAATAATTTTGGTTTATTTCTAATTCCAGCTAACGTAACAGCCCCCCAGTGACTTAAGATATAAATATAGGAAATTACTTATGGTGAAATATTTTTGGAAAAATGTCACTGTTAGATTATCAAGAAAATAGATAGATACTCACACTTCAACTCAATTATAGATAGGCATAAAAAAATCAAATGAAATGCACGTTTTAATAATATAGTTCTTGTGTTAGTGCCGCCAGCAATTAATTGTAAATACCAGTGGCGCACCCAGGGGATGGGCATTGGGCCGCCCCCTCCCCCAGGCCGCTATCCAAAACTGTATTTTAACGTATAAAAAAATGTGGCAACATCAGGGCGTGGCACCCTGACAACTCACTTTTGTTTAGATTTTTAGACACAATCCATAACCTATTGTTGGTCGATTTTTAACTGATACTTGCGGTATGAGGAGCGAGGGGGTGTTTCATATGGCAAAAACAGGTGTGACGTCAGGTAACCATTGGCGTTCTAATGTAGGGAGCCACCAGCTCACATTCCGTCCGAGTATCAGATTAAAATCGACGAACAATATATGTTGGGGCCTCCCAAACATATTCTCTGGTTACTGGTAAATACAAATAAGAATGTTTCAATATTACAGAGACAAACTTAAACAAGTATTTCCTTAACTCCTATTTTTTTTTTCGAGCATTTTTTGCTTGAAAAATTGCCTGATTTAAGTACTTGTTAAAATTTGCTGCTGTGGTAGAAGTACTCAATATTGAAAAACCCAAATTTTGATACTGGCATATACTCCCTTTGTCCCTTTCTTTAAACATTTACCTACTTCAAGCGGCATGAAAAACGATTTTTATCCAACACATGACAGTTATGACTGTTATTATTAATGTCATTTTAGACAAGTAAACTATCAAATAACACACTAGTGTGTTATAATCCATAACTCACTAGTGAGTTATGAATTATAACTCACGTTCATATTTGAAGTAGTATTCTATTCATTTATTACTATTACAAGCAGAATTCGCACATTGGTATTGAAATTAAAGGAAAACGTTAACGGTTTATTCGAATTTGAAGTCATTGTAGAATTCGTTGGTTTGTTGGAACCAGACGCTCCCATATCGGTACAGCTGCTAATAGTGCTGGAAGACGCCGAAGCATAGAACTTTTTTTTTTTTTTTTGTATTATCTCATAAAAAAACGATTTCTTCCACTTGTTTGATAAAACATTGTATGCCACTCGTGTGTAATGTTTCCTAAGTCACTTGAGAATTTATACCACTCGGCCTGACGGCCTCGTGGTATAAATCTTTCTCGCGTGGCTTATTTTCAACATAACACACTAGTACTATAAATAAATATTTTTTTTTTATTCTTTTTTTGTAAAAATTCTCTCCAGTAAAAATTTTCCAAATAAATGCAAGACTTGCAAGAGTCTTGCTGCAAGACTAAGACCAAGACCACTAATTAGATTGCAAGACCAAGACCAAGCCCAAGACTAGCCCGGTCTTGGTCTTGGTCTTGCATTTGCTCATCACTAGTTCTCATTCAAAAAAATAAAGTTAGATGTCATAACTTGTTTTTAAGTCACCCTGTATACATGGTATTATCATCAAAAAAACTGCCACTAAAATCAAAAATTGACGTGCTCGAGGTTTTTTGAAAAATATCCACCCTGTATATTTTATAGATTTTATTCCAACTTTTACGTGCTCACTGTACAGGGTGGCCCAAATTCGAGCCTCATCATTGGGATCTCGGTAACCGTAAGAGATACGGGGTCGGTTAAATTATGGCAAAATTGCGCAATTTTATGACCAGTAGAATGCCGTTTTGAAACTAGAAAGATTCCGAATACTTCCGGAGATATTCGGAAAAAAACCAAATTCCTTAAAATTGTTTTTATTTTTTCCCGGACTTATTTGAAAAGCAATTTAAAAATAAATGTCACTTCATCATTGTCACTTTTTCCCCTTTAGAAGATAGTGCTACTAAATTTAAAATTCGACGTTTCGTCTTCAGGCGGCCACCCTCAACTTCCTTTTTTTAAATACGGACCTGGATTTTTTATTTGCGATTTTGTCATTTTTGGGCATCCTAAAACCAATACTGTTTATAATTTTTCAATAACACGGTAAAAAAAGCAGCCGGCGACGAGGTCACCGAAATCGGATTCCAATACAGCGGCAGCAACAACAAAAAAACCCAAACAACAACAAACGAAGCTACCGAAAATGATAAACCAAAAACCGATGATGGTTTTAAAGTTCCACTGAAAACCTTGGGATTCAAAAAGATTGTCAAGATGCGCCAACTCGATTTCGGTGCACCCCTACCCTTGGCAAACAGGTTCGAAAGCCTACCCTCAGACATTGAATTTAATGAAACAGCCAGAGCAATGTCTGAGGCATCTTCAAGAAGTGGGACGATCGGAAGCATTGCGAAGCAGAGTGTCCAGGGTAAGCCCAAACCTAAAACAATACCACCTAAGGCTATCAAACCTCCCCCAATAGTCGTCAAGGGGAAGTTTCAGAGTCAGAAAACCTTGAACGAACTATTTTCAAAGCTGAGCATAACGAAATATAGTATTCGTTATGCCAGAAACTCGACCATTATCTACTGTGAGCTTACCCAGGACTGGCAGACTTTGCCTCGCAACTTCGAGGCGGAAGACATGGAGCATCACACTTACGCCGAAAAAACAACAAAAGGGCATGCTTTTGTTCTCCGGGGACTTGAGGGCGATGTCACCACCCAGGAACTGATTGAGGACCTAAAACAGCAACATCAGATAGAGGCAAAGAACGTTTTCAGGATGAAAACCAAGTTCGAGGCCATGTACTTGGTCATCCTGGATGCGAAGTACACTCTGAAGGTCCTCAATCAGCAAGTAAAGGTGATATCAAATGTCCGAGTCTACTGGGAGAACAGAAAATCCGAAAAGCTAGTAATGCAATGCCGGAGGTGCCAAGGTCTGGGACACGCTGCTACGTATTGCAAAAGGGCCGTAAAATGCAGCAAATGTGCAGAATCGCACGAAATTACGGCCTGCCAAAGCGATTACATCAAATGTGCCAATTTCGGGGGCAGCATCGATGAAAACTGCCCTGTTTATGTACATAAAATCAGGCAGTTAGAACCCCGCAAGAGGTACGTCCCAGCACCACCACCAAAAACTCCGGCATGGCAAAACAGAGCGAATGTTGCTGCCGATCGCCCACAAACTTCTGCAGCGAGCCTGGTACCTCGGCCGATGCCCGAGAGGTACGACGTCGACTTTCCTGCTCGCCGAAACAGACCTACCCCTAGGTCTCAGACCCTACCAGTTACAACTAAGAACAATCTATCAGGAGCGGTAAGCGACAACCAGGCTGACTTTCTGAAGCTGGCCACTACGATGAGTGAGCTGAACTCACTCGTCAATATCTCAGAATTACTGAAGGCATTAAATTCTTACATCACGCTCCTTAAGCAATGCAATGGTGACAAGGCCCAAATCTTACAAGTCACCATGCAATTCTTTTCAAACGAAATTCACAGCTTCGACTTTTGAATGTTCCTAATACTAAGTTGGAACTGTAATGGAGTCAAATCCAAATTGGGTGACTTATATCAGACTATAAACCATTACAGTCCCAAAATAGTCTTTTTGAACGAGACTAAACTGCGGCCAAACGACAAACTCAAACACAAACATTACAGCACTGAAAGAGCCGATAGGGTCCAAAATAGGGGAGGGGGTGTTGCCTGCCTGATTCACAAATCAGTTCGATATAGGCGTATCAACACAGTGGCAACTAACATTGAACATGTTACCCAGTGGCGTGTCCAGACTTTAACAGACGGGGAAGCTGTGGGGAAAGATGGTGAAAGTACAGGACAGGAGAGACTTATAATTTCAGAACCAGTCAGCCATTCACAAGTTTCATATATTTCTTTTTGAAAATGTCTGCATAAAGTTTAGTTTAGTGTTCTTAATAAATCCTCGAGGGGAAGCTGTGCTTCCCTAGCTTACATGGTAAACACGCCACTGATGTTACCATTGAGTTGGACAATAACCTCTGGATTTCCGGAGGTTACGCCCCCCCTAACAGGTTGAGATCAGCCAACGACGTAGGGGTCTTCTTCCCCAGGAACAGTAGAGCGTTGCTGGTAGGAGACCTCAACGCCAAACATACAAGTTGGCTGAACAACAGCAACAATTGGGCAGGCAATACTCTTTTCAATTACTTGATGAATAACAGGAATGTGCAACTCCACCACCCCAACAACCCTACCCACTTCCCTGGCTCTGGCCTAACCCCATCCGTAATTGACGTTGCACTTTCCAAGGGGCTCACAAATATCGAGGTAAAAACAAAGGACCTACTCGGCTCAGACCACCTACCGATCTTCCTGTACTGGAAAAACCCTCCAATACTAGAAGAATCTAAGGTATATTCGTACAGGAATTTCAATTGGCCAAGGTACAAACAAAAACTAAACGACATAACAGTCATCCCTGATCCTATCTCTAGCATTCCAGAACTTGAGAGGCAAGTAGACATCCTTTCTAAAAACATTCAATCCGTTAGAGACCAACTGGCCCCTAAGATCACCCCCAGACACAGGACTGACACACTACCAGAATCCATTGTAGCACTCATCAAAGCACGCAACAGGGTGAAAAGAGCATGTCAGAGGCGCCCCAACCCCCTAGACCGGGAGATTCTAAGGCTGATGAACAGCGAGATAGAGAGGGACATACGGAATCACAGGAATAAATCCTGGATGAAGTATGTCTCTACTATGGAAGCCAAAGATAACTCCCTGTGGAAGCTGGCGAAGAACCTTAGGCGACCAGGATCGCAGCAGGCGGACCTGGTAGTCGGAGGCGCCAGCTACTACAGGACCAAGATAAAGCAGAAATATTTGCCGATCATTTCGCTGCGGTCTTCGAGGAGTCTCCCGATCTAAACGTAGAAGAACGTAACATATCGGGAGTGACCGACGCCTTTGCCATGCAAAAATATCCTATCCCACCCAGAGTGCTACAACGGATGCTAACAACCCCAGCCGAACTGCGTAACTTAATTAAAAAGCTACCCAACAGAAAGGCCCCCGGACCCGACACAATTAATAACTCACTTATTAAAAACTTGCCGAGGAAAGCTATAATACATTTGCTTCAAATTTGCAACGGGATCATGGTGCTGCAACATTTTCCGACAACATGGAAACACGCAAATATTATTGTTTTCCTCAAACCCGGCAAAGACATTACAAAACCGCAATCTTACAGACCTATATCCCTACTCAACTCACTGGGCAAAGTTGCAGAATGTTTGGTTCTCAGCAGACTCGCAGGCGCCATCAACACCCTCCAGTGCCTACCCCCAGAACAATTCGGCTTCCGGCAGAAACATAGTACGACCCTAGCAGTAGCGAAGGTGGCTCAGGATGCCATTGCATCATTCAACAACCGAGAGAGCACCTTCCTACTGCTTCTCGACATAGAGAAAGCCTTCGACAAGGTATGGCACAAGGGCCTTATCTATAAGATGTTGGCAACACACAACCTTCCCCTCCACTATGTATCCCTCATAACGTCCTACCTAAGTAATAGATCCTTCGCCATTAGAATAAACAGCTACCTCTCCCAAACCAAACCCATTAAAGCTGGAGTCCCCCAAGGCACCGTCCTCTCCCCAACCCTTTTCAACCTATACATAGCGGACCTCCCCAAAAACCCCAATACAAACATAATGATGTACGCCGATGATACAGCAGTATACACCAGCGCCTTTTTCGCAGAATATGCGAGAAGGGCGTTGGAAAACCACATGGAACAAATCACGCCGTATCTGGAGAGATGGAAAATCACCCTTAACGCCACAAAAACAGAGCTGCTCACCCTAACAAGGAAACGGACGAACATCATTATGAACCCTCCCCTGTCAATCGGCGGCACGGCAATCGCCTCAAAAGCATCGGCCAAATACCTGGGGATAGTCCTGGACAAAACGCTCCGGGGCTACCCTCAGGTAGCTCATTCCCTCAAAAAAGCCTACGCCGCCGAAAGACTCCTTACCCCTATAATGAAACCAAACTCCTTCCTCAGTCCCAAAAACCGTGTTGTCATCTACAAATCGATCATCAGACCAACCCTGCTGTACGGGGAACCCGCCTGGAATTACATTTGTAACACCCAAAAACTTAAACTTCAACGATACCAAAACAGGGTGCTCAAAACCGCCCTTTCACTGCCCTGGGATACAAGGACAGTGGAAGTACACAGACTAGCGGAATTGAACACCATCCTGGAATATATCAACGAAGTCTCGTTGAAATTTTTCCGGGAAACAGCGCAAGGACCTGACATAACCAAAAATCTTGCCTCCCTCAAATTCAACCCTGAAAATCCCGCAACACATCGGCCCATACACCACCGACTACCAATATACTACGACGTGCCTTGATCAGGAGAGCAGAGACTGCAGGAATTTAGCGCCTCACGCTAAATTCAACGGAAGGTAGCGCTGAAACTCTACCCAACATCCGACCACTCGTGCACTTGGTATAAAAATCAAGTGCCCGCAAGTGATCATCAAGTGAGAATAAGACGCGGCTCGACCGGGGCCAAGAAACCTTGAACCACTCTCTGCTGTCCTGATACAAGCGCTTAGCGCTACGACTTATACACCAAAGAAACGTGAAAAAGGGTTTTTGATAATTTTTCCCTTTATCAATGACAGGGCAAATACGGAATGACTGACTAAAAAATAAAATTACAGGAACACGATCAAAAGTCGAAACTAGAATTGAGCTATAAGGGGCATTAATGCCTCAGTAAAGTTTCAGAAAGCCTGGTTGTTGCTAGTACCCCAAATTGTACCTGGTAGAGGGCCAAAACATCGGCCAATTCTATAAGGCAGTTAGGTTAAGGTAGCTTAAGTTGAAATGTAAATATTGAAAATAAAGAATTAATGTATGTACTGATTGATCGTTCAGTTCATCTGTAGCAATTCAAACTTGTTAATAGAATTATTTAATAGACCTGTTTAGAGTCTAGAGTCTTTCTATTCAACTCTTCGAGTAATAGCCGGAGAGCCAGCGCCGAAAAAATTCTCTGAATTTACTAAAGCCAGTTTTTGGTCAGTTGATTACAGTCAGGCCCTGCGATCTCCTATTGCCAGTAATAAACCACATAATAACTCTTTTCCGTTTTTCTAGATGTCGCTGACAACAACAGAATTGTAAATAAAATACCAGCACATCAAGAACACGTCCGATGTCGATAAAATTGACATGAGATTGACATGTCAACATATGACAATATGCCATTATATTCATTTGATCCACAAAACATTTGATCATAACTAATAATTCATAATGTTTTTTGTTCGCCGGTCTTGCATTTCGTCTTCCTCTGTGTTGTCAAGTGTTTCTTAGTGATTTCAAAGTGGTTTTGTCTGTTTCACGAAGACCTCCAAACTTTATAGATTGGAAGATCTATTTTTATCTTTGTTGATTAGATGAATGACAGGTTCAATTAAACATCAATCAGAACTTTTGAATAAATATGTTAAGGATATCTTTAACCATCGATAAAGGAACTATCTTTTGATCTAATTAACAAAACATCAATTAATTTAAGTGAATATTAATGTCCCAAAGTCTAGAATAAACAAATTTGAACAGACCGACTGTAATTACAGTGGCTAAATAAACCTTTACATACAGTGGCGACAATAGAGGTCCGGCCGCCATCTTGTTCCCAACCTCTTGTTACTTTTAAATATTAATATATAGGAGTTAAATGGACATCTATCATAAAAAATCGGAACCGACGTATTTGATGACCATTATTAGGTCCATCAAATACGTTGTTTTCCATGATTTTGATGGATGTTCACCTTAATCCCATAAATTCATATTTAAAAGTAAGGGGTTGGGAACAAGTTGGCGGCGTTTTCAATATAAATATATGGGATTTTTGAACCAATCAAAAATAAGACAGCAATTGTCGCCACTGTGGGTTATAGAGTCACTGTAACTGTAATGTGAACAGGGCGCCATCTATCATAAAAATGCCTTGAAGCCCTATGTAAAGTAGGTGTCTGTAGCGTCGATAAAAAACCAGTAAATAGTGAGTTTCCGATATGGTAGATAGCGCTGGCTTGGCTCAATTTTGTTGACAACAAAATTAACATTGAGATTCCATTCTCGACAGTTTATATAGTATTTATCTCTGATTACAGTACTTACGTACATAAACATACCTTGTAACATTGCTAATGTTACTTGTACATTTGTTTAAATAATGTTCATCATTTTAATTAACTATTCATACAGTGGCTAAATAAACCTTTACATACAGTGGCGACAATAGAGGTCCCGCCGCCATCTTGTTCCCAACCTCTTGTTACTTTTAAATATTTATATATAAGATTTAAATGAACATATATCATAAAAAATTGAAATCGACGTATTTGATGACCAGTATTAGGTCCATCAAATACGTTGTTTTCCATGATTTATGATGAATGTTCAACTAAATCCCATATATTCATATTTGAAAGTAACAAGGGGTTGGGAACAAGATGGCGGTGTTTTCAATAGAAATATATGCGATTTTAGAACCAATCAAAAATGAGACAGCAATTGTCGCCACTGTGGGTTATAGAGTCACTGTAACTATTCATACAGTGACTCTATTACCCACAGTGGCGACAATTCCTGTCTTATTTTTGATTGGTTCTAAAATCCCATATATTTATATTGAAAACGCGACCATCTTGTTCCCACCTATTGCTTATTTCAAATATGAATATATGGGATTTGGGTGAACATCCATCATTAAACATGGAAAACAACATATTCGATGGACCTAATAATAGTAATCAAATACATTTATTTCAATTTTTCATGATAGATATCCATTTAAATCCTATATATTAATATTTAAAAGTAACAAGAGGTTGGGAACAAAATGGCGGCGAGACCTCTATTGTCGCCACTACAGTGACTCTATAACCCACAGTGGCGACAATTGCTGTCTTATTTTTGATTGGTTCAAAAATCCCATATATTTATATTGAAAACGCCGCCATCTTGTTCCCAACTCCTTACTTTTAAATATGAATTTATGGGATTAAGGTGAACATCCATCAAAATCATGGAAAACAACGTATTTGATGGACCTAATAATGGTCATCAAATACGTCGGTTCCGATTTTTTATGATAGATGTACATTTAACTCCTATATATTAATATTTAAAAGTAACAAGAGGTTGGGAACAAGATGGCGGCCGGACCTCTATTGTCGCCACTGTATGTAAAGGTTTATTTAGCCACTGTAGTCGCCACTGTATCTAAAGGTTTATTTAGCCACTGTAACTATTCAGTCCACCTGACGCCATCTATTACTGGTTCAGCTAGTTATTAAATCGGTAACCTTGACTGTGTTGCCGTAGGCGCTTTCTTTTGTGCTACCTTGATTAACCCGATGGAGTATTTCGTTGCTCCTGAAAATCCTTGAACGCAGTATCTCTCTTTTTGATGAGTTTGACAGTTGACAGGTCGACATTTGTAAATTGAGGAGGGAAAAAGGAAAAGTCCTTCTTCCTGATCCAGCTTCCTGTGGTCATTGATTAGTGAATAATTTTGGATTGCCATTTGTGAAACAAAAATCCAAAGGCATCACACAGAAATGTGATCGAAAAGTGAAAGTGTTTCGGAAAAGGAGTGCCAGATTGGTCTAGCATTGTCGACCCTGTGTTATTTTCGAAAAAGAGCGTCGATTCCCGATTTTATTGGTGTTTTCATGTGTGGTTTCCGCCTGCCATAAAGGTATGTATTTTTAAGTTTTTCTTTTGCCTTAATACTAAATTCCTATGTTTCCTCGTTGAAACAGGCTGTTTTGGTGGAGTTGGAAACTTACTTGGAGCTGGAAACAAGGCGTTCTAGTCGGGCCATGCTCTAACCTAGAAACCGGTCCCAGCCTTTTTGTCCTAGCTCAGGAAACGAGGCCATTTTGTATGCCCTATGCTGTACCTGTGTTGGTGGCTGATGGAGCTCCTTTTTGACTTCTGCCAGAGGCTGAGGAATCGCCTGGCACGTGAAAACGTCGGATTTTTCCAGGCTTGCGCAGGGCTGGATCCTGGTAACTTTTTATATCTGCTTTCTTTTATCATATGTTTCTTACCTTCCTTCAATTTAATTACCGTTTAATTATGATATTTAATTTACCTTTATCGTCTCCGAAAAACAATCTTTAAATGACTAATATCAGAATTATCAACCAGATTAATTAATTGTGTTGATTTAATTGATTAATAATTATTAATGAATTTTATTACCTTATAATTTAATTACCGTTCAATTAGGATAATTAACTTACCTTTATCGTTTCTGAAAAACGACTGGGGCCCGATTACGAACGTCCGATACGAACCGAATCCTCCATCTTTTTTCCGAAAAGATGTTATGAACGTACTCGAAGCGAGACAACTCGGATCGAGAACCATTCCGTAGCTTCCGACAACAGCTGTTGACGGAATCGTTTTCTGTCCTTTTTGCACACACACTCGTTTTGGTTTTGTTCTTGTTTTTCTTGTTGTTCCATTGGATATTGGGGTGCGCTATGCTTCGTATTGTTTTTCTTGTGTTTTTATCTATGGTTTTTATTAAAATATAGTTCGTACATACATGCGAGCATCCACCCTAGATAGACGGAGTCGGGCCCATGGCCATAAGACATTACGTTCGCCAAAATAACGATAATCGAGTACTGCGACTGACGTCACATGCCATCAGTCGCAGTCCTCGACTGGACTGTTTCTATTTAAAACAGAGCATTTCAGTTAGCTTCAAAAATCGTTGTGTCCAATTTTATTTATTTATTTTTAACTTTATTTCAGATTACAGTAACATGTAACATACACATATACACATAAACCATGAAATGAAATAGCGTTACAAAAAAGACCTTACACCATATAATGCTACTCAGAACAATAACATTCTTTCCAGTTATATGTGTATCATTACTATCATTCAAATATTCTTGTGTACTACCTATATGGTTCCAACACAATGAGTATCTTTTTCAGTTTACTTGCAAACATTTTTTCTTCTGTCTATTTTTAATTCATTGATTAGTATTAAGAAGTTTTATTCCCATGTCACATGGAGTTTTTCCCAATAATGTTAACCTGTGCCTCGGAAAACAAATATTATTATGCTCTAGTGTTATAATTATGACACAGCTTACTATAACAATGTTATAGTAAGCTGTGATTATGACATGACTAGCGTCAATAGCGAAACTTTTATTTCCAATTCTACCATGGAGATTCCTCTTGAAAAAGACAGGGAATGGTACAAAACTTAAAACTTGGCAAGATAAATATTCAAAACGGAAAAAAAAATCACCATTTCATTTAAATTTTTGCAAGCTAAGAACGATAATTAGAATGGATTATATTTATAAGCCAAATTTACCAACAATATGGAAAGAAAAATCTACGTGTAGAAAGGTATAATTAGAAAGTTTAGCCATAAAGCACACGGCTTTTATTTACTACAAAAATCACCAAATGTTCCATAATTAATATGATTCTCTGTTTGTCAAAAAACACAAGGTTGTTATAATGATTTAATTTTTGCATTTCTAAATATCAAAATATAAAGCAAAACATAGTTGCAATCTTTAGATATTCATAATCATAATCCATAAAAATACTGCAAGTTTCCGAACAATTCCATGCATTTAATGATGAATGATGCATTTACATACCTTGCGTTCGGTATTTTGCTCAAAGAGCAGAGCGTGCTGAGCGGAGCCGTAATCACGTGACCAGTGAGCGAACAGAGCAGTTGAGCGCTGTATAAAAGTGCCAGAAATTTTAATAAACGAACGCGAATGAGGATGCACCGAGTACACTTTTTAAATAAACGAACGGTAAAGTAAAGCTTGGAGAACTCGGACCAAAATAACGAACGCAGGGATAGTAAACGCAACAATAAAGGACTACCATTTTGATCGCGAACAGCTGATTAAGCCGATTCGTGTGTTCGTAATCGCTTTTCCGTTCAATACGATGCGTATACGCTTCGAGTTTACCTTCGACTCGGAATCTTTCCGTATCGGATGTTCATAATTCGGCCGCTGATTTTAGAATTATCGACCAAATCGATTAATTGTATTGATTGAATTGATTAATAATTATTCCCAAATTTTCTTATCTTAAATAGTGTTTTGATTTTAATACCAGTATGAAATTTATTGTCTTATTGTAAATATGTATGGCTCAGTTAAGCTGGCTCCCCCCCAGTTGAATTTTTTTGCTCAAAAAGCTAGCGCAGATAGAGGATATCTAGCGCAGGCTAGCGCACCACTTTTAAAAGCTAGCGCACCAGCCCCCGCGGAAATAGCAGGGGATGCAATCGGGGGGGGGGGGGGGGGGGGGGGGGGCAGATTAACGCTAGCCCCCCCCAGTTAATATTTTTGTCTCAAAATACTAGCGCAGAATAAGGACACCTAGCGCAGGCTAGCGCACAGCTTTTAAGAGCTAGCGCACCAACCCCTGTGGTCATAGCAGGGGATGAGATCGGGGGGGGTGGGGGCAGATTAACGCTAGCCCCCCCCTCCAGTTAATTTTTCTTGCTCAAAATGCTAGCGCAGAATAAGGACACCTAGCGCAGGCTAGCGCACCACTTTTAAAAGCTAGCGCACCAACCCCCGCGAAAATAGCAGGGGATGCGATCGGGAGGGATAAATTAAAAAAAAAAAAAAAAAAAAAAAAACAACGTGCAATCATACTCGAGAACTAAAAAGCGGGTCATTTTATAAATTTGGCAACCTGGATAAACGACCATGATCCACACTTTAAAATTATTTTTGACCATGCTGTGTTGCCGTTTCTACTCTTAGCCGGTGGCAACATCGTGTTGGAATCTATTCCCAACATCTTTTATAATGTTACAGTTTTCTGTAATTTAATTTAGGCAGTTAAGTCTGGCACTGGCAACATTGCCTGCGTCAAACTTCACTTCCTTTTTTTTCCTTCTGTGTGGTGCCGTGTAGGGATGTCAATTTTTATTAAAACACCGGTTTTTTCATTAACCGGTTAATTTAGTAACAGTTTTAACTGCCCGGTTATAACTGATATAAAACACCGGTTATTCCGATTAACTGGTTGTTCGGTTATTTTTCCGAATTTTATCAGAATAATTGCATGATTTATACTATAATGTAAAAGTTAAACAACAACATTATCTTTATTGTAAAAAAAAATCGGGAACTGTTACATGTTGAGAAAAATCATCAAAAAATACCTACACTTTTCTTCTCTTCTGTCATTTTAGACATGTACCCATTGAGAAAACAACCCGCTGCTGAACGAATCAACCAAAACTGAAATGAAATATTACAGGTAGGCACTACTATCGGTTAAAGACTGTGGAAATAGGTAGGTATTCGACTGTTGTCGCTTATTCAATATTTTACAATTTATTTAATAAGACAAGAGAAAAGTCTACATGTTTCACTTTCACCGGTTATTAGGTATGAAACCCGGTTATCCGGTTATAACTGGAAGCAAAAAACAACTGGTTTTAACCGGTTAACCGGAAAGAAAACACCGGTTTTTCGGTTTTAACCACCGGTTATCGACATCCCTAGTGCCGTGTCTGTACTGCGTGCAACATGGTAACAAGCATCAACAAGTTAGTTCTTTTCTAACAATATTTATTTTGTAAAACCATAATTAAAAAACTCTGCCCTATAGGCAGTAGTTAATGTGAGCTCTGGCCTCAAGTCATCTCACCCTGTACATATGTGTAAATAACGTTGGAGTAAAAATAAAGTGTAAAATAGTGTAAATAGATATCGAAGTGCTTTTCTGTTCCCAAAGTTTTGGTTTCAGACTTCCAGCCTTACTACAGTCCACAAAAATTACAATTTGTTATGTGGATGAATTCCCACATAATTTGGTCCTTCGAGCCGGATGTAATTGAAAGTAATTATTTTTGCATCTTCCCAGTGATGGTAACATTTTTCTCACGATTTCCCTTTTAAGACAAACAAAATTCCCTAATTTTTCCTACCAAACAGAAGAAAAAATCCCTACAATTTCCCCACGTTTTATTTTATATTAGGTTGGCTCATCTTTACACGTTATTCGTTTTCCTGTTTCAAGTTAGGACATAAAAAAAAGAAGTATTCTTACGTAATGTGGGTGGCCCAAATGCAAACGCAAACAGATAAAGTAGGGATGTCTCCTAGTCACAGATCAGTCGACAGGGCCTGCGAGTGACGTCACCACTATTAGCAGCATAGCAGCTTATAGTGGTGACGTCACTCGCAGGCCTCAATGGGATGTTTGTGATTCAGGTTGTGCTTGTTTTTTCTTAGATTTTAAATGTAGATAAGGCGATTTTAACAAAATTATAACTCTTATAGAATTCGTTTTTTTTTTTTACCTATACTGTTTTAAACTCGGGTATAGCAGTGTTCTTGTCCTAGTCCTAACAGTCTTTTCTCGTGAGCAGTTAGATCGATAATCGGAATTTGTATTTGTTGACAAAATATTTCTTCGTTCTTTATTATACAATATACGACCAATCTCTGAATTTCCCTACATTTTTCCAATTCTCGAATTTCTGTCCCTCTTCCCTACACCAGAAAAAAAACATCAAATTTTCCCTACTTGTAGGGAAATTCCCTACGTGTTACCATCACTGCATCTTCCATAATTTTCCAATGTCATCAATGCCTGGCCAATGGAGAGTCGCCAAAATCATTTCCGGTCCTCCAATTGGTCCGTCTAGCATAAGCGTTCCGTTCGCCCATGGTCAAGTCACGCTGCGCGACGGAGTACGTCTTTCCTTGTTTGAACAGGATCTTCTTTGTCACTTACTAAGTGTAATATCCTTGCTTGGCAGTGACGTCGACGGAGTACTCTGAAACAACCTTGGACGGAGTACGTTATTCCTTGTTGGAACAGGATTTTGCTGGTGTAATATCCTTGCCTGTCAGTGACGTTGAGCAACAAGTTTTGATTTGATTTTGACGCCGATCAGCTGATGATGGATTATGAATAAATTATTTGTTTTGTTTACAGTTTTGTTTACATTTACAAATGACTATAAATTGAAAACAAAAGCAAGTGTAGTGTGTGCTGTGCTCTATAATAGTATATTATATACCTAGGTAGAGAAGTTGGTCATTATATATACCGAGCGCTTTTATAAACCGAGGCGCAAAGCGCCGAGGTTTATAATGCGTGAGGTATATAATGACTTTCTCTACCGAGGAATATATAGAATTTTTTTTACTACTGCTAGTAGAAAATAAAAAATTTGCTTAAAATCTGTGCTCTAATTATTTTTTTTTGAACGCCCTCTTGAAAGTGCTGCCCTCTATCAACAGCTTATGATAACTTCCTATGTACCTACAGAAACCTGTATTTTGTTTTAAATTGACGTATGAAATTGAAATTGGACCAATAGAAACATGACAATATCCTTGCGTCATGACGTCATTTTCATTATTGACCTAGGGACTTTTTCATTATTTTCATTATTCACCTAGGGAGAGAAATTCAATTTTTTCCTAGAAAAATAGATTGAATAATGACTATTTCTCAGGTAAGTAGTAAAAAAAATACATTGAAAGCAGTGTCACGCCTCCTGTATATTATTGTAGATTATTTCTCTTTTTCATTTTTTCTCTATAAATATTTTCTTGTGTTGTTGTTTCTAAATTGATAGAAAATGTCTCGTAAAGAAATTCTTAAAATTGAAGCTGCCATAGAGCAACTAATGGCAACTATGGCCAGAATTCGCAGGTTTTTAGTTGAACACGAAAATGACCCTGCAACTAATATTTTAATTCAGCAGTTGGAAACTAGAAAGGAATTATTGAAAACTAATTATAAAACATTTCAATCTTATCAGCTTCAGCTTTTAACATTAAGCCCAGATAGTGATAAATCTGAAGAATTTGAGAACGATTATTTTGATATTCTTTCTGAAATCAATATTCGACTTACTTCGTACACAAATAAAAATAATAGTATAATTCCTGAGATAACTGAAGTTAAAAGTGGAAGCTCAGTGGCTCCTTTCTTCCCAGTTTCCAACACAAAATTGCCCAGCATAGAAATACCCATATTTGATGGAAAGAATTTCAAAGAATTCAGACCATGTTACGAGATATTTTTTGCTGTCATTGATAAAAATTCCAATCTTTCAGATGTTGAGAAACTATTTTATTTAAGAAGTTATCTTCGAGGTGAGGCTCTAGCATTAGTCAACACGTTACCTATTGTCAACTCTTCATATATTGAAACTTTAAATATTTTAAAAAATCGTTTTGATAATGAGACAATGTTAATTAATTCCCACATCAATTCTATATTAGAAATTCAAAGTGTACAAAAAGGGACTCCAAGTGAGTTACGGGAATTTATTAGCATCGTCAAACAACAATATAGTTCCCTAAAAAATCTTCAGCAACCTGTAGATCAGTGGGACATGATTTTAATCTGTATCCTAAACAAGAAGCTTGACACATACACGAATAGAGCCTACCAAATGGACAGAGATGCCTCCAAGTTATCTACTTTGGGTGAGTTTTTATACTTTTTAGAATCTAGGGCTACTGCACTTGAAGCTGCAGGAAGTTCATCAAAGTATTCTCATAAAACTGTTCATTATGCTATTGAAGATAAAATAAAATGTCTATTTTGTAACCTTATTGGCCACAAAATATTTTCTTGCAGAAAATTCAAATTTCTCCCAGCTAAGGAAAAAATTTCATTCATAGATCGTAACAAATACTGTAGAGTTTGCTTAAACAACCATTCTGGTAACTGTAAAATGACTCTGAAATGTAACAAATGCCATAAGAATCACAACACGCTCCTGCATTTGGACAAGCAACCTCCAGAAAATAATGTCTTGTGTGTCAATTCAGAACTAGGGAGTTGCGAAGTTGTACTTTTGCCCACCATCATGGTTAGAATTGAATCCAGTGCAGGTAAGTACATTCTTGCAAGGGGTTTACTTGACACTGGGTCTCAAGTCAGTTTAGTGACAAATAATTTGATTAAAAAACTGAATTTAAAAACTTTTGAAAATTCATTAAACCTTAGTGGAATAGCACAATCTATAAAGAAAATCACCAAATCTGTTAATTTAAAAATTGAATCATTGGTTCATGATTTTTCTAAAACAGTCAAGTGTGCAGTAGTCGAAAAAATAACAAATAATCTTCCTAATTGCACTTTTGACATTTCTCATTTTGAAATTCAAGAAAATATTGTCTTATCTGATCCTAGTTTTAATCAGGAAGGTCCAATTGATTTTTTATTGGATGCCAGTCTTGCCTTTGAAACTTTTCTTTCAAAAAGTTATGTACATAAACCATTTTATTTTCAAAACACATTGTTTGGTTACATTGTAAGTGGTTCCATCTTAGCTAGCAGTGCTGTTTGCAACGCCGTTGTTCTTAATATTACTTACTCTGATTTAAACAAAACAATGTCACAATTTTGGGAAGCTGAAAAGGTGCCTGAAATTTATATGGAATATTCTAGCGAACAAGAAGCTTGTGAGTCATTATTTAAAGACTCGATTGAAATAATAAACAATAAGTATCAAGTCAAGCTTCCTTTGAAGCAAAATGAGATTGATTTAGGGGATTCCTTCTCTGTCGCCCTAAAGCGTTTTGAGAATCTCGAGAGGAGATTGAATAGAAACCCTGCTCTTTTTTTACATTATAAATCTTTCATAGATGAGTATTTGGACTTAAATCATGCTAAAGTTGTTGAGTATAGTCCTGAGGAATTAAAAAATGGGAGCATATATTTTATGGCTCACCACCCGGTAATCCGTGAGGATGCGAAAACTACCAAGCTGAGAGTCGTCTTTGACGGTAGTATGAAGTCCAAGGAGAAAAAGTGCATAAATGATTTTCTGTATAATGGGCCTGTGGTTCAAAAGGAGCTTTTTGACGTACTTGTTTTATTCAGGACTTACAAATTTGTTCTTCTGAGCGACATCAAGCAGATGTACCGTATGATATCAATTCATCCCGAGTTCAGAAAATTGCAAAATATCCTTTGGAGAGGCTCTGACGGCGCGATACAATTTATTCAGCTTCAGACCGTCACCTATGGCTTAAAAAGTTCTTCATTTTTAGCCATCAGGTGCCTCGTTGAACTTGCACGCACCGAAGAGCAAAATTATCCTTTAGCGTCAAAAGCCCTATTGACCAACACTTATGTTGATGATATTCTTTCGGGCAGTGATAGTCTTGATGGAGCGATTGACCTCAAGAATGAGCTAATTTCCCTATTGCAGTTCAGATCTTTTTCTTTACATAAGTGGTCCACAAATGAGCCGCAAATTTTGGCAGATATTCCCAAAGATAGACAAAATTTTAGTGAGATTGACATCAGCAAAAGTAACTTTATAACAAAAACATTGGGTTTGTTTTATGACACCATCACAGATAATTTCAAATTATCCACACCCAACATATCAAACATAAATGAATGCTTAACAAAACGACAAATCCTGAGTTTTATTTCACGATTGTATGACCCTTTAGGTTTGGCTGGATCTATTCTTGTAGCCGCAAAAGTTATCATGCAACAAATATGGTTGTCTAAAATTAATTGGGATGAAATTGTTCCCGAGGATATTTCCAAAACATGGAGAAAATTTATCACTGGCTTTGTCAACATGCCAGTACTTGAAATTCCTAGAAATCTAAATTTTACAAATGCCAATAGTGTTGAGCTCGTAGGCTTTTGTGATGCTTCCATGATTGCCTATGGCGCTGTGGTCTATGCTCGAACGATATTTCCTGACAAAGTATATGTCAACCTGGTTTGTTCCAAATCAAGGATTGTTCCCATGAATGGAAATCTCACTATTCCTCGATTAGAGCTGAATGGAGCTTTACTTTTGACAAACCTAGTTGAAAAATTACGTCTTACTTTGAGTTCTAAAATCAACAGGGTGTTTTTGTATTCAGATTCGTCCATTGTTTTGGCATGGCTTAAGTCAAGCCCGCTGAAATTGAACCCATATGTGGCTAATAGAATCACTAAGATTCAAAACTTGACATTAACTTCTCAATGGTTGTACGTGAATACTAAGGAAAATCCTGCCGATTTCTTATCACGAGGCTTAGAACCTAAAGAAATTGTTTTCAATAAAATGTGGTTTCACGGACCAGAATTTTTGTGGAATCCTAATTTTAATCATGAAAATAATGAAATGGCCATGAAAATCTCAAATCCTTTGCCAGAACAAAAAGTTTTGATTGTTACAAAGTCCAAACCAGTCTTATTTTTTAAGGACTTTTCAAGTATCACTAGGCTCCAAAGGGTTATAGCCTATATGCTCCGATTCATTAACAATTGTTCAAAAAATTTTGATAAAAAATGTAGTCAAGAGTTAGAAGTTTCAGAGATAGATATTGCTATGAAATTATTATTAAAATGTGAACAAAGCTTCTACTATCAAGATGAAATTAAGCATTTACTTGGAAATTGTTCATTGAAATCGTCCTCTTCATTAAGTTCATTAACACCATTTTTGGATGGAGACGGGTTGCTTCGCGTTGGTGGTAGGTTGCACCATTCAAATATACCCTATAATCAAAAGCACCCAATAATTCTGCCAAAAGGTCATATTACTGAATTATTAATTCGAAAAGAACACTTCTTTCTTCTTCATGCTGGACCAAGACACGTTTTGAGTTCTTTAAATCAAACTTTTTGGATCGTTAATGGCCTTAGAGAGGTAAAAAAGGTCATTCACAAGTGCGTAACGTGCTTCAAGCACAAGGCAAAATGTTCTTCCCAGTTGATGGGATCCCTACCTGAAAAGAGAGTGTGTTCTTCCAGAATCTTTCTGAACGTTGGTGTCGATTTTTGCGGGCCATTTTACATCAAGCAGTCGACTATTCGCAAAGCTGTAATTTCAAAAGCCTACATAGCTCTTTTCGTATGCTTTTCTGTTAAAGCCATCCACATGGAGCTCCTCTCCGATCTAACGACGGAAAATTTCCTCGCAGCATTTAAGCGCTTCATTTCTAGGAGAGGCATGCCCACAAACGTTTATTGCGACAATGGGTCAACTTTTAAAGGCACTGAAAACATTTTGAAAGAATTTTATAGGCAATCTGAAGACATAGAAAGGTTTTGTGTAGACCAAAGAATTCAGTTTAATTTCATTCCAAGCTACTCCCCAGTCTTTGGTGGACTTTGGGAAGTTGGAGTGAAAAGCGCTAAATTTCATTTAAAAAGGGTAGTTGGAGAGACTCATCTAACATACGAACAGCTTAACACTGTGATAGTTCAAGTTGAGGGAATTTTAAATTCCAGGCCTCTACTTGCCTTTTCTCAAGACCCCTCTGATTTTGAATATCTTACCCCCGGCCATTTTCTAATTGGTGCTCCAATTAAAAGTTTCCCAGAACCTGACACCACTCAAATTCCGCAAAATAGATTAAAATTCTGGAGGGTGTGTGTTCAAATACAACAAAACTTTTGGAAAAAATGGCATCGGGATTATGGTATGTTGGTGATTTTGAAAGACGATAACATTCCTTCCTTCAAGTGGCCGATGGCTCGTATCGTTAAAGCAATTTCTGGCAAAGACGGCAAAGTGCGCGTCGTTCAGGTAAAAACTGAAAAAGGAATTTATTTGCGTTCAGTGACAAAAATTGCCATTCCACCAATCGACGACAATTATCTAAATGTAGACAGTCAATAAAAAAAATATCACCCACTGGGTACAGTTTGCTTTAGATAAGTATTATTATATATATATATATATATTATAAATTCAATTTCTTATTAAAACTTGTATATAGCATTTTGTAACTTTTTTGTAAATAAGTTTGTGAGTTGTAAAATAACCTTAGTAATAGTTTTTGTACTACAAGTTTTTAGAGTTATGCTCTTATTAAAAGGATTTCGAATCTTCTCATGAAACTATGTATATCTACAAGGTACGTACCGAGGTACGTACATATAGTATAATTGTAAAATTTAAAACAAAAAGACTTTTGTAGTCACCTTTGCTTTATAATAGATAATGAATTTTGTATTCGTAAATTAGTTATTTGTCATGATCTTTCCATTGAACAATTGAATCATTCAATGCAAAGTTTCTGGCCCCCAGCATGTTGGAATCTATTCCCAACATCTTTTATAATGTTACAGTTTTCTGTAATTTAATTTAGGCAGTTAAGTCTGGCACTGGCAACATTGCCTGCGTCAAACTTCACTTCCTTTTTTTCCTTCTGTGTGGTGCCGTGTCTGTACTGCGTGCAACATGGTAACAAGCATCAACAAGTTAGTTCTTTTCTAACAATATTTATTTTGTAAAACCATAATTAAAAAACTCTGCCCTATAGGCAGTAGTTAATGTGAGCTCTGGCCTCAAGTCGTCTCACCCTGTACATATGTGTAAATAACGTTCAAGTAAAAATAAAGTGTAAAATAGTGTAGGTAAATAGATATCGAAGTGCTTTTCTGTTCCCAAAGTTTTGGTTTCAGACTTCCAGCCTTACTACAGTCCACAAAAATTACAATTTCTTATGTGGTTGAATTCCCACACATCGTTATTTTCAATGAAAGACCCTGTATATTTTTAAATTTTCGAATTCGGTATATAATTATGAGCAACTTTTTTTATCACCTTCCTATACCTATCTGTCGCCGTTTTTCGGGAATAAATTAATTTCAATTTTTAATTAATTAATATGTCCCTCCTATAAAACAATTTTGAGCTGTAATTTGGGTTATCCCTGTAGGCATTTGATCTTTCGGTAACATCTTAGTTCAAGTATACCTACAGGATGATCCCGAAATTAATTTTTGTCGCGGTAACTCATAAAAATGCCAGTTTTTTTTTTTAAATGGAACACCCTGTATAATAATACGGATTTAAAATGTTGATAAAACTAGCTTTCAGACTATGTATACTTTGCCCATACCTAATTCTTCATTTTTTTTTTGGATTTATTAGCGTTTATTCATTAGCATTGTTCTGGCATAATCCAAATTTCAGCCCAAAATTTTTTTATAGGAGGGAGATATTAAGATTTAGTCCTGTTTTCGTTGAAAAAAAAAAATGAAATTAATTACCTATTCCTGAAAAGCGGCGACAGATAGGTATAGGAAAGTATTAAGAAAAGTTGTTCTGTTGCTCATACAGGGTGACACAAGGAATAGGAAACAGCCTATAACTTTTTTAATATATAAGTTGAAAATTTGAAATTTGTGGAGCTTAAACGAGTCAACTTTTTGAGCAGCAGATCATTTTAAGTATGGTAGGACCATTTTTGGCAAATTTTTAACAAAAAAAATAAAATAATTTGAATTAATTTTTAGAAAAAAAAATTCGGCGCTGCCACTGGTGTAAATTGATTTAGTTGGATATTCTTAATATCAGGAAAGTCTGCACCTTCAATTTTTTGCTAACTGAACGCCGCCATAATTTCAGATCAAGATTAAACAAAGAGGTGTTTTCAAGGTATCACCGGCGTATACGAGGGGGGGGGTAATGGGGGTAATTACCCCCAAGATCGTTGCGGTGGACGTAAAGATGGCCCTGAGAATATTCTCCAAAGAACTTCTATCGAGAACAGAGATAATTTACCGAGAATATTCTTCGGACTTAAA
This sequence comes from Ceutorhynchus assimilis, assembly GCA_917834065.1. NCBI lineage: Eukaryota > Metazoa > Arthropoda > Insecta > Coleoptera > Curculionidae > Ceutorhynchus > Ceutorhynchus assimilis. The sequence continues at coordinate 16,131,293 of OU892289.1, forward strand.
TTCTCGAGAATTTATTATTTTTTTAGGTTCGAGAATGTATGAGGATATACGGTAATTTTCGAGAATTTATGAGAAATTACCCCTAATTTTTAAATCTATCACCTTGCACATACAGATGGCACTAGGTTCGTAGTGAGGTTAGGTTGAAATGAAAAACAGAAAACAGTGAGTCCGAGCCCCGGGGTACTTATTTCATGAAAGGGAAACAGGGGAGCAGCGTTCCCAAGGGAACGAGTGTTCCGTCTTTCTCAATGATATGCAACTGATAATATAAGCTCGAATATAAGTAACAAAGACAAAGCATTCGTTCTCCTGGGAACGCTGCTCCCCTGTTTTAAGGTTTAAAGTCAACCCCCATTTTCTGAACCTTGTGTTCAAAAATTCCAAAAAAAATATATGTTTTATGGTTATCGATATACTTTAATCCATAATTTTTTTAAGCAAATTTGACTCGCCATTTTTAAGATATATCGCAAAAACTGAAAAAAAAGTGGTTTTTCACCATTTATTTCAAAACGAATAGATGAAGTTTCCCGTTATTTTTATTACGAACTACTATTGCAATTCTACGCGACATATATTTTTTTCAAATTTTTTGAACTTGTAGTTTTCTCGCTACTGCAAGAATAGTTGGAAATACGCCTGTAGCTACACTGTTTAAACAAAAATCCGACGGATGAACGTTCAAAATTATTTGTGTTGGTGTAAACTACAACCCTGTTTATGTAAAACAGAATTATACTTCGAATTTCCGCAAAAAAAAGAAAAAACTTTCCATCACACAATTTAATCAAATGCAGATTTCTATTTTTTTTTTACTATCAAGTTAGGGCACACTATAGGGGCGACAGTACTGACATCTCGCATTGCTGTAATAAACCTTAGGCCTGACTTTAAACCTTAAGAATAATGACCAGGTTAATCCGGTAAATACCCCGAGCCCATAGGCGTATTCGATTGGTAGAATAGATTTAATGCGCACTGGCGCGACTGAGTACTGAGTGTATTTCCAGCTCTTTCTGTCAGCCTGTTAAAGAAACAGATAAAAACATAAATACATTTTCTTTGCACTAGCCACTAGATATTTCTACTAACTGGAAGCGCCATGGCCATAAGTTATTTCATTGTTTCTGCTGCTCTGTGCAAAGTGCAGAGTGTGTGTGAAGCAATATTTAATAATTTAACTTACATATTTAGGCCCGGTTTAGGTATTCATCTTCAGACAAACTTGCTGGTAACTATCTACAAGATAAATGTACTGTTCTAAGATTCTATTGGTCGGCGGATAACTGGCGGACCAATGAGAATGAGATTACAGATTGCGTTTTTATCCGCCAGATGGCAAACCTGACAGTTTATCAGGAGATTAATAAACCGGCCCTTGATATTAGTTTTGACTACTTTTGAGGAAATTCCTTCGAAAATGAAACCTAGAAGTTTGATATGGAAACATTTCAGACAAAATAAGGAAAACAAAATTTCTATGTCAATTTTGTGATTTTAGATAACAAAAAAATGCAAAAAGCCCTAAATGATGTTCGAAATTCTCCAAAATTTTAACATCTTTCCGATTTCAATTTTGCTCATGCTATAGGGCCGGTTTCTCAATAGCAAGTCACCTCCGGGTTAAGCATAACTCCAAGGTGAAGATTGCAACTGGACACGTTTAACCCAGTGGCCCAAGTCTTGAAAAATATCCCATTCTAAATTTGATTCGAATTTGACTGACAGCAATGTAAATTAAATGGGAAGCGTTCGAAATCATATCAAATTTCATATGCAATATTTTTCAAAAATTTCGCCCCTGGAGTTAAAATCAACCCGGAGGTGACTCGCTATTGAGAAACTGGCCCATAGTAAGATAACAGTACACTATGACGATGACGAAAAAACTATTAAGAACAGTCACATATTGCCACGTTGCCAAGTACTGCTGCGACGTGACTGCGATCTAAAGGCTGACGCTGGATCCCATTCTTGTTTCTCGTTTCTCTACAGCTTGTTTTCTAGTTTGCACAGTGTCCGCACTGCCAGCAGTGTCAGCATGCCATTTATAGCGAATTCTATTGGAGGGGATAGATAGTGCGCACTGCGCAGTGAGTGTATTCGTGTCTTTTTCTACTAGCTTGCATGAGAAAGAGATAAAAATACATTCTTTGAACTGGTTCTACCTATAGAATTAGGTATAATTTGAAAGTTTTTGGAGAATCCCAGAGTTTGGTTCCGTTATTTGTTGGTAGTACAGAAAAATTGTTTTGAAGGCTCAAAATAGATGTTTTTGGGCGTGGCACCCGGTAAAAAAATTTCGACTCCGGCGGCGGGCTGGCCTGGGCTGAGTACCCCCCCCCCCCAGACGCATGGGCTGGATAGGCCGGTGCAAGGTATTCCATATTTTTCAAATGTAACCACGCTGGGACATTTTTTTCCCTATTTTTTGATATCAACATTTTTAAAATCCGCTGAAAAAAAAACTCAACAACTTTTGAAAAATCCAAGCAATTTTTTTTTTGGTTTTGTTATAAATCTTTCAAAAATGTTCCTATCATACGTAGAATGATCTGCTGATGCCAGAAAGCTCAAAAAATACCGGGTGTCCCATTTGAAAATTGAAAGTTATGGCTACTTCCAGTTTAACCGGAAGTGACTGGTTACGCAATTTACTTCTAAAAAACCCAAAAAGTTGCCTCGTTTAAGCTCCCCAAATTTCAAATTTCAACTTATATATTAAAAAGGTTATAGGCTGTTCCCTATTCATTGTGTCACCCTGTATGTGCCGAATTCAAAAATTTAAAAATATACAAGGTGTTCCATTTAAAATAGCGATGTTGCTACTGGTTTAGAGTAGAAGCGGCAACACCACATGGTCAAAAATATTTTCAAGGGTAGATCCATCATAGTCGTTTATCCCGGTTTCCAAATTTTCACAATGATCCGCTATTTAGTTCTCAATAAACTAGGGCTGTAAAAGTAACGAAAATTTTAATTAATACTCGTACGTATTCGTTACTTTTGATATTAATATTCGTTACTAAATATTCGTTACTCGTTACTTCCGTTACTCTAGTATTCAGAGGATAGGAAAGATACCTACCTATGCGAAAAAGTAGAAAAGTGACTCATTCGCCATTCGCATTTGTTCCGATTATCGAATAAGTATTGTCGGGATTCGTATTTTCAATATTTGACAATAATGAATATACCCAAACTGTCTAAAAATATTTAAAACTTTGTTTATAGAATTTACCTAAAGTTTGTTTCGCCAGGGTTTGTACTTCCACCAGCATTTGCCTTCCTTGTTTAACAAATAGAAATTGACTGAAACAAATCAATAACGTCAAAAACTTTCGTCGGTTCTTAAACCAGAAGTCATTCATTTTAATTTGTCAAAAAAATTGAATGTATCATATGAAATAATCTATGACAACCCTTTTTGTTTCAAGTTTCAAGGTCAAGTATGAACCCTGGTGAAACGAACTTTATATCAAAAATCTTTGGTAAATGTTCAAAAAAACAAAACATTTCGTAGAAATGCGACTGATGCAAGTAACGGAAGACGGCCGACAGTAACGAATCCGTATTTCAAATCCGAGACAATACTCGTTACTCGGTAACGAATACATACGGTTTGTCACAGCCCTACAATAAACGTCTAATACGCCATCCACCGTGGGACACCCATACATAGGGTACATTCAGGCGATGCCAGCGGCTAAGTTCAGCCACTCAGCAGGAACATTATTCTCGAAACAGGGAAGCAGCGTTCTCATGAGAACGAAGGTTCTGTCTTCGTCATATGTATTCATGTTTAATACCTTTTTGGAAGTGCCGGTTGTTCTAGTGACTAAACGTATGTCGCTTCTTGAACACACAGATAAAACTAGGTTAGGAATTTCCTATTTGTACATGAAATTGACGTATTAGCAATCGACGTTCGTTTTTGTTGGTAAATATGTATAACACTGACGGCGACAGAGCAATCATTCTCATGAGAACGCTGTTCCTCGGTTACGAGAATAAAGTCCCTGCTGAGTTGCTGAGCTTAGCCGCTGGCACCGCCTGATTAGTCGTGTTCTTTCTACTCAGGATCTCACTTATTCTCATTTTACTTCACTTACTCACTTACTTATAGTTTGGCAAGTGGTAACTTGGTAGAGACGAAAGGGGGAAGAAAAGTGGGGCGTAACCTAAAAATATCCACTGACACCTCAACTGACACCGCCTGATGACAGCCATGTCTTTCGGTTCAGTGGCACCGGAAACACCAAGGAAATAAACCAATAAAATTATTAGAAAAAAAATTCTCTAGTTTCGCCAATAACCACGCCACTGCGTGCTGTCGTTCAGACTCTAACCAATAGAATCATGCCTCTGAATAATCACGCCTCTCCACATCCATCATTTCGCAATGTTGCCGGATTTTTTTCTTATTACGAAATACTACATATGCCCATACAGCAAAAAAAATATGTCACCAACTTGTTTATCATTGTTTCCGTCAAGTTTGGCAAAACAGCAAATTCTTTTGGAGTTCGCCGTTTGGCTAGCCAGACTATACATATGATTTACTCGAATAACCTCACCACTTCATCCCAAAATGAGATGAGACGAGCCGTAGAAAGAACACGCCTAATGTACCCATATATTATACGATATATCGATACGTCGGAGCACATCGATACAAATTTGTCATATCCATATGACAAATATATAATTTGTATGTCAGAATTTCATTTGCCATTTCATTATTGTCAATAGTTTCAATATTAGGTGGGTTCGGCTTGCTCACTCCGTGCCCTCCGAGTGACTCCATTCGCACTCCAGTCGATCGGGTATTGCTTCTTGGCGTATTAGGGGTGACTCCATTAGCGTTCGACTATACGAAGTGAAGTACATGGAGTTCACTCCAAAAGTTCCACCTCGGAGAGAGAATTTTTTAAAGTAAGCATGCGCCGAAGTAAAATGTGGAAACTGTCAAGCTTGTTGTGTTGTCACGGTGTGGTTATGGGGGGGCTAGCGTTAATCTGCCTCCCTTCCCCTAACGATCGCAACCCCTGCTATTTTCGCGGGGGTTGGTGCGCTAGCTTTTAAAAGTGGTGCGCTAGCCTGCGCTAGGTGTCCTTATTCTGCGCTAGCATTTTTTTTTTAAGTTTAAAGGGTACAACAGGTAGAGCTCTCCGTGTTAGTAAAGTCCTTCCAATTTGGTTTATTGTTTTACTATTAGGTAATGTGTATATGATTTATTTCAAGGGTTTCTATATACCTACTTCATTGAGTATGTAAAAAGAAGCTTATCATTTATTTTTTTGTGCATTCGCCAACATGTCAATTGTTTCTATATAAGTAAACACAATTTAAACATTTATTTTTTTTTGGTTTTTGCCAACATGTCATTGACAATGAAATGAAATGTCAATTATTACTATTATAGTAAAATAGAATTGAAACAATATTTTTGTTTTTGGGCTTTTGCCAACATATCAATTGTGACCATTTTCGAAATAAATAATTAATTTACTTAGTACCAGGGACTTGTTGTTTTCTTGCAAGTTAAGGTCAAATTTTTGAGTTGGATTTATTATTGCAGCTTTTCTCTCTAACTTTCAACTTACAGTATAGCTCATTTTTTTATTTTTTTTTTATGAATAGCTTCTAGTTTGGCTATTCGCTAAATTGCTCAATTTAATTCAAACTAGTGGCGCCCTTATTCAAGCTGTACCACACTTAGGACCACCCCAAGCTAAAAACCTCTGAGCATAGCTGAGCATTATTATGAGCGGTTTGTTATTCACTAACAATTACCGTTACAACCTCGGTCAGTCAAGCGAAACTTGGGACAAGGACCTAGGGTGTCTGGTTAAAGTTGTCGAAATAGCTTAGGTAATGCAACGAATTTACTAAGACTGAAAATATAACACATAAATAACAGTGATGTTTGTCAGTCAGTTGAATAGCGGAACTGGGCCGGTCATTCAGCCCCTTTAAGGTAGTTCAGCCCCAATTTATGTAAAAAAAATAATAGGTCTATTTTTTTTTTTAGAGTGACAGCGTGACAGTGACAATTCAAAATTGTAGGTTGAAGTATAAATTAATGGGTTTGTTCAGTAATATTAATATTTTTTGCAGATTTTTACATTTATTCGGGCTGACTGACCAGCACGGTCCCGCTATTCAACTGACTGACTAACACTACTGTTATTTATATGTTATATATAATATGTACAACGATTTTCAGCTTTAGTAAATTCGTTGCATTACCCAAGTTATCTCGACACCTTTAACAAGACACCCTGAGTCCTTGTCCCAAGTTTCGCTTGACTGACCGCGGTATGTTTATGTACGTAAATACTGTAATCAACTGCCCAAAAACTAGTTTTAGTAAATTCAGAGAATTTTTTCGGCGCTGGCTCTTAGACTATAAGCTTAAAATTGAAACATTTCGATGGTTCATTTTCATTTCATTAGTTTTCGCATTTTTTTATTTTTATTTAAATTCTTACTTCGCTTCATCTTTACCTTTATCGCATTGCATACGAAATAGTTTTGTCAAGCATAAGTTGTAGTTTGATTAAAAATTACAGTCAACACAACAGTCCGCAGGTCAAAAATCAGGCACGAAAAAATGGTTTTAAAGAGTTATTGACAAGACCTGTACTTGATCACGACGACGACGACGGGTTCTTTGACAGTACAGAAGCGGTTTATATAGGTTGCCAAAAATAGACCAAAAACTCACCGTCGTCGTCACTCTCAACTTCGCTGTAGCCTTACTTCTTTGCACATGGGTTTGATGTAGGATAAACTATAAATAATCCACTTCTGTGCCACGCGATTACTTCATGTCTAGACGTGTTGATAATATTATCCAAGTTATTTAAAGTCTTGGAATTGCATTTGCTGTATAAAATACGTTTCTTTTGAATTAACTGTCAACAGTTTGAGATCACAGTAGTTTAATGATTCAACTATTTCTACCAATTAAGCAAATCTTTATATGTTATTTAAGTCATTTGAAAAAACCGCAATTTCTAATTTTAAAAATTTTTCACGCGCTTATCCAATTCATCATTGATAAAAAAGTCGAATCTATTCGATAGAAGTTTAATGCCTAAAGCTATTAATGAATAGTTACTGATAAGCCGGTTTTGTATACTTAAATTAAACTCAACTAGGATGTCGTTTAACTGTACGCTCTACTAAGTTTAAGCTTCTAGACGCGAATTCTTCATATCCCAGCAGCCCAAACTACCTATTAATTACATTTGAATGCAAAGACACACGTCGTGAAACTTTAGATGCACCCAATCTACAACGGTAAAACAAAAAGTTTCAAGACAAACCGTCGATACGTGTGCTAAAAACTTTTCCGACCAACAAAACGAAATTAGGTTGTCCACAATATGGGTCGTGTTTGCATAAAAGGCAAATTAAAATATGGCCCTCCTGAAAGTTGCCTGCGCAATGTTTTCTAAAAAGAAGTTTTCTTGGAATTGAGCAAGTAAAACTATAGGTAGTCCCTTTGGGGCTAAATTGTAGGAAAAGGGTGAAAATGTTAAATGCTTAATGGGCTTTTGTATAGAGGCGAAACCTTTCTGGTCTGGAACACACATAATAGATATATTCAGGCTGGGCCAGGAGTCTTTGTCAGAGGCCACGAAATTTCACTTTGTTTACTTTTACGCCATAAAAGGAAATATTGCCGAGTTACCGTTAAACACTTAACAATATGGTAGCAAACATAGTTGAAACCGGCGGAGGGTTAAACTAATGGGAAAGTTTTTGTAAACAATCGAACGAAGTGGGAATATTTTAGTGTTTCAGCAAATTATTCGTGAAAAACATTAATTTTGCATTTCAATTTTTAGTCCGTAGTCCGTATAAGAATAATATTTTAGAAACAAAATTGCTAGGTACTCTGTCTATCTGAAAGAAGATGACACCGAAGAACGAATTCAAGAAGAGAACAAACCTATTCTGCACAAAAAATGAAAATTTCAAAAACATATGACAATAATTTAAAAAAATATCAACCATTACTTGAGCGTTATATCTCGGACTTCCTTTATTCCTAAAATTAAACTAAGTTTTATACATTTCATAGCCTCATTTCGAGCCTTCAAGTATATTTTAATGTTAAAAGGGTGAAACATAACAAAAAGCAGCCCCCGCATAAAGGGTTTCGCGCTCGCTCGAACAATAAAAACGAATTCATTTCATTTAATCCGTCTATTTTAATGTGATCCATTTAATTAAAATGATAAACGTGCCCTCCTTACCTTAACCGAGCTAGCGTTGGGACAAAAAGCGACAACAGCCACTATTCAGTACGATTGTATGGGGTATTGTGATTTTATCATGTACAATTATTGTAAATAAATAATTCAATAATAAATAAATAGCTTTTGGTATACTAATTCCAGCTGGCCAGTTTTTGCATAGTTTTAAACACGCAATTGCTTCACTTGTGGATTTCTCATGGAAAAAATTTGAAGTTTTTCGTCAAATCTGGTGTAACTCGAGAATTTTCTGCTCTTTCTGAAGTTTTTGTAGTTGATGCAGATTAAATTCTATCAAAAAGACTCTAGTAATCTTGCTGCGCTAGGTTCTTGTGTTATTTTCAAGCTATTGTAGCAAAACGCACTCAAGTACCTACTCTATTTAATTAGTTAGATAATAAATGGCGAGCGGTATATTGATGGTGTTTATTTCCTTGAGCTGCTACCTTTGTGGATGGGGTCTATTCGCAAAAGAGAGAAACAAACTATTGAGGTTTACTAAATTATATTTTATTATACTTAAAACCAAAATTAAAATAAGCAATTATCTTTCTATGTCTGACAGCCACTTCTATTTTTCCCAATTCAAATTATTTCACATCCGTTCAAATTTCATTACTATGGACTAGGAAATATCTATACCAAAAACGCCCTACTTCTTCTATTCTTAATAACTTATAAGTTTATACATTACTCTTTCGAACAACACTTCTGATTCACATTCCTATTAAAACTACCCTTCATAAATTCTTAAAATTCCTAAGTCCTTTACTGACTGCTTATGCAAAATAATTATTTAAGTCATAATCCGACTCACTGGGTTAAGTATATACATATGTATTACCAACTATATTTTTATAAAAACCTTACAATAATTTCTAAATGAAAAAACCCTAATTCAAAATTTCCGCACTTAAGGTCATCATGAACAACAATTTGCAAACAAAATTTTCCCATACTTTTAATAATTTATTGTTTTACTTTTAGAGGTTCCCATCCTTCACTAAGGATCATTTTGAACAGAACAATTACTATACTCGGATTCCTAGCCAAGAAGCACAATTATTTAATTCTTATTAGTTCGTTACTATAGCCCTTAAACTTCAATTGGACAATCCAATTCAACATTCTATAATAATTCCTACTCAAAATCGAATATTGTTAAGTGCATTATAATTTCCCTTGTTAAATTCTTTGCAAAACTAAGAGAAATGTCATTTCATTCAGAGCAATTAAATTTATGCAATAATGATCCATAGTCAAAAGACTCAAGTTATTAATATTTATGCAATAAAGTTCCAAAGTTAATTCACTTCATAGTCAATCATCATTTATAAAGTCAAAAAGTTTTACTAGTCACTAGAGTACTTACATTTAACTTTTAACCCGGCATTACACGCGCCAAAAAAATTACGTCGTTACACGCATTCGGTCAAATCGACCGACTGCCCAAAAGTTCATATGAATTATTAGTTTTTTTCGCGGAAACGATCCCAAAGGTATCCTGAACGCTGAGGCATGACCTACGCAATTTTACTAATCAATAGAGACGTGGAACTTTCAAATATTACCTGCGTAAGTCATGCCTTAGCGTTCAGGATACGTTTTGGGACCGTCTCTGCGAAAAAAGTGTACAAGCACTATAATTCCTAGGATTCATAATTATTACCAATGGAATTATATTATGCAGTACAGTTACCGTATTATCGTCAGCCAAAAGTACTCCCAATATCAGAAAATGCCAATTTTGAACATAAATATTTCAGATACTCAGGTTCACGCGCCTAGTCAAAAGCACCGACTATGAAAATAACGAACCCTTCTTCAACCAAAAACCAAAATATTTTTGGGCCAATGGGTAGTGGAAAACCTGCATCAGGCATTCCTGGATGGACAAAACTGTCACCCTTGTACCAGTGGTGTAATTACTGATTTTATCAATGATCGGTCTTTTTGACCGACACGCGTTAAAATACTTTATTAATTTACTTCAAAAATCTCTAGAGCTCGCACATAATATTGAACGAATTTAAATGTTCTTTCTTTCACAATTTTCCGTTACTATTTCAAAGATTCAATCGAACGCCAAAAAAGAAACTCTTCGCGAATTTTATCCGCACTGACCCATTAGGTACTGTAGATTTTAACTCAAACTGGACTGAAACGACAACTCAACTGATAGCTCAACTTCTAAAACCGCTGTATTTATAAGTTTCGTTCCCCCAAATATTCCAAATTTCATCAATCATTAACCTTCCTTTTTTATTTGTTTAAAATCGAATAATTTTGTCGCAATTTCCTGGTTTATCGGGGTAAACAGATTTCGTATAAGAATGTGAGGACATATTGGCGATTCCAAAAATCTAGACGCCCTCTGGGCGGAAAAAATTTGAACTAAGAAAACGCGTATAGCAATATCGATGGCCCGTTTGTTTACGTTATGCGATGCCGGTATTCTGTTGAATTCGTGCCGTTTTTGAGATTGTGCTGTGTTATTATTGTGATTATATTGTGAATTTATCTTCTTTAAGGACTATTTTAGTTAAAAATTAGTGATATGAGTTCTATGCCATCAACGTCTGGGTCGTCTGGAGCCGTTAGGTATAACAACACAAATTGTTGTGTCTATGATTGCCACTCAAAAAAAGGCAGGGAACCAGAAATTCATTTCCACTATTTTCCTGAAAAAAATAGTGGCATTCGTGTCAAAATTGTTAATGCTCTAGGACAGGAAGAGCTTATAGATAAAAGAAAGGCTTGGGCAAACGCAATATTGATGGGGAAGCCCGTTACAAAACATATGCGTGTGTGTTCAAAGCATTTCCGAAACGAGGATTATTGTGCAAAAGGTAAATAAATTTGACATCCTTAATTTGGTGTAGAAAGAGTTGCAATATTTTCTATAAATTATTTGATCGTTATTTCAAGATAAAAGACACTCCAGGTACTTGCAATGGTTGACCCTTCAGGTACCTGCAGTAGTTGACCCTCCACATTGCTTGTTTTTGTAAATCCTTGCTATTATTGATTTTCAGGGTGTAAAATATTCAGGGTCTCAGGTACTGGGAGTAATTTACCCTTCGAGATGCAAACAACAAAATAATTAAAGGTCAATTTTATAGGTTCAGTTTATGCTTCAAGCTATGGTTAAACGCTAGACTTAGGATTAAACATGGGTTGCGCCTATCTTTAACCACAGCTTAAAGCTTAAACTGAACCTATACATGCGACCCTTAACCAAATCCATCAGCATTGTTACCAAGGATATAAAACCAAGTATAAAACAAAACAATAATCAACAGTGTTTAAAATCTTAATTAATAGAAAGATTAACAAAAAGAAAATTTCGTTTATTAGGTGAATTGTTTTGATTATTACTAATTTTTGTTTTTAATATTGTTTCAGGACCAGCAATAAAACACTTGAAGCAACCAAAATTAATGAGATTTGCTGTGCCCTCCTTAAACTTACCGAAGAAGAGACCATATTTTAATTCAGATGACCGCAAGGAAACAGCCAAGGCAACAGTTAGTTCTCGTGAAGACCGTTTGTCAAAGAGACGGAAAGTTCAAAATGCAGAAAATGCATCCATTAGTGAAGCCCCGGTGTGTGAAACTGTGGAAGACACTTCAATTGCCCAAGAAATTACACCAAGGTCCTATCAAGACTTATCAGAAGAAGAAAAAGTTGTGGTACAAAATTTGCTAGTTTTAAACAATCAAGCAGGACGTGAATATGTTGATAAACAAGTGCAGGTGTCGAGTGAGGATATTATGATATCATTTAGTTCAACAATTAAAGAAGACAAACACCTAAATTCTTTAACTGGAATAAATTCATTTAGTGTTTTAAACTCAATGTCCTCACTTGTGCAGAAATTCTACCCTGATAAAAAGACACATAAATTATCAACCACAGACAAAATTATTTTAGTTTTTATGAAATGTCTCTCAAATTAAATGTTTTATCATTTCTATTTAAAGTATCGGCTTCATTATGCAAGCTAATATTTGTTGACTATATTTCAAATTTGTCTAACATTTTAAAACGTTTAATTCATTGGCCATCTTTAGAAGAGTGTAGCCAAAATATGCCCAGTTGTTTTCAAAATTTCAAAACAGTAAGAATAGTTTTGGACTGTTTAGAGATTCCCATAGAAAAACCCAAATGTTTGTGCTGTAGAGTTAGACATATTCACATTACAAGGGTAGGCAGACTTTGAAAATAATGACTGGTGTAAGTCCAGCAGGACTAATAACATTTGCTTCAAAAAGCTATGGAGGCAGGACTTCTGATAAGGCCATTTTTGTTCAAAGCAACTTAATCAATAAATTGGAGCCTAGACATGATAGTGTAATGGTTGATAAAGGTTTTCTTATTGACAATATCTGCCAAGAATATTTCATTAAACTGATAAGACCTCATTTTTTAAGAAAAAAATCACAGTTTTCTGAGAAAGAATCGAAAGATAATGTTTTAATTTCTAAAGCTAGAGTACATATTGAACGTGTAAATCAGAGGATGAGGATATATAATATACTCAATGTGCCATTGGCGAATAGTTTAATACCTTTGGTGGATGATATTATTATAATTATTTGTGGAATGGTTAATTTGCAAAATCCTTTGCTTGCTGATAATAAATTTTAGGAAACATTCATTGTCTACTTCTAGCTATCACTACATAAACAGAAGAGAACTTCAATTGGATTTTCCTGAATAAATAATTTCTTGATAATTTTTTTGTTTTATTCAAAGACCCAGTTTTTATCTTTTCCAGGACTTATGGCCGTTTCCACCAACCATTCCAGGGGAGCCCTAACGATAAGTATTCCCTAAAATGACATTTTTACATGGAGAAATGTCAGTTTAAGGCATACCTATTGTTAGGGCTTCCCTAAAATACTTGGTGGAAATGGCCATTAATTATTTATTTTTTAAAAATGCTGTAGATATGGAGGCTAAAGTTCCTGTCCTATTTTATAGAGAATTTCATTTACAATCAGAGATAATATACAATGAATTGACATGTTTTAAGTTTTTGGTCCCGATAATTGCATGCTAACGGGTGTTCCAAAATAAAATTATCATTTTATTATTCAATCATGAAATTCTCCATAAAATACAACTTGTGCAATGGAAATATATCCATAATTTTTTGACAAATTTGTACTCATGCGTTTTTAACCTGTATTCGTGCTCTTTTTCAACTAAAAATGCATTCGGGCAAATTTCCCAAAACACTAGCGATAATTTCCATTGCATTCGTTATTTTACTATTGAAAGAAAGCAACAACTGATATTTGGAACTTATAATATAATGAACGGCAAACAAATTTATTTACAAAAAAAAATTAAGAACTTTCAGTTCCACGTTTTTTACAAATAAAATGTAACATAAACCTAAAATATTTGTCAGTCACATTGCAGATCATATTTTTAGTGAAATCTTCATCGAAGGGTACAGATATATTTAAATATGTTTTTGATTTGGTGGAGTAAAGGATCAAATCACAGGTAGTCAGGTTCAGTATTGCCATACCTAACTGAACTTGGCCATAATAGGCATGTTTCTTTTTCAATTTTATGCCTTCTTCTTCGCTAATTGCCAAATAGGAACAAGAATGTGCGAAATTTATGGCATCATTTTCCAAACCTAAAAATAAAAATCATTTTTAAATTGATCAGTGACATAATACCTAGGTACTACAAATACTTATTGTTTATAAAAAGCTCTTACCGTCATAAGGGCATTTGATCTCTACTAATTTTGTAGGTAATCCATCAGTCATCACAACACCATCTGGTGAATAAGCCAACCATGGATATTGTTCACAAATTAGAAGGCCCATCTCAGCAACATCATAGCCAGTATTTTTCCTGTACATATCCAAAGCCTCCTTTTCATATTTTACGCCATGTTCTATGTACTTATTTGTAAACTTTTTTGGCCAAAAGTAATTATTCGCTTTGGTGTCCCAATTTTCTTTTGAAAATGTATAAAGAGAATAACATCTAGAACCTAAGAGAAAATTTTCCAATTTACACAGCATCTCAAAAAAATATAGTTTTCGTACTTCCGGGACTAAAGTGACAATTTCACTCTCTTATGAAATGTCACTTTTTGTCCCTTTGGGATATTTGTTCATATTTAATCCCAGGGGGATTAAATTACAAACTAATCGATTTCCAATATCAATCTTACCTGTAATGCGGAACATTCTTTCTTGATTCCAAATTTCTGACTTTTGATCACATGTTAAAGCATTCTTTAAACTTTCGATATTTGAAACATTCTTCAATACACCTTCATAACATGGTTTTAGCTGGTAGGATGTTAGATCGATATTGATGCTGGCCAGAAACTCATTGTTTGAAGCATTTGCTAAAATGCTTTCAAAAGATGAGGAAATTTCTTTGATTTCTTCCCTTGATTTGGTACTTTGAACACGACCCTTTCTAAAAAGTAAAATGCATGATGTATATATCATCTTATATTTTCAAAAATAATTATTGAAAATAGAATGTCACAGTCTCATAAGTACTTACAAATGAAGAGACAAACTTGATCCTGGACAAGTTGAGGTCAAAACAGTAAAACATTCCAATTCTTGTTCTGGAGTTAATGGAGGTTTCCTCTTGACTTTGGACTCAAAGCAAGCAGTTTCTAGGATTGGTTTAGCCTCATAATCTTCTTCGACTACTCTTTTCTTATTGTTCCAGTAACACTTCATATCTGTACTGGAGAGTTTTTCAAATGAAGAAATACTGGACCTAAAAAAATAGAGAAGATTATAGAGCTGAATATAGTTTTATGATATTAGTTTTATTAAACAAATTCATTAAAATTTAAAAAATAAATGGTAGTCCGCAAAATAGCCCAAAATCTTGTCACTATGTGGTGGAGGTCCCTTCAAGGTACCCCAGAAAAATAATTTAAAGAATCTGGTGGCATTCTTGAGAAAATTATTAGCATTTCAATGTTTACTAAATTTGGCAACAATCAAAATACTACCTTGTGGTAACTTAGAGCTACCTCTATTCCAGTAATCATGTACCTACTTGCAACAGGTAAGACATAGCAGGTACTCCGTAATCCGTTTACCTACAGGGAGCAATTTGTCACAGAATTAGGTTGTTGAATATGTAATTACCTTGGGAATTAGATACTGTAAATGTTTGCACTGAAAAATGTTTTCAGGTCAATTTTTAGAGATTTTGCAATTAAATTAAGGTAATAACCAACTTCCATAAATCATTATATTTTAAATCAAAAAAAAGATAGCTATTTTTTTGTAGCAAATACTGCAATTTGAAAAAAAAATTAAAAATAAGGAAGTTGAATCTCCACATTTACTACTTTATAATACAAATAATGATCAAGAAGGATTTTTCAAATTATTTTTATGGGGGCTCTAAAAGGATGCCCTACAATGTAGTTGAAGGCTTTCAAGCTATTTTCGGACACCCTGTATTATGTATTCAATTTACCTTGTACATTGTAAAAGAACTGCAGCAATATGCTTGCAAGTCCCAGATAAACCTGCTTTGCAACTGCATATAAACTTAGCAATGTTTATTTTGTCGTCGTCTTTGACCAGTTTTCCTTTGATTTCATGGGGGCTACTCTTGATGGCACTTGTTTGAAGACAAAGTGCAAGTATCTCCACATAACTCTCTGTTTCACCTGTCGTACCAATCAAAATTACATGTTTGGCATTCATCAAAGCTTCACCTTCTACAATGCATCTGCTATCTGCAGTCGATTGAAGATAGGAAAACACAGACGATAAGGTTACAAACACTTCCTGATTCATGTTGGTGGAAGAATCACTACACTGATTTCACACAAATTAAAGGACACTAATCAACAGTTTTCAAATGAAAATAGTTTAGAAACTTGCAAAAATTAATCTCAATACACAAAAAGCTGGTAAATAATAGCGGCCCTTCACACTGAATGGGAGCAAAATAACAACTGCGGCTTGGTCCGCATGCAGGCACGTAGAAGGAGCCGCAATTTTATACGCGCTTTCCTCCATATTTGTTTACGTTCCGCAGCGCCCTCAACGGCAGTTATAATCGCCAATAACTCAAAGAAAACCGACAACACGTGCGGCCACACATCACCTATTTAATTACTTTAGCCTCGCTTTTAATATGTTCATTGATTTGATTTAGGAGATGACATCACGCTTGGTGACTAAATAATAAAATTTTGAACGTATATAATTATTTTAATTAATTTGGGGTCAACGTTATTTTGTTTCATTTTCAATTTGTTGATACTGATTTGAAATACAGGAAATTCAGTTTCCGATTATTTTAATTACATTTAATTTTTGCAGTTAAGACATTGTAAATTACGGGTCTATTTTCCCGGGTCATTACACTATTATATTCTTTAGTGATGCTATCGTGTGATTAATCCATATACTAACTAGTCTTTATCATCAGTCTTAGTCTTTCTTTTCAGGTGGCCTTTTGCATCGTTCTATACTGATAGGTACTTAATATATCGTGATTCCAGTGATTGGTGCAAGCACACTTAGCTTAATGTAGATGTCTGAATAGAGGGCGATACCATTCGGATAGACTAACTATTCTGTAATAGACAGTAGACTGTGAGATCTTGTTAGTGGGGAAGCTCAGTGGTTTCAGAGGAATCTGATTCTTAATTTACTCCTCTATGATTTGCTCCAACTTTGACTTTTTGAGGTAAAGACGAAACGAATCAATGTTGTTCAGGACTTCCTAAGATTAGGCTTTGCATTGAGGTTATTCTACGTCGATATTTTTCATATAGAATCAGCAAAATTACTATCAACAATCACGTTGCTAGTGATTCCAAATAGGACAACTTCTATGCTCATAAACGATAATTTTGGACTCTTCTTGATTTCTTTGGTAGCATTATAGGAAGTTTGCAGCCATCTGCGACCAAATCCTTAGTTTATTGCAGGAGACGATGTGTAGTAGCTTTAGTAGGGCAACCTGGTCTTCTAGTTATGTGATTGTCTCTATCAGTGGTGTATTTTTCGATTTTAGAAAAAAAAATATCAGAGCCCCAGTCCACTAGCATGGCCTGAACTCTGTTGGCTTCTATGTTCATATTTTTAATCTGTACTCGGTGCCAATTTATTCTTATTGGATCTCTGTATTCGACAATTGCATAGGAACCTTCAATTGAAACACATGCTTTGGTGGTAGAATTTCCTGCTATTTGGATTTACCTTGAAGGAGGATGAAATTCAATCATTGCTTGGTACATTAAAACTTGTAGGAGCTTCACTGGCTGGCACAAAACAGACAGAAATGTGCATTGAAATATCAATGACAGATGTGACTGCTCCATCTTAAGAGGCAACCATAAGATCAACTTCGTGAATATCCTTTCCACTACACATTTTCGTCGTATATGGGTGGTTTCATGCCAAGAAGAATCCATTGCTTTATATATGGCGCATTCAACATTCAATGTTCATATCGGTTGCTGTTAAGCTCTGTTATCTTTTTCCAGTCTACCACTGTGGTTTTGCCTAAATCAATGAAAAACATTTCATTCGATCCTTCCTTGAAACTTGCACCGGGTACGGTGCCAATTCTCAAATTTTTGATTTACCGAGCTGGACCCTTTCAGTATCTAGCATTGGAATTTTTGCTTTTTGTCAGATTTTTAGATCCACTGGTATTTCCACTTGAAGGTGGTCGTACAGTTTCTAATAATCTAAATTCACTGTTGTCGCGTGTTTCCATCACATAGTTTTTCTCCCTGTATTCATTGCTTTACTCTTGATCATATTGGAATGTTTTCTAATATTTTAAGCTTTCTCCAATCTCTTATGTTTAGGTATTTTTTCACAAATTTTCTCCTCATTAAAAGCCAGCAATGATTTTACTAGTTCGGATGACGATATAAAGCATGACTGAATTATCATCCCTATAATCGATTTAGAATATTCTAATTTATCACATTTTTTCTCCAATTTGTAACCCCTTTTGTTAATAAATTAACAGGAGGCCATAATATGCTCAGTTTGCTCAGC
The DNA here is from genome assembly GCA_917834065.1 of Ceutorhynchus assimilis. Classification (NCBI taxonomy): domain Eukaryota; kingdom Metazoa; phylum Arthropoda; class Insecta; order Coleoptera; family Curculionidae; genus Ceutorhynchus; species Ceutorhynchus assimilis. The sequence goes on from OU892289.1 coordinate 16,149,612, forward strand.
GAATAATTATTATTAGGGGTGGCTCAATAGTTTAATAAGTACAGAATGGCGAGGGCGCAACCAAATTTAAAAAATAAATAATTAAATTACATGAAATGTTGAAGAGTGAAAATTTAGAAATACACCTAAAAAAAATCAGTAAACGGTAGTTGATGATTTTGAAAAGGAAATAAATAGGGCATATAACTCAACCAAACCTTGACATAGGTAAAACCAATAAAACACTCAACCAATTTTCAAATCAAAATAGTACATATATTTTCACAGTGAAGTCGAAAATGAAATATTGAATAATTTTAAAATATAAAATCAATTGTTGTTTAAACATTTTAAATAAAATCAATAAATAAAGGTTAACTCTTAATCATATTCATCAAATTCAAAAAAAAAAAATATATCACAATGTACAGGTTGTCCAAGATTCGATGGTTTTGGGGGATTTCAGGTATTTCTAAAGAAGTTGGAAAAATCTGACCCCCACTTGCGAGCCTCGATATGACGAGTCGTTTTTATGCTACGAGGTATTTTTGAAAAGTTTGGAGTTTGACAGGGGGGCTATAACTTTTTTATTTATGAAAATTTGGTCAACTTTTCCTCTTGTAGCTTAAAAACGAATCGAGATATCGAGGTGCGGGTGTCACCGGTCAACTTTTCTTGAAAATTGAGGCTCGCAAGTGGTACCCGAAACCGGCTAAAACCATCGAATCTTGGACACCCTGTACAGGGTCTTTCTCATATATTGATTCCCCCTACAGGAGCTATGTGAAGAGACATCAAAAAATTTAAAATACAAAAGTTTTGGGGTTTTACCTGAAATTTTTGAATCAAGTATCAAAACTTTTTTGTTTTTTAGAAATGTCAAATTTTGACAGATAGTCAGTTTTTTCTTATGGAACACCCTATATTGAAAAGAGTCGATTTTTCTGATTTCAAATGGTTTAACTACTTCTAATTGAGCCGTTTTGGAAATATCGGGCTCGATAAATTAATTTTTCAATTAGCATAAACGATCAACTTATTGAAAAATAGGTGGGCAACTGGAAACCCTTCTAGAACGATTCTCATGTCGGTTGAAACAGAGCTGATGTGTTTCAATGTATTATTTTTTTGAAGTTTAGACCCTGATATTTAAAAAACCGCATAAATAAAAGTAGTTAACTTATATACATATATTTCAAATCAGAAAATTCGTCTCTTTCCAACTATGAAGTCATATACAGGGTGTTCCATAAGAAAAAACCAACTATCTGTCAAAATTTGACATTTAAAAAAAAAAGTTTCTGATACCTATCAGATTCAAAAATTTCAGGTGAAATCCCAAAATTTTTGTACTCACAATTTTTTAATATCTCTTCACATAACCCCTGTAGTGGGGATCAATATATGGGGAAAGATCCTGTACCTCAATATACTTGCCATAGAAGTTCATTAACAGTTACTGGCCATATCATTATCATGAAATGAAAATATAAAAGATTCAAGTTTCCAGAAAACTAATTTAAAGAAAATGGATGATTGAAAATTGTATTGATAAATATAGTCAGGTTCTGCTTAAAGAATAAATTTAGTAAAATCCAAATGCACCTGTATAAAATCAAAAGTTGGGTTAAATGGCCAGGAGATATAATAGAAATCCTCAAATATATAAGTTATAGACCAAGCTAAAAATTGATCAATTTTCGACGATGTAGGTACTCACTCAATAATTTCAAATTTAGAACATGTTGTCCAACCTTGACTTCAGTTCAGATTACTGATTATCATTGATAAAATATAAGTAATTACATTATTTCAATATTGCGGTCCTAAAAGTTAAGTAGAGATAAAATCTATATCTAGTAAATACAGTAAATCAAAAATCGGAAAAAAGAATGTGAAATTGAAATTTTAAATACATATTCAAATGTCATATCATATCAGGAAAAAAAAATCAATTAGTTTTGTTAATTATTGATCATAATGTAGCAGGCCCGTAGCTAGAGTCGAATGTGTGATAGGGCATGACAAATTTGACATAGGGCATACACTACTTGCCCCCCTCCATCTTAAATTTTTCATAGGTAAACAAAATTGGGGTAATGGCGCCGAAAGCAAATTTTTCAATAAATAACATCTTTGGCAAGTAAACAAAATGGCGCGCACAGGCAATACTTTTTGAGGAACCTCTTGTACTACTTTTAATAACTGCCCCTAACAACTTACTCGATTTCAGGCCTATTCATTATCTATTCTTAAGTTTCCTAGAGAAACCTGAACGAATGTCGTGTTTTAAAGGTAGTGCATCATCATTTGAAAGATAGGGCCCCCAATGCCCCCTTTTTGGCTACGGCCCTGCAAAGTAGATTTCATAAAAAAAAGGTAATAAAATATATAAATGAAACTCCATGGAAGCCTCAATTCCAACAAAAGGGAAGTTGCAGATTCTAGCCTTGAATCAAGGTAGATAGAGGCTAGAAGTAAACAGTTTTCGTCAAATGTGGAGGTACAGGTATCAACACGTGAGGAACTTGATTCCTCTAAGAAATCCCTTCAATAACTCTATGCCCATGCTCCCCGAAAATGGTGATCTTAAGAAATGTGGCTTGTTGGAAACAGTTACTTCGAAAAAATCGGCTCCTCGGAAAAACGGCTCGTCGGAAAAAACGGCTCCTCGGAAAACCCTAACTAATAGAGGCATTCCATGATCAACCATTACTTAAAAAAAAAATTGAAAGGTTCGAAATTGAAACTTGAATAAAATGGTAATCACGAGACTTTTGATTTAAAAGTTTTTCGGTAATTAACGGAACTTTGCCTTGCGCAAAAATTGCCCGGCAGGTACCGATGAGTCGGACAGGTACCGATAATTTTGTCGGCAGGTCTAATTTCGGGAAATATTCCCCTAAATAGCATTCGTGCTTCAAAATTACCGATAATTTTCGATGAAAGCGTGTTTTCTAAAAATTGCATTCGTTCATTTTCATATTTTTCTATTAAGAACCCTCCACCTTTGGTGCATGGCTCTTTCGCAAAAAATATGAAAATCAAATCGTATACGCCACGAAACAACAAAAACAATCCAGGTTGCTTTGTTTGTGGAAAACAGGGTCACTTTGCAAACACCTGTACAGCCTGACGACAAAACCCAAACGAGAAGGGATGGCAAAATTAAAAGCCCCTGCCATCCTTACCATGGGGAAGAACAATAACATAGGTATCTTGCACATCACAATTAGATTAAATAATAAGTACATGTCAGCAATCGTGGATACAGGAGCACAAGATAGCGTTCTACAAAGAAGTCTAATCAAAGAGGAACTAACAAGAAATGATGACACGGTTCTAGTCACTGCAGGAGGACACCAGATAAAAGTTTTGGGAGACATTGATGTTCCAATAGAAATACCAGGGAGTCAGAAATGGAAGGGCAGACTAAACGCCAAAGTGATTTCATCATTAACTCAACCAGTCATCCTAGGCATGGAGTTTTTGACAAAAAATAACGCGATCATAGATCTCCCAAGGAAAAAACTGATTCTGAATGGTCAGTATGAAATACCTCTAAGACAAATGAATAATGAAAAAATCAACATGTCAGGTCTGGTCACAACAAAACAGCCAACTAAAACGAGAGAGCTTAAACTAGATACTTCAAGAGATGAACAAGAGTTTAACAAGTTTGTAAGAGAGCACATTCACATAAAAGATGACCAGGTTAACGGTCTCCTGAAAGAAGAATATGGAAACATAGACGTCCTAACGAACGATGCCGTTTTAGTAGTAGGAGTAACCCAAAACTACAAATCAAAAAAATCAGTTTTCAGAAAATATAGGCATATGATTCCAAAAAAGAGAGAGAAAGGAACCATTGGGGAGCTATTTATGTCAAAACAAGGAAAAAAATCACTCATTTTCCTATTTACAAGAGAATCAATGAAGAAGAAGCCAAGTCCAAGAAATATGTATAAATGTCTCACAGCACTGAGGAACAATATCTCAAAAAATAAATCCATCAAAAAATTAGTCATTCCAAGACAAGGATGGGGATTAGAAAAAGAATGGACAAGATTTAAACAGATGATATATTTTCTATTTGAAGATGCAGGGGTCCAAATTCACATTTATAGAGAAAAACCTGGGGATAAAGCTAAAGAAGAAAAGCAGGAAGAAGAAATCAGGCATCTGATGCAAATCGGTACAGAAACCAAGAAAAAGACATAAATTGGGTACAAAGAAAGATTATATGGTATCTCAGAATGAGTTAAAAACATTGGAATTAGATATTATGGGCAAAAATAGTGAGATTAAAGATACATGCAAATATAATTTAGACTGGTTAGCAAAAAATCATCTTGAACTAAAAACGCACATTCACACCAATGAAGGTAGCCTCATTTTAAAAGTACAATCAAACACAAGGAACCCAGTAGCTATATACGCAGGAACCACAATGGCATTTTTGGCAGAAACTGCATCAGAGACAAATCTTTCACACAATTTCATGTTACAAGCAGAAAAAGACGAAGAGAGCGAAGAAATAACAATGGAAGATCATAAGTTAGACAGCATCACAAACGAGAAGAACAGGCATGAACTCAAAGAACTCCTTCTGGAATACAACGACGTTTTCGCGAAATCCTTAACAGAACACATAATAGACGTCGGAGAGGCTCGCCCAATAAAGAGCCGCCCATACAGAGTATCACAAAAAGAAAGACAGATCATTGACGAACAAATCCAGGAAATGCTCGATAGTAAAGTAATTCGGCCTTGCCACTCTCCATGGGCTAGCCCTGTAGTGCTAGTTAAGAAAAAAGATGGAAAAACAAGATTTTGTGTAGATTACAGAAAGGTGAACACAGTAACAAAAAAATCGACATACCCACTACCACAGATCGATGACATTTTGTCATACTTGGGAAATGCAAAATGGTTTAGCACACTCGATATGTTTTCCGGATATTGGCAAGTTCCAGTCGAAGAGAAGTCCAAGCAATACACTGCCTTCGTGGCGCAAGGACATGGGACTTACGAATTTAATGTATTAAGTTTTGGATTATGCAACGCGCCGGCCACTTTCCAAGAACTAGCAGACCAAGTTTTTTGGGATATGAAATGGAAGGAAGTGCTAATCTACCTAGACGACATCATTATATTCTCACAAACATTCGAAGAACACTTGAGCAAACTAAAGAAAGTTTTTGAGCGATTGCGACAAGCTAATCTTACTCTAAAACCAAGCAAATGCGAATATTTGAAAAAAGAAATCAAAATACTAGGATTCAAAGTAAAGGAGCAAGGCATATTACCAGATGAAGAAAAAATAATTTGCATAAAAGGGTTCCCGACGCCAAAGAAAATTAAAGATGTACAGAGCTTTCTAGGATTATGTAATTTTTATAGAAAATTTATACATAACTTTGCATCAATAGCAAGACCGCTACATGAAGTTACAAGAAAGAACATAGGGTTCAAATGGGGTTCTGAACAAAACAAAGCATTCAACATTCTTAAAAAAAAAACTGGTTTCCGCACCTGTGCTACAGCATTTCAATCCAAATAAAGATACCATTTTGCACACCGACGCAGCAACATGTGGAATTGGGGCAGTACTTTTACAAGAAGACGACAAGGGAGAAGCACATCCAATAGCCTACATAAGCAGGAGTCTTTCAAATAGCGAGAAGAACTATTCAATTAGTGAATTAGAACTCTTAGGCGTAGTGTGGGCATTGAGCTATTTGAGACACTTAATCTACGGGAGACCAGTAAAAATCGTTACTGACCATCATGCTCTTTGCTGGATGGACTCCATTAAGGAAAGTAACAGACGCTTGGCCAGGTGGACACTAAAACTTGCAGAATTTGATTACACGGTTGTATATAAAAAAGGATCAACACATAGCGACGCCGACTGTATGTCCCGCAATCCAGTGCTTCAACCAGAATTCGAGGAAAAAGAAGAACAAGAGGAGCTCCCCACATTCACACTAAAATCAATGCAAACGGCTACATTACAGGAGAAAGACCCAAGTCTAAAACAAATATTCAAAGGTATAAGAAACCCAGACGACCCAGAAATTAATATTGGCTTCAGAAGAAGAGCAAAAAATTTTAGGATTGAGAAAGACTTACTCTATAAAATTAATAAGACAAAAAACGGCTTAGAAAAAGTATTAGTAGTACCAAAATCAATGAGAGAAGAAATTTTGTGGGAGCTACATGCATCACCGACAAGTGGACACTTGGGACTGAGCAAAACAACGGACAAAATTAAAAACAGATTTTTTTGGGATGGAATGCTCAAGGACATCGAAAAGTACGTTAAGGGATGCCCAGATTGTCAAGCTAGAAAGGGGCAACCTTACAGAAAAACGCCAGGGATGTTACAACCAATACCGGTGGGAACAATTTTCGACAAAATCGGAATTGATCTTTTAGGCCCATTTAGAAGAAGCCGTAAAGGGAAAACAATGATAGTTGTAGTTACCGATTACGCCTCACGATATGCCATCACAGCCGCCCTACCGAATGGAAAAGCCGGACCAGTTGCAAATTTTTTACTAGAAAAAGTATTCTTAATACACGGGATGCCAAGAAATCTGCTCAGTGACAGAGGAAAAGTCTTTCAATCAGAATTAGTAAGGGAATTAGGAAAATTAATGGGAGTAAGAAGCCAATTTACAACCGCATACCATCCTTGTTGTAATGGTCTCACTGAAAGGCTAAATAAGACAATAGCTGACATGTTATCCATGTATTGTAACACACAGCAAACAGACTGGTGTAGCTATCTACCATTTATAACATTTGCGTATAATACAGCAATACAGGACACAACGAGATTTAGCCCATTTATGTTAACATATGCAAGGGAACCCACACTACCAGCAGAAGCTGCATTGTTGGACGCTGACAACGAAACGGACGCTCTGCAAATTAGAGAAAAGGCACTCTTAATAAGAGCTATAGCAGTGGAAAATATACAGAAAAGACAAGGGAAAGATAAAGGTCGTTTTGATGAAAGACATAGAGAATTGGAATTTGAAGCTGGAGACAAAGTTAAAGTATTTATCCCAATCAGAAAGGTTGGAAGAAGTGAAAAGTTACTCTTAAGATGGTTTGGACCATAGAAAGTAATTAGAAAAATGGGAGAAGTGAATTACGAGGTACAAAAGATTGGAAGCAGAAAAAAGGATACGGTCCACGTGAGTAGGATGTTACCCTACTACGATCCATGGACAGAAGCTGCGCCTATTGAAGAAAGGGCAGATGAGACAGATATAGCTGAAAATGCAGAATCTGAAGTTGATGAGGATAAAGAAGACGAAGAAAAAATTGAAGAAGAAATTGGAAGCACTGAAGCAGAAAACGAGGAAGAAGAAGACTGATTATACAGATAAAACATAAGCAAAATTATGAAGTAGGGAAATAGGAAGTAGAGATAGGATGAAAAAATAGAGTAAGATTAAATAGAGTAAACAAGGAGGGGTGGAGAGGAATGACAGCTCAATATAAGAGGAAACTAGTGTTGACCTCATAATTCTAGGGGAAGATAGAGAATATGAATTACTATGAAAGAAGAAGAATCAGAAACATTCTTATCGACGGAAGAAGCCGCCGAAGGGATTTTAGAAAAGTACGAGCTGCAAAAAGAAGGCATATGGGTATACAAAAAATAAGTTGGACTAAACTTACCTGTTGGAGCCATGATCAACAAATAACCAAATTATGAAATTTGGTGGCCCGATTGTGGTCATAATTAAAATATGTAATTATAAGAATAAGCACATTTTTAAAAATATTATTTTATTTTTTGCATGTATATACAAAACTACCAACCAGGGACGGACTACAAAACAAATTCGAGGGAAGGCATGGTAATAGAAGGACCTAGCTCTGGACTGAGCAGGGGCTAGGAACTTCAAACCATAAGAAACAAATGGGTATGGACCGATGAACAAGAAAGAAGCATAACAAACCAGGAAACGACACTTAGACCGTGGGACCGTACACCCCACGATCTAGCTGACCAAATCGCCAGGAAGTACTTGGAGCCAGAACCAATCCACTTGAAAGACAGAATACAGCACAATGAACAAGAAAGAAGCATACCAAACCAGGAAACGACACTTAGACCGTGGGACCGTTAACACCCCACGATCTAGCTGACCCACCAAGAAGTATTTGGAACCAGAACAGACCCACAATACAGAAAACAGGACCGGACCAAAAGAAAAAACCCATGGCTGAAGCGGTGAAGTTGATGAAAATTCTTAGTTGTAAGCTATTTTTTTTTTTGTAGTAACCTGAATAATAATGCACCCTCACCCATCCCACCATAAAAAACTTTTGTTAATTTTTAATTTTTTTTCTCTATACGCGATATTTGGATTATATAATTGTAAGCATCAGGGGTATTTTATAATTAGGCTATTATTGTAAAGAAGGGATATTTTTAGGATAAGGATATTATTGTATTTTTTTGACATTATTATGGTATTTGTATATATTTTGTTGTAAGTGTCTCTTCCAAGCATTGGGGTCCAATGCTTCATGGAGGGGGGGCATATGTCAACTAGCTGCTTAGGAAAGGAGGACCCGGTATTCAACCTTATTAATTTAATTGCCGATTCGATCGAATGTTTATTGCAATTCAGCAATAAATTAATATAAATTGCGCTGCAAGCCGCAGCAAAGGTAGACTTAAACCAGTGCAAGTACCTCTCGTTGGAAAAGCCCCTCTGGAATTAAGTCTCCCCAGTGCAAGTTCCTCTCGTTGGGAACGCCCCTCTGGGTATCTTCAGCCTTATCGTTGTCCAGTGCAATTACCTCTCGTTGGGAACGCCTCTCTGGACAAGGCATAAGGGTGACGATAAACTAATCTACAGTCCTCCAAGCAGCATTGACGTGTGGCTCCCTATAAGGACCCCAGTGTTCGAAGGGTCACGTATCTTATAGGATTAGCATACATGTAAGGTTATATTTGGGAAAATATATAGCATATATTTTTATATAACCTGAGCGAGTTTCTCTCCATCAACCCCCAAAGCTACAAACCCCCCATGTCACCCCCGTAGAGCGGGCAGTTGTGACAATCCCTTCAACAACTCTATGCCCATGCTCCCCGAAAATGGTGATCTTAAGAAATGTGGCTTGTTGGAAACAGTTACTTCGAAAAAATCGGCTCCTCGGAAAAACGGCTCGTCGGAAAAAAACGGCTCCTCGGAAAACCCTAACTAATAGAGGCATTCCATGATCAACCATTACTTAAAAAAAAAATTGAAAGGTTCGAAATTGAAACTTGAATAAAATGGTAATCACGAGACTTTTGATTTAAAAGTTTTTCGGTAATTAACGGAACTTTGCCTTGCGCAAAAATTGCTCGGCAGGTACCGATGAGTCGGACAGGTACCGATAATTTTGTCGGCAGGTCTAATTTCGGGAAATATTCCCCTAAATAGCATTCGTGCTTCAAAATTACCGATAATTTTCGATGAAAGCGTGTTTTCTAAAAATTGCATTCGTTCATTTTCATATTTTTCTATTAAGAACCCTCCACCTTTGGTGCATGGCTCTTTCGCAAAAAATATGAAAATCAACTCGTGCAGTTTTTAGAAAACACGCTTTCATCGAAAATTATCGGTAATTTTGATGCTCTTGCGTTAATTAAGTGACACAACCGTCGAACTGTGTTTTAAAAAACCGTTTATTTTTGCAAAAAGCCTTAACTAAGTTCACAACTAAATGTTACAAAACTATTTCTAAGTTGAACAAAACTACGAACAGCGATCTGGCTTTGACACGGAATTAATGTTACTGTTTACAATGGTTATACAACTCACTGTACATTATTCCCATATGACACGACAGGATTAATAAGTGATAATCCTTCCCATATGACACGAGAGGCTTAATAAGTGATAATCCTTTTGCACGGTAACTGGTGTTTTGACATTTTTTGACAAAAAATTTAAATTTTTGATTCGTGAAATTATTAATTAATAAAGAATTGAAGTTTAGTTCGTTGTATAACCTTTTGAATACCACTCGATGTTTCAGGATTACCTAATACTTTTCCCTGACACTCAACGCGTTACCAGCAACACCACTCCTCCTTCGGAGTCGTGGTGTTGCTGCGTAACGCGTTTCGTGACAGGTAAAAGTATTATCCGGTAATCCTGAAACCTCTTGTGGTATTACATTCGATAATTCCTAATTTAGGTTTTCGGACGTTTCTCGCTATTACCCTCTATAATTGCCCGGCAGGTACCTACCGATAAGTGCCCGGTAGGTACCTACCGATAATTTTGCCGGCAGGTCTAATTTCAGGAAATATTCTCCTAAATAGCATTCGTGCTACAAAAAACTGCAATCACTAATTTTCATATTTTTTTAAAAAGAACCCTCCTTCCACCTTCGGTGTCGGGCCCTTCCGCAAAAAAACTCAGAATCAACATTGAAAAAACTAAATATATGATATTTAAACAAAAAAACAAATTTGTTAGAGACATAAATATTAAAATTAATGACTTAAAAATAGAACAGGTTCACAAAATCACATATTTGGGGCTGATATTTGATGATGGGTTGAACTGGAGTGAGCATATAAATCATATTACTCATGAGGTAATTCCAATGATTGCGGCTCTGTATGAATGTAGGGATTATCTAACCTTAAAAACTAAATCAATGGTTTATATTACAATTAGTATTCCCAGTAACATGGGCATATAGGAAAGTCTTTAGTATAGGCTGGAGTGTCCAGAGAGGTTCCTTACAATTTGCTGTCCGTAAGAAAAATGCAAAGGGCTAGTATGACTATTGCTAAAAAAAAAAGTGTCAGTATTTACAAAGGCGGTAAGCCTATAATTTATGGGTAAGTCTTTGAACACTTTAATAATAATTGCTCTTGAACTCACTGTTATTGGAAATTTAAAAAAAAAAAACACTATTATTCAAGCAAATAGTGACGATTAAATAAAAAATAAAAATTATCAATTGTGGTTTGAACGTTTGGTCCACATTGGTGAGGTTTAAATTATTAAATTATTATAAAAAAAAAAAAATAGAGATCGAGGACTTAGGGCGCAAATCGATCAGGTTATACAATGAGTATTTATGTGGAGCGTGCATAAACAAGCGCGACTTCCATTTCAAAAACATTGTACTGTTTGTGCATGAATTTACTTACTATTGTGTAACATATTTGATGAGTCATAAGTCATATGTATTTTGTATGTTTCAAGATTCAGTTGCTGAAAGTGGGGCACATTTCAATTTACAGATTTTCAATGTATTCTGTGACAATGAAGGTGAATATCTAGCTACAGAAATGAGAGATTTTTGGTATGCAAAAAGATAAGTCATCATTTGAAAATTCCATAAACCCCACAAATTAAATGATGCAGCTATAAAAAAAAAAAGTTGGAGGCAGTTTTAACTGCCACATTCTCACTTAGTTTGACCCCTACTAAAACTTTAAAAGAATTTGAAACACCATACGAAATGTGGCGTAGTAAAAAGCCTCAAGTAAAATATTCATAAGTGTTTGGTTCCATAATACCGTTTATAGGTACATAAAAACCAGGAAAACAAAATTTGATATCAAATCCTGGAAAGCTGTACTGGTTGGTTATGAACCAAATGAATATGAAGTGTGGGATGTGGTTAGTCATAAGTTTGTTGTAGTCAAGGATATTATTGTAGATATGACAAGTTTGTTTTTGTCCTCCAAGCCTTTTAATCTGCATAAAGCTGATTCCTCTGACTATTTGTCAAGATCAGTAGTTAATAATAAGCTTAAAAAAGTGACTGTAGAACACTTTTGACTATAAAGCTGATTTCTCTATTTGTCAAGAACAGTAGTTAATCATAAGCTTGAAAAAGTAAATGCAAAGCACTTATGGTCATAAAGCTGATTCCTCTGACTATTTGTCAAGAACAGTAGTTAATCATAAGCTTGAAAAAGTAAATGCAGAACACTTATGGTTATCTGACTATTTGTCAAGAACAGTAATTACTAACAAGGTTGAAAAAGTGAATATAGAACACTTCAATTGTAAAAGCTGATTTCTCTGACTGTTTGTCAAGATCAGTAGTTAATAATAAGCTTGAAAAGTAAATATTTAACTTTTCTGGTCATAGAGCCAATTTTTCTGACTCTTTGTCAATATCAGTGGTTAGTTAATGATAAGTTTGAAAAAGTGAATGCATAACACTTTGGTGATGAAACTGATTCCTTTGACAGTTTGCCAAGATTGCTGGTTTATAAATCTGATAAAGCAAAATCAGATGACCAACCAATCCAAGAAAGTAGCTAACTGTTAACCCACAAACTTATCAAACTATATAATGAATGATTATAGTAAATCTGTGGTTAAAACAGTGCCAAATGATATTCATTCAGTTTCCACTATAATCACGATTCCCAAAGTAGTTAAATTAAAATCCTCCAGTGAATTGCATCCGATAAATTTGTTTTGCACTATTGACAAAATTTTGGAGAAAATGGTGTATATGCAACTTATTGAGTTTATAAGTAGATAGAAATAAACTATTCAGTGATTTTCAATCAGGGTTTCGAGTAAGTCAATATTAGTAGTTAATAGTGATTATAAAAAAGTGAATGTAAAACACTTTGATGATAAAGCTGTTTCCTCTGATTTTTTGTCAAAATTAGTAGTTATTAATAAACTGAACTGAACTGAACTGAAAAAGTGACAAAAATGAATGTAACACTTTGGTAATTAGCCTATCCAAAACACGTGACTTTGACAAGCAAACAAAGGGTTTGTGTGCCTCTTGGCGGACATTTTAATTTGAGTTCGACAGCATCTTGGATGGTCTAATAAAACCTTTTCCCTGAAAGTGGCAGTTTGTCAAGATCGGTGGTTTGGTTAATAAATCTGATATAGCTAAATCAGATGCGTAACAATCCAGGAAAGTAGGTAAATGTTAACCCTAATAAAATCATTAAACTAAATAATGAGTATAGTAAATCTGTGATTAAAACAGATCTGCCAAATGATATTGATTCACTCAATATTGGTAAATAAAACGTGGTCGTTAGTATCAAGACCCGAATATAAAAATATAGTGGATTGTAAATGGATATTTTCCATTGAAAATGATGAAATTGGAAAACCATTTAGATGCTCGTGGTTTTAGTCAACATTACTTGGTAGATTATAATGAAACCTTTGCACAGGTGGCGAGAATCGTAGGTTTCTGGTTTATAATAACCTTTTTAATCAGTTTACCCTTTTAATACATCATATGGATGTAAAAACAGCTTTCCCGGATGGGACATTGAAGGAAGCCATTTTTATGAAGGTTCCTGAGGCTGACGGGTGGCTGGCTCAAGGTGTGACAAGTAAACCTCCTAACCAAGTTTGCAAGGCTTTGTATCTATGAACTAAAACAAACCACTAGATGTTAGTTCGAAATAATAGTAAAAGTTCATAAAGAAAATGGGTTTGAAAATTCATCAGTTAACCACTGTATTTATATTTTAGACAAAGGTGCAATATGTAAAATTATTTATGTAGTTCCGTAGATGGTATTTGCCACTGCAGATAATAATACATTGAATAGTTTCAAAAGGTATTTGGCAAATAACTGTTCTATGTTTTATTTGAAAGACAGTAAACTATTTTTGGGTAATAAAATTAAAAGGTAATCAAAATAAAATTACTCTTGATTAATTTTCATATAGGCACAGTTCAAATGCACATGAAAACTATTTTACATAAATTTAATATGAATGACTGTTGTGCCATCAGCTGTGTCAGCACTCCACTTCCTAGTAAACTGAATTTGATTGGTTTAAATTCAGAAGAAAAACATGATAGCCCTTGCCGTAATCTAATCGTCTGTTTAATGTATATTATGTTATGTATATCAAGCCTGATTTAAGTAGCGCTGTTAATATTTTGAGCAGGTATTAAAACAAAAATAATAAAGAGTTTTAGCAATATTTGAAAAGGGTCGTTAGATATCTTAAGGGTAAAATCAATGTGAAGTTGATACAATATTTTACTTGTGAATGTATCAATTTCTTGAGTGACTCTATTAATCTTGACTAGGAAGGTGGAGATGATAATATAAACAATATAAAAAGCACATCAGGATATTTATTTAAACTGTTTGAAATTTCTGTGATATGTTGGAATACAAAAAGACAGTTGTCAGTAACGGCATCATCTACTGAAGCCGAATATATGGTTTTTCTTTTTGAAGAGGCTCTTTGGTTAAAATCATTAACAGAAAATATTCATAAATATTAATATCACAGTCAATTATGACCTAGGAGGACAACAATGGACCTCAATAAGTATTACAAATAATCCAACAAATCACAAAAGATCAAATCATATTGAATTGATCGTAATTAATATAAAATATTAATTTGTCCACAGATAAACTACTAGCAGACATGTTTACCAAACCATTGATGCAAGTGAAATTTGAGAAATTAGAATGGAATTAGGCTTAGTAAATAAGTTAAATGGTTTGATTAGGTTTTTCTGGGTTTTCCCTAATCCCGAGCAGCAAATGCTGGACCATTATTGTAATTTTCCCCAGAAAAGACACAGATAAGGAAAGCGGGCCTATTTATGTTATACTAGGTTTAAGTTGTATTCTTCAACTGTATTACACTTTTAGTATAATTGATCAAATTTTTGAGGTGGCGTGTTGGATAAACTGATATGTATTCATATCAGTGGAACAAAAATTAATAAATTAAACTTTGATTATTAGCCTATACTTTGCTAATTTATATCGCAGCTATGGATGACTGAATGTGTTTATAATAGTTTTTATATGTAAGGTAAACAGATGAGGAATCGTTTACTTAAGAAAGGGTTTGTAATTCTTTGTCTTGATGTTGAGTCAGTTCGTATAGTTATTTCTATGAGTTCACACGCTCTGCTTTCCACGCTGTGTTCGATATAATAAATATATTGAATATCGATAATTAACAAATTCTTTTATTTCTTCGTCCATTTCCCAACAACGCCAGGTATATTTTTTCTCATTTCAATAGAAAACTACATTACGAGTACAATGACACCTCATTTGTCACTTTTTGACATTTCATCTCCAAACTTTTTAAATATTTACTTTTTAATCTAGAGTGCCATGAATCAGTTAAAATGTTTAATTTTACTCCAAGGAACCTGAGAAAATTTGTTTTGATCTTATTTTGTATTTTATATCCTCTACAGACTCATTGAAAAATAGTAGAAGTGCATTTTTGGAATTATCTCAATTTTTTCAAATGGAAAGGGTGTGGCTCATTACAATATTCCAAAAGAGCGTTTTCTAACGAGCAATTCAGTACACACATTCTAAATATTTTTGGAAAATTTTAGTTCAATATTTGAATAAACTAGAGATTGTGTGGTACTAAATTGTTCGTTAGTAAATGCTCTCTCGGAATATGCTAATGAGCCATACCTTTTCCATTTGAAAAAATTGATATAATTCAAAAAATGCGCTTCTACTATCTTTAAAAAAGTCTGTAGAGGATATAAAATATAAAATAAGATCGAAACAAATTTTCCCAGGTTCCTTGGAGCAAAATTAAGCATTTTAACTAATTCATGGCGCTCTAGATTAAAAAGTAAAAATTTAAACAATTTGGAGTTGAAATGTCAAAAAGTGACAAATGAGGTGTCATTGTACTCGTAATGTAGTTTTCTATTGACATAAGGGAAAATATACCTGGCGTCTCATTTAAAATAAGAAAGTTAGGGTTACTTCCGGTCAAACCACAAGTGATAATAAATAATTGAATACGTCAAATAATGCACATCCGGGTCGTAAATAAACACACCAAATTTCATTTGTGAAAATAAAAAAGTTATAGGGGTGAGCGGGTTTTGAAAAACACCCGGTATGTTATAAATGTTCAAAAAAGTTGGATTTCCGAGTTTAACTGTGATGACTTCGTAGTGTTGTTGGCAGGACTCAATAATGATAACATTGAACTGGATGACTTGATTTTAATATCAAATATACTATTCCTGCCAAAGATGAAGCGTCTTTTCCATACAAAAACATAGTTAATATAAGTCTTAAGAGAAGAGGTATTCCTACAATATATAAATTATCTGGATTTGTACAATAGTTTTAGATATTCTGACTTCTCGAGTGGCATATTTCTCAACAGAAAACGTTTAATTAAAATGGCGAATCTTATTAGGAGTATGGTAGGTAGTTAATTTCAAGAACATAAATGTGTCCAACTTGTTACAGTAGAAATTAATTATAAACTTGAAAATAATTTTAATACTTATGCAAATAGTCAATCTCTCACTGGAGGCTTACCAATCCTGAATCCTGGATTTAGATCAGTTGAGTGATGTAGAGTCTCAAAATTTTTAAGCAATCTTCCCACTCAAATAATTTCAATAAGAACCAAATCACAGTCCTGTAACATAATATTCAGTCGCTAAGAAACAAATGTGATGAGCTTTATTTTATAAATTGACTGATGAATGCTTTTCTTTGCCAAATTATGAACCAGTGGGTATGTTTTGTAAAGAGGAATCATTCCATGGCGGTACGGTACGCTTATGAAGTCAAAACAATAATTATTCAAAATATAACTTTATAAAAATAGACAAATGTGACAAATTTTGATTGAAAAAATATTTCAAGTTTTCGATGAGATTTTGTGAAAAGGGTAAATCTGTATATACTTCGTATTAACCGCACTCCTTCCAGCAGTGTGGATTCTTTGAACTATTTTGACTCAATATTCTGTGTGATATTCGGGCTAGATCAGGGGTTATCTTGGTTGGTGACCTTCACATTAACTAACTGACGGGGGTTCTAGGAACACGTCTCAATTATCTAATTTACTGTCATCATACGGTCTCAAAATGCATTTTGACTTTCCTATTCGGATATGTGAAACCACGGCTACTAAGAAAGATTCGGATATGTAAAATCACGGCTACCACGAAAGATTATCTCTGCTCTAATTTTCATAACTGTACTTGCTCAGTAATAAACACGAATATCTCAGATCATGAGGCAATTAGTGCTATTTTCTTATTAAAACCATCTAAACAAAACTCCTTAAAAAACAACAGGGACGCGTTTTTAGTAGAGTAACGTGTGGAGTGCCTCAGGGCTCTGGCTCTGCCAATACGTTGAAGGCGTTTGCGATGTTCTCAGGATCCCAGTTTTGACGCTACGTTTATGTGTCGTGAAAATTGTTCAACTTCAGATTCCGTTGTTCTACTCATGGTCATATTTCCTGTTTCCCTGAGATTTACTGCCAAACCCCATTTCTCGTATTTTTTCATTAATTTACGTATCATGTATTCTAAGTGTGATGATCCAGAAATTTGACCCGATAATTACAAAGTCTTTACTGTAAAAATTAAATTTTATCAAATAATCAAAATTTAATTCCGGTATTTTTAAATCTGTATCGATAAATTAAAAATAAAACAAATTAACGCTAAGTATTGCAACACCGGCCAAGTCATCATCTAAACTAAATTCTTAAAAATGATAAAAACGAGGACAGTGACATCACTAAAACCCGATCAATGAACTTTTTTTTTAGCAAGGCCAGCATGTTAATTAATTTGATGATATATGGCATTCTTGAACCAAAAACGTTTTGACCTCAATAAATCAGATTATTGCGACATAATTAATTGATTTCAGGCTAAAAATGATATAAAATTCCAAGGAAATTGCATCATCTTAATTGTCATGGACAAAGTGATTTAGGGGCATCGGGTTTTATATAAATAGCGCGTTTTTAAGAAGGAGGAGAACAGTTACCAGTTGAAAATAGTCCAGTCCAGTTTGAGGTAAAGTCTGCCCAGTTTCGCGAAAATTTACTTTTATGGCTTTTGGCCTCGGGTATAATTTAACTTAGAAAATTTACGGAAAATCGTGAAAGTAATAACATTTGAAATTCGTTCAATAATTTATGTGCGTGCTAGCTAAATATTTTGAGTAATTAATTAAGTAATTTTACGTGTGTTTTATGGACAAAATGTAAGTACTCTATAGTGACAAGATTTATTTTTGATGAACATGACTTTGTGTGAATTTTACTAGAAAAACTTTTGACTTTAATCACGGTGGAACTTTATTACAATAAACTTAATAACTTGAGTGTTTTATAAAGGAAATTTCCCTTGTGCAAATTACACTGGAAATTTTGCATACAAATTGTCAAAATTAACAAGTGGAAATTTTTGGAAATATCCTATAAGCATTGATGTCAGAAATCTGTCAAAGTGTATATTTTTGACAAACGCAATTTAAATGGGAAAGATTAATAACAATAAGCAACAATAAAAAAAATCGACACAACGTAGTAAATAAACTTCAAACGGGAAATTTCCTATCAAAATATAACACGTGCATAAAATATTTCCTAAGGGAAATTTTGAAAAATTTCGTCTTTAGCCAATTTTTTTGAACAAAACCATTCGTGCATAGCGCAGATGAAAAAATCCCTCATCCTTCGGGTTCGGGATTTTTTCAGGCGCTATGCACTCATGATTTTGTTAAAAAAGTGGCTTTAGACAAAATTTTCAAAAATTTCCGGAAATATTTTATTCACTAGTTATATTACTACTGGAAACATTATCGCATAACTTAATTACCTTCAGATATAATGACATTTAAAGGTGCAAAGAAAAATATGAAGAGTACTTATAATGCATTTAACAATATACAATTTTGAGTTGGAATTATGAATTAAGCAGTTGAATTTATTAGCTAGGCATAGGAATCCGAAAATAGAATTTGTTCTGATAAACTATTAACTGCAATAGGAAATTTTGAAAAGAATCTTGATGTCATGAAATAGAATTGTCTTAAAATATTGGAAACTTGTTAAAAGGAAACTTCTATTAGAATTTGTTCTGATTAAATAAACTAATTAAAAGGAAATAGGATGTTTCGAAAAAAAACTTAAAGTTCATGAAATAGAATTGTCTTAAAATATGGGAAAGTTGTTAAAAGAATTATTGTTCATGAAATGAATTTTGAATTAGGAATTTTATGTTTCAAGTAGAAGTCATTGTAAGATTTTATGAGAATAAATTAGTTGATAAACAAATAGGTAATTATTTTGGGTTTTCATAAGTAAAGGACTTAGAGATTTTAAAGAATTATTTGACTAGGTAAAGGATAGTTATAAGGAATGATTCGGATGTAGTAAAATGAGTTAAATTATAATTTATGAGAAATAGTATGAATAGGGCGTTTCTTATTTAGTAGGGATATTTCAGTCGTAAAATAACAATATAGAACGGATGTGAAGTATTGATTTTATAGAAATAAAGAAGGATGTAAAGTATTGGCTGATTTTTTTTGGGTTTTATGTGAAATAAAATATAATTTAGTACACCTGATTAGTTTGTTTCTCTCTCTTGCAAATAGACCCTCTTCCACAGATTTTAGATAGCAACTCCAAGTATATAAACACCATCAATATACCGCTCGCCATTTACCATCTAACTATTTACATAAAGTACTTGGGGCGTTATGCTACACTAAGTAATCATAATCTTGTGCAATTAATGTATCTGCATTTCTTATTCCACCACTTGTGCTTGTTTCAAGTATATTTTGAAAATATTAATATGCAGCATCGGTATTTGAGTACTTCAGTTGCTGTAAAGCTCTCGCTGATTAGCTGACACTTGAGCTTTCTAAATTTACAGCTCCAAAGACCACTACTTTCGAAATATTCTTAGTTTTTTTGACGAAAATCCATTATTTTCATATTCTATGAAAATTACAGTAAATTTGACTAGAATACCCCCGACGTTACATAACACAACTGACAAAAACTGAACAAGAACAGACAACATCAAAGAGCAGAGGCGATCTTCCATTGATTATCAATCGTCACGCACCAATCCACATTTTAATTTTTTGACCAGTGACATTATTTCCAGTCCCATCGCGCAGCAAATCAGTCAACTGGCCGCTTTCGGGGGTATGTAATTCCCTTGTACATACACTCTTCAAAATTGCTTTTTAAATTTTAATTCGATCCCGAGAACGGGTCCGAATGTGTATTCAGGGTTATAGCCGACCGTATTTTTCAGAGCCCTGTTCTAATATTTAGGCAGTTCGTATAGTTCTGGCTGGGTTGATTTTGGAGGCACGGTTGCGATTTTTTTTTTATATGTAAAAAATTAACAACTTTCGTTTCAAGTCATAATAGTACATTAAAATACAAGTTTCATAAGACGTCATTTTATCGCACGAGCCCTATATTAGAAAACGAGCCGGAGGCGAGTTTTCTAAAGGGCGAGTGCGATAAAATGTCTTATGAAACGAATATTTTATACTATTTTTTCTATTTTGGTATTGTTTAATAAAAAAAAAAACTTTTCTTGGAAATTTTATTCTCATATTTCCTGACTTCATATGTTTAGGTTGGCAACACTACATGCCAAATATAGAAATCTTCTATTATTTTTTATTGCGAATGACAGTTACATGGCCATCAGTTAGCCAGTGTCACCAACCTCCGATAAGTAAAAAAGGAGTGTCACAAAGAGCTTCTTTTCGAAACTACTTTCAGTGTCGAAAAGACTTCGATATGACACCAAAATAGAAAAAAGTCTAAGAGGAACTTGTTGAGATTGTTGTCAGCATCCTTAGGCATCCAGATTAGTAGCATTCATGATAAATCTTCGTAATTTAATTTGTTTTTATTGAATGAGCCATACTGATCTTACCAATGTAAACACTAGCCCAAACGCTTGGAAATTATGAGGGTCATCAACCAAATAAAAATTATACGGGGTGGTATGAGTACCTTTCTACACTTACTACGGAAAAATTTAGTAGCGATTTTCTCTGTTCGTAAAGTTTTTTTTTTTAAAGATAAAAGTCAAAATGACATTATGTTGGCAATACAACGTAAAATTGTCAAGCTTTCAATTTTGTGTTGTCAACATAGTTACTAAAATTTTTACTTGGGGAATTATCTTTAAAAAAAAAACGGACTTTATTTGCACAGAATTTGACGCAATGTATAATAAAATTATCCCTCAACAACTAAAACACCAGATGTAACTTATTTCGTTTCTTTCTCTACACTTGGCACTATCACTTTATTCGGAACTCTAACTCTGCACTTAACGCCTTTTCTGTCAACCCATGTTGAATTTGGTGTACCTAGTTGTCTTTATGATTCCTTATCTATATATATAAAACACAGTTGTGTTGGTGTGGAAGCGCTTATAACTCGAGAACGGCTGGACTGATTTTTATGATTTTTGCTTTTTTCGATTTGTCTTTGTCCATCCATAGTCCATCCTAACATAATAAATCGAAAAAATCCAAAAAAAAAACAAAAAAAAAAATTTATCTATTTTACTTATTTATGAAAAAAAAAACTCACTAAGCCCGCATACGGCGCCATCTCTTATAACCGATACCAAGTTTACCGTCACATTTTCACTGCAAACCATGTGGATTTTATTGTCACACACTTTGCACAAAAACAATTTTAAGGAAGGCACTTTATTTTTAATTGTTCTTCACAGTAAAAATGTCCAAAAATAAATAGAATGACAATGTTTTAATTGTGTATTTTATTTTGTTGTTGGTTCGTTCATTCCGAAAGAGCGCGAACTGGTCTCCCTGTCATTTCTTGACGCTTGACCATTGACGTTCTGTGGCTAAGTTCCGTTTCTCCTCTCAGGCATCCCTTGACAGCCGTGTTCCGTGCCGACTGTTCGGAGTGCTCCGTCCTGTTATGTATTTAGGAAAGGAAAATGCACATGCAAACTTGGAAAAACCATTTACTAGACTACTGTATCTAAATCAACAAAAAACCACCCTTCCATTGTTCATGCTCATAGCCAACCCCCAACCTTCGGCTTGCCATTTTTCACACCCTGTTCACACTATCGGTAAACTGATACGACAACCAGAAGGTAAGTTCAGTAAATACTAAAAACTCTAAATACACTAAAAACTAAACATTACATTTCCCCCTTAATTATTTTAAAGATTTAATCTTACTGGGGGATTTATAATTCGTCCTGAACGAGTTTGAAGAGACTTGGAAGTCGAAGCTGTGGGTGTTGAACCTTTTGGAGTAAGAATAGAAGATGGCGCCTTTACACTTTCAAATAGAAGTGAATTGAGTAACAACCCTTCTTGTCTCAACATACAGGCCAATTTGAATAGATCTTATATCCCTTTACATAGGAGATTAAATAATTAAATTTTTTTTTTTTTAAATTTTCCTTTTTTATAGTATATTAACAATTTAATGTAGTTACAATTTTTGGGTTTTAAAGGTTTTTTGAAGTTTTCTTGAGGTC
This sequence comes from Ceutorhynchus assimilis, assembly GCA_917834065.1. Lineage (NCBI taxonomy): Eukaryota > Metazoa > Arthropoda > Insecta > Coleoptera > Curculionidae > Ceutorhynchus > Ceutorhynchus assimilis. The sequence continues at coordinate 16,171,931 of OU892289.1, forward strand.
TTGATTGAGTCCTTTTCTCTTTTGCGATTGAAGGGCCTTTTGCTTTTTATTTTTAGGAAAAACATTTTTTGGGAGTAGTCTAAGCCACTGGGGTCTCATTGTCATGGGTTTGTTGATGGATTTGTTAAAAGTTTTTAGTCCTTAAGTTTTGCATCCTGTCGAAACATCTGTTTTGGCTTGATTGACTTTGACATTTCTCTTTGTAATTTTGATTGACGTCGAAAATCAGCTGAAATAACCTAAAAATGTGATCCTGGAACATCCGATCTATCTTTTTAAACTAATAAATACTTATTTGATGGTAATTTCTCACATTTTGGCTTTTTTCATTGCTTCTTAACGTTTAGTAATTTGAATTTTCAGATTTGTTCGTTTTGTCCTGAATATTTGTTGATTATGACGTAGAAAAACGATCTAGGCGATTCCGATCAGGTTAAGAAATTTCAATTGTTTCAACAGTCTTTTTGTAATATTTGTAAGTATATTTTTAATCTGTTATACCCCCCTTTTCATTTTGTTGGGGCTAAATTTTATTTAATTTTTTATATAGCTGACATTTGACACTTGTTCATGTGACCAATATGTTACCACCATTGGGTCTTGTGTGTTTTTTGATTGACAAGTGAGTACAACTCCTTTTATTTTTAAGGGTTGTTAAACTATTGTTGTCCTCTCTTTCAGTCAGCACTGATGATGACCGGAAGGTCGAAAGCGCTCTGCTAACATATTAAAGAATTTTTGCTCGAAATACGTTTTTGTTTGATTTCCTTTACACTTTCAGGCTCGACCTCCATTACAATAGACGATGTTGATTGTGGTATATCAGGTTCTTTTGGTAAAGTTACGTGCGAGTCAGGGCTATTTGCTGAAACACTGGGTAGTGAAGATTCTTTCATGTCCGCACCAAACACCCCTGATGGTTCATTTGTTTTAAAGGCTGCTGGCAATGGCACGCCCTGATTCGGACGCATATTATCCGCATGCATGAACTTTATGACGTCATTAACCTTGACCAAATAAGTACAGATGAAACTGAGCACCTTCATAATTTCACCCTTCTGCCATAGTTTTGTCTGCTTGTTCTTAAAATATATTTGATCATGAAGTTTAAATAAGATTTTTTTAACATTTCCAGAAGACATTTCCTGTGACCTTTTTTGAGTAACTTTATGGCAAGAGGGCTTAAGTAAGTCAAATCTCGTTCTAGGTCTCATCTTAAAAATACTTTCCGCCGGGGAAATACCAGTTGTAGTGGTGGGAGTATTTCTATAAGTGAACAAGAAATTTTGTAATTTAAACAATAAAGAACTTACTGAAATATTCCCACCTTTTTCTGGAAACAGAGCTTTTTGTAAACCCTTCTTTACAGTTTGAACACTCCTCTCCGCTGCTCCATTACTCTGAGGGTGATATAATAGGATTTATACCGTTGGCCTGGCAAAATGATACAAATTCACCAGAATTAAAAGGTGGGCCATTGTCCGATACTAACTCTACTGGCAGGCCAACGATTGCGAAAATATCTCTTAGTTTTAATATTAATTCTGAAGCATTGGTGTCATTGGACATTAACTTGACCTCTATCCACTTAGATCTCTGATCTATTAGGATTAAAAATTTAAAGCCATTCTTACAAAAAAAATCAATATAAACTCTATAAAAATTATGTGGCGAAGGAGACCAAGGTAACAATACAGAAGAGTTAGTAAAATTTTGACATTCTTGACAAATCTCACAACATGTAATAAATTTCTCGATGTCTAAATTTAAATTAGGCCACCAGCAATAAGAGCGAAGAAGCATTTTACTACGTACAATACCATTATGTTGTTCGTGAAACAATTTCAAGACATCTTTTTGAAGCGAAACTGGTATGACTACTTTACTCCCTAGCAAAATGCAACCTTGCTCTACTGACAATTCGTTACGCATCTTGAAATATGGTTTAAAGTTTTCATCAGACACAAATTCAGGCCAACCCGAAACAATAAATTCCTTTACTTTGACGAGCAATAAATCTTTACTGACTTCCTTTGCAATATCACTACTATTTAAAGGAATCTGATTTACTAAATTAAATGAATACAAAAAATCTGGAATTTCCGTTTTATCTTTACAAGGCAGGCGCGACAGACCGTCTGCATTACTTATAGAAGAACCCTTTTTATACTGAATATCATATTGATAACCTGCTAAGGTAACAGCCCACCTAGTTATTCTGGCAGCCGCAGATGTCGGAATGCCCTTGTTTTTGCCAAAAATAAATTGTAAAGGCTGATGATCAGTTACCAATATAAAATTTCGACCATATAAGTATTTATGAAATTTTTTTAATGCAAATATTATGGCTAAAGCTTCGCGTTCTAAACTACTATATTTTTGTTCTACTAGTGACAAGGTACTGGAAGCAAATATCACAGGCTTCTCTAAATTATCAATTTTATGACTTAAAAGCTTAAAACACAACCTACTCCATAACTACTAGCATCACACGTGACGTAAATCGGCCGACTAGGATCATAATGAGTCAAAACACAATCTGAAGTTAGCCAATCTTTACTTGATTGAAAAACCATCTCGCATTCCGGAGTCCAATTTTTTGAAAAATTAACGTTAGCTTGACACAATTCAAATAAAGGTTTCAATTTAGCAGATAACATTGGAATAAATTTTCCATAATAATTTAAAAGACCCAAATAAGATTTTAGTTCTGTTAGAGTTTTTGGCACTGGCTCCGACTCTATTGCGGAAATTTTTTCTTGAGTTGGGTGAATCCCATTAACATCGATAACATGGCCCAGAAATGCGACCTTAGTTTGGAAGCAACGACATTTATCTGGATTAACTTTAACATTAAAATCTGACAATCTTTTGAAAACAGATTCCACGTTCTCCGAACATTCCTGCAAAGATGATCCAAACACCAAAATGTCATCCAAATAACATTTTGTGTTTTTTAAGCCTGACAAAATACTATCCATGACTGATTGGAATATTCCAGGAGCTGCACTGACTCCATAGGTCAACCTAGTGTAGGAAAATAAACCAAGGTGTGTATTAATGACTAATAGTTGTTGAGCTTTATCACTAGCCCTCAACTGCTGGTAAGCGCCCTTAAGATCAATGACTGTGAAATAATGATGCCCACTTAAGCATGCAAATATGTCCTCAGGAAGAGGTAAAACGCAATGATCACAGTCCAACGCCTGATTCAAAGTTTTCTTGAAGTCTACACAAATTCTAATTTCATCAGACGATTTTTTTGGTACTACTACTATGGGGCTTGCCCAATTACTTACGCTTATTTTTTTTAATATACCTAATTTGATCATTTTTGACAGTTCCAGTTCAACTTTATCTCGCAAAGCGTAAGCTTTGGTAAGGCATATCATATGCCCTATGAAATGTTGGTTGAGCCCCATCTTTCAATTTCAGGTCTACTTAAAAACCCTTTATAAAAGAATTTGGTCTTTCATCAAATACACTTTTAAATTCTGCTTTAATTCGTGACACCAACATTAAAATTTTCTGATCGACTTGTCTATTTCTAAAATTAATGTCATTGAAAGATTTTTGACATTCCGACACCTTTTGACATGAATTTGACTCATTTACCTTGTCAATAGGGCATGTCCATGTGACGTCACAAACGATACTTCTATATTTGTTCTTGTGCCACTTGGTTTTGATATTTGTTGGAAAAAACCTGAATTTAATCCATTATAGAAAAACCTAGCAAACTTTTAGATGAAAGACCACATAGACTGGAACACAAACACTCCGTTCTAACTTTTTTAAAACAAAATAACACCAAAACTTGTGAAAAAGCTGTGAAAACCGCATAAAACATAACCGGCCTAATCTAAACGAATGTAAATAAATGATTTGTTTTACCCAGAGATAAGTTTTACCTCAGGGCGACTGTCAAACTCATTTGTGACGTCACATGGACATGCCCTATACAAACATTTTGTTCCTGATTACAGCGCCCTCTCGCGTGTGTAGTCAGCAACTTGAAAGCGCGGGAAGCGCTCCTTTTTAAATTTAATTTTTTTTCTTCAGGATCCGTTTATCATTTTTTATTGCCATTAGCACTAAACAATTTAATTTTCTAGTAGAAATAAAATTATGATAAACAGTTTCTTGATCACATACCGAAGAGTTACATACTGATTAATCTATGCATTAAATACAAAAATAACAATTTTGAATTACTTTATTGACTACAGTATGATATCAATCCAATAATAGGTACAATGAATAAGATTTTTTGATTGTAAACGTTTTGCAGCCATAGAATAAACACCTATATAGAAAGAAAAGTTACAGTGGTAAAATTACAGGAGGTAAAATCCAGATTTCGGTATAATGTAGGAATTGAAACATACCTGCTCATCATTTTTGGGAATTCGATGCATTTTTACTCTGTTCCTCGGCTTTCACACATTGCCTCATAACAAAATAAAACCATTTTGCTTTGAACGGAGAAAATTTTCAATCTCTGATTCAAATTATTGGATAAAAATGGAATATGTCAAAATTTGTCAAAATATGATGACAAAGTAAAAGTGAAGCGACGCTGCCACATGTCAAAAGCATGGGATATTGGTTTTGAAAAAGAAATGTAATTTCAAATCGTACTACTGGCAATTATATGTTAGTATGGTACACGACTTTTTTCTCCATTGTTGGAAGCTTTTTAGAACAAATGAACAATATTGTGTACATTTTATGTATAAATCTGACAACAGCATTAGACGACAGCGCCTCTGGCGTCTGTAGTCGCAAGCTTTTAGCGGAACACATTGCGCCATAAGAGTTGCACATGCATGACTACTGTATCTAAATCAACAAAAAACCACCCTTCCATTGTTCATGCTCATAGCCAACCCCCAACCTTCTGCCTGCCATTTTTCACACCCTGTTCACACTATCGGTAAGCTGATACGACAACCAGAAGGTAAGTTCACTAAATACTAAAAACTCTAAATTCACTAAAAACTAAACATTACACGTCCGGCTGGTGTCGAGTGGCAGAGAGCCAGGTTATGAGTCCGCCCACAGCCTCCTATACTCAACAAGCCATGAAGTGGGAAATGACGGCAACGTCGCGTATGGTGCTATTTTGTTATTGGGTTATGTGTTTCTGTGTATTGCTTTCATTGTGTATTGTTGCAATTTAGTATTTTTATGGGCATTATTGACGAAAAAGTGGATAGAAACACACCAATATATTGCCCATATTTAGTTGATACCTGTTCCTTTGTGCTTTGATTGCAAATTTTTAGCAAATGGGTACAGGAGCAAAAATGAAGGTAAGGTAAGGTAAAACAATAAAAACAATATTAATATTTGTCTGCAAGCAGAGCATATAGGTCTCGATATATTACCTAAGATATTTAAACTTGTTCCAGATGCCATGAAACAACTGTTCCTGGGTGCAAATCGAACTATTAGGAGTTCCTTAAAAACTGAAGGAATGCAAACATTTTTATTTCCAAAAAAATTCTGAATTGCAAAAAATGTGGATGAAAGCAATACACCAAGATAATTATACCCTAGATTATACAATAACGAAAAATTCTGTGGTGTGTTGTGAACAATTTGAAGAAACCGAAATAATTAGATTTGAAACAAACAAGGATAAAGGCGTAGTTCGAGAGTTCAAACTAAAACGTCCAACTCTTAAAAGTAGGTACCTCTTATTTTCCAAAATCAGCTCAAGTATTTGAATGGACCTGCCTTCCGAAAAAATCGCGAAGAAAGAAAAAGTTAGATTTTCAAAAGACATACTGAAACATAGGCCTATAACACTTTAGACTCTAGAAATATATTCATTTAAATCAATTATTTACTGTTCTTATTTACACAAATAGTTATATTATTGATTGAATTACTGTTTTTGGCCCTTTAGTACAATAAATTATGCATTTTTTGTGATTCATATTAGTATAATAAAAAATATATATTTATAAAAACAAACACCACCAGCACCACTTGGCCGTAAGATTGCGGTGTTGCTTTTTTAACTTCATGGCTTGTTAAATGTAGGAGGCTGTGGTCCGCCACAACCATTTTGTATACGGCGCCATATATGATACCTAGAACGAAGCTCACCGATGCGCGGTAATTTCATTGCAGATGCAGTAGAACCATGCTGCTCAGGAACTGGAGATATTTAGAACAGAACTATTCCACTATTCTGATCAGATAGAGTGATGTAGAAATAGTAGATCAGATAGAATAGTGCAGAGAGAGTAGAACAGATGGAGTAGTGCAATGCAGATAGAGTGATACAGGGCTGCGCTGTAGATTTTTTTTTTGTTTTCTTTACATTCTTTGAACATTCCTGTGCCTGAGTTTATTTATTTGGTGGTACACTTCACAAGAAAAATGCCCACAAACTGCCTTGAAAGGGATGATGTTAAATTTTAATTTTAGGTCACTTCTGATCTAGAGAGTAAACATTAATGTTCTTCAACCAAAGCCAAATTCACCATCGGAAAAAAAACTGAATTTAATTCAGCTAATAGATACGTTAACACAACATTTAATAGGTATTTAATAATTCAGAGGCGCTACGAAGCCGGGTCAGCTAGTTATTTAATATATTACTATTACATCGTTGCCATCAATCGTTGTCAGGCTACGCCTGAGCTGCAGTTATTTGCTGTTAACACTTTTTGTAAATTAAACAAACTTTTGTAAGTAGAAAAAGGCCATTTTATTTCTCCCTTTTTACAAGAAATCAAAGCAACAACAGCCAACCAATTCTAGAATATTTATTCTCCATCTTGTTTTTGAATATCGATCGATATTGACAGACTTCAAATGTCATACTATTTTTCGCTGCGGAGCAGCACCTAGCTAACGAGTACGGGCAAAGCGATGTTGCCGTATTGACTTTAACTAAAGCTAATTATAGAAAAAACTATTCTATATTAAACAATCGTCTTTCAATTGATATATCTCTTCTGAATATTAATAAACTATCGATGTTTTCAAAACATTGTCACTATATCCCTCAGGCTTTCGTTTCCTCGAACACAAAACCAAATAGAGGCCTCAAACCATTTAAAAAATAAATCGATTTATATCAAAAGGAAATCGTTAATTGGCTAGACCATAAACGGGACGGTAGTTATCTTAATGGCCGATCTAGTTTGATTTAAATTCCTTTTAGACCTTAAAAGGCTCGATGTAAAATACATTATTTGGGTGTCATTTACAAAATTCACAAGGAAAATGGTAGAAGGGAAACAACAATAACAAAACAGGTTCATTTTGATTGATAGATTACGTCCTGCGAGCTAAGCCATGCGTTTAAGAACGCATATGTCACACGTGACGCTTATGACAGTCATGTTATGGGGGGTGCATCTTATTAGGATTAAGCTACGTTGGGTTGATATATCGGTTGGTAAACAGAAGCAGGCAGAGATGTTCATTTTTTTCGTGGGTGTTTTCAGATGAATAATTTGATGGATTTCGTAGGAAGACACGCACCAATCAGAAGTGTGTTATTGGAAAGGTTGATGGATTTCGAAAATTTACCTTAGATATTAATGGTTAAATCCGAATGAAGTTTTATGAAAAAAAATGATGTTGGCATCAAGGAGATTGACTCCGATAGAAATAATTTTTAAGATAGAAACGTTACAGTGTTTATCCACTTCTGATAAAATACTTGTCCCAATATCTTCCAATAAGCGTTCACTCAAGATAATAAAATAATTAAATTATGTCCCCCTCTGGCAACAAAGCTATCAAAAGTATAAACCAGACAAAAGGTATATTATATAGAAGGAAAATTCAAGAATGTGTCCCCTCTTTGCCATGTTTTAAAGGGCGCAACGTCAGGCGCACGTCCGAAACAAAAGGAACGTCGTCCTACGACAATGAGGCAAGTGACAGCTCTAATAAAAGGCAGGCGTTGTCAAAAATTTCTAATTAAATTAGACAAGGCCATTGACTTTTCGTCATGGATGCGGTTAATCAAGAAGGGAGAGAAACTTGTATTTCCCTTTTGGGATGGATTTTTTTTTGACAATAAGCGTTTCAGGAAAGTTAATTACGAAACGCTTTATCAAAAGTATATGTAACTGTTAATACCGGGCGACTAAGACATCTTGGACTTGAAAATCGATATTGGTTTTAGATTCTGTAATATTGCGAACGTCAGTGTTTGTTCCATTATGTTTATATATATAACTATTCCCAGGACTTGAGTTTTCAATCAACTTGGGTCGTCATACATAATCTCTACTGTGTTTTTATTGAATTCCATTGCAGTCCCGAGGTTTGTATTTTCACTCACATCTCCTTCTAACAAAATTCTACATTTCTGGCCGTCATGTCCAAATTCTCTGACTTTCTTTCTCAAATACATATTGGCGCAGGTAAATTGGGTCTCAATCTAGTAGTGAACATCTCCTTGGGATGTTGTAATTATCGGTCCCATTATTATAGCTTTCGACCTTCCTGATCTCATCAGCTAGGCAAAGAAGCCCTATAATAGAGCTGGTAATCTATCATAAAGATACATACCTATTTGATATAAGTATTGATATTTTTCAAGAAGTGATTTTTCAAAGAGAGGGAGCAAAGTTTGCTTAAATTTTCAGAAGTCACAAAACCTCGATAATGTTTCGATTTTTCGTAGTTTCACAAAATACTCTCACAGCTGTCCACTTGATTACTTGAACTTTGAGTTTTGATGTTTTCTCTATTCCTAGAACTTTCCAGTTTTCAGGTAAAAACTTGATTATCGGTAGGTAATTCACTTGGATAGGTAATTTCAATCAAATTTCCCATACAGTTATACCTTTAAATAATACTTTCTCCTTATTTTTACTTCTTCCAGATTTCAAACCCCTTAATAAAGGCCAGATAATGGAATTGTATAATTTTTCAGTTTTCTCGATGCTCTGTTTTCAAATATTTTGGCTTTAAATCTAACAATGATTCACAGCATCGTCAGCATTAGTCAAAATCTCAACATGGAAAAATTTGAAAATTCAATACTTTTGAAGATACACTTCTAAAAACTATGAAAAATCATTTATTCAATTCTGTCATAGATAGGAACCTGAAATTTTCAAATAATCTGATTCCAGTGAAGGAATACAAATTCTGAGAATTTCAGCGCATTCGGACTTACAGTTCCAGAGATACAAAAAGTCCATTTCCCTCGACAAAAAAAACGTTTGTGATACAAGTATGAAATTTGGCATAGTTATAAAAGACGATATTCTAAGAGATTTGACCCGATAAGCTACCCTCCTGGACTCGTAGGAAACCCTATACCTTCTTTTTTCCAAAATAGCGGACAAAAATGCCCTAAATTTTGGATTTTTTCAAAATGGGCGATATTATACTCTATACCATAGAATTCGAGGATGGAGAATTCAATTGAAATATTTACCGACCTTGAAAATTGCTATATTATTTAGAAAATGAAAATGTTTGCAGACTGCATTAATAAAATTTCAAACTGCTACCGTGAGAAAATTTGTATAGCAAAAAAAAAGTAATTAGCATTTAAAAAGTATAAAAAGCGTGTTTTTTCAAAATTTAAGATGTCTACGACAATCATTGGCGGCCGGCGCATGGATTTTTTTGAAATATTTTTCAAAATATATAGAAGTTTGTGAAAGTCAACTAAATGAGAATTTATGGACTTGCAAATGATTTCATGGCAAATAAATTTAAAAAAAAAAATTGTATCTAGTTGATCGTCAGGTAACTTCTGTACTAAAGCTCTTACCACAGTTTTCGTGATCGTAAATCATAGAAAAAATTGTAAATAAATGCAACCTTTAATATACCTATTTAAATTTTTGAATTGAATTTGCATATTGCGGCCATTGCGGGTTTTAGATTTTGGAGAAACCAAAACCAATTATAGCAGGAAAATCATCAATCGGGAAAACTGTTCTTGTACATTAGGAAAACCGATGTATTTTCCAGATAAAAGGAGGACAAATTAGAAGCCATCTAAATAATCCGGTCAAAAAATCTAGGAGATAGAATACAGTCGACCAGTTCACTTTCTAAAAAAATGATGCAGTTTGGATGACTATTATCTGATGCTGATGTCCATCACTACAACTGTTTTCTGGTCCTGCATTGGAGTTGAAGAGCCATGCATCAAGTTCAGATGCAGTTCGTGTATTTCCATTAATTGAAAGCGCTGAATTTGATAACTCATAAACAGATTGGTTTTTCATGGGCGCTACTACTTTTCAAATTTTTGTAACTTGTATCACCGAGCTATTTCTTCTGACTCTTCAAGTGCACATTTTTTTTTCGCTGAAACAATAGATCTTTATTTTATAATGTCACCTACTAAAAATGTCGGAGTATTGCGTATTTGCCTTATTTTTCAGTAAATAAGTATGCTTACGAAGATCCACGACATTTTCATACGAAAAATCATCATTTAATTTACAGAACTTTCCTTTGTTTTATGAAATAATTGAATATATATGCCATATTAATAGACATTTTGAGTTTTCACCTGAATTTTAGCCTGGGATGGCATCAATCACGTTTCACGATACTTGCAAACGATTAAAAACGGTGCATCACGCGGAACCATAACCTGTAGGTACAACTACAATTATTGACGAACTGACGCGATTATTAGGTAAGGTAAGGGTTGACCACCGGCAATGCTTAGAGGTGAATCGACCCTCGGGAGTGTTATTTTAATCAATTTTCGAGATATTTTAACAATAACGCATTTTTTTTCACCAGCGTGAAAGAAAATATCCTTTTTGTAGTGTTAAATTTATTTAAACCGTGTTAGAATAACACAAAAAGAAATAAAAATGTGTTTATACGAAGTTTACCATTCGGATAGTAGCCTTCGAGTGTTAGTGCGCGTTCACATTGACACCGCTCGAGCGGTGAGCGTTGCGCGATGCCGCTGTAGCGATGCCCAAAAATAATTTTAACATTATATTTCAAATGAACATGTTAACACCGTGGGACGCACCGCTCCAGTGTGAACATGTTCATTGGAAATATAATGTTAAAATTATTTTTGGGCATCACCACAGCGGAGCGGCATCGCGCAACGCTCACCGCTCGAGCGGTGTCAATATGAACGCGCACTTAAAGTGTACAATTGATAGAATCTAATCGATTTCGATTTTCACCGTGCCATCGGGGTTTTCCAAGTCCATTTTCTTTGAGGAGTTTTCTTGAAAAAGGTGTTCAAGCAGTAGAGATTTTCACGACAGAGAAAGTCTAGCATTACCTGTCCTCTATGATTTCGTTCTCCTAGCCCAAAATTTTCGATTTTATGCGAGTCTGATGCATTTCGTTGTCCTATCTTCGCATTAAAATCTCCTTATATCATCTTAGATTTTGTTTTTTCAGAGTTCATTGCTAATGATATATCTTCGTAGAATTGTTCGCATTCTTCTTCTGGATATTTGCTGGTCGGAGCGAATGTTTGGATTATTTGTATGCTGTATATTTTGTTGAGCTGTATCATGATATATATATGACTCTGTCTGAGATTGCACGAGTTTTAGTAATAAGGTGTTTAATCCTTCTATGTATTATGATGGCTATTCCTCCAATATGAGAGTTAATTTCCTGGTCTCTTTGAAATAGCAGATGTCCGGAATGCAGAATGCTACTAGCTTCACCACTTAATCTTGGTTCACTAATCCCGACCACATCCCATTTTATGTGTACATCAAGTTCATTCTTCAAGCTCTCAAGGTGTTCATCCAGCCTTATTGTGCGTTTGTTGTATGTGACAAAAATATGGGCATGTATTTGGGGGTGATGGTTTTCTGGTTTTTCTGGGTTTGTTAGTCGAGTTTTGCCCTCCCCCCCCTGAATCCGTGTGGCAGACTGGCAGCAAGTCAGTGTGAGATTTTGGGCATGTAGCTCTACTCAGCTGCGGGCCGATCCTCGGGCCAGGGAGTGGAACTCCCCGAGAGAACAAAATTTTCGTCTTTATCATTCTCGTTTACTTTTCGATTACGTTGACAAGGACAAAATATTTGTTCTATCGGGGAGCTCTACTCCCTGGCCCGAGGATCGGCCACCTGGGGTACATTACATTTCCTGACGTTTTGGAATTCGAAATTTTAGTTGGAAAGTATTGGCAATTTTTAAAAACGCCACGCTTTCCGAGCGGATTGGCGAATGGATATGAATAGGAAAGGATAATTTGTATAATTTAGGTAGGAGCTTTATATTACATATTAAAATTATACGGATTGTTGATTGGTTATTTTCCCTAAATGATTGATCAGGGGAGCCTTATCCTATTTTACGCGCGAGTTCTACTTTGGTAGAGGATTCCCAAAGTTCCCTCATTTTTTATTGGGTAAAGTAATATCAGGAAATCGATTAATATATTGTAATTATTATGTTAGAATCAGATTAGTCATAAACAGAAATAGAAAGGAAGATAATGAATACTTATGTTGTATATATGTATATATTCCCACGTAGGAGGATTCTCTTGTGGGAAAACGATGTAAAATTCATAACAATAAATGCTATATACAGGATGGGCCAATGGAAACTTTTCACCTGGATTTTTTGGATTAGAAATACAAATCTGTAACAAATCGGTAACAAATGTCGATTTTTGACTGGAGGGGGAAGTATTTTTATTTTTTTTATCGCCGTAGCTTTAACCCCCTAGCTGGAGGGAAAACAACCCTCCAAATTTGAATAGAGAAGAGGGGTCGTGCCATACATCCTTTTAAAGTTCTCATTGAGTTCTTTATGAACCCATAATTTCGCCTCATTATTTCCATCAGTAACGAAATGACAGCTTGTCAAAATCTTGGCAATAGATTATTGTTTTATTAGAAGTAGAAGCGATGTTCCCCTCCTTTAGTAAAAATACCTATACTAATTAAAGTTGTTTTATTTTTATAATAAGTAATAATGATAATTGAACAACTTTAATTAGTAGGTATATTTATTGAGGTAGGTAAGTATCGCTATTACTCCTACTAAACCAATAGTCTATTTCCAAGATTTTGACAAGCTGCCATTTCGTTACGGATGAAAATAATGAGGAAAAATTCTAGGATCATAAAGAACTCGATGGGACCTGAAAAGATGTATGACACGACCCCTCTTCCCTAGTCAAATTTGGAGGGTTGTTTTCCCTACAGCTAGGGGGCTAAAGTTACGGGGATGAAAAAAACTGAAAAATACTTCCCCCTCGAATCAAAAATCGACGGATCTGAGCGTTTTTCCAGATTTTTATTTCTAATCCAAAAAATTGGGGTGGAAAGTTTCCATTGGCCCATTCTGTATAATAATAATAAAGCCATTTAGTCTCCAAGTATGATTAGTATGAATGGGAACAACAACAACACCACTACTATTGACGTCGTTGGTTTTATAAAATTTTTAGAAAACTCCCTGAAATGGAGCTCGCACATCGATTCTTTATCCAAAAAATCAAGTTCCGCTTGTTCTGCGATAAGATCCAGTTTCCCAGGAACTTAACTTGTCAACTTCTAGAACAGTCGACTTTGCCCTTTTCGAATCACATCTTCGACACACCCTTCACCAGTGGCGTATTTATCATAGGGCCATGTGGGCCATGACCCGGGGCGGCACGGTTGCGAGGGGCGTTAGGAATACCTATCAAGTTACCAGCAAAAAACTAAAACTTATTATTTGATTAGTAACCGCGAATCAGAGGTGTTCCAAGTACAGGTAAAATGTACTCGGGTAGCGGTTACAAGTACTTAGCTCAAAATGTACTCGAGTACAAAGTACAATTTACAAGTATTCAATACCCAAGTACTCAAAGTACCAATTACATTCATGAATACATCTAATGCCATCTTGTATAATGACGTCATGAAAGTTATTACGCAACCTCCTCTTTTAAACAGCCTTGATCATTAACATGTAAATCTAATGCCATTCTAGGCCGCTAGCGCTGAAGTAGCTGCGCACTAATCACTGTGCATGGGTTATGACGTGACATCCCATCCCTTTTCACACTTCCGTCCCATTTAGCGAAATTTACCCTCAGACCGCCGATATTATTTATAGATGTTTACACATCAAAAATTCTACTATAAATCAATTCAGCAATTTTAAAGTTTGGTAGGTACTTGGTTAGCCAGAGTCCAGAGTTCATAAGGGCTCAGAATTTTCAAATTTACAGTCACAGTGAACAGAAAAGTTCCAGATTTTCTTTTGCAAATCACAACAATCAACGGAACGAATGCCAAACATGCCGCTTCTCGAGCGTGATAGGACATTTCCTTGCGAGTGCGCATATCCGTAAAAAAAAAAAACATCTGAACGCTAAACAAAAAATGCCAGAAAATTGGCCGTATCGTAACATTGTCAGGTCTCAACTGGTCTTCGAATGTACTTGTGGTCAAATAAATAAAGAGGTACCTATTTAGAGTCCAATAATTTTATTCTGTAAGTGCAAATACCTATACCTTGGGTGTAACAAATGTATTCCAGTATAAAAGCATATACTCGGGTATTTTAGAATGTACTTAGTACATTTAAAAGTGCCGGGTATTTTTTATATTCTTAAGGCCCAGTTGTACAATCTTGGTTCAAAGCAAAGTTCAACTGAACTCGACTGGTAAGTACTTGAGCTTTCCCATTTAAAATACATTGCTGTCAGCTATTTATCAAATTCTATCAATTTTGACAGCAATGCATTTCAAATGGGGAAGTTAAAGTACCAGTCGAGTTCAGCTGAACTTTGTTGAACCAAGATTGTACAACTGGGCCTAAGCAGTTCAGGTACAAGTACGAGTACATGATTCAAAAAGTATCTTGGCCTGAGAACCGAGCAACTCGAAAACGAAAATGGCCCATTATGATGATGTGATTGACGAATTGGTCCACCAATATGTGCATTGCAGAAAAATGTAAATATTTAATCAATGGTGTTTCTTCTTTCGTATAGAATTCTTATTTTTTTTTCTCGTTAAATCATAGGGCGGCGGACCTCATAGGCCCATAGGGCACCAAATTTTAAGATATGCCACTGCCCTTCACCCTTCCATTCTGGGGTACGTGCTGTGCGACTCAGTTTAAGCGTATTCTCCAAAATTAAAGAATAGAGCCCATTGCCAAGACTTTTTCATCAAATATAATAGTTATTTATGTATCAAGGGAATTATGAGAGTGTTAATTCCCCAGGGTAAAGTTTGTGTCCCTTCGGCCCGAGGGACACCAATTGCCCGTGGGTATTAACACCTGATAATTCCCGTGGTACATAGATAATTTTATTTCCTACTGAATTTACTATATTTTGTCCATTTTCATAAAGAAATAAACCATAAACCAAAATCTCTAGCCACACAAAATTTTGTCATGCATAATATCACAAAAGAAAAAAATTTGTCGGCAAAATTTAAGGAAGGTATGAAAGTTTGTTGCTTGGCAATTTCGCGAATTTAATTTTTGACAAAATCACGTGCCGTTAGACGGATTTTATCAAAAATGTCATGAGCGAAATTGCCGAAAAGCAATAAACTTGAATAAAACCTTGAGAACAATTTTGCCTACACAATTTTCTCTCGATAGTATTCATCATCACTATTTCACATAAGATTTTGAAAATAAATGGAATGCAAAAATATGAATAAAAACTTCAAATTAAAAATATCAATTTGACAATGTCAAAAAATGGTCGCTGAAATACCATATATATGCTGTTGGTATTGTCAAAGAATATTATAGTTAACACTTATAGAAAACCTATTCCATGTATATTTTTTGACCCCCAAATGGAGTCAGACTTTTCGAGCCGGGCTCCATCGGAGTGGTAGGCTCGCCGTAATCAACGTAGCTCCAGTTGATGGCTAGTCGGCGTTGCCATATGTCCATATAAATATGTATTATAACTTTAAAACGGTGACCGCGCTGATGTGAAAAAACACGATATGCGGGAAAAAAATGGAAGGTTTTGTCTTGAAAATATCGCTGAAAAATTGCTAGACGATAATCGCAGTTCGACTAGAGTTTCTTACAGAAATATCAAAGTTTTTCAATTTTTTTCTGGAAAACTGGCTAAGTAAAAATTGTGCAATTTTTTCAGGTGAAAGACGAAAGTGAGGAGCTTATTATAGGAAAATTTCAAATTTTTCGAATGGAAAATCATTCCAGGAAAAATTCTGGAAAATTGACTTTTTTAAGCAAAATTCATTTTCTTACATTTAATTTTTTTCCTAGGAAACTGGTAAAAGGAAAATTGTGAAATTTTTTTAGAAAAAAGAGGAAAGTGAGGATCTCATTATAGCAAAATTTCAAAATTTTCCAGTAAAAAAACACTCCAGGAAAAATTTAGGAAAACTGACTTTTTTAAGCGAAATTCATTCTTTTATATTACAATTATTTTCTGGAAAATTGGCAGAGTGAAAATTGTGATATTTTTGCAGGAGAAAGACGAAAAATGAGGAGCTTATTATGGGAAAATTTCAAAATTTTCCAGTGGAAAATCATTCCAGGAAAAATTCTGGAAAATTGACTTTTTTAAGCAAAATTCATTTTCTTACATTTTATTTTTTTCCTAGAAAACTGGCAAAAGGAAAATTGTGAATTTTTTTCAGAAAAAAGAGGAAAGTGAGGATCTCATTATAGGAAAATTTCAAAATTTTCCAGTGAAAAAACACTCCAGGAAAACTGACTTTTTCAAGCGAAATTTATTCTTTTATATTACAATTATTTTCTGAAAAATTGGCAGAGTGAAAATTGTGATATTTTTGCAGGAGAAAGACAAAAATGAGGAGCTTATTATAGGAAAATTTCAAAATTTTCCAGTGGAAAATCATTCCAGGAAAAATTCTGGAAAATTGACTTTTTTAAGTAAAATTCATTTTCTTTTTAGTTTTTTTCTAGAAAACTGGCAAAAGGCAAATTGTGAAAATTTTCCAGAAAAAAAAGGAAAGCGAGAAGTTCATTAAAGTAAATTTTTAAAATTTTCTAATGAAAAGTCACTCGAGGAAAAATTCTGGAAAATTGACTTATTTAAGCAAAGTTAAGGAAAATTTACCGTCTCAAATTTTTTTAATTTTTTTCTGGAAAACTGGCAAAGGGAAAATTTTGAAATTTTTCTAGGAAAAAGAGAAAAGTGAGGAGCCTTTTACAGGGAAATTTCGAAATTTTCCAGTAAAAAATCATTCCAGGAAAAATTCAAAGAAAATTGACTCATTAAGGTGAAATTGAGGAAAATTCACCCTCTTAAATTTTAATTTCTTGGAAACGGTAAGAGACACAGGGTCGGTTAAATTATGGCAAAGTTGCGCATTTTGATGCTCAACAAAATGCCGCTTAGATATTCAGGATATTCCGAATACTCCGGAGATATCCAGAAAAAAATCGAAATTTTGCAAAATTGTTTTTATTTTTTCCTGACTTTATTTCAAGTGATATTTCGAAAAAAATATCACTTCATCATAGCCACTTTTTCTCCCCTACAAGATGCTACCATCAAATTTAAAATCTGACGTTTCGTCTTTTGGCCACCATCATCAACTTATTTTTTTTCAAATACAACCCTGGATTTTTTATTTCAGATTTTGAGAGCTTCTGATGTTCCAAAACCTATGACGTATCGCATTTATTCGAAAATAGTTATTTATGCAACAAGTGTGTAAAGTGAACCTTTTTTCACGAATGTGAATTTTGACAATCACATGAGTGAAAAAAGGTGCTTTACGCAAGTATTGCATACAAAATTTTTTCTACTACCAATCAAATATGTGTACAAAAATAAATTTAGTCAAATACTTTACGCACTAGTGCGTAAAGAATTTTCATTTTACGAACTAGTGCGTGAAGTGATTTACCAGAAAAATGCCAAATTGACAGTGTCGACATCTGTCATTGACATTACTTTACGCACTAGTGTGTGAAGTGAATTACTTTACACTCGTGCGTGAAGTGAAATTTTACGTCTTCTGAATAGCGCGTAAAGTGAGTACTTTACACACGGTAGTAGAAAATAGTTATTTATGTATCAAGGGTACTAAGTAGATGATTATGCCCTGAGGGCGACAGTCTTACAAAGCCGAGGGCCTCTGGCCCGAGGGTTCGTAAGTCGCCCGAGGGTATATTATCTATTAGTACCCGTGGTGCATACAAACTTTTATGTCATACCAGTTGGTTGTGAATAATAAATACCTAGGAAAAAGTGTCACTTCGCAAATTGTCATCAGTGTGCAAACATCATCATTTTTTGACAAAAATAATATGTTTATAAGCGTAAATTTATATTTTGTTAATAAAGAATAAGTTAATTGAAAACTGTTTTTTGCGTCTTTATGCCCGCGCGGGCCATAATGTGTACTTCATGCCCGCGCGGGCCATAATGTGTACTTTATGCCCGTGCGGGGCATATTATTTTTGTCAAAAAATAATGATGTTTGCACACTGATACTGATGACAATTTGCAAAGTGACACTTTTTTCCCAGGTATTTATTATTCACAACCAACTGGTATGACATAAAAGTTTGTATGCACCACGGGTACTAATAGATATATATACCCTCGGGCGACTTACGAACCCTCGGGCCAGAGGCCCTCGGCTTTGTAAGACTGTCGCCCTCAGGGCATAATCATCTACTTAGTACCCTTGATACATAAATAACTATTGTGCACGAACGGTCGTAAAAGTGCACTTTTACGCCCGCATTTTAAAGCGTGAAGTAGTACTTTTACGCCCTAGGGCGCCTTTTATGCCCGCGGGCCTGAAATTTTCAAAAATAAACAAAAATTCGTCATTTTTTTTAAAACTTTTTGTATTTCTATTGCTTAGTCCAAAAAATACCAACTTTTTTCAACAAAACAAGCTCTATTTCAATTAATAAGAATAATGAAATAAGCAATAATGGTAAAATTCAATCTACTTTGAAATTGAAAATACAATTTTTACAGTTTTTAATTTTCAAAACCGGCCCTTTTCCACAGAAATACACAAAAGAAGTGTTGCCTTCAACATTGAGTAAAAGCTCCATAGGGTGGATGGCTTATTTTTTTTGCATTTTTCATATTAATGTATATGCCAGGCCAGGAGAGTTTCTTCTACAAAGTACTGCTGCTCATTTACACTATGTTGGGCACATCAGGAAATAAAGTCCTCATATGTTTTTTCATAGAGTCTTTTGGACTTTGAAGGTATACATGTTTCTTGGCCTCTTCAACTGCCTCAAGAATAAACTTGGGCATGCTATTTTGCTCCATTTTCAGACGCACTACCATCATAAGAATACCATACACGTACACTACACAGCACATAATTATTTGTTTGTATTGTTCTGGGTTGCTATAATAGTTACGTGATACTTTTGTCAACAACTGCTTCCTTGATCTAAATTTGACAAAAACTTAGGACCTATTGCGGTAAAGATGAAAATTTATATTTTGAAATATTTTTGATTGATGTCATTACAAAATTGAAAATATATAATTTTTCAAATATCAAAATGAATGTTCATCGAGCATAAAATCTTGTATGCACCTCAGTCAAAAAGCTGTACTTTTTGACTTAGGTGCATAAATAACTATTTTTTTACTTCTTTGTAATTTCCTACCAAAATTCTTTTCTCTGTCTCTCTCTAACACAACAAGTGCCAATAATATAAATTTTTCGAATAAATGCGATACGTCATAGGTTTTGGGATATCAGAATCTCTTGAAATCTGGAATAAAAAATGAGGGTCCGTATTTAGAAAAGTTAAGTTGATGATGGTGGCCCAAAGACGAAACGTCATATTTTAAATTTGATGATAGCATCTTGTAGGGGAGAAAAAGTGGCTAAGATGAAGTAATATTTTTTTTTTGAAGTATTACTTCAAATAAAGTCAGGAAAAAATAAAAACCATTTTGCAAAATTTCGGTTTTTTCTGGATATCTCCGGAAGTATTCGGAATATCCTAAATATCAAAGCGGCATTTTGTTGAGCATCAAAATGCGCAACCTTGCCATAACTTAACCGACCCTGTATCTCTTACGGTTTCTGAGATCCCAATGATGAGGCTCGAATTTGGGCCACCCTGTACCTGTATACCTAAAAATTTCAGGTACTCTACTTTTCCGCACGGAGTGCGGAAAAGTAATCATTTTTCCGCACTCTGTTTTATTGTACACTTGGTTTAGAGTTTTATTAATTTTTCTGTATATTTTAATATTGAAACACTTACTTTTTAAATAGCTTTTTTATTACAAACTTTATTCTCCTGACAAGTCGTGTGTCTAACTGCCATTCTCCAAAAACCACCTTCTCTTTCATGACATATATTACCTGTATGTCATGCCAAGTTAAATATAAATTAATAAATGAGTACAAATAACAAAACTAAAAACTAATAGTGTTGGGTAACAAACAACTTAAAAACTAATCATAGAACACGCTTTTTTTTTTTTCAATAAAGCTCATAATCATATATTATATCACAAGAGCTTTAAATTTAATCGATTAAACTATCCAACATATTTTGAGCATGATTTTGCTTGGAAAATAGTTGAATGCACGATAACTTAATAAAAGCCCGAGACCGCGAAGCGATCGAGGGCTTTTATTTAAAAGTTATTGTGCATGAAACTATTTGCCAAAAAGCAAAATTATGCAAAAAATATTTTGATAGTTTAATCCATTTAAATTTATAGGTCGAGTGATATACGGCTAGATTATTTCCTGAATAATTAGGATTGAATTGTTGGCGTCAATCCCATCCAAAGAGTTCTATTTATTATAAAATGTCAGAATATTTCTATCAATATTCTGTCAAAAAAGGTAAACAAAAATTTAATCGCTGATAAACAAGGTCTTGTGAAATAATCACTTATTTAAACAAAATTCATTTAAAAAATGACGTTGTCTGATGGGTCCATTTTATAATGAATGAAATAATCAGCCAAATAGTTTGGCGATTTAACTACACGACGTGATCTACGCGATTTTTTAAAACTATTAGTTTTGTCACAATCAGGATTTTCAGTGTCACAACTAGAGTTATCATCGTCACTATTATCACTTCGACGATCACTTAAATTCATACGATCGCTTGAAAATACATATCTTATATCTTGATTCTCTGTTACTTTCCGTCCTGCATTTTCTGAGTCAGCTTCATTACAATTAATATTTATTAGTGAAGAGCTTTCAATGACTGTTTGTTCAAAATCAGAAACACTAACACAATCAGTAGATGAATCTGTCTCAGAAATTAGCTCAACAGGAGAACTATAATCTACTACAGTGCTATCAACATTTGTAGGCTCATCATTAAAATCAGATATTTCATACAATAAATCATCAAACATATCATTAAAAATTTGCACAGGTAAATTAGTCTTATTTATAAACTTTCTGTTTCTTCTTAATTCTTTTCCTTTTTCATCTTTAATAAGATAAGATCTATCATTGTATTTGCTTATTATTTTTCCTTTATTCCAAGAATTATTTTTTTGAAATAAAACACTGTCATCTTTTTGCAAAGGTGGCAAATCTTTTGCTGTTTTGTTATAATTCTTTTGAACTGTTTCTGAATTTTGCTTGAGTTTTAATGTCACCTCTTTTTGATCAATAATTCTTGGAAGAAGGTTTTCTGAAGTTATAGGAAGTTTTGTCTTCACCAGGCGGTTTAAAAGCAATTGTGCGGGAGCAAATCCTATACTGGGCAGAGGAGTATTTCGATATTCTAATAAAAAGTATGAAAGTTCATCTAAATGTTTCATTTTTTTGAGCATGTTTTTAGAAATATCAACATATTTCTCTGCGAAGCCATTAGACTGGTGATAATGAGGACTAGAAAATTGCAGATCAAAGTTCCAAGATTTAGCAAAATTCTTGAATTCTATACTATTATAAGGAACATTATCAGAATAAAAAATGTCAGGGACACCAAATTTAGAGAACAAATCCTTACAATGCTTAATCACAGTTGCAGCTGTCTTATTCTGTGTAGGAAAAACTTCTAGCCAATGGGAAAAACTATCAACAATTAATAAGTAGCTTTTAGATTGATATTCAAAAAAGTCAGAATATAATATTTGCCAGGGCCTTTCTGGTAGCTTATGGGCTATAAGAGTCTCTTTTTGGTTAGCTGGTTTATTAAGCTGACAAATTTCACAATTGCTCACAAAGGTTTCAATTTCTTTTGACATTTTGGGCCATATCATGATTTCACGTGCCCGTAGTTTACATTTTTGTATGCCAAAGTGAGCTGAATGTATTAACTTGAGCATATTATTTCTGAGTTCAAAAGGAACCACGATTTTTTGATTGTAGAACAGCAAATTATCAGAGAGATAAATATTGTTTCTCAAGTTATAGTAGTATTTCAATTCTGAAGTCAATTTTTTATCATTTTTTGGCCATTCATTTAAACAAAAGTTTTTAACTTGTGATAAAATCAAATCATTGTTAAATGCATTCTGAAAAACAATTTTTTTTTCTGTTGACATTGGTACAGTCAAAGAAAGTGAATGAATAATATATTCCAACTCTTCATCTAAAGGAATTTCAGTTTTAATGTAAGACCTACTCAATGCATCTGCCACATACATATTAAACCCAGGTAAATATTCAATTTTGATATTATATTTTAACAATTTTAATAACATTCTTTGTAGTCTAGCACTAACATCATCAAGATTTTTCTTAAAAATTGAAATTAATGGCTTATGGTCAGTTTTAACTAAAACTTCTCGACCATATATCCAATAATGAAATTTCTCACATGAAAAAACAATACTCAAAAGCTCCTTTTCAATTTGAGCATATTTTACCTCGGCACTATTAAGAGATCTTGACGCAAAAGCTATTGGATACTTATCTTGCATCATACAGGATCCTAATCCTTTACCAGACGCATCAGTTTGTATTTCGATTGGTTTATTTTGATCAAATATTTTCAAAATCGGTTTATTTGTAATTAAAGTCTTTAATGTGTCAAGTTCTTGTTGATGAAACTCTAACCATTCAAAATTGATATCATTTCTAGTAAGATTTCGCATGTTATAAGTTAATTGTGAAAGATTCGGGATAAATTTAGAAAAAAATTTGAAAAGACCAAGTATTCGTAATAAATCTTTTTTGTTTGAAGGATTTTCGATAGATAAAACTGCTTGAATAATTTTTTGAGACGGTTGTATTCCATTTTTTGAAATGATTTGACCTAAAAAATTGACTTCTTTCATTTTGTAATGCAATTTATCAAAATTAAATTTTATGTTAAATTTAAGGGCTTTTTCAAGTACTTTTTTAAATGCTAAATCGTGTTCATTGTCATCAAATCCGGAAATAATTAAATCATCAAAATATATATTCACATTTGGAATATCACCAAAAATTCCCATGTTTTTTCTTTGAAAAATTTCTGGTATACTACTTAAGCCAAACGGAACTCTATGAAATTTGAATCTTCAAAATGGGGTGTTAAACGTACATAAATCTGAACTTTTTTCTGATAATTGTATCTGCCAAAATCCATCCTTCATGTCTATTACTGAAAAAATTGTTTTTCCTGCTAACTTAGCTAAAATATCGTCACATTTAGGAATAATATAATGTTCTCGACATATATATTTGTTTAGTGGTTTAGGATCCAAACATAAACGAAGTGAACCATTAGGCTTTTCGACAATCATCAATGAGTTCACCCAGTCAGTTGGATAGTCAACTTTAGAAATTATACTTTTATTTTCGAGTTCATCTAATGCTGATTTTAATCTGTCATGTAAAGCCAATGGGACTTTCCTCTGTGTTTGGATCACTGGTATTGCAACATCCTTTAATTTAATTTCTACCACTCCAGGCATACACCCAAGACCTTCGAAAATATCTTTGAAATTTTTATATATTTCTTCTCTAGATTTGGGTAATGGTTTAGAATCATTTAGCATCTTAGTTTGAACTAAATTTATACGTGATATCATATTAAAATGTAAACAATCACCTAACCCAAGTAGAGGCTCTGAATCTAAATCAACAATCAAAAATTTTACATTTTTAAACTGATTTTTATACATGCATTTGAGTGTGATGTATCCTAACGGTTTAGATTTGAAATTGCCATAAGAAATAATTGTCATGGTTGTTGGAATAATTTTAGATTTATCAATATTTAAATCCGTGAAATATTTTAAAGGTAAAACGCTAGATTCAGCTCCTGTATCAAGCTTGAATTGAATGTCAATATCATTAATTGTAATAGGTTCATACCAACTACAATTTTGAATATTTTGTTTCTGTTCATAAATGAAAATAGAACTTTCAGTACCTGTAATTTCATTACTTACTATTGTATCGGAATTTTGAATATTTACATTGACCAAGACCTGAACTTCTGACGTTTGTTTCTTAACCTCAGTCTCTTTTTGTCCTTTTTTCTGGTAGTCTTCTTGTTTCCTGCTTTCTGTTCCTTTTTGATACAAATTACTACCTCGCTCTTGTGGCTTGTCTTTGAAAAAGCAAACCTTTGCAAAATGACCTTTGCGTTGGCAAATTGCGCAAGTTTGATTAAAAGCGGGGCATTGTCTAGGATGATGATCAAAATCACATCTTCCACATCTGCGAGAAAACTTGAGTGCATCGACTTCTTGTCTTTCTTCTGTTCCATTATTTAATAGTTCAACATGTTTCATTGTTACCTCAATACTCCTACAATATTCCAGCATTTTGTCTAAAGACATTGTTGGTTCCCTCAACAAATGTCTTTGAACCTGTTTGTCAAGAACACGTGACAAACAACTTAAAAACTAATCATAGAACAAACTCAGTGCGGAAAAAAACGGAAAAGCACTAGTGCGGAAAAGTGATATTTAAATGACCTAAAATGCGTGCGAAAAAGTACACTTTTCCGCACGCTCGTAGAAAAAATGTATTACAAAACAATAACTCCGAAGGTGCTATTTGAAATAATTTATGACCTAATCTTTTCTTTAAATTGTTATGACATCATCGATGACGTAAGTAAAAACCCTCGTGCCGTGCAACGAACTATACATAATATGTTTGGTTGAAATTTCAGACATAAAAAAACCTATTTTTACCAAAAAGGCAAATGATGACTTAAGTACAAACCCTCGGAAAACTAACTTTTTTTACGCGTCTCATTTCGTCAACACCCCTCGAATTTGGAGCCTTGTTGCGCTTATGCACATCCTGAAAATGCCAGACAAAAAAAAATACTTATGCAATTCACACCCGGTAGAAGTGAAACCTTCATCGAACTGCATGCATTACACACATACTAACATACACAGTGGCGTCCTTCCCTCCAAAAGACTTGAGAAAGAACGCAAATAAATATAGTTAAAAAAAAACTAAAATACACGCTGGGGTGCTTTGTTCCATATTTCTCATACATTGAGCACCCCACGCTTTTTTGACAATAATTTTAATATTTTTTGTTCAATAATATTTTCTGTTTATATTAATAGTACATTGTTGTATTAGGAGTAGAAGCTTTACTTACACAAAAAAGTGCTTCTAATATTACCTTGCATTTTTTGGGACTTACACCTCAATTGAAATTAATACCAGAAGTTTCTTGATTTTGATACGAATTACTACAAGCTCTCTGATTAGAGCAATTTTACCTATCACATTATTTTTATAAAATAAATTACTCGAGTCGACTTTTTATAAACGAATCGAGTTTTATTATTTTAATAAAATAATACTTGATTAGGCTCGGTGGTATGAGTTCTGGATTTTTTGCTGACGTTTCGGTACCAAATCTGCTACCGTTGTCGAAGCTTGGGGGATTGAAAACCTAAAAAATAAAAAAGGCAGAAAATTGTTCGGTTTTTTCGTAAATTTGTTTGAATACTCGAATTTGACTTATCAAGCAAAAATTACAAATTTGACTAATGTCGTGTCAAACTTTTGACAATAATCATATCTAGGAAATGGTGGTATTTTCTAAAGGTGAGATTTTTAATTAATTTTCAATTTACCTTGGTTCACTTCTGCGGGTCAATTCTTGAAAATTCTCGCATACGTAAGTGGATTCGAATTCGAATGACAGCAACGTAAATTGAATAGGAAACATTCGAATTCATATCAATTTTCGTATGCGAGATAATTCAAGAATTGGGGGCCTGATTCAAGCAAAGGAAGCCACGTATTACTAAATGATGTTGAGCATGAAGCAACACATTCGTCTTTATTTAATAAAATTAATGCGCTCTCTTTGATTTTACGTGTTTTTGACTCGAGTAATTTATTTTATAAAAATAATCTGATAGGTAAAATTGCTCTAATCAGAGAGCTTGTAGTAATTCGTATCAAAATCAAGAAACTTCTGGTATTAATTTCAATTGAGGTGTAAGTCCCAAAAAATGTAAGGTAATATTATAAATCCACCTCAAACATACAGACATTTGTTACAAAACTGGTATGGGCCTTTTATCTGTTCTACGTTTAGACATTTAGAAACACTGTATGATAAATTTCAACACTCAGAAAATAGCTTAACATTCTTATGTAAATGTAGACAACATAACATTATACCTAAATCGTTACGCCTAAAAACATCTTACAATAACAATAGAACACAAAAAGTTTTAGATAGAGCTAACAAATCATTACTTAGAGAGAGAATACAATTTCATAGATATAACAAATTAAAACTAAAACAACAAATAGACATAACAAGAAATCAAATACAACAACATACATCTTTTCAAGATTTTCTTCATATCTGTAATTGTACATTGAATAGTTATATTAAATTTCAAAAACAAAAACAAATTCATGAAAATAAATTTGACATTCTCAATCGAGAAAAATCAAATAATAATATTTTAGAATCTAAAAATAATAACTTTATTGAAAAAACAGTGATAAATTTTTCAAATAGACAATTAACAGATGATGAAAAAATCTTTTTATCAAAAGGCTTAAATTTTTCAATAACACCTAAACACATTCCAAAATTTGACATTATAGCATCACTTGAAGAAACATCACAACACTTACCAGAAACACAACAAGAAGAATTTAGGATCAGAACTAAAATCACACTTGACAAAACATTCAAAATCAAACAAAACCTAACATCCAAAGAAAACCAAATACTTAAATCACTAAAACAAGACAACACAATTAAAATACTTCCAGCAGACAAAGGTAACGCAAATGTTATATTAGATTCATACACATACGAACAAAAAATATCATCACTAATTACTCAAAACGTCTATACAAAATTAACCCTTTAACGGGCAAAATTTTCCTAAGACTATTTTATTCAGAAAATGCTAGTTATGTAGTCTTTTGGAAACAAGAAAAGATAATTTGTCACTAGAAATCGAGTTTTCTATTTTTTTCGTTGCTATATTAGGCGGTAAACCATTTTACCAGAGATCATTTAGGACTAAATATGTAGGTAGTGTTCTCTGGTACAAACCCTATACCACACCTTCATAAATAATGCAATAATAAAATGAATTTCTGCGGGATCAGAATCAAAAACACAATAGCTTTCAAACAGAGTTATAACAAAAACGAAATATACAATAACTAAAGAAAAATTACATCAAACTCTATAACAAATGAACATTCCCTATCTTACTTCCATATGATCCTAAATAAGGTCCTAAAATTTTCCTAATCATCAGATATTGTGAAAACTGGATTGACAAAATCAAAAACAAATCAGAAAAATATTATAATAACAATTAGTGCGATTTAAAATTGTTCATTATCGTTTTTATACCACAAAACATGGAAATAATGTTGAAATTGTATACATTCGAAAGAAAATTTGGAAAAATTTTCCTAGCGCAAAAAGAACAGAATGAAAAGTTGATTGATATTTCATGGAGACATTTATATGAAGCATGTATCAAAATATGAATCTTGAACTAGGAGTAGAACTTATAGAAAAAATAATTCAAAATGTACACAAAATTCACAAAATAAGTTCCAGGTTGAGAATATGTATAGTTTTTTACTAAATAACTGAGTACAGCATTAGAATTTTCAATTTATATCTATTCAGTATACATTTATAGATGATAATTTACCTATTTGATTCGTCAAAATCCCTTCCGGATTATAAATATTAATGAAAATATGAATTGAAGTACATAAAACAACATAATTGATGCTTCTCGAGTCCCACTGGTATATATGGTGTACCACTTTCAAAAATGCGACCGCATCCAGAAAAATCTTGTAATTAACTGACGTCGGAGACTAACGTATATTGAATGACGATGTTTTTAGGATGCATTAAAACCAGATTTTCAGGTTATAATAAGGAATAAACAAGGTGGTACTAGGTTTACACCAGAGAACGTTAAAGGGTTAAACAAAGACCCAACAGAACGCATTGAAAGACAAACATACAATCTTTTAAAAAAACATAAAAACCAATTCAATGATATACAACGTAGCAAACTTACTCCACATCAAAGTAAATCACCACATTTCTACGGTCTTCCAAAAATACACAAACCTAACAATCCACTAAGACCAATAGTCAGTAGCATAGAGTCACCTACACAGCCATTATCCAGATACCTTCTCTCTATACTCAATCCTCTGATAAACAATACAGAATCATACATACAAAATTCACAACATTTTCTAGAAAAACTATCAGAAATTGACATAAATCCCAATCACATTTTAGTTAGTTTCGATATTGTTAGCTTATTCACAAACGTTCCCATAGACAAAACACTCAACATAGTTAAACATAAATTAGAACACGACAATAGACTTATTGAACGCACTAACCTTGCAGTAAATATTATTTTAGAATTACTAACATTTTGTGTAAAAACAACATATTTTCAATACAATGACGAATATTACCAACAAGTTTCTGGTATGGCAATGGGCTCACCTTTATCACCTTTCTTAAGTAATATTTTTATGGAAGATTTCGAAATTAATAGTATTGAAAATTATAACTTAAAACCCATTATTTGGTGGCGTTACATAGACGACATATTTTCAATTTACACTCACAATGAAGACGACCTTAATAACTTTCTTCAACACTAAATTCACAAGAACCAACTATACAATTTACAATAGAAAAAGAACTAAATCACCAACTACCTTTCTTAGACATACTTATCACAAAAGACATAGACAACTTTGAAACTACAATATACAGAAAACCAACACACAAACAGATATTTAAACTTCTATTCAAATCACCCAATCATGATTAAAACTGGTGTAGTTAAAAGCCTATAGGACAGAGCCAAAACAATATGCAACAATCACAATACTTTCACTAAAGAAAAACAAAACATTAAAAATATACTAAAGCAAAACGATTACCCTGAACAATTCATAAACAAATGCATCACAAACTTCGAAAATCCAAAACCTAAACAAAACGCAGACCCACCAATAGCCAATCTTTACTTACCATATATACCAGGCATGTCAGACAAAATAAAACGAATCAGTAAAGACTACAATATACGTACAATTTTCAAAACACATAACACAATAAGATCACAAATTACAAAAACAAAACCAAATAATGAGACTATTCGTACTAAAAACGTAATTTATAAAATTCCATGTGATCAATGTGATAAATTCTATATTGGGGACTTTAACAAATCAAACATATGCCAACATGCTTTTGACAATAATCATCAAATCAACTGGAATGCTTCTAGCATTCTGGCAAAGGAAGCTTTTTCAAAAACACGTAACATCAAAGAGAGCGCATTAATTTTATTAAATAAAGACGAATGTGTTGCTTCATGCTCAACATCATTTAGTAATACGTGGCTTCCTTTGCTTGAATCAGAAGTAAACCAAGGTAAATTGAAAATTAATTAAAAATCTCACCTTTAGAAAATACCACCATTTCCTAGATATGATTATTGTCAAAAGTTTGACACGACATTAGTCAAATTTGTAATTTTTGCTTGATAACTCAAATTCGAGTATTCAAACAAATTTACGAAAAAACCGAACAATTTTCTGTCTTTTTTATTTTTTAGGTTTTCAATCCCCCAAGCTTCGACAACGGTAGCAGATTTGGTACCGCAACGTCAGCAAAAAATCCAGAACTCATACCACCGAGCCTAATCAAGTATTATTTTATTAAAATAATAAAACTCGATTCGTTTATAAAAAAGTCGAGTAATTTATTTTATAAAAATAATCTGATAGGTAAAATTGCTCTAATCAGAGAGCTTGTAGTAATTCGTATCAGAATCAAGAAACTTCTGGTATTAATTTCAATTGATGTGTAAGTCCCAAAAAATGCAAGGTAATATTATAAATCCACCTCAAACATACAGACATTTGTTACAAAGTGCTTCTACTCCGTATGCAACACGCTATTTTTTCTCCAAACGAATGGGGTAAGCTCGGAGGCAACTGAATGGTTAAGCGGCAGTAAAAGTACGAGTGGCACTAAAAGTACTTTTGCTGCCGCTCCAGCGGCACTAACAGTACTTCTACTGCCGCTACGGTTGCCTAGCAGCATATAAATTAAATTTCTACCACCTCGACAGGTGTTAACCCGCTAAATTTGCCTACCAGCATAGAAATTAAATTTTTAACATCTTGACAAGTGCTGACAAAGTGACGTTTTTTTGACGTTTGGAGAAAAAAAATATTTTTCTCCAAACGTCAAAAAAACATCACTTTGTCAACACCTGTCAAGATGGTAGAAATTCAATTTCTATGTTGCTAAGCAAATCCAGGAGGTTAACACCTGCCGAGGTGGTAGAAATTTAATTTTTCTCCAAACGTCAAAAAAACGTCACTTTGTTAACCCCTGTCAAGATGTCAGAAATTTAATTTCTATGCTGGTAGGCAAATCCAGCAGGTTAACACCTGTCGAGGTGGTAGAAATTTAATTTCTATGCTGCTTGGCAACCCCAGCGGCAGCAAAAGTACTTTTAGTGCCGCTCGTACTTTTACTGCTGCTCAACCATTCAGTTACCCCCGAGCTTACCCCATTCGTTTGGAGAAAAAATAGTGTGTTGCATACGGAGTAGAAGCACTTTTTTGTGCTTCAGCAGTATTGCAAGCGAACTGAACCGAATATAACGAACATAGGTGTTGTATAAGTAGATATACAACAAGAGTTCTAGACCAAACTTGTCAGTCGTTGTGGGGCCTTCGGGCTCGCAAACCTACTGCTTCAGCACAAAAAAAATAAAGCTTCTACTCCTAATACAACAATATACTATTCTATGCTGCTTGGCAACCCCAGCGGCAGCAAAACTACTTTTGGTGCCGCTGGAGCGGCAGTAAAAGTACTTTTAGTGCCGCTCGTACTTTTACTGCCGCTCAACCATCCAGTTACCCCCGAGCTTACCACATTCGTTTGGAGAAAAAATAGCGTGTTGCATACGGAGTAGAAGCACTTTTTTGTGCTTCAGCAGTATTGCAAGCCTCACTACGTTCGGCTCGCAAACCCACTGCTTCAGCACAAAAAAGTAAAGCTTCTACTCCTAATACAACAATATACTATTTTTACTTTTTAGTTCAATTTACTAT
Organism: Ceutorhynchus assimilis; assembly: GCA_917834065.1. Classification (NCBI taxonomy): domain Eukaryota; kingdom Metazoa; phylum Arthropoda; class Insecta; order Coleoptera; family Curculionidae; genus Ceutorhynchus; species Ceutorhynchus assimilis. The sequence continues at coordinate 16,203,412 of OU892289.1, forward strand.
AAAAGCGTGTTTTTTAGTTTTTTTAAAACATTTATTTTTCACTTTTTAGTTCGATGTATTAAAAGCGTGTCAGCCCCAGAGATTTCCAGACTTTTCCAGACATTATCCAGACTTATTCAGAGCTTTCCAGAGTTTTCCAGATTTCATCCAGATTTATCCAGACTTGTACAGACTGATCCGGATTCTGGAAAATGATCCCCAGGTCTTTTGGAACCTTTTCCGACCCTTTCAAGAAATTTCCAGGCATTTTCCAGACGTTTACAGAGATTTCCAGACATTATCCAGACTTATCAAGAGCTTTCTAGAGTTTTCCAGACTTCATCCAGATAAATCCAGCCTTGTTCAGACTGATCCGGATTCTGGAAAATGATCCCCAGGTCTTTTAAGATCTTTTTCAGAAATTTTCCAACCCTTCCCAGAAATTTCCAAGTCTTTTCCAGACGTTTCCAGACTTTTCCAGGCAATATCCAGACTTTTCCAGAGTTTTCCAGAGTTTTACAGACTTTATCCAGACCTTATCCAGAGCTTTCCAGAGTTTTCCGGACTTCATCCAGATTAATCCAGACTTGTTCAGACTGATCCGGATTCTGGAAAATGATCCCCAGGTCTTTTGGGATCTTTTTCAGAATTTTTCCAACCCTTTCCAGAAATTTCCAAGTCTTTTACAGACGTTTCCAGACTTTTCCAGACAATATCCAGACTTATCCAGAGTTTTCCAGAGTTTTACAGACTTTATCCAGATTTATCCAGACCTTATCCAGACTTGTACAGACTGATCCGGATTCTGGAAAATGATCTTCAGGTCTTTTGGGACCTTTGGCAGAATTTTTCCGACCCGAAAAGTTTATATATTTTCTATTTATACAGCAAATTAGACGTAGCAACTAGGTATTCAGTAGCAACAGCAACTGTATTATTTTATGAATGTCTATTATATGATTTATTGTAACTTTTGTTTTTTTTACATATCATCTAATAGTCTAAGAGCCAGTGATTTTTTTTCCGTAAAAAGTTGCCGATGGACAATTTCTTGCTTAAACGATGTAGTAATATGCCCCGTGATCGAAAACCATATTCTGGCAGCATGTAGTGGGGAAGTTTGGCGTAGGCGTAATTAATTAGTCATTAAAAAATTCACGAAATTCGAAATACTTGCCGATGGTCATTTTTTGCGGCATATCATTCAAAAATGCGCCATTTAGAAGGCTGTAATAATGCCAGACGGTTTTCGCGGGTTTAAACCCTTGCCAGACGCCCTCAAAGTGCAAAAAAAATTAAATTTTCGAAAAACTTGCCGAAACGTGCTTTTTTTTAAAAGTTAAAGACAAAATAATTGTGCATCGAACGCACCTAGTTCCAGACAGTTCAAACGAGGAATAATCCTTGCCAGGCGACGCTGAAGTTACGATTTTTTACGTGGTGTTGGTGTTTTTTCTCACTTAAATTGATTAAACCAGGTTGAACCTATTTCAAAACATCACTTTTTCGCGTTGAACGAATGACGTCATAACTGGTTTGAAAATATTTTGGAACGATATTTCGTATCGGTTCAAAAACAAACGCCCGCGCAATAGGTTAGGAAAGTTGACAGATTGTTGTTTATGTTTATACTTTGTGTTATGTCAAAAAAAAATAATCCTAGGTTATGTATGGTTAATAAGGGATTCTTCTGGTTTGAAAAGCTCATTTTTTCTCTCGAATGAAAGTGATGACGTCATTTTTAAACAGGTTCAAAACAGATTTTAAAAACATTTCGAACTGCTGGGGTCAAGAAAAAACACTTTTTTAAAATAATATAATAAGAACAATCCAGTTGAGGACTGCGACTGACGTCACAAGCAATCACGTGCGTTATGGGATTCGGCGATCCTATTAGAGTCTAAGATCCTTGACTCGACTGACACATGACACATTGCGCTCGCGCGCGATTGCCGCAGTCGGGAAAAATCGAGAAAATTTGTTCGATTTGAACGTTTGTAAATGCGAGTTGTATTTTTCGTGTAAACCATGGCTACAAATACTCGAATTTGTTTTTTGTGTGATAAAAAAAATGACAAAATAGTGCTCTTCACAAACGATAAATTAGTAAAATGTCGAGAAGTGTTAAAAGTGCGAATAAAAAATAAGTTTAAGTACAGCGACGTGCAATTACCAGTAGAAGTGAATGCAACACATGGATACCACGCTCCGCGTTATAGAGCATTCACAGCGGTAGCTACAAAATATTTCACCCAACAAATGTGCTCAACCGAGAGCGCCTTTTCAACGCTATCTGCGCAGAAAAAATCAATCCATATATTGATGTCGCCTACAGCATCAACATCCGACAATGCTTCCTGTAACATACCTGATTATGGTGTTGTCTCCATGTCACCGATGTCGTTGAATACTATCGAGTTTTCTGAGAAGCCTACCGATGCATCAACATCAACAATATCAACTGTTGACAAACAATCCAATGTCTCGATCTCACAAAAATCAGCAATTAACCCTGAACTATCTCACGCTTCATCATCAACGTCGGCTGGTACATCACCGTCTGTTCAAACTATTATTTTGGATTTATCAATTGATAATAGCGGAAAGTTATGTATATTTTGCAATAAAAATTCAAAGAAGGTGAATGGAGTTGTACAGAAATTGATAGCTGTAAGTACGGAACAGATTGTTGGGACTTTGCAACAACGTGCCTTAGATCTAGATGATCAAGATCTGTTAAATGGACTTCAAGACAAAAATTTGGTATATCATGTAGTCTGTGAACGAACGTACAAGTCCAATGACAGAACTGTGACAGAAAAAGGTAATACAAATTGGCATAAAACTCGAGAAATTCGTTAGTTAGCCCGCGAAAAGATATATTCATTACTAGAGGACTCCGTTGTGATGAACAATCGCTCATTTTTGTTATCTTCATTGTGCAACATGTACAATAACAATGTGAAAAAACTATGCGCAGGTCAATCCGTAACGTTCAGCCATGAAGTCGAGCCGCGTCACTTTGAAACTTCAGTTTTAACACCACTAATCAAGGACAAAAAAATCAAAATAATTATGAAGAACAAAAAAAAAGTCATTGTACCCTATGATGGATTTATACTTGGGGATGAAGAATTTGCTAATTTGGCTACACAAGATTTGTTACATAGAGCAGCAATTATTTTACGCGAACAAATATTGAGCATTCAAAGAAAAAAGTTGCCGAAGAAGTTGTATGCTAAAGATTTAATTGATGGTGAGTGTGATATTCCTGATGAGCTTGAGGATTTTTTCCAAACGTTGCTAGCAGATCCAGGGAAAAAGCGTCGTAAAACTGGCGCGGATTGCTTGCGAAAATCAAAATCTTTTGCGGAAGACATCATCTATGCAGTCCACAATGGCAAAATAAAGACTGCAAAGCACATCACACTGGGAATGACAATAAAAAGTCTAACAAATAGTCGCAAAGTTATTAACATTTTGAATCGTTACGGACATATTTGCAGCTATAATACGCTCGAAGAATTCGAAACGGAAGTAACTATTATCTCAGTTGAACGCTCCAAGATTTGTCCTGATGACATTATACTGTCTCCACATCTATGTACAGGTGTTGCATTCAATAACTTTGATCGATTTGTGGACACACGCACCGGAAAAGATACTCTCCACGACACCGTGGGCATAATATATCAAAATATCGATCAGCAAAATAACGACAGCGACGTTGAATTAGGCATTGAGAGCGAACCAAGATACGAATTAGGTGACAAGCGGAGAAGAACTCTTGATGCGGTAACTGCTGAGCTGGAGCCATATGTCAAAAAACCGCGAATGACTGACCGCTTGCTGCCAATGACTGATGATCGCCATTCCTTAGTACCTATAGTTGAACAAGATACTGCGAACCGCTTAGACTACATTTGGATGCTCTCACACGCCGCAGAAATCCCTGAAACGCCAATGTGGGTGGGCTTTAATAGCAAAATATTTGGGGATAACAGTTTACAGCAAAGAATTTCGTATCTGACGCCGATTAATTTATCACCAACGGAGCTTGCTGTTGTATTGGAGACCATGTCACAAAGCCAAAAAATTGCCGCGGAGTGTCAGCAAACGTATATACAAGTTACATATGACTTAGCCACTGCCAAATGCGCTCTCGAAATACAAGTCACGGAAAAACCAAGATTTGATAATCTCTTCATTCATTTGGGAGGCTTTCACATCATGATGGCGTACTTCAAAGCCATTGGCAAATTTATCGATGAATGTGGTCTCTCCTATATTATGGTAACAAGCAACATATTGGCAAGCGGCTCAATCAATGGATTTATTTCTGGCAAACATTTTAATCGATGCAAGCGTTTACATCCGCAAATGGCGTTGGCATTCCAAATTTTACACTATAGAGCGTTTCTAGCACGAGAAAATATTGAAATTGGCGAGGAAGTGAAAGCGGAACTTCAGAACTACCAAAAAAAAATAATTTCTATGGAAGATGAGGATTCTGTTACTGCTCAATTGCTGAAAAAATACAAAGATTATGAAGAAGCCACAATGATCGGAGTGTACGGAAAAACTGCACAATTTTATTTAACCTATGTCCAGCTCGTCTCGTATTATTTAATGTTGTCGCGAAGTATTCGTTCTGGAAATTTCGGTTTGTATGTGTCAACTTTGCCAAAACTCGCCAATTTGTTTTTCATTTTCAACCAACCTAATTACGCTCGATGGCTGGTGAAATACCACGATAACTTGCTACAAATAGACGAAACACATCCAGGGTTGAGAACTGACTTCGAGAATGGTTACTTTGGTATCAAACGAACACAAAAGCCATTTTCAAGGCAACCAGTAGACATCACACTTGAACAAACAGTTAATGCTGATGCTGGAAAACGATTGGCAGGTATTGCGCATTTTTCAGACTCCATTGGTGCTCGTCAACGTTGGGCAAGAAGTCACGGCATTCGTACTTCAATTATATCCTACACTTGTGACCAAGCAGGATTGCAAAAAATCCAAGATATCTCAGCGGATCTCGAGCCACGACGAATATCCCTTAGGTCTCAACAACTTCGTGATTTTATAACAGTGCTCGAGAACAATATGAATCCATTCCAATCTGAGTTTGACAATAATTCGTTATACAACATCGCCACAGGAAAGGCAGCCTCTCGTCCCGTCACAGATTTTCTATTAGACGTCCAAAAAAATGGCGAACAACAACGTGAAACTTTCGTCAACGAGTGTGCTGTGGATGGTGCAAGATTTGGCCGCGCATTGAAACGTAATAAAATCTTAAATTTTGCGTCGATGGCTGAAAAAAAAAAGTGTTAAAGTCGCTGGAAAAGTGCATGAGTTGCAGATGCAACGTGATTTATTTGGTCGAATGATTGGTTTATCAATGCAGCAGAAAATAGACATTGCAAAAATTTTGTTCTACCCACTAACGCCTGTTCCAATGTCGCTGTGTCATTTGGACGGAAAAATTTGCAAGACTAATAAGTCAGTGTTAATAAAACTTTTGGAAGACAAAATTACACAGCCCGTTAAATCGCCATTAGAATATGATGTTGTCATCATCGATGGAGTTTTTTTGATTCATACAATAAGAGATGTTCCCAAAACTTTTGGAAAAATTTCCCTGAAAATTTTGCAAATGATAACACGATATAAAGCGAAAAGGATCGACATAATATTGTAACGTTTTCAATTTCTTGGCTAATAAGCTACCTTGTTTTGCTTTAGTAGATATGATTCCGTATAGAACTATAAAGGAATAAATGAAGAAACAACTATCTTTTCTGTGCCCAGATTTTGTTACCTTGAGTATTGCCTTCTACTAGAAGTTTTTTTTGGTTCAGGTTTGCAAGTTTGGTTAATTGATCTGGGAAGGTTTGATTCAGTACGGCAGGGCCCGCTGTTATTGATTAGAATCTTAGGAAAAGGAGTTAGTACCATCATCATCCCTGTTTGCAAATCCAATCAATAATCTGAGGTTATGATAATAATTGTTGTTTACTCCTTGACTTTTCATTTCCATCATGTCATTGAACAGCTGTTTTGTCTAGGCGTTTTCTTTAGACCTGTTCTACCTTTTGATATATGTTCTATAGGCACTTTTCAACATTCACCAGTCATTTTTTTACACAACCGATTCTCAGTTCGTACTTTTGGGGTGAAACTGAACACGTCCATTTCTATAATTTTCTTCAATGTCAAAATTAGAAGTTTGACAGATGAAAGTCTTCTTCCGAAATCTAAATTCTAAATGAAGAATCTGCCCTTTTGATCTGCGACCTCACGCTGAGTAGTCGTCCGGTCTCGAGCCTCGGCCCTAATTATTTTTGGGGCGAAACTTTTTGGAATTTTGTGCCAGGGAGCTCAAGTTTTAGACTAATTTCTTGCTGATAATTCTCTAGAGTCGTCCCTTGGTCATTTTTGGATTCTGTTTCGGACTTTTCCGAGCAGCGTTTGGAAGTTTAAGACTTCACCTTTGGTCTAGAGTATCCCTCAATTTGAGGTAAGATTATTTCTAATATTTGGGGCTCGATTTATTTTTTGATACGAACATCGTTATAGGGTCCTAGTCTCAGGCTAGAGTTGGACAATTCTACTCCTGGTCTCGGGCTATAGTTGGACACTCCTAGTCTCAGGCTATAGTTGGACAATCCTACTCTTAGGCTATCGTTGGACAATCCTAGTGCTAGGCTGTAGCTAGACAGTCTTAGGCTATAGTTGGACAGCTCCTAGAAAGAGATTCTAGACTAGATCTAGATTGCTCTTAGTTGGCTTGGTAGCCTCCCTTCAGCAACCCTCTTGGTACCGCTCTGCTAGAACCACATTGAGTTCTACGTAAAACAGATACCACGTGGATAGGACTCATGACTATGACTCACTTACCATACCTTAGCCTATCTATAGTGAGACCAAACCTGTAGATAATCTCACTTTGGAAACTTCTGGATTTTCACATACATTTCACTTGTATACATGTAAGTTGCACCTTTACTATTTAGGCAAATCTTATATAAATCATCTGACACCGAATTACGTCGGTAAGTGCTCCTCAAATAAAATTCTAGAATTTTACCCTGAGGTTGCCCAAAGAATAACTTTCACCTTTCTGTGTTTAATTTGCCTGTTGGTAAAGTGTAACTCATACTGTTCTTTTAATCTTTCACAAGTGTTAATAAACAGTTAAAACTGTTTATTTTAAATTCATATATTCATTATTTACATTTTTTTTATTTATTCAAACATTCACAAATTAGGTACAAGCCTAATCCTAAACACCTTCGTAATAACTTCGTGGCTACTTATTGGCGCAATAGTTAAGTCCTAATTACTTGGTAGATACACTTTTTGGCGCCTTATTATTATTGTTATTATTTTTTAATAAAGAAAGCCAGATACATTATTGTACCTAATTAGTTGTTTTATTGTTAAGCGCTCCAATTGTACAAGTTTTGTTTATAACATCATTAGGTTATCTTCCTAGTTAAGTCACAATTAACTTGGTGGCGCCCAAAGGTAAGATGTATACAAGGAACCCATAGACCCATGGCCTCCGGACTGATGCTGACTAGCCGTATGCAGTATAATTAGGCAATTGCCAAAATAAGTACGTTATAATATTCGATAGATACTTCCCCTCATCAATTAAAGAGATTGAGAGATCTCGCAGAGACGAATTCTCAACGACTGAATACATTATTGCAGGTCTAGATCAAGCAAGAGGCGTGGAATTTTCAAGGGAGATGAGCAATATCAAGTTTAAGGAGGCATTAGTTAAATTCTTGAGTATGCATTGGAGTAGTACAGAGGCAACACCGTTCATTGGAAACAAAATCATCAATTTAAACTTCGATTTATGCTATCGATTTGAGGTGATCAATGGAGAAGTGGTGAAAACAACTGATGATCAACTGATATGTGAAGGATATGAAGAGGCTGACACCAAAATTGTGTACCACATCTGCAAGCTAGATACGGGCTCTCGGATACTTATAAAAGCCAATGACACTGACATCCTCATAATCATGCTGGGCAACATGAAACACATTAAAGGTGAGACACATATTTGGATGCAATGTGGTACTGGGAATAATATACGTGACATTGACATCACGACATTGTATTCGATTCTCGGAGAGTCAGTATCGCAGGCTCTTCCAGGATTGCATGCCTTTACAGGCTGCGATTATAATCCGGCAAGGGCAAAAATAGGCCGTTCAAATTGTTACTGACATCTGATGAATACCAGAGAGCGTTCATTCAATTAGGTACTTTGATGTCGTCCTCTGAAAGAAGTGCAGTCTTTCAAACCCTGGAACGATTTGTCTGCCACATGTATAGTGTCGAGCATGTAAAGGAAGTGAACGCTGCAAGATATGATTTTTTTTTGAAAGCCTTTCATACTCCAGAAAAAAAATGAAAACTTTTACGTAAAATGCAAAAGTTTTGACGCAGCATGCATACCACCCTGTAGGAGCGAACTCGAACAACATCTACGGAGGTCGCACTATATTAGCATTTTATGGCGATATGCACACATGCAATAGCCCACGAGTTTACTTCCGGTTGGACTTGGCTGGATTCAGAATAAGGATTTATTAGACTTTTGCTGGTTTGAGGGTGAGCAACTTCCTCAATTGATCTCCGACGTTATCATTACTGAATGTATTGAAGGTAAACGTACCTTTTTTAATTTTTGAATCTAGATAAGTAACAAATTTATTTTTCAGACGAACACGTCGAAGATCCGACAAAGGAAATAGAAGACGATAAGGAAATTCACCGCGATTCAGATGGCGATGAAGATGACGAAGAAGATGAGATCATAAATGCTGATGAATCCAGTGATTTTTGAGTCAAATACTTCAGGATAAAAAATTAATTTTTTCTCTTTTCCAATAAATTATTAAATATTGGTAATACAGCCAATTATTATTGTATTCAGAAAAACTCTTTTTCGTGTAAAAACTTTCGCAATAGTTATTCTTTTTTCACATTTCAATAAAATAAAAAATGGATAATTTACCTATATTTGATTTTATCTCATTGTTCACTATTCACCAATTAATTAAAAGAAATGAAATATACACGGCTGGCAAGTAAACATCTTACATGCCAATTTTAATGCGATATAATGAAATATCTAGAGAAAGTCTAAAGTTGAATAGAGAACGAAAACGATTTCCCCTGTTTCACCTCTAGCATTTCCAGTTCTTTTTGCTGGAGGTGGAACAGGGGAAATCGTTTTCGTTCTCTATTTAACCTTAGACTTTTTCTGAACATTTCATTCTATTGCATTAAAATTGGCATGCAAGATGTTTACTTGCCACGCGTGAATATTAACAATGATATTACGCACGCTTCTGTCTCACTTACGGCTTGTCTTTACCTCTCACTCACTCTCGTTCGGGAACCCTAACCTGTGGTCACGGCGTACTTTCACCTCCTAGGCGCGGCATATGTGTGTGCGCGCTTCACAGACGCGTAAAATACCGACCTTTCACGTCGTCTGGCAAGGAATAATCCTCGTCAAAACCGTCTTGCACTAGGTGCGTTCTATTTGCAATTTTATTTTCTTTAATTTAAAAAAAAAACAGGTTTTGGCAAGTATTTCGATTTTTGTCTATTTTTTTTGTACTTTGAGAGCGTCTGGCAAGGCTTTAAACCCGCGAAAACCGTCTGGCATTATTACAGTCTTGTTAATGGAACATAATTGAATGATATGCCGCAAAAAAGGACCATCGGCAAGTATTTCGAATTTCATGAATTTTTTAATGACTAATTAATTACGCCTACGCCAAACTTCCCCACTACATGCTGCCAGACTATGGTTTTCGATCACGGGGCATAATACTACATCGTTTAAGCAAGAAATTGTCCATCGGCAACTTTTTACGCGAAAAATTCACTGGCTCTTAGACTATAATATGTCGATGTGAAAAATTCTAAAACCGCGGCGCCAGTTAGTCTATCATCTTACAAGGTAAAATCACAGAAAATATTAAAGGCCCGAGAAGATCGCGCAACGCTGTTAAAATTTCTTTGCCGAAAAGCTAGCGCGAATATAAATTATTTCAATTTATAACACCGGAGCAGCGCCTCTAGCGGTCTGCCGTCGCCCATAAGAGTAGGTTTTCTATAGTTAACTATAATATTCTTTGGGTTTGTCCAGGTAGCAATATTGTCAGCTGAATAACGAATTTATTGTCGAATGTTTGAAGAGGTTTCAGGATTACCGGATAATACTTTTACCTGTTACGAAACGCGTTACGCAGAAACACTACGACTCCGAAGGAGGAGTGGTGTTGCTGGTAACGCGTTGAGTGTCAGGTAAAAGTATTCGGTAATCCTGAAACATCGAGTGGTATTCAAGAGGTTATACAACGAACTAAACTTTAATACTTTAAAATTTAAAAAAATTCTACAATAGAATTTGCTATAAATGCCATTAAGCGCGATAATCCCAGAAGGCTTATCACTTTTTAAGCCTCTCGTGTCATATGGGAATAATGTACAGTGAGTTGTATAACCGGTGTAATACACTCTAATGGAATAGTCGCTGAAAAACCATTATGTGGGTATTGTCCAGGTAGGAACAGGTAGGAGTTTTGTCATATATTATATCACAAGAGTTTAAATTTAATCGATTAAACTACTCAACATATTTTGAGCATGATTGTGCTTGGAAAATAGTTGAATGCACAATAACTTAATAAAAGCCCGAGACAGCCAAGCGGTCGAGGGATTTTATTTGAAAGTTATTGTGCATAAAACTATTTGCTAAAAAGCAAAATATTGCAAAAAATATTTGGATAGTTTAATCCATTTAAATTTATAAGGTCGAGTGATATATGGCTAGATTATTTCCTGAATAATTGGGTTTAAAGCCAGCAACAAAGAGTTCTATTTATGATAAAATGTCAGAATATTTCTATCAAAATTCTGTCAAAAAAGGTAAACAAAAATTTAATCGCGAATAAACAGGTCTTGTGCAATAATCACTTATTTAAGTAAACAAAATTTATTCAAAAAATGACGTTGTCTGATTCGTCTATTATGTCATGAATGAAATAATTAGTAGGAAACCGGCCGTTCCTATGAAATAGTCATATATTATATCACAAGACCTTTAAATTTAATCGATTAAACTATGCAACATATTTTGAGCATGATTTTGCTTGGAAAATAGTTGAATGCACAATAACTTGCCCGAGACCGCGAAGCGGTCGAGGACTTTTATTTAAAAGTTATTGTGCATGAAACTATTTGCCAAAAAGCAAAATTATGCAAAAAATATTTGGATAGTTTAATCCATTTAAATTTATAGGTCGAGTGGTATACGGCTAGATTATTTCCTGAATAATTAGGATTGAATTATTGGCGTCAATCCTATCCAAAGAGTTCTATTTATTATAAAATGTCAGAATATTTCTATCAAAATTCTGTCAAAAAAGGTAAACAAAAATTTAATCGCTGATAAACAAGGTCTTGTGAAATAATCACTTATTTAAACAAAATTCATTCAAAAAATGACGTTGTCTGATGGGTCTATTTTATAATGAATGAAATAGTCAGAGTAAAAGTAAAATCCTGCTATAAGGAATGAGAAGGGACTTTTATCACTTTTCAATTTTTCCGTTGGTCTTTTTTCAAATATTTCGGCTTTGAATCTCACAATAATTTACAGTAAGTAATGTCAGCTCTATTTGCTGACCATTCATATAAACTGCTTAATTCGCTTTTCTTTATTATAAATATCGCTGCCCGCCTAGAATAGTTAGTCAGTTGAATTGTAATTATATTTCTTATTTGAAACTTTGTAACGCGAACGCGAAAGTATTTCTCTATTGTAATTTAGTGAATAAATTGTTTTTTAAAAACTTGTTATCGGCCTACGTATTGATAACTGGCGCAGTCGTCCGGATTTTTTGTTTTTGGAACTGGTTTACGAACTTTTCGGAAATCGGACTAACCGGGAACTCGAATCTACACCCTTGTGTGAAAATCGTGTTAAGTGTTTGCGAGAAGTGTCGGAGTGGCTTTACGAAATCGAAAACCAAAGAACTGCCTTCAAGCAATCGGATTATTGGACCAAAATAGCCAATATTCGCGAGACCAGGATTAATTTGGAAGGATAAACATAGCCTACCAGAAATTCTTGGCCTTATAAATGTTGCTCTACGGAATAATCTTCATGTAAGTGCAATGTGCAATTTGTAATTTCTTTAATGTCTGATATTGATGAATTAACAGAAAGATTATTATCTCTATCTCTACCTTCAACTGACTCACCTTCTGATACAGAAGAGTATTAAAGAAATATTAATCAAACATTAAATAACAGTGCTGCAGTTACTGATACAAGCACTAATCAAAATAATTTAATTTTAAATAATATTAATACAATTAACAATATGGCTCAATTTAAACCTGAGTACTTAAATTGCGTACCACAATTCGATGGTAACCCTAACGATTTGAATAGATATTTGGCAGTATGCCAAAGTTTAATTGATAATTTCTATGATGCAAATCAACCAAACCATTTTCAAAATATTTACTTGATAAATTGCATCATCGGAAAACTAACTGGGAACGCAAAATTGATCCTAGGTACTGAAAATGTTACTACTTGGAATAATTTGAAACTAACTTTGAGCAGGCATTTCGCAGATCAAAGAGACGAGGCATGTTTAAACAGAGATCTCGTAATGTTGAGACAACAAAACTCAGAAAAGCCTAGTCAATATTATGACAGGGTTATGCATATTTTAAACCTGCTTTGTTCTTATGTAAATAGTTATGAAGTTGATCAAAATGCGAAAAATTTAAAGCGAAATTTATACAATGATCTTGCCCTTAAAACTTTCTTATCAGGCTTAAGGGAACCATTGGGAACAACAATTAGGTGTATGCGTCCCAAAGACCTTCCCGAAGCTTTACAGTTTGTCACACAGGCATATAATACACAATATTTTCAGAATATAGCTAAAACTCAACAAAAACATCCCTCACAGCACTTCAAACAAAATACACAACAAAGATACAATAATTCCAACACATTTAATGCTAATACACCAAATAACACGTTCAATCAACAAAAATTTCCATCTCAACCTATTCATGTGAGACCTGATTATAATAAAATACAACAAAAATTCCCAACTAACTCACAGGTCTTTAAAAATAAAAATCAGACCAATGTATTTAAACCAGGTCAAAACAAAAATTTTCCTAGACCTACCCCAATGTCTACAACGACAAGACAAACCTATTCTGCTACCAATGCACCACAAACTTCTGGTAATAACTATTTCCAAGTTACGCAACCACGAAACTTTATTTCAGAAGAATTATATAATACAAATACGACGAATGTCACTGACCTTTCTTACACCGAAAATGATCAAGAATCATATTATTATGAGACCGAAGTTGACCCTCAACAAAGTTACAATTATTCCGATAATTATAACGATTCAAATAATGAATTCCAAACCACTGAACTCGTAGAATATGACACAGCTGGTTCTTCATTTTCAGGAAATTCAGTCAACCAACCCTGCACCCTAGAATCACCTGAAATAATTTCATTCAATAACGTCAACGCAAGTGAGCTCTCCTATATCGTCTTTCCTGAATGCAATCTCAAATTTCTCATAGATAGTGGCTCTACCAAGTCGTTCATAGACCCCGACTTAGCTCAAAAATTCTTTCCAAATCACATAAGCTATGAGCCATTCATCGTTTCAACTGTTTTCCAACAATCAGCACATCAATACAGTGCTCAAATTCCCGCTTCAAAAATTTTTAATCTACCTAATAGGAAACCTTTGAAATTTTATTTATTTAAATTTCATAACATCTTGGACGGCCTTATAGGACTTGATAATCTAAAAATGTTACAAGCTAGCATAAACTATGAAACAGGATTCTTAGTAACTCCATTTGCAAAAATCAAGTTACAATTCCAAAGAACGAACCAAGCATATAATATCACTCTCTCACCACGTACCGAACAGCTTGTGAAAATTAAAACCAGCATACCATGATGGCGAAGTTATAATTCCATATCAGAAAATGCATAATTGCGAGATTCCGAACTCCCTAAGCATTGCAAAAAATGGATACGCTTTAACGACAATCTTGAACAATACATGTCAGCCAATTATATTAGATCTTTCACGACCAATTGAAGTGGAACCATTTAATAGAGAAGAAATAGAACAAATTGATCTAAATAATTTTGTGGCATCAAATTACGATACTGATATTTTTGACTATACTGGAATTCGCACAGATCACCTTAATTCAGAAGAGAGAGCCAAAATAATTGAATTATGTAGAAAATATTCGGACATATTTTACCAGGAAAATATGCCATTGACATTCACGAGCGAAATAAAACACTCTATAAAAACAACAGATGAACAGCCTGTATATACAAAAACATATAGGTACCCATTCATTCATAAGCAAGAGGTTGAATCACAAATAAGGAAAATGCTGGACCAGAATATTATACGCCCAAGCAATTCTTTTTGGTCTGCACCTATTTGGGTAGTCCCAAAAAAAGCAGATGCTTCTGGGAAGCAGAAATGGAGAGTCGTTATTGACTTCAGATGCGTCAATGCAAAGACCATGCCAGATAGATACCCTCTTCCTAACATAACGGACCTTCTGGATAAGCTAGGGAAGTGTCAATATTTCACAACTTTAGATTTGGCTAGTGGGTTCCATCAAATTCAAATGAATGAAAAGGACATTGAAAAAACGGCGTTTAGTACAGAAAATTGCCATTTCGAGTTTCTCAGAATGCCCTTCGGTCTATCCAATGCCCCCGCCACATTCCAGAGGGTCATGGATGGCATCCTACGAGGAATCCAAAACGAGAAGTGCCTAGTTTACCTTGATGACATTATAGTCTTCTCGTCATCATTACAGGAACACTTGGAGCGATTAGAAACCGTATTCCAAAGATTGAGAGAAACGAATTTTAAGATCCAATTAGATAAGAGCGAGTTTCTAAGGCACGAAGTAGCCTACTTAGGACACATCATAACACCTGAAGGAGTACGTCCTAACCCAGATAAAGTCAACGCAATCAAAAAATATCCCATACCAAAAACAACGAAGCAAATAAAAGGATTTCTTGGACTATTAGGTTATTATCGACGCTTCATAAACAATTTTGCAAAATTAACAAAACCACTAACCAAATGTTTGAAAAAGGGAGCCAAGATTGAACATAACCCAGAGTTCATTGACTGTTTCGAAAAATGTAAAAAACTATTGACAAATGAACCGATACTACAATACCCGGACTTTTCTAAAACTTTTAATTTGACCTGTGACGCTAGCAACGTAGCGCTAGGCGCAGTACTGTCGCAAGGGCCCATTGGTCAGGACCTGCCAATAGCATACGCATCCCGTACATTGAACGACTCGGAACAAAACTACTCTACCATTGAGAAGGAATGTTTGTGCCTAGTGTGGGCGACAAAATATTTTAGGCCATACCTGTATGGACGAAAGTTTAACATCATAACAGACCATAAACCCTTACAGTGGCTGTTTAACTATAAAGATCCCACTTCAACATTAGTACGATGGCGAATAAAATTACAAGAATTCGACTACCAAATAACATATAAGAAAGGAAAACTTAACACAAATGCTGACGCGCTAAGTCGCATTGAGTTACACACAAAAGACGCCGCCAACATCTCGAGTTTAGTCTCATACATCGAGGAATTTAATAAGCAACTTGAACAAGAAGGCACCTCATCGTCGAACACGAACAACGAAAATATAAATGCAAACGAAGATAACTTAGACCTAATTTCAACGATGGCACAACCCGACCTTGACCCACCAGCAAATGAAGACGACAATGAAACCATACATACAAATAACGAACAAGATCCTATAGTAGGAGTCCCTATTATAGAATCAGCAGTTAATTACGGAGCTAATCAAGTGATTATTACGAGCGTTTTGCATTCACCTGCAAAAACAAAACGCTTGATATTATTCGAGAAGAAAAGAAGATTTCTAGTCCAATTATCGGAAAATAATTTTGAAAATGACGTCATGCAATTTGTGGAAGAAAATGTAGTACCCGAAAAGTTATATTCCATTTATTTCGAATTATACTTACGAACCTTTCTGCGAAATAATAAGGAAAAACTTTAAATGGCCTTCAATTAAATTTAAAATATGCTTGATAAAATTAATTGATGTAGTCAACAAAACAGAAATAGCAGAGGTAATTCAAAATTACCATGAGAGCAAGACAAATCACCGAGGAATCGAAGAAACCGAGCGACGAATTAAGGAAAAATATTATTGGCCCAACCTGAAAGAATCCATTCAATCATTTATCAATGAATGTGAAATTTGCCAACGTAGCAAATATGAACGTCACCCAATAAATATGGAAATGAACATCACGCCTTCTGCAACAAAACCATTTGACATCATCCACCTGGATACATATACTCTCGATAAGGTTAAATTTCTTACTATAATAGACAGTTTTTCTAAATATGCCCAAGCTTATGCCCTTACATCTTTATCCGCTACCGAAATATGTGATAATCTCATATCCTTCTTTTCACATCATGGCATTCCATCAAAGATAATCACAGACAATGGAACTGAGTTCAAGAATACTGTTCTTACTGAACTACTCCAACTTCACAAAGTAAAAATACATTTTTGTTCTCCTGAACATCCCCAATCTAATGGCGTAATAGAGAGGCTCCACTCAACCTTATCTGAACACATAAGAATTTTCAACAATCAAGGATTCCTAAAAACGCCAATTACCCAAAAAATTAAATATGCAATCTTAGCATACAATCATACGATCCACTCTGTAACCAAACACAAGCCCATTGACATAATCACAGGACACATAAGTCCCAATGACCCATTCGATCTTAAGTTAGATCAACTCCTAATTACAGATTACGTCAACGAGCACAAAAATAAAACAAAACTCTTGTATTCCAACATAAATGAACGTCTTATGGATACAAAAAATAAAATAATTGGCAAAATCAATGAAAATCGTGATAAGCCAACATTATTTAGACCAGAACAGAAAATATATGTAAAGAAACATACACGCCAAAAATTAGGAGACAAATTTCGACCAGCCACACAAATAGAGACCGTTGACCCCACACGGAAAACAATAACAACGGACACTCTAGGCAAAGTGCATATGGACAATATTAAACGTCCTCTAAGAAACAAATATAGTTTCGATACTTAAGTTAATTTTAATAAATAGGTAATAAGTATAATAATATTGGTACTAGTAAATATGAATATAATAACCTCATGCTTACGCTTACTAATCTTTATTTCAGCTTTATAACCCACGCATTAGGAAACCAAGAGCAAATCTGCATAAGAAAATTGGACGATAATTCTGGAATTATCCCAGTGAAACTTGGAAATGCAAAAATTAGAGACTACACCTACACATTGATACACTACTATGACCTAAATCCCATACTTATCGAAATTAACAAACTACACTCTAAATCCAATAATATCACTAACATGCTTAATGGACACAAAGAGTATTCTGAAGATATTAGTAATTATATCAAATTAATTCAACTAATACAAATTAGAGTAGATAACAAAATTAAAGAAATAATTCCCCAGCCACAAAGAACAAAAAGAGGCTTGATTAACGGCCTAGGGTCAATTTTCAAATCCGTAACCGGAAACCCCGACGCTGGCGATGGCGAACGTTATGAAAATCTTATAAGGGAATTGCAAGGAAATCAAAAGAATTTGCAAGCAAATATTTTGAAACAAAATTCACTTTCTTTAACTGTTATTGAAAAATTCAATACGACGATAAAACAAATAAATTATAATGAGAAACTCTTAGAATCAAAAATCAATCAAATCGCACACATAGTAGAGAAATCTGCTTATAGAGAAAATTCTCTTTATATTAAGGACATAATTAATCAAATTATTAATGTCTATGAAATAATAGACTCAATATTACAAGATGTCGAAAACTCTTTAACTTTTTCCAAGTTAAAAATTATGCATCCTAGCATAATGAGAACTGAAGATCTCTGTACAGAACTTATCAAATTACAAAAACAACTAAGTAATGAACAAATGCCTTTAGCAGTTAATGTTGAGAACATTCTTTTGTATGAAAAAATCATCAAATTAGAATCATTTATTCTTAACAATAAAATAACTTATTTGGTCCATATACCTATAATGTATCCTGAATCTTTCGATTATTTCCACCTATATTCAATACCAATCAAAAGTCAGAGTCAGTTTAAGGTAGTCCTTCCACAAAATAAATATCTTCTCAAAAACGGATTGAACTACGCACATTATGGCCAAGAATGCCAGGAAATCCTTCCTGAATTCCACCTATGCGAAAAAGAAGAACTCCACGAACTCCAAGACAGCAGTCCATGTGAAGTAAAGCTACTGAACTCCGAAAAAGACACTTCTACTTGCAAGCCAACTGAAGTCAAAATCACACAACCAATAATCAATGGATTGGACAAATCCAATCAATGGGTATTTGTACTTCCGGCTAAAGTACCTATCAAATTCAAGTGCTTTGGACAAGAAGAAATCAGAAAAGTTATTGGAACCTTTCTAGTTCGTATACCAACCAGTTGCCAAATAACTATCTCTTCGAGACTGATTATCAACGAAAAGAAGCCTCTGAAATCAGATGCACAACCTATACTATTTCCTGACCTTCCAAATGTACCTGAATTAATGCATTCCCTGAATTTAGGTACACACTTGAAAACCATAAAATTGGAAAATCTCCACCAACTAGCTAATGAGATTGTCGAAAACCGTTTGACGTTTACTGAAATCAGAAGACTACCAAGTTTGGGAACCATTCTGATATATGCTATGATCCTTGCTGGGTGTGCTGTTCTTGGCTATAAGAAACTAGCACCGAAGTTGAAGAAACGAAGAGGGGACAACCACCCCGAAGAAGAAGCCCGACCAATCCAACTTCCTCGCTTAGCATGAAGTTGTATCTTAAGAAGGGAGGAGTAATGTCAGCTCTATTTGCTAACCATTCATATAAACTGCTTAATTCGCTTTTCTTTAATATAAATATCGCTGCCCGCCTAGAATAGTTAGTCAGTTGAATTGTAATTATATTTCTTATTTGAAACTTTGTAACGCGAACGCGAAAGTATTTCTCTATTGTAATTTAGTGAATAAATTGTTTTTTAAAAACTTGTTATCGGCCTACGTATTGATAACTAGTATAGAGTTAAGGTATGATTCCAAATGATCATTTAAAGGCAGAATCTTAACATGGAAAACTTTGGAATTTCAACATTTTCTTCTTTCAAGTATCAATATTCCGTTACTTGTTCTGTGATTATGAGTTATTTGGTAAGTCGATAAACCGGATAAACGGTCACTTGATTATTCAATTATACGGTTAACAAGACCTTTGTCGGTTTAACGATAACCCGAGCCTTTGATTTCTGTTAACCGGAAATAGGGAGCCTTCCAAAGCAAAGCAACTTCCAGACCCAAAAAAACAAGTTAGGAGAAGTTGCTTTTCAAGGTAGGTATAGAAAAGCTTCTAAGGCCTAAAGCAGGACTGTTTTTATTTATTTCCTCATTTTGACTCTGGAAGTTAAGTTTGAATGAATAAAGGGCGAGAAGAGTATTTTTCTACGGGAATTTTTAGCTGCCAAAGATTGAGACTTTGATTGGATAAACAACTTGCTTGATTTTTGAGTCTAGAAAACCGTTCTGATCTTGTTAAGAGCTAGATGATCCTCATGCAACCATTTTTAGTTTCCAGAAACAAAAATGAAGTTTGGAAAAATAGTTTTTCAAGGGACAGAAGGGCTTTGAAAACCTGGAGCAGGATAGTTTTGATTTATTCCTTCATTTTGTCGGTAAGAGTTGCGTTATCTTCGAGTAATAAAAAAGCGATAAGAGACTTTTATAGGAATTTATAGCTTTCAGAGCCAGAGGTAAAAAAATCAAGCGTACCTATGTCACTTTGAACATATTAGGTATGCTTTATTTTTGCTTCAAGAGCCTGAAAACTCTTCACGTTTTCTTTGAAATTTTTAAACGTTAAGGAAAAGAAATATTTTCTTTTTTTCACATTAATTTTGCATCTTCCAGACATTTGAATTTATTTCTTGGTTTATCAAAGTTATCAAAAAAAATCTTGTTTCTTCAATTCTTTGTCTATTTTTATCACCTTTTCTATCAAAATTAAATCCATAAAGAACTAATCACGTTATTAAAAGTATTAAAGAAACTTCAACATTAGTTGACGTTCAAGCTGAGACGGATTATTTTAATCAAGAATTAGCAAAAGCGATTTTCTTGAGAAGGAAAATTCGTTTTAATCGTCGCTGTAGTTTGAGTTAATTATTTTTAGGAAAGGGGAGAACGAATTTGAAATGCGACACCCTCTAGATTAAAGGGGGAAATTTTCATATAGGTATTGAAATAAAAGGAAGAAAATTTACTCTGTTGAGAAGATTTACATCAGGTGACTGTTGGGAAATGGACTAAGAAATGAAAGAACTTGTTAATTATCGATGTTCAATATATTTATTATATCGAACACAGCGTGGAAAGCAGAGCGTGTGAACTCATAGAAATAACTATACGAACTGACTCAACATCAAAACAAAAAATTACAAAACCCTTTCTTAAGTAAACGATTCCTCATCTGTTTACCTTACATATAAAAACTATTATAAACACATTCAGGCATCTATAGCTGCGATATAAATTAGCAAAGTATAGGCTAATAATCAAAGTTTAATTTATTAATTTTTGTTTCACTGATATGAATATCAGTTTATCCAACACGCCACCTCAAAAATTTGATCAATTATACTAAAAGTGTAATACAACTTAAACCTAGTATAACATAAATAGGCCCGCTTTCCTTATGTGTGTCTTTTCTGGGGAAAGTTACAATAACGGTCCAGCATTTGCTGCTCGGGATTAGGGAAAACCCAGAAAAACCTAATCAAACCATTTAACTTATTTACTAAGCCTAATTCCATTCTCATTTCTCAAATTTCACTTGCATCAATGGTTTGGTAAACATTTCTGCTAGTGGTTTATCTGTGGACAAATTAATATTTTATATTAATTACGATCAATTAAATATGATTTGATCTTTTGTGATTTGTTGGATTATTTGTAATACTTATTGAGGTCCATTGTTGTCCTCCTAGGTCATAATTGACTCTGACTGATATTCATGTTTATGCATATTTTCTGCTAATGATTTTAACCGAAGAGCTTCTGTGACAGCTTTAAAAAGAAAACCATATATTCGGCTTCAGTAGATGATGCCGCTACTGACAACTGCCTTTTTGTATTCCAACATATCACACAAATTTTAAACAGTATAAATAAATATCCTGTTGTGCTTTTTATATTGTTTATATCATGCATCTTCACCTTCTTAGTCAGGATTAATAGAATCACTCAAGAAATTAATATATTCACAACTAAAATATTGTGTCAACTTTACATTGATGTTACCCTTAAGATATCTAAGGACCCTTTTCAAATATTGCCAAAACTCTTTATTATTCTTGTTTTAATACCTGCTCAAAATATTAACAGTGGTACTTAAATCAGGCTTGATATACATAACCTTATATACATTAAACAGACGATTAGATTCCGGCAAGGGCTATCATGTTTTTCTTCTGAATTTAAACCAATCAAATGCAGTTTACTAGGAAGTGGAGTGCTGACACAGCTGATGGCACAACAGTCATTCATATTAAATTTATGTAAAATATTTTCATGTACATTTGAACTGTACCTATATGAAAATTGATCAAGAGTAATTTTATTTTTGATTACCTTTTAATTTTAGTACCCAAAAATAGTTTACTGTCTTTCAAATAAAACATAGAACAGTTATTTGCCAAATACCTTTTGAAACTATTCAATGTATTATTATCTGCAGTGGCAAATACCATCTACAGAACTACATAAATAATTTTACATATTGCACCTTTGTCTAAGATATAAATACAGTGGTTAACTGATGAATTTTCAAACCCATTTTCTTTATGAACTTTTACTATTATTTCAAACTAACATCTAGTGGTTTGTTTTAGTTCATAGATACAAAGCTTTGCAAACTTGGTTAGGAGGTTTACTTGTCACACCTTGAGCCAGCCACCCTTCAGCCTTCAGGAACCTTCATAAAAATGGCTTCCTTCAATGTCCCATCCGGGAAAGCTGTTTTTACATCTATATGATGTATTAAAAGGGTGAACTGATTAAAAAGGTTATTATAAACCAGAAACCTACGATTTTCGCCACCTGTGCAAAGGTTTCATTATAATCTACCAAGTAATGTTGACTAAAACCACGAGCAGCTAAGTAAGCTTTGCATCTAAATGGTTTTTCAATTTCATCATTTTCAATGGAAAATATCCTTTTACAATCCACTATATTTTTATATTCGGGTCTTGATACTAACGACCACGTTTTATTTACCAATAATGAGTGAATCAATACCTATCATTTGGCAAATCTGTTTTAATCACAGATTTACTATACTCATTATTTAGTTTATAAGTTTATTAGGGTTAACATTTACCTACTTTCCTGGATTGTTATTCATCTGATTCAGCTATATCACATTTATTAACCAAACCACCGATCTTGACAAACTGCCACTTTCAGGGGAAAGGTTTTATTAAACTTATCCAAGATGCTGTCGAACTCAAATTAAAATTTCCGCCAAGAGGCAGAGAAACCCTTTGTTTGCTTGTCAAAGTTACGTGTTTTGGATAGGCTAATTAGCAAAGTGTTACATTCATTTTTGACACTTTTTCAGTTTAGTTCAATTCAGTTTATTAATAACTACTGATCTTGACAAATAATCAGAGGAAACAGCTTTTTCCTACGATCGTGCGCAAAGTAGTACTTTTCCGCACGCATTTCCGGGCTCAAAGTTACACTTTTCCGCACTCAGTGCGGATACAGGCCTTATCCGCACTGAGTGCCGAAAAGTAATTATAATTGTCAAGCAACAATAAGTGCACCTGTCGACTTTGACACATGATGACAAATTTTTCCTCTGTTTCTATATCAGCCAACATCTATACAAACACTAAATATGAATTAACTTTGACACATTGTCAGATTTGTTCTCTATTTACATGCAAAAATCTACAAACTTTCTCATCAAATTTAAACGCTTTAAGATGAACAGCTCTGACGAGGATTTTCTGTTATTTTTTTTTTGTTATTAATTTTTTGATAAATGCATAGGTTCCTTTTAAGTTAATTAAAAATAATTAAACAAATTATCGTTTTTTTTTTTAAAATTTTTGTTATTACCTACCTGATATGAAGCTCGTAGGAAAAATTTTGTTCCTAACACGTGCGCAAAGTGTCTTTTCCGCACGCAAACACGTATCCGAACTCCGCTTCGCGTCGTTCGTATAACTGTGCTTGCGTGCGGAAAAGTAACACTTTGCGCACTTGTTAGGAAAATAACTATATCATCAAAGTGTTTCACATTCACTTTTTCACAATCACTATTAACTACTAATATTGACTTACTCGAAACCCTGATTGAAAATCACTGAATAGTTTATTTCTATCTACCTAAAAACTCAACAAGTTGCATATACACCATTTTCTCCAAAATTTTGTCAATAGTGCAAAACAAATTTATTGGATGCAATTCACTGGAGGATTTTAATTTAACTACTTTGGGAATCTTGATTATAGTGGAAGCTGAATGAATATCATTTGACAGATCTGTTTCAACCACAGATTTAGAATAATAATTCATTATATAGTTTGATAAGTTTGTGGGTTAACAGTTAGCTACTTTCTTGGATTGGTTGGTCATCTGATTTTGCTTTATCAGATTTATTAACCAGCAATCTTGGCAAACTGTCAAAGGAATCAGTTTCATCACCAAAGTGTTATGCATTCACTTTTTCAAACTTATCATTAACTAACCACTGATATTGACAAAGAGTCAGAAAAATTGGCTCTATGACCAGAAAAGTTAAACATTTACTTCTCAAGCTTATTAGTAACTACTGATCTTGACAGTCAGAGGAAACAGCTTTTACAATTAAAGTGTTCTATACTCACTTTTTCAAGCTTGTTAGTAATTACTGTTCTTGGCAAATAGTCAGAGGAATCAGCTTTATGACCATAAGTTTTACTACTGTTCTTGACAAATAGAGGAATCAGCTTTATAATCAAAAGTGTTCTACATTCACTTTTTCAAGCTTATTATTAACTACTGATCTTGACAAATAGTCAGAGGAATCAGCTTTATGCAGATTAAAAGGCTTGGAGGACAAAAACAAACTTGTCATATCTACAATAATATCCTTGACTACAAAAAACTTATGACTAACCACATCCCACACTTCATATTCATTTGGTTCATAACCAACCAGTACAGCTTTCCAGGATTTGATATCAAATTTTGTTTTCCTGGTTTTTATGTACCTATAAACGGTATTATGGAACCAAACACTTATGAATATTTTACTTGAGGCTTTTTACTACGCCACATTTCGTATGGTGTTTCAAATTCTTTTAAAGTTTGAGTAGGGGTCAAACTAAGTGAGAATGTGGCAGTTAAAACTGCCTCCAAATTTTTTTTTTTTATATCTGCATCATTTTATTTGTGGGGTTTATGGAATTTTCAAATTATGACTTATCTTTTTGCATACCAAAAATCTCTCATTTCTGTAGCTAGATATTCACCTTGATTGTCACAGAATACATTGAAAATCTGTAAATTGAAATGTGCCCCACTTTCAGCAACTGAATTTTGAAACATACAAAATACCTATGACTTATGACTCATCAAATATGTTACACAATAGTAAGTAAATTCATGCACAAACAGTACAATGTTTTTGAAATGGAAGTCGCGCTTGTTTATGCACGCTCCACATAAATACTCATTGTATAACCTGATCGATTTGCGCCCTAAGTCCTCGATCTCTATTTTTTTTTTTATAATAATTTAATAATTTAAACCTCACCAATGTGGACCAAACGTTCAAACCACAATTGATAATTTTTATTTTTTATTTAATCGTCACTATT
Source organism: Ceutorhynchus assimilis (assembly GCA_917834065.1). Classification (NCBI taxonomy): domain Eukaryota; kingdom Metazoa; phylum Arthropoda; class Insecta; order Coleoptera; family Curculionidae; genus Ceutorhynchus; species Ceutorhynchus assimilis. The sequence goes on from OU892289.1 coordinate 16,228,555, forward strand.
TGCTTGAATAATAGTGTTTTTTTTTTTAAATTTCCAATAACAGTGAGTTCAAGAGCAATTATTATTAAAGTGTTCAAAGACTTACCCATAAATTATTAGCTAATTATATTTTCGATTCAGAAACTAGGCATTGCTGTCATATGTCGTTTTGGAATAACCAATATTTGATTATTGGGTATTTCTTCAATTGTCGATTCTTCATATTGAATTTTCGTGAATGGGCATAATTGTTGTTCACTAGATACAATGTCGTGAACACAGGACTCATCTTGTTTCAATAGTTCCATTTTGCATAAATAAATGTCTTCAACATTTGGACATTTTTGTAAAGCGTTGTAATACGTGTCTGTGGTAAGTAAAAGGTAAGGATACTTAACACTAATTGTATAATTTTGGATGGGTATAGGATATAATTTATACAATATAAAAGGTTTAGGATTAATTATTGGTGTGAATATAGTAAAAATAATTAATTCCTTTTGAATAATTACATGAGAGGACATTGTCTCATAGTATTTAATTACGTTATCAAAGGGTATTTGTTCTCTCTCGGGTATATTTTTCAAGATCAAATTTAAATCATGATGCTGCAGAATTGTATAGTGCATTATGCCTACGCGTGCAAAGCTTATTGCGTTTTGTATGTGGCTAATAATTTCTCGCAGCTTACTACTGTGCATATTAATATTTTCTAAAATTAGATTCATCATTAAGATAGTTTGAATATTTTGATTATCCGTCGAAATATTTTTTATCTTGTCTGAGATAATTATCTGATTATTTTCGATAGTAGAAAATTGATCATGAAATGTTTTCGTAACATGTTTAAGTACGTTTGCTTGATCTTTTAGATTTTTATCGATAGTTTGCTGATTCTCATTTAATGTTTGAATGTAAGAATCATATCTATCGCCGTTATTTGCGTCTAATGTACCATACAACCATTTTTGTGCGGTACCAATAAAATTGAATACTCCACGTTTAATTCGATCGTGTGAAAATTGTTTTATAAATTTCTTTAATGTATTGATACGTGATTGACTAGTTTCAATATTTACTTGTAATAAAGTAACAATTTCTTCTTTATTAGACCATTTGGTTGAATTTAAAGTATTGTTTAAATTCTTTAAAGTTATTTCGAGAGTTTTAATACTGTTTCCAATAATGGTAGTATTAATGTGATAACATGCAGTGTTGTGTTGTGTTGTGATGTAAGTGGTTCCTATAGAAATCGGTAAAATAGGATTTCTTAATGGAGTTAATGTGTAGGCGTTACTGGAAATTCCTATGAGGAGGATGATGAAAGCTGCCAGGAACATTTTGGTTTTTCTGAAACAAAATGTTGTCGCTTTACCATTGGTTTTCTAAATCTGACTTGTGTTTTAGGACCATAACGAGGACTAATTTTATTTCTGTCAAATTGCTTAATAAAAATAGGATCTTTTAATTCAGGTTCCTTTTCACGTTGCTTATTGATTTTCTCTAAATTTTGTGTTTGCTTTGATATTAATTTGTCATGAATTACATTATTTAGAGTTTCTAATGATTCGGCAAGATTATTAATATAATCTGTGGTTATCTTATTTTGTGAATTTTCAATAGGTATTGAATAATTTAAATCGCCTTTTATTATTTGGAAAGGTGTATAACCTATAACACTATGTATGCTGTTATTATAATTCAAGATTGCAATTACCATTAAATCATTAATGTTTTTATTAGGGCTTTGTAATTTCAAGCTTGTTAGACTTTCTCTCAGGGTAGAATGTAGCCTTTCTATTTGACTATTAGAATTACGGTTTCGAGGTGTCGTATAATGGAATTCGATTTTATGTAAAGTACATAAATCTGTTACAATTGTGTTTTTAAATTCAGTTCCGTTATCGGAAGTAATTCTTTGTGGAATTCCATGGTCACTGAAATATCTTATTAATTGTGATGCAATCTCAACTGAAGTTTTGCTAATAATTGGGATAGCTTGTGCAAACTTCGAAAAGCTGTCAATAATTGTTAGGAATTTTTGATTCGAAACTACGTACGTATCAATATAAAGGTGTTCAAAGGGTTTTGAACCGATTGGAGTTGGTTTGAATATTATTTTATCCCATTTTGACGTTTAAAAATGACATTATTGAACGCATAATAACAAAGGTAAGTAGACGTTTATCACCTGAGTGATTTAAAATATTTTTAACTCACTCTCGATCTTTAAGTCACTTTGCCATTATAAAAATCTGCTACGAATACAAACAAACAACTAGTTATACCTTAGCAACCACCAATTTTAATATTAGATATTAGCGCTTTCATATACCTACTACAAAATGAATTCTTTTTGAAATTTGATTTCTATTTCTTCATTTTAGTCCATCAAAATAGGATAAAATTTTGTATACATCACGTGAGTTAAAATGTTTATTCATTCGAAGAAAATTAACCCACTCGCTAGGGCTCGTGGGTTAAACTTTCTTCTCATGAATAAACATTCATTTAACTCACTTGGTGTATAAATAACTATTATAGGGTTGCTTTTCATATTTTGTCTTATTACAAATTTCGCATGTTTTGACATATGCTTGAACGTCTTTTTCTAGATTAGGCCAATAATATCGTTTCTTTAAAGATGAAACATTTTCTGTAACTCCGCGATGAGATGTCTTAGTCTCATGGTATAGTTTAATTTTCTCTTGCTGTTCGTCAGTTTCAGTTATGTCTTCGACAAAGGAGTTGGAAATACATAACTTGAACGAATTCGAATTGAATGATGTACTTAGAACTCTAAGTATAATAGGTTCTAACGTTTTGTTGTGAAAATACATACAATACGTATTTGGTGGAAGATATTCCTTTATTAATTTAATAATTTGTTCCTCTAAGGGGTCATTAGGTAAAAAGAATGTTATTCTTGTCTTATAAGGAAATGGAATAATACTTTCTTTGCGAATAGCATTATTATTAGAGTATCTAAAAATGATTTGGTTAGCAAAAAGATTAACATGTTTCTTCGTATAAGGGGCTCCTAGAATAGGATTTTCAAGAGAAGTGTGAATAGTTTGATCGTCTTCGATTACCTCATTCTCAATTGTATCTTCTTGAATTAAATCTTTTTCAATTATATCTGTTTCAATTGGGTTTTTCTTCAATCTTTTTGGAGGTATTATTACGTGAGATAAAATTTTAATCTTAGGTTTTTCTTTTTCTCTTTGTGGTGAATCTGCTGAACGAGTAGATTCGGACAATGGAATATCCTTATGTTCGTCATTTATTTTAATTTCTTTGCCTTTATTAATAGGTTTCTTTGCTTGTATATGAGGTTTAAAAATTTCAGTATCTTTGAAATGTTTTTCAATAATCTCGTCATTATTTAGTGGTGTGTCTTTTAACATTGCTCCTAAAGTTTTATAAAACTTTTCATCGGAATCTGATTCTGTACTTGAATCTGATCTAGAAATAGCATTTAGTTGTAAAGGAGGTCTTGATAATGCGTCTGCATTCATATTGAGTGTTCCTTTCTTGTATTTGATTTCATAATCATATTCTGCTAATTTTTATCTCCATCGGACTAATTTAGATCCGGGTTCTTTAACAGAGAGATAAAATTGTAAATTTCTGTCCAAATAAGTATGGTTTAAAGTATTTAGTTGCCCATACTATGGCTAGTAATTCTTTCTCGATAGTGGAATAATTACATTCCGCAGGGTTTAATGTACGACTTGCGTAAGCAATTGGTAAATCTGAACCTACTGGTCCTTGTGACAATACAGCGCCAATAGCATAATTTGATGCGTCTGTAGTTAATAAAAATGGTTTATTGAAATCAGGGTGTTGTAAAATAGGATCATTGATTAATAAGTTTTTACAAGTTTCAAAACTTTTTAGAAATTCAGAATCGTGAATTACTTTTTTATCCTTTTTTAAACAAATTGTCATTGGTTTTGTGATTTTAGCGAAGTTTTTTACGCACTTTCGATAATATCCTATCAATCCTAGAAATGATTTAATTTCTTTTACGGTTTTTGGGATTGGAAATTTCTTTATTGCTTCGATTTTCTTTGGGTTTGGTTTAATACCATTTGGGGTTATGACATGTCCCAAGAATTCTACTGATTTCTCTAAAAATTCGGATTTATCTAATTGAATTTTTAGATTGAATCGTTCTAATCTTTCAAACATCTTTTTAAGATTTGCAATATGTTCTTCAAGAGAAGTGGAAAATATAATAATATCATCCATGTAAACTAGACATATTTTGTTTTGTAAACCTATTAATACGTTGTCCATAACTCTTTGAAGTGTGGCAGGGGCATTTTTTAAACCAAAGGGCATACGGTTAAATTCGTAATGTCCATTTTCTACATTGAAAGCTGTTTTGCTTATTGAGTTTGGATGCATTTCAACTTGGTGGAATCCAGAAGCTAAGTCTAGAGTAGTAAAATAATTACTTCTTCCAAGTCTGTCAAGAATGTCTGTTATGTTTGGTAATGGGTATCGATCGTCTATCGTTTTTTCATTGATTTTTCTATAATCCAATAAACCATTCGCCATTTCTTTATGCCTGAAGCATCTAACTTTTTAGGTACAATCCAGACAGGGGATGACCAGGGACTACATGATGGTCGAATAATGTTATCTTCTAACATTTTCTGGATTTGTTTATTCACTTCTTGTTTATGAATATGTGGGTATCTATAAGTCTTTGTGTGAACTGGGATTTCGTCTTTGGTCTTAATTTCGTGTTTAACTTGATTTGTGAATGATAGCTTATCATTTGGTTTGTGAAAGACTTTAGGAAACGAATTTACAAGTTTTTGTAAAGCTTTTACTTCTTCCGAGTTTAAATGATCAGTTCTTAAAAGGTTTAAGGATGTTTTTTTATAAGGTTTGTCTTTATAATCGTTAGTGTTTTGGGTAATTATCTGTTCTGCAATCGATAATTCTCTTCTTCAAAAGGTTCACATATTTCTTGAATATCATCAATATGACAATCTAATGTGATGATTTTGTCTTGTCTTGTAAACATCAAGTGGTATTTTACCATTTTTAATTGTATTAATAGTTGATGGAATATAATAATTTTCATCTTCTACAATGTCAGTTATTATTTTAGTTCCGTCTGGAATTCTTGTGAGAAATTCACATTTTTGAACTGTGTTAGGGGAAATTTCGATAGTTTGATTTTCAAAGTCACTTCTAAATTGAAATGTTATACATGTTTGATCATTTACAAGACACATATTTTCAAAATCGATATTAAGTTTGTTATCATATAGAGCTTTGATTCCTATAATTCCATCGAAATAATCGTGAAATGAATACATAAGCATTTCTACTTCATTTATGTCATATTCTTGTAAAATTGGAATTCTAAGTTTTCCTTTAATTATTGTGGTTGTTCCCGTACATGTGGATAGTTTAGATTTTGTATTAGTAATGTACGGATTAAAGTATTTTTCAGCTATGGAAGGTCTTATTAGTGAGGCATGACTTCCGGTATCAATTAATAATTTACAAGGTGGAAATTGAATTTCTATAAAAGGTAATTGATTAATTTGGAATTCATTTAAAGTTAATGCTGATCCGAGGCTTTTAAACAAAAATTTTCGGATTCATCAATTTGTTGTTCATCAGGATTTTCAAAATCTTGATATTCATATTCACTTAGATTTTCTTGGTTTTCACCAGAAGAAAGGTCAATTTCTTTTCCAAAATTTTCATTTTCTGAAAAATCTTGTTCAACTGGAATTAATTGTAAAATATTATTTTCTTCTTTAATTGTGTATTGAACAGGTCTTTTTTGGAAATTTTGTTTAAATGCGTGAGTGCGAGGTTGCACTGAAATTCCGGACATAGGTGTCGGTTTTGGAAATCGTTGGTTTGTATTTTTCTTAAATACATTGGATTGTTTATTATAGTTTTTTCCAAAAGTTTATGAACTAGTTGGGAATTTCTGTTGATAATTCGCTCTTGGCTGAATGTTTATAGGATGTGAGGGAAATTGTGATTGTTGAAATTGTTTATGTGGTGTTTGCACAAATTGTCTTTAAGGGAATTGCGTTTTCTGTTTTGAATTAGTGTATGAAGTGTGTGTATTATTATTTTTATTAATTGAATTATTAAATTTCATATGGTTTTCAGCTAATTGGTAATTTAATACGCAACCTGTAGCGGCATCTAAAGTTAGTGGATTTTGCACCATTAAAATTGTTCTTAATTCAACAGGAGAGTTTGTGACTAGATTTTGGATTGCCATTATTTCATTTTGGTCTACCAAAACATTTGCTACTGCAACTAAATTTTGATCACTCATTATCTTAGAAGTTATTCTATGATTTAAACCTTTTAATCTCTCTAAATAATCAAAACTATTCTCTTTAATATTTCGAGTAGTATACATTAATTCTTGTACTAAGTTTTGTCTAGAATATGGGTCTCCATATTTTAATCTTAAAGCGTTCTTTATATCAATCCATGATTTTAAGTCAGGACGTGACATAAGGAAGTTTCCTGCTTCATTGATTAATTTTGATTTAATCGCTGTTATAACATATTCTTTCTGTGCATTTTCGCCAGTATAATATGTAGTATAAAATTCTTCGATATTACTGATAAAATATTCTAAGTATTGTTTTTCGCCACCAAAAAGCTTAAGTAATTGTACAATAGATTTCAAATTATCACCCATGGTTCTTGGTTGATGATTATTATTTCTTAACGAATTATTAGTACTTGGATTAAATAAATGAGTTAAGTTAAATTGGGTTAAGAGGTTCTGTATTTCCTCTTCAGAATCTGACATGTATTTTTTGAATTATATGCTTATTTATAGATAGAAAAATAAAAAATACTTTCTCCAAAAATTTATTATTTTTTTCTGAAAATTAAAAAATTGGAAAAAATTATTTATAATAGAAAATTAAGAATAGTTTTCTCAAAAAAAAATCTATTAATATTATTATTATTTTTTTTTTTTGAAAATTAAAAATCAAAAAAAATTCAAAAATTCAAAAAAATTCAAAATTAGAAGTATTCAGTTATCAATTATATGTTTCTTTTAAATTACGTATTTATTTAATCGTTGATTATACTTTTTAAAATTAAATTCTACTTTCAAAATTATTTATTTAATATAAAAGTGTACTTTCTTTAAATTAAAACTAGAAAAAATTCAAAATTAGAATTTTTATGTTTCGTTTAAAATTAAAAATCAAAAAAAATCAGAAATTTAATTTTCTTCTTTTAAGATTCAAAATTAAAAATGAAATTCTATACATTTTTTTCTTTAGGAATTCAAAATTGAAGCCTTTTAATCAATTATTCAGTTATTTGAAAGTTAAAGTTTGAAAAATAAAAAAATTGGAAATTTTATTTTTTTCTCAAAAAAATCAAAAAATTAAAGGTTTCAATTTATTATTTAGTTTCTTGAAAATAAAAATTAAAAAATTGGAAATTTTATTTTTTTTCTTCCAAGTCTAATATCAATCAGTTTCTTGAAAATTGAAAATAAAATATGAAAAATTGGAATTTTTTTCTCTAAAACTTTTAGAAATTAAAGTTTTTAACTAATTATTCAGTTTCCTGAAGATTAAAAATTAAAAATTGGAAATTTATTTTTTTCGTAAAAAATCAAAAATTAAAGTTTTAAATTTATTATTGAGTCTCGTAGGTTACTTGCTTAAAATTATTTTATTTGTATTTGGTCTCAATGCCAAAACAAATTGAAATTGAAAAATTTTTTATGATAAAAAAACTCAAAAAAAAAGAAATTTTTAAAAAGAATTTAATTATGAAACACCAATTACAAAATACAATTTATAGGAAAAAGGGATTACTTACAAGGCACGATGCTTGAAACTGTAACACTTTTAACTTTGTACGTTGATCTTGTTGCTTCTTTCCTTCAGTTAATTTTTTCAAAAAATGGAACGATGTAGCATTTTCAATTTCTTGTTTGGTATGCTACTGCGTTTTGCTCTAGTAGATATGATTCTGTATAGAACTACAATGAAATAAATGAATAAACAACTATCTTTTCTGTGTTCAGATTTTGTTACCTTGAGTACTGCCTTCTACTGAAAGTTTTTTTGTGCAGGTTTGCAAGTTTTGTTAATTAATCTAGGAAGGTTTGATTCAGTACGGCAGGGCCCACTGGTATTGATTAGAATCTTAGGAAAAGGAGGTAGTACCATCATCATCTCTATTTGCAAATTCAATCAAATAATCTGAGGTTATGATAATAATTGTTGTTTACATTTCCATCATGTCATTGAACAGCTGTTTTGTCTAGGAGTTTTCGTTTTACCTGTTGATATATGTTCTATAGGCACTTCAATATTCACCAGTCATTTTTACACAACCGATTCTCAGTTCGTACTTTTGGGGTGAAACTGAACACGCTTTTTTCTATAATTTTCTTCAATGTCAAAATTAGAAGTTTGACAAAGGAGAGCCTTCTTCCGAAACTTAAATGAAGAATCAGCCCTTTTGATTTTGAGACTTGATACCGAAAGGTTCGTCTCGGCCCTATTTGATTTTGGGCGAGATTTTTTTTTTGGAATTTTGTGCCAGGGAACTCAAGGTTTAGACTAATATCTAGTTGATAATTGCCTAGAGTCGTCCCTTGGTCATTTTGGATTTTGTTTTGGTAAGTTTTTGAGATTTTCTTCAGGAATATTAACCTACAACACGTGTTCCTTTTTTTTAATAGGACTGTTCCGAGCAGCATTTCGAAGTTTAAGACTTCACATTTGGTCTAGAGTATCCCTCAATTTGAGGTAAGATTATTTCTGATATTTGGGGCTGGATTTGTTTTTTTTATACGAACATCGTTATAGGGTCCTACTCTTAGCCCTAGTCCTAGTCTTAGGCTATAGTTGGACAGTTGCTAGGCTGTATTTGGAGAGACTCTAGACTGGATCTGGATTGCTCTCAGTTGGGGCTTTGGTAGCCATTCTTCAGCAAACCTCTTGGTACCACTTTGATTGAACCACATGGAGTCCTACATTGAACAGATATAACATGGATAGGACTCATGACTCACTTACAATACCTTAGTCTATCTATAGTGAGATCAAACCTGTAGATAATCTCACCTTGGAAACTTCTGGATTTTCACATACATTTCACTTGTATACATGTAAGTTGCACTTTTACTATTTAGGCAAATCTTATATAAATCACTTGATACTGATTTACATTCGGTAAGTGCCCCTTAAATAAAATTCTAGAATTTTACCCTGAGGTTGCCCAAAGAATAACTTTCACCTTTCTGGGTTGAATTTGCCTGTTGGTAGAGTGTAACCCATACTGCTCTTTTAAACTTTCACAAGTGTTAAATAAACAGTTAAAACTGTTTATTCTAAATTCATATATTTATTATTTACACTCATTTTTTTATAATCAAATATTTATAATTTGGTACAAGCCATAATGTATACACATTTTTAACAACGTCCTGGCTATCCCTATTCATTATTGAAATATTTTTAATAAAGAAGCCAGATACATGTTTGTACCTAATTAGTTGTTTTATTGTTAAGCTCTCCAATTGTACAGGTTTTGTTACAGCATCAATAAGTAATCTTCCTGGTTGTCACAATTAACTAGGTGGCGCCCACATTAGTTTATTTCAGTGGATAGTACTCAGTACCTACGAACCCTAGCTCTCTACTAATAGCTGGCTGCCGTGCTTTGTCCTAATCTGTGCTTTGTTTGACATAATTGGCACAAACATTGAACAGTAGGGTACAACGAATTGGATTAAAATTTTCGAAAATTCAATCTCTGGACTCTATAGCACTCTGAAGAACATCCGCACCGACTTGCGCCAATTATATTTTCGATTCAGAAACTTGTATTTTTAAAAAACATTTATTTTATTAATTAAAATACAATAGTGACAATCGGAAAATATGTGGATCAAATTGCTACAGGGAGTGCCTGAAAACAAATGAAAGCTCCTTACTGGAAAGCTCTGGCTTAAATAATAAATATTTGCTGATCCAAGCATTTTCCTATGCAGGTGGTGGTACTACCAGTGCAGTACCGCTGATTAAGCAGTTTTATATATTTATTAGTATTGACATAGGCGTACGCTTATAATTAACATAAGTTATCAATACGTAGGCCGATAACAAGTTTTTAAAAAACAATTTATTCACTAAATTACAATAGAGAAATACTTCGCGTTGCGCGTTATAAAGTTTCAAATAAGAAATATAATTACAATTCAACTGACTAACTATTCTAGGCGGGCAGCGATATTTATAATAAAGAAAAGCGAATTAAGCAGTTTATATGAATGGTCAGCAAATAGAGCTGACATTACTCCTCCCTTCTTAAGATACAACTTCATGCTAAGCGAGGAAGTTGGATTGGTCGGGCTTCTTCTTCGGGGTGGTTGTCCCCTCTTCGTTTCTTCAGCTTCGGTGCTAGTTTCTTATAGCCAAGAACAGCACACCCAGCAAGGATCATAGCATATATCAGAATGGTTCCCAAACTTGGTAGTCTTCTGATTTCACTAAACGTCAAACGGTTTTCTACCATCTCATTAGCTAGTTGGTGGAGATTGTCCAGTTTTATGGTTTTCAAGTGTGTACCTAAATTCAGGGAATGCATTAATTCAGGTACATTTGGAAGGTCAGGAAATAGTATATGTTGTGCATCTGATTTCAGAGGCTTCTTTTCGTTGATAATCAGTCTCGAAGAGATAGTTATTTGGCAACTGGTTGGTATACGAACTAGAAAGGTTCCAATAACTTTTCTGATTTCTTCTTGTCCAAAGCACTTGAGTTTGATAGGTACTTTAGCCGGAAGTACAAATACCCATTGATTGGATTTGTCCAATCGATTGATTATTGGTTGTGTGATTTTGACTTCGGTTGGCTTGCAAGTAGAAGTGTCTTTTTCAGAGTTCAGTAGCTTTACTTCACATGGACTGCTGTCTTGAAGTTCGTGGAGTTCTTCTTTTTCGCATAGGTGGAATTCAGGAAGGATTTCCTGGCATTCTTGGCCATAATGTGCGTAGTGCAATCCGTTTTTTAGAAGATATTTATTTTGTGGAAGGACTACCTTAAACTGACTCTGACTTTTGATTGGTATTGAATATAGGTGGAAATAATCGAAAGATTCAGGATACATTATAGGTATATGGACCAAATAAGTTATTTTATTGTTAAGAACAAAAGATTCTAATTTGATGATTTTTTCATACAAAAGAATGTTCTCAACATTAACTGCTTAGGGCATTTGTTCATTACTTAGTTGTTTTTGTAATTTGATTAGTTCTGTACAGAGATCTTCAGTTCTCATTATGCTAGGATGCATAATTTTTAACTTGGAAAAAGTTAAAGAGTTTTCAACATCCTGTAATATTGAATCTATTATTTCATAGACATTAATAATTTGATTAATAATGTCTTTAATATAAAGAGAATTTTCCCTATAAGCAGATTTCTCTACTATGTGTGCGATTTGATTGATTTTTGATTCTAAGAGTTTCTCATTATAATTTATTTGTTTTATCGTCGTATTGAATTTTTCAATAACAGTTAAAGAAAGTGAATTTTGTTTCAAAATATTTGCTTGCAAATTCTTTTGATTTCCTTGCAATTCCCTTATAAGATTTTCATAACGTTCGCCATCGTCAGCGTCGAGGTTTCCGTTTACGGATTTGAAAATTGACCCTAGGCCGTTAATCAAGCCTCTTTTTGTTCTTTGTGGCTGGGGAATTATTTCTTTAATTTTGTTATCTACTCTAATTTGTATTAGTTGAATTAATTTGATATAATTACTAATATCTTCAGAATACTCTTTGTGTCCATTAAGCATGTTAGTGATATTATTGGATTTAGAGTGTAGTTTGTTAATTTCGATAAGTATGGGATTTAGGTAGTAGTGTGTCAATGTGTAGGTGTAGTCTCTAATTTTTGCATTTCCAAGTTTCACTGGGATAATTCCAGGATTATCGTCCAATTTTCTTATGGAGATTTGCTCTTGGTTTCCTAATGCGTGGGTTATAAAGCTGAAATAAAGATTAGTAAGCGTAAGCATGAGGTTATTATATTCATATTTTTTATTAGTACCAATATTATTATACTTATTACCTATTTATTAAAATTAACTTAAGTATCGAAACTATATTTGTTTCTTAGAGGACGTTTAATATTGTCCATGTGCACTTTGCCTAGAGTGTCCGTTGTTATTGTTTTCCGTGTGGGGTCAACGGTCTCTATTTGTGTGGCTGGTCGAAATTTGTCTCCTAATTTTTGGCGTGTATGTTTCTTTACATATATTTTCTGTTCTGGTCTAAATAATGTTGGCTTATCACGATTTTCATTGATTTTGCCAATTATTTTATTTTTTGTATCCATAAGACGCTCATTTATGTTAGAATACAAAAGTTTTGTTTTATTTTTGTGCTCGTTGACGTAATCTGTAATTAGGAGTTGATCTAACTTAAGATCGAATGGGTCATTGGGACTAATGTGTCCTGTGATTATATCAATGGGCTTGTGTTTGGTTACAGAGTGGATCGTATGATTGTATGCTAAGATTGCATATTTAATTTTTTGGGTAATTGGGGTTTTTAGGAATCCTTGATTGTTGAAAATTCTTATGTGTTCAGATAAGGTTGAATGGAGTCTCTCTATTACGCCATTAGATTGGGGATGTTCAGGAGAACAAAAATGTATTTTTACTTTGTGAAGTTGAAGTAGTTCGGTAAGAACAGTATTTTTGAACTCAGTTCCGTTGTCTGTGATTATCTTTGATGTTTGCCATGATGTGAAAAGAAGGATATGAGATTATCACATATTTCGGTAGCGGATAAAGATGTAAGGGCATAAGCTTGGGCATATTTAGAAAAACTGTCTATTATAGTAAGAAATTTAACCTTATCGAGAGTATATGTATCCAGGTGGATGATGTCAAATGGTTTTGTTGCAGAAGGCGTGATGTTCATTTCCATATTTATTGGGTGACGTTCATATTTGCTACGTTGGCAAATTTCACATTCATTGATAAATGATTGAATGGATTCTTTCAGGTTGGGCCAATAATATTTTTCCTTAATTCGTCGCTCGGTTTCTTCGATTCCTCGGTGATTTGTCTTGCTCTCATGGTAATTTTGAATTACCTCTGCTATTTCTGTTTTGTTGACGACATCAATTAATTTTATCAAGCATCTTTTAAATTTAATTGAAGGCCATTTAAAGTTTTTCCTTATTCTTTCGCAGAAAGGTTCGTAAGTATCTGGATTTTCGAAATAAATGGAATATAACTTTTCGGGTACTACATTTTCTTTCACAAATTGCATGACGTCATTTTCAAAATTATTTTCCGATAATTGGACTAGAAATCTTCTTTTCTTCTCGAATAATATCAAGCGTTTTGTTTTTGCAGGTGAATGCAAAACGCTCGTAATAATCACTTGATTAGCTCCGTAATTAACTGCTGATTCTATAATAGGGACTCCTACTATAGGATCTTGTTCGTTATTTGTATGTATGGTTTCATTGTCGTCTTCATTTGCTGGTGGGTCAAGGTCGGGTTGTGCCATCGTTGAAATTAGGTCTAAGTTATCTTCGTTTGCATTTATATTTTCGTTGTTCGTGTTCGACGATGAGGTGCCTTCTTGTTCAAGTTGCTTATTAAATTCCTCGATGTATGAGACTAAACTCGAGATGTTGGCGGCGTTTTTTGTGTGTAACTCAATGCGACTTAGCGCGTCAGCATTTGTGTTAAGTTTTCCTTTCTTATATGTTATTTGGTAGTCGAATTCTTGTAATTTTATTCGCCATCGTACTAATTTTGAAGTGGGATCTTTATAGTTAAACAGCCACTGTAAGAGTTTATGGTCTGTTATGATGTTAAACTTTCGTCCATACAGGTATGGCCTAAAATATTTTGTCGCCCACACTAGGTACAAACATTCCTTCTCAATGGTAGAGTAGTTTTGTTCCGAGTCGTTCAATGTACGGGATGCGTATGCTATTGGCAGGTCCTGACCTATAGGCCCTTGCGGCAGTACTGCGCCTAGCGCTACGTTGCTAGCGTCACAGGTCAAATTAAAAGTTTTAGAAAAGTCCGGGTATTGTAGTATCGGTTCATTTGTCAATATTTTTTTACTTTTTTCGAAACAGTCAATGAACTCTGGGTTATGTTGAATCTTGGCTCCTTTTCTCAAACATTTGGTTAGCGGTTTTGTTAATTTCGCAAAATTGTTTATGAAGCGTCGATAATAACCTAATAGTCCAAGAAATCCTTTTATTTGCTTCGTTGTTTTTGGTATGGGATATTTTTTGATTGCGTTGACTTTATCTGGGTTAGGACGTACTCCTTCAGGTGTTATAATGTGTCCTAAGTAGGCTACTTCGTGGCTTAGAAACTCGCTCTTATCTAATTGGATCTTAAAATTCGTTTCTCTCAATCTTTGGAATACGGTTTCTAATCGCTCCAAGTGTTCCTGTAATGATGACGAGAAGACTATAATGTCATCAAGGTAAACTAGGCACTTCTCGTTTTGGATTCCTCGTAGGATGCCATCCATGACCCTCTGGAATGTGGCGGGGGCATTGGATAAACCGAAGGGCATTCTGAGAAACTCGAAATGGCCATTTTCTGTACTAAATGCCGTTTTTTCAATGTCTTTTTCATTCATTTGAATTTGATGGAACCCACTAGCCAAATCTAAGGTTGTGAAATATTGACACTTCCCTAGTTTATCCAGAAGGTCCGTGATGTTAGGAAGAGGGTATCTATCTGGCATGGTCTTTGCATTGACACCTCTGAAGTCAATAACGACTCTCCATTTCTGCTTCCCAGAAGCATCTGCCTTTTTTGGGACTACCCAAATAGGTGCAGACCAAGGAGAATTGCTTGGGCGTATAATATTCTGGTCCAGCATTTTCCTTATTTGTGATTCAACCTCTTGCTTATGAATGAATGGGTACCTATATGTTTTTGTATATACAGGCTGTTCATCTGTTGGTTTTATAGAGTGTTTTATTTCGCTCGTGAATGTCAATGGCATATTTTCCTAGTAAAATATGTCCGAATATTTTCTACATAATTCAATTATTTTGGCTCTCTCTTCTGAATTAAGGTGGTCTGTGCGAATTCCAGTATAGTCAAAAATATCAGTACCGTAATTTGATGCCACAAAATTATTTAGATCAATTTGTTCTATTTCTTCTCTATTAAATGGTTCCACTTCAATTGGTCGTGAAAGATCTAATATAATTGGCTGACATGTATTGTTCAAGATTGTCGTTAAAGCGTATCCATTTTTTGCAATGCTTAGGGAGTTCGGAATCTCGCAATTATGCATTTTCTGATATGGAATTATAACTTCGCCATCATGTATGCTGGTTTTAATTTTCACAAGCTGTTCGGTACGTGGTGAGAGAGTGATATTATATACTTGGTTTATGTTCGTTCTTTGGAATTGTAACTTGATTTTTGCAAATGGAGTTACTAAGAATCCTGTTTCATAGTTTATGCTAGCTTGTAACATTTTTAGATTATCAAGTCCTATAAGGCCGTCAAAGATGTTATGAAATTTAAATAAATAAAATTTCAATGGTTTCCTATTAGGTAGATTAAAAATTTTTGAAGCGGGAATTTGAGCACTGTATTGATGTGCTGATTGTTGGAAAACAGTTGAAACGATGAATGGCTCATAGCTTATGTGATTTGGAAAGAATTTTTGAGCCGGGGTCTATGAACGACTTGGTGGAGCCACTATCTATGAGAAATTTGAGATTGCATTCAGGAAAGACGATATAGGAGAGCTCACTTGCGTTGACGTTATTGAATGAAATTATTTCAGGTGATTCTAGGGTGCAGGGTTGGTTGACTGAATTTCCTGAAAATTTGATTGTTCCGAAGAACCAGCTGTGTCTTATTCTACGAGTTCAGTGGTTTGGAATTCATTATTTGAATCGTTATAATTATCGGAATAATTGTAACTTTGTTGAGGGTCAACTTCGGTCTCATAATAATATGCTTCTTGATCATTTTCGGTGTAAGAAATGTCAGTGACATTCGTCGTATTTGTATTATATAATTCTTCTGAAATAAAGTTACGTGGTTGCGTAACTTGGAAATAGTTATTACCAGAAGTTTGTGGTGCATTGGTAGCAGAATAGGTTTGTCTTGTCGTTGTAGACATTGGGGTAGGTCTAGGAAAATTTTTGTTTTGACCTGGTTTAAATACATTGGTCTGATTTTTATTTTTAAAGACCTGTGAGTTAGTTGGGAATTTTTGTTGTATTTTATTATAATCAGGTCTCACCTGAATAGGTTGAGATGGAAATTTTTGTTGATTGAACGTGTTATTTGGTGTATTAGCATTAAATGTGTTGGAATTATTGTATCTTTGTTGTGTATTTTGTTTGAAGTGCTGTGAGGGATGTTTTTGTTGAGTTTTAGCTATATTCTGAAAATATTGTGTATTATATTCCTGTGTGGCAAACTGTAAAGCTTCGGGAAGGTCTTTGGAACGCATACACCTAATTGTTGTTCCCAATGGTTCCCTTTTTCGCTTTAAATTTTTCGCATTTTGATCAACCTCATGACTATTTACATAAGAACAAAGCAGGTTAAAAATATGCATAACCCTGTCATAATATTGACTAGGCTTTTCTGAGTTTTGTTGTCTCAACATTACGAGACCTCTGTTTAAACATGCCTCGTCTCTTTGATCTGCGAAATGCCTGCTCAAAGTTGTTTCAAATTATCCCAAGTAGTAACATTTTCAGTACCTAGGATCAATTTTGCGTTCCCAGTTAGTTTTCCGATAATGCAATTTATCAAGTAAATATTTTGAAAATGGTTTGGTTGATTTGCATCATAGAAATTATCAATTAAACTTTGGCATACTGCCAAATATCTATTCAAATCGTTAGGGTTACCATCGAATTGTGGTACGCAATTTAAGTACTCAGGTTTAAATTGAGCCATATTGTTAATTGTATTAATATTATTTAAAATTAAATTATTTTGATTAGTGCTTGTATCAGTAACTGCAGCACTGTTATTTAATGCTTGATTAATATTTCTTATAAACTCTTCTGTATCAGAAGGTGAGTCAGTTGAAGGTAGAGATAGAGATAATAATCTTTCTGTTAATTCATCAATATCAGACATTAAAGAAATTACAAATTGCACATTGCACTTACATGAAGATTATTCCGTAGAGCAACATTTATAAGGCCAATAATTTCTGGTAGGCTATGTTTATCCTTCCAAATTAATCCTGGTCTCGCGAATATTGGCTATTTTGGTCCAATAATCCGATTGCTTGAAGGCAGTTCTTTGGTTTTCGATTTCGTAAAGCCACTCCGACACTTCTCGCAAACACTTAACACGATTTTCACACAAGGGTGTAGATTCGAGTTCCCGGTTAGTCCGATTTCCGAAAAGTTCGTAAACCAGTTCCAAAAACAAAAAATCCGGACGACTGCGCCAGTTATCAATACGTAGGCCGATAACAAGTTTTTAAAAAACAATTTATTCACTAAATTACAATAGAGAAATACTTCGCGTTGCGCGTTACAAAGTTTCAAATAAGAAATATAATTACAATTCAACTGACTAACTATTCTAGGCGGGCAGCGATATTTATAATAAAGAAAAGCGAATTAAGCAGTTTATATGAATGGTCAGCAAATAGAGCTGACATTACTCATATGAAAGGAGAATTATTAGTATAAAGATAACATAGGGTCTTACAATATAACTAGCTTACCGCCTTTGTAAATACTAACACTTTTTTTTTAGCAATAGTCATACTAGCCCTTTGCATTTTTCTTACGGACAGCAAATTGTAAGGAACCTCTCTGGACACTCCAGCCTATACTAAAGACTTTCCTGTATGCCCATATTACTGGGAATACTAATTGTGCCTTTTTAGTTGCTGTTATAAGGGTTCCATTTTTTTGTTTTTATTGATGGAATTGTTTTGTTCACTTTTTTTTTTTATTGTGTTGCAGAGACTTGATCGATTTTAAAATATCCTCAACGATAATTATTTCTAAATTGCTGAGCTCTGATGTTCTTATCTAAGTTCAAGCTCTGTTAGCATAAAGCCTTTTGTTTCTTTTTAGTTTCAAATTTTCCATTGTCACATTAAACACTCCCGGTTTTCACAACCGCAATGTATACACGTACACTGGTCCCATAACCTGTTGGGAAATGGACTAAGAAATGAAAGAACTTGTTAATTATCGATATTCAATATATTTATTATATCGAACACAGCGTGGAAAGCAGAGCGTGTGAACTCATAGAAATAACTATACGAACTGACTCAACATCAAAACAAAGAATTACAACACCCTTTCTTAAGTAAACGATTCCTCATCTGTTTACCTTACATATAAAAACTATTATAAACACATTCAGTCATCCATAGCTGCGATATAAATTAGCAAAGTATAGGCTAATAATCAAAGTTTAATTTATTAATTTTTGTTTCACTGATATGAATATCAGTTTATCCAACAGTGACTAACTCAAAAACTTGCAAATTAAAAAGATTTTGATGATACGATGAAATGATATTTGAAAATGTTCAAAAGACTCATCCCATTGCTTGGGAGTTTATGAATACCTACTTTTCACTCGACATGAAATAAGATTTATTAAATCACTACTAGTGATGTAAAAAACTATTAAACTACTCAATATGGCGTAGTCTGTATGAAATTCAATCTTTATTGGCATTTGTTTTCCAATTAAATATAAAATTGAATCATATTTTCTGCATTTAATAGTAAATTGTAGACAAAATGTTAACTTTTCGCTGGAGCTAATTATTATAGGTATTATTTATATTAGAGCCTATAATATTGGTTATAACACCCTTGTAACGTAAATACGCCTTCATCCTTCATTTAAGTTCAACGCTAGTTTAAAAAATATTAGTAAAAGAAACTCCATCAATATTAAAATGGAATTTTATTTTTGGCAGTCACACACACACTTTCACCTTTCCGAACCTCTGAAATATCGAATCGTGTGTGCAACCTCATTTCGCTGTAATATCCTAGAAAGCATATGCACCCTGTGTGCCATATTGGATTTCGCGGTAAACTTTCATTTCCTTCCATCTTACTCTATATTTCGGGCCGTTTCTGATTGGTTCTATTTTCCCCATTGACGTTCTAAAGGCTGAAATTACATATTAATGACTTAAAAAAAGTCGTTTAACTCTTGGTATAGGGGCTCAAACACAGGACAATAGGTGAAATTAACTAAACGCAAGTATTATGCCGAATTATCAGACCATGAATCGATGAATGAATGGGTCCTGATGGATACAGAGGGATTTCGGGACTGCGTCGGAGTGGAACGGCAAGTGAAGTTGTCCCGTAATGCATTTGTGGTGTAGGTTTCAGGACAATTGTACACTTTTATAAAAAACAATTAGAATAGTTACTTGCTTGAAACTTATTAGATTTCTATATTTAAACCGTCTTTGAAAAAAATTTCACATTTTAATGTCAGACTTCTCATTATTCTAAAGTAGTTACCACAACAATATTTCCCATTTGTGACTGGAATAAAGCTTTTTCCACACTTGTAATGTATATCCCATTGTGTTGGTAATTTCACTGATATTTTATAATACGTGAATTTGTTTTTTTTAGTTTAAAATAAATCGTTTAAATTGTCACGGAACAGGGATTCCGGGTCCACTAAAAGTCACTTTATAAAAAATTTTATCGAACAAAATTAACTTTATGAATTGTTACTTATTACTTATCGAAACACCCAACAAACTGCTGATTTATAGACGATATCGCATTTTGGATTTTAGTAGAAGTCTTATTTTCTCGAACTCAATAAAATTTTCAGAATAGACGTACTTGAAACATATCTATACAGCTGGGTTCCTAGAATTCTGACCAGGTTGTCGATGCAATTTCGTAACAAAATATTTCATTACATCACTAGTACCTATAGTGATTATTGTTTCCAATGCGCGACCCAAATAATCCAAATGATTGGTATGATAAAGTCTAACCGTTTAATTTATACAGCGTTGCCATTCCTCATGATTTTAAATGAGATCTCATGTTTTCATTGTCCATCTCATGTTCTCATGCATCCAAGTAAAAATCTCATGATTTTTTATCTTATGGTTTGATATAAAATATGTTGGTTTTTTGCATT
Organism: Ceutorhynchus assimilis; assembly: GCA_917834065.1. Classification (NCBI taxonomy): domain Eukaryota; kingdom Metazoa; phylum Arthropoda; class Insecta; order Coleoptera; family Curculionidae; genus Ceutorhynchus; species Ceutorhynchus assimilis. The sequence continues at coordinate 16,248,730 of OU892289.1, forward strand.
TTGTCGTGAATATTTCTGGTTATCAGTTTCAAAACTTAAAAGAGGTGATGCTCTTTTTATGTAGTTTAAACCCACTGACCTTTTAAACCACACTCAAGTGCTAGTCCAAAAAACGCCTAAACCCAAAGTACAATAGCTGGTATTTTAAGAACGAAACAATATATTGAGTCCAATAACTGTACCAAATTTAACATTGAAAACACATTTTTAAATAAGAAGAAACCCACTATATACAGAACCAATGTAGTGGAAAAGTATAGACATTTACTTAAAAATCTTCAATCAAATAGAATGTAGCTGTGATTGAAGAAAACACAAATGTTCCTTCTGTCTTCTGTACTATAGGTTCCCTTTTTTTTGTGATGTGATGGTATTTTCGTGAATAATGTTTTATTTTGATTGTTTTTTTTTTGACCAAAGATGGTATCACGTATCAACATCACGAGTTTTTATTTATTTTTTAATGGCCCCTCATGTTTTCAGCTATTTTAAAAATCTCATGTTTTCTCATGTTTTTAATGACTCAAATTTCATGCTATAGAAGTTTTAGGCCTGGCAACACTGAATTTATATGGCACATCACATTCTAATATTAAAATAGTTGAACAAATTATCGTTTTTTTTCTCAAATTTTTGTTATTACCTCGCTCGTAGGAGAAATTTTGTTCCTAACACGTGCGCAAAGTGACTTTTCCGCACGCAAACACTTATCCGAACTTCGCATCGTGTCGTTCGTATAACTGTGTTTGCGTACAGAAAAGTACCACTTTGCGCACTTGTTAGGAAAATAACTATTTCCAACAGATCAGCGGTGGCTGATGCGGTAGTGGTAAGATATAGTCCGACAAATATCATTTTAAAGTCACGTGATACTGGTGGCAAAAAACGTATGTCCATTGATTATGTCGTTGATATCACCTACAAAAAGCTACTGGTGGTTGATTACTATTGAATTTTAATATATGTTCCCACTAGCATTTTACAAACGCGTTTCTGAAGTAGTATTGACCAATCAGAGGGCAATTTTAATACTTGCAATTGTTGCGAGACTCACTTTTGTCGCATCTGCTGTCTGTTGTAATACATTCTGAACTTAAAGTGAGTACCCGTTTTCTATTTGCTTCTTTTCGAGTTGGCAAGAGGTTAATATAGTCAAAATTATTAGCTGTGTTTGTTCGTTGTATTATTTTCGAAAATAACTTTGACAAACTAATTGATGACAGTGACGGATTCTATTTCAGGTAAGAATATTATGAACAATAATTAGACAGCAATTTTTTTGTCAATTTTACTATCACCGCTGTTTGAGATGTATTCAACAAGGATAGAGAAAAATCACGTGACTTTAAAATGGTATTTGTTGGACTATACATGAAGCCATGTCATTACCATATTTTTCACAGAAATATTCCAAAGTATCCATATGAAGGTTATAAGGTTATAAAACCTATTTTTCAGAAAAATAAGGTATTGCCATGTCACGTGGCACCGTGGCACTACCTCACCAGCCGCCGCTTTAACAGATACTGCCAACTATAGGTCAAACACTAAGGATTAGAACAGCTGATTGTCTGATCCGATTGGATTGACTAGATTGACTGCGCTCCAAATAAGGTCAATGACCGGTACCAACTTAATTTAAATTAGTCCCATGCCCAACTACCATCAAAATTCCCCAGAATCCTTCACCTTGGAGTTTTGACACAATCTTTTTAAAGGACATTGAAGGGACAAGCAGAGGTCATTCAGGTCGAGGACTTTCCAAGATTAAGTGTCCGGGAGAATTTCTCAGGCACATTTTGCCGATTTCTGAGGTGCCCAGTTTTCGCTCATGGATCTATAGGGTGGCTTATCCGTTATTTAAGCATCAAAGCACCTTGCGTGGATTTCTTTGTGAGCCGAAAAAGAGCAACGTAATCAATTGTTTGTTCCTAAAGGCCAAAGTATTTTGGTAAGTGGTTTTTCTCATTCGTCTTCTCTGTGTTTCTCTATTACCAATGTAAATGCATAGTTTTCCCTTAATTATATTGTTAAATTCCGAATATTGGACATACCTACCTATCGCTCCACGCCCAGCCTCATAACGTCTATTTGCTTCAGGCCTTTAGTCGTCACGCTTTAGTCCTTAACTTTGAGTAAAGAGTTAAACGTTAAGCTTGCTGTATATTTCAAGTCGTACCTCCTGTCTTCAGCCTCCGCTAAACAATTGGAAGCTTTAGTGACTTCTAGTTACTGAACTCCAGTGCCCAGGGCCAGTTGCTTCGGAAACACTAGAAGATATCAATCCAATCCTTCAGGTTCGCCTCAAGGGATTAGGGACTACTCAGGTTTGATAAGTGTGTTGTATTGTCTCAATATCTGGAACCTATCAAACCTTACCAAATCGTTGTTGGAATAAATCACCACAGCGACGCAGTTTTCTACTACAATATTAAAGCTTTTCAAGTTATGTGTTGTTTTCTCAATTTTAATTTATTATCTATATTACCTATATTATATGAAACTTTGCCTTTCAGGTTATGTATTGCTACTTCAATTTTAATTATTTATCTATATTAGGAACCGATATTATTCCATAATATTAAATTTGCCCTTCAGGTTACATATTGTTACTTCAACTTTAATTAATGATCTATATCTCTCTAATATCTCATAAATACATGGTGCACTGAATACAGGAAAATTCTTGTACACTGGGGTGAAATGGCCATTTACGAAGGTACTGCATTTAAACTAAATCCAACGAAGCTACGGAGTGCACCAAAACATTGTCATGCATAGTGCACGTGATCCCTCAGGCGAGGCCTGGGCAGATGTGCTTGTACAGAGTCGCACTCGCACTTAGGGACCATCGAAATTTTATCAAATTTTATTAAATACCTAATATGCGACTAGGTATGGAAAAATTACTCAAAGGTTAACTAATAAAGAAAAACAAAAACCATTTTGTATATACATATAACATTTAATGAAGTACAAAAAAATGGGGACATTTCTATTTTAGGAGGACAATTGACAAACGGGTTAACAGTTTTCGATTTCAAAATTATGCTTATTTAATACTAGCGCAAAAATAATAAAAAATAATGATAAAATAATAAATACTTTTGTCATTTTAGTCCAGTTACTCAGAATCCGAAGAACTGCTAGAAGATTCATTAGGATTAATTATTATCGGATTTCTATCAACTAATTCATCAACTATGTGATCTAATTCTAACATTTTCACTTCTACCTTATCTTTTACATGTCCTACGCAATTATTCCATTTTTCAGCAGTGATAGACAAAACAGCTTCACTGAAAATATTTTTAAGATCGCAAAATTTAAAAGTAACATTTTTGTTTGCAACATAGTTTTTTATGTCCGCCCAAATAAGCTCTATTGGGTTGAGCTCGCAGTGATAAGGGGGAAGACGTAATACTACTCTATTATGTGCTTTAGCAATTTCGTCGACAATGTATTTATTATATTTGGTTTTATGTTCCTTCACTTTCTGCAAAAGTTGTACTTTTATCATGCTATCCTCGAATGGTATACTTTTCGAACGCAACCAGTCTTGAATTAGGGCTTTTTTTGTGGCTGTAGTTGGAATTTGTTCAGCTTTTCTTGAATGGTATGGGGCGTTGTCTAAAACAATGGGCTCTTTCACTAAAATTTAAATACGTAATTTAAGTATAAAATCTCAAAGGAGGGACTATTTTAGGCATATATACCAAAAAAAAAATGTTCTACAAGGTTCAATAAGTTTTTCATAGGCAATCAAAAGTGCCTAAATTCAAACTATTTTAAAACGCGCCGATTTGCCGACGTCACATAAATATTCTTCATTTCGCTTTTGTCGTTGCAAGGAGGAAGGGCTCGGCTGTGTTTGCGCTCTGTAAAGATACGTAAAGGTTCGAATGCGCTGTTGTCGGTTGTGACTAAATGTAGTGCAGCGTAAAATAAATAAATAAAACTAAACATAAAAAATTGCATTAAATTGTATTTAAGCATAATTTAAAAAAAAAAAATTATAAAACCTTGAATCTATAACTAATTAATTTAACTACTTTTCATGAGATTTTGCCAACATTTCAGAATTAAATCTATTACAAATTTTCATTGTTGACAATTAGTGGCAACACGGTCAAATTGCGAGCTGCGACGTCATAGAAATAAATTCTGAGTTTTTATTTGGAGGTATTTCTTTGTTTTCTGTTTTCTCAAGAAGGACTTTGAATTTTTCAAAAGTAAAAATACAGAAAATTCTGTTTTTAGTTGCTTTATCCAAATATGCCAATTTCAAAAATTAGTGAAAGAGCCCATTACACAATTTTCTTCTAGGTTTGGAATTATGTTGGTAAACCAATTTTCAAACGATTTGCCGTCCATTTCCTCATGATAGTCGCCCGTTTTCTTCGACTCAAAGGCCCACAAGGCGTCGGGTACAAACCCGGTTTCGCTTCCTATGTGACACACTATCAACCTTTTTCCTTTTCCTGAAACAAGATTTATTTTGTTTTAGTTGAAACAGAATATTTACATGCATAAAACATATTTTTTGGACTATTTCCTGAATAAAATGTGCTGCGAGGCAGACAAAAAAAAAATTTGATTTAATCGTGTCCAACCAAACACAAATAATCGAAAACCAGTTACCAAAGACATACTTAAAATTTCATACTATACCAACACATTTTCGTTGTTACCTGAATTTTAACTAATTGATCGAACGGTAAGATGAAACCCTTCCAATTCTCTACGATTTTAATGAATACAGAAAATAATTAATAATAAACTTTCTTGGAAAATACACAGGTAGATACATACTGTGGGTCTATTTTTCATAGCTAACAAGTAATTTTAGACCCTTTTTGACCATCGCTTACTAATAGGTATTGGTACCTACAAATCGAGGTTTAGGCCATAAAGTTATTGTAAACCAAGTAGAATACAATTACTTTATGGCCCTAATCCTCGATTTTTGCTATCAACAGCAATGAAATAGACTATACCAAATTTTAAATCAATACCTAATCCAAATGCAAATTATCTTGTTCACAGACACACACGTTAAGGTTAAGAGTTTAATAAGGTCTTACCTGATGGGTTCTTTAACCCAGTTGAGAGGCCATCTAAGAAGGCTTGCCTTGAAGAACCTACGGATTCATCAACCCAAATTTTAGACTTAGTGTGGCCTGCGTTCACCCACGTTTCATCCAGGTAGTAAATTTTCCTATTTTCTCTTCTATAGGCCCGTATTTTCGTTAAATAATCTCGTCTCCACAATACAATTTCTGGTTTCTCGAGCAACAAACTATTTCTCCCTCTTTTTTTAAATTTAAAACTTAATTCTTTCAACAACTTGTGGAATGTCGACCTTTTGAAATCTGGTAGATCAGGATCATCATTTACATCTTTGAGAATTGAATCTATTGTTGGCATTTGGTTCCGGAAAAAAAATTGATGTACTTTCCTTCTGATAGCGTTTTTATCAAAATCGTCTACCTTGTCAATAATTTTCTTTCGTAAGGGGTATGGCTTTGAATCCGAAAATAATTGATTTTGTTTAGATTCTCTCATAACGGCATAAACACCACTTGGAGACACTCCAGCAATGTTTCCTACTTTTCGCACGATTTCATCAACTAACAATTCGGGATTTGCTTCGACTTCATTTTTGTAAATGTTCATAATTAAATTTTTTTCATTACTATTGAAAGGCACTTTTTTTGGTCTCTTTTGAGGTGGAGTGTTGAAACACATATTAGCAGCTTCTTCATCCGACATTTTAATAATTTAAAACTTTAAAACTAATAAAAAAAATCACTACTAAATATCCCGTAAAATGTAACACCACCGATCGTTAAAACGTAAATGACCATTCCGACCCTGTAACGATTAGGCCAAAAGCAATAAGTTCCCCTACCTTGGAAGTCCCCTACAGATTGCAGGTAAATCCGATTGGCCAGCGTGAGGGGTTTGTTTATTTTAGCCCAATAGATGCAAAGCCACGTGCCGATCATGCTTCGATCACGCACGGAAAGTGTTTTGGCCCGCTTTTTTGGTTCCATGGATATAGCTATTAATTTACATTTCAGGTATTATTGCTGTTATAAGTGTTATACAATACTCTTTACTTCTTTATTTAGGGACTCGAGTTAAATTATAGTAAATACTATTTTTAGAACGTAAGGTTAGATACTCCTAGTCGATTTATTTTGTTCTTGTTCTGGTTCCAGTGTTAATAATTTTCAGTGTTCCAGGGCGTTCGGAAAACCCACTCCGAACCTACTCTAGAGTCAAACCTGTTCTGGTTCCAATTAAAAACCCTTACCTGATTGTAGTAAAAGCGTTTCACTTCTGCCCTTCCTTCTTGTTTACTTTTATATTTCAGGTTGTGCTGCTATAGGTCCGTAAAAGTTTCCTGCTTTCGTTATATCGGTTGACTTCGTGTACTGCAGGGAAAAGCAGGTGACGCTCTATATTTAATTATTTAATTGATCCACACTCCTCTCCGCATTGGAAGCTAGTCGCCAACCCTTCACACGAAGTCCTGTTTCTAGATTTTAGCCACCGACCAACCGTCTCTTTCTAGTTTTTTGTTTTAGTTACCCATTCACTGTCTCACTTCCTCAAATTATATTATTTACTTTTCAATCGTGTTTTGCGGATAACAAATGGAAAGCTTAAGATTATCCGGAGACAACCCTGCCCTTCCATTATCTATCTTTAATGAATAGTAGCATAGATATACCACAAAATATATTCAAAATTTTAGAGAAATTCACTATAACAATATATGATGCAAAAAGCAAACTTGAAAAAGTCGATAAATTGAGAACGGTGCAGTTTTGTAGTGGAGAACGACCAATAGCTTTGTGTCCATCCCTACAAGACAGTCTAATAGAAGACTACAGAAGAGCTGCACCGTCAAGCCGGTCAAATATGGGGTCGATCGCTGTCACCCGGTGAACCTGTTTCATCACCTGGAGGATGTGGAAGGAAACTGACAAACAACCGCTGAGAGCCAGCTACCATAAATTTGATGAGTTCTAAGAGGACTAGAGAAGTGTGGATGCGAAGGCGATGTGAGAACAACAGATATTCGTGTCAGAAAGCAAGTCCACCTTAGTACACCCGCATGTACTAACTGCAAGGGCGAATGTCAAAAGCAACGATCCCGATATGCAGTATCTGTTAAAGCGGCGGCTGGTGGGGTAGTGCCATGGTGCCACGAAAAAAAAAAGTTTTGTAACCTACAGCTTGAAACATTTCTGTGAAAAATTAAGTAATAACATGGCTTCATGTACCATTACTACCGCATTAGCCCCCGCTGATCTGTTATAAAAAAACTTTTTGTCTTTGATAAGACATTTCAATTTTTATGTTATGCTAAGCAATCATTTTTGAATTTTAACTCCCCTCTATTGGCGGTTTCAAACATGTTGTATTAAAATTATTTTAAAACTGATTTAAACTGTAATTTTCGAGGTTACTGAAGGTCATATCGTTTTGAAAATATATTTTTTCTACAAACGTGTTAAAAATGCAATTTTTAACACTCCCCCGAAGCATTAAAAATGTTACTTTATCGCACTAGTGCCATAAAGTCTTTATAGCACTAGTGTTAAAAATGAAACATCAAATTTTGAGAGCGAACGTCAAAAAAAGTTTGTATTTTTAGTTATTTACATTGATAATAATGGTGAAATTTGAACAACTGTGGTAGCCCGACTAGCCGCCTCATCTATATTTTTCAAGGGATCGATGCAGCCCTCTTTTTTTTCTGTATTTTGTTACATTTTTAGCAAAAAGCATTACTGACCACGACATACTTTCAAGAAACTGACAAGACATTTCATTACCTGTAAAACAAGGTGCTGGCTTTTTTGACAAATATCAAATTCAATAATTTTATGTAGGAAAGATGCTAAAAATCCAATTTGTTACTGGTTATTGCTTTTTATTGCCGTTTGTAGAAAAAATAGTGTATGATATTTATGTTAAAAGTATTTTTAAGGCACTTTCACATGCGTGCCTTAAAAATGTACTTTTAACACTTATATCATAAATAACTATTTTTGAATTCCCTGACCTCAAATTATATAATAAAATGTATAATCATGCCCAAGTAAATTAATTTTGAAATTGAGAAAATTCCCGTCCGCCATTTTGAAAAAAATTGCGAGATTGGGAGTCTTGTGGGTCGTAGAGCCTGGCTAATCGGGTCAGATTTCTTCAAATGTGCTTCCTTATAACTATGCCAAATTTCATGCTTGAAACCCAATTTGGCGTTTTTTATTTTATTTTTTTTGTGTAGGCACTCCACTACAGTTTCTACTATTAGTGGTTACTTCTAAGATAGATTCTGCAACATTTGTTCAACATTTGCTTTTGCTAAATTCACAATCTGTTGAAAATTGTACATTCACCATCCACCATTGTTTGCATATCGTAGGTATTTTTTCATTCACGAGCCGACACCGTGCGGAAAAAATTTTCCACACTAGTGCGGAAAAATTACTCTTTTCGCAGGCTAACGCGTGCGGAAAAAGAGCTTTTTCCGCACGCTTGTAGGAAATAGTTATTATCTTAACAAGTGCGGAAAATTATACTTTCCGTAAGAGTTAGGATCAAGGTTTTTTCTACAAGCACACACTTTATATATTTTTTTAACTTTTATTCTAAATAACAATCTAAAAAAATTTCATTTTGTAAAAGTTCTAAGTGGGTTCCAGGAAAGCAAATGAAATCTCACCCCTTTTAAACAACTAGGCACGTATATATTGACTGAATAATAAAATTTACTATAAAAGATTCTGTGCGTTTTCTCATGAACGAGAACAATTTGACAATTAATCAATAATTGTAAAAAAATTACAAATTCTGACAAACTAGTCTCTAGACTATCCAGGGGCGTCTCAAGGTCTGTTTGTTACACTCTCCTCCCCTGGTCTCGAACTCGCCTGAAAGAAGAAGAGGGACCAGAAGTACTTTTTTGCTTTTTGGGTCTGCCTCTCCTTCTTTAAGGCACAACTGGCAAATCTTCCTCAATTAAATTGGCACGACTCAAACTTCCAACATGATAGATTCCCAGTGGCACGGTTGGATCCTTGGGATTGGCTACTTAATAGCTTGTAGGAGAAACGATCTTAACAATCTCGTATGGGCCGTCCCGTTTTGGGTAAAATTTCGATGTTACTCCCTTTGCAGCATTACTGAGCGCATGAACAGTGACCGAAACTCTATCACCCAACTGAAACAGGGTTGCTTCTCGCTTTTTTTCTTCACCATACTACTTTTGCCGATCTTGCTGCTTTTCGTGTACGCTTCTAGCGTCTTTCCAAATCAAAGGCATTGGATAAGGTGTGATTTAGGGAACAACATTTTTCGATTCCACCACTATGCGACTATCGGATTCAATGTCATCTAGACTTCTCAATTCCCTTCCAAAATTTAAATACGCTGCTGTCTGTCCGGTGGATTTGCACATAGCTGAGTTCATAGCAAATCTAATTATTGGCAACTTTTCAGGCCTAGAACCATGATCTTCTTTGACAAGTATGGCGAGTCTGACTTCAAGATCTCTGTTCTTTCGTTCTACCATGTTTGCAGCAGCATGGTATGAAGGTATAAATGCTTGTTTAATGCCCTGAATGTAGCAAACTTGTTGCATAACGGCGGAGATAAACTGGACGCCGTTGTCACTGATCAATTTGCGTGGTAGTTCATATCTGAAGAAAATCTCATTAATCAGAGTATTGACACACTCTTCCGATGTAGCTTGTGCAAATAACTCAACCCATTTTGTGGAAGAGTCTTCCACAATGAAAATCCACTTTTCATCCCTGACACCTGACGGTAAAGGCTCGAGTAAGTCTATACTAAGGGTTTCAAATCGCTGATTATATAGAGGTGTTTGCAGAAGACCCGCTGGTTTTTGATTAGATGCCTCATATCTTTGACAATCTACACAGTTTTTTAGATATTCGGCGATAAAACGGCGCATACCAGGGAAATAATATCTTTTAGTAATTCGTTGATAAGTTTGTTCCAAGCCATAGTGACCGGCACTAGGTGTGTCATGATATTCTTTCAGAATTTTTTCTCGCTTGTGCACTGGCACAGTTAACTGAGCTTCCTCCGCGTCATCCACGGCTGAATAACGATATAAAACTCCCTGGGACATAATAAAGCCTCTATCTGTCCATTTACAGAAATTTATGTCAGTATCATCATGATTTTCAAAACATTGTATGATTTTGGCAAGATCAGGGTCTTTTAGCTGTTCTTCTCTGATTTCAAAGGCCCTACGGTGGGGTAGCTCAATACCTATAGTACAGATTTCACAATTATTCTCAAGTTGATGGGAACATGGAGGTCTAGAGAGCATGTTAGCTGTGACGTTTCTTCTACCTGGCAAATACTCGATTTTTAGGTAGAAACTTTGAATTTGTAAAGCCCAACGAGCTAGTTTGCCGGTGGGCGATTTGATATTTAACAGCCATCGCAAGGGTTGATGATCCGTCTGTAGCGTGATTGGCGAACACTCAATAGAGCCTCGGAATTTGTTTAGTGCCCATACTATTGCTAATGCTTTTCTCTCGGTGTTAGTCAACAGCTGACTAGCGTACTCAACAGGATGTTCCGTTTCTTCTTCACCTTAAAGGAGAACAGCTCCAAGAGCATAACTGCTGGCATCGGTTCGGATAATGAACGGTTTGGTCTCGTCACACTGCTGCAAAATCGGAGCAGTAACCAAGTGGATTTTTAGAGTGTCAATAGAATTTTGCTCTTCTGTACTCCATGTCCATCCATTATTCTTTTTTGTTAAATTACTGAGTGCGGGCGAGATATTTCGGTGAAGTTCTCGATGAAACGACGATACCAACTTGCTGTTTGTAGGAAAGACTGAACTTCGTGGACGTTTCTAGGTACTTGGCGTTCAGCAATGGCTGCCGTTTTGTCTGGATCCACGGAAATGCCTTGTGGCGTGATAAAGTGTCCGAGATACTTCACTTGTGCACACGCGAACACACATGAAAGGACAATAAGTTCATCCAAGTATTGTACCGCAATCTTTCTTCAATCCGTTCCGGAACCGTTCGATTAGCCGCTGGAATGTTGCTGGCGCATTTTTGAGGCCGAACGGCATGCGCGTGTAACGATATGTCCCAAAAGACGTCACAAAAGCAGTCTTGTCACGATCTGGTTCATGTACTTTCACCTGGTGGTAACCCGATCTCAAGTCAATGGTAGACATGTACGTTGTGCGTTTAGCGGCATGTAAGAGGTCATCTAAGCGTGGAAGCGGATAGAAATCTGTCACAGTGACATGGTTTAGTTTTTGATAGTCAATACACAAACGCGCATTCCGCCTGTCTTCTTGGGTACTGAAACCACAGGTGCGGCCCATGGACTCTCGCATTCTTCAATTATGCCTTCCTCTAGAAGGCGATCTAATTCCTCCTTGAGTAGAGTTTTTTTCTGAGGTGCCATACGGTACGGTGGCATGGCTATCGGCAAATGATCTTTTGTGTTTATGTAATGATTCGCAAAGGGGGTTGGTTCTCCCCCCATTTCAAAATATTTCTCCGACTTTCTAGTAATGTATTTAAGTTGCCTCTTTCTTCAGTGGTCAACATAGCATCACGGCGTAGGACGTCAACATGGCCACTTCTGATTGAATCTTGAGATTTTTCAAAGTCTAACCGATAAGCAATTTTCGGATCATCAGAAAAACTGCATTTTTGGGAGGCAGTGTCCAGAATAATTTTCGTATCTTGTATGAAATATATTCCGAATAATGTACGGGTTTGTGTATCTGGAAACACGATAAATTGCATGGGAATAACTTCATACTTAATATGAACACTTGGCCAATCATAAAACTGGTACGCATTTTCTTATTGTGTTGTTTTGTGTAAATCGACCTTTTTATCCAACAATGACAAAAAGAGTCAAGTCAGTGTCACCTTTAAACCAATCATAACATAAAAACATGTTGCATTTCCTTTTGTTCAGCTTTGACGTAGACAAAAGCTGTCTGATTGGTCTGACCTAAGTATTTCAGAACAGACTTTTTGTTGTTGTCTGACTCACACTAGGCAAATTTTAAAAGTACATATTGCCTTTACCAGTTTTATATTTGGCCAAGTGAACATCTACAAGGGCGGTGAAAACGTCTTTGGAGTGGCATTGTCCATCGGCAAGCTTGACAGATATTCGCTCATTGAGAAATGTATGGCGCTCACTTTGTAAAATATTAAACAAAGTGTGGCCAGCAACACTTTGTTTGGCCGCTGTGTCAATAAGGCAAAACTGTACGTTCACGTGAGCTGACCAAAGTGTCGAAACAAAAAAATTCCATTTACGCAGCTTCCATTTTTTTGCAATTTGCACAGTTAGTTCGAATAAACCCCACTTTACCACATCCATAACATGTAGTAGTAGTGGGCGAAACATGTAAGGGTTTTTGTAGGGATGCAGCGGTATTCTTTGGCATGTTACTTGCTGCTGATGAATGGAATTCAGGTGCTGGTTGCTGCAAAATCGGCACTGACACAAAATGGAAGCCCACATTTAGATAAAAAATTAAAATATACCTAATATTTATATTTCAAGAACAGATAAGATAAGAATTATCAGGTAAAAACTTAATCATGATATGATAATATGAATTGATAGCAAAATATATTGAAAAATCTATAAGGAAGAATCCAAAAATACAAAGGAAAAATTATTCAAAATAAAGAGGACTTGCCTGCCAGACTTTTGTTGAGGAAAGAGATCGTTTTAGAAACCAAAGCCCACAGGAAAACGATTCTGTGTTTTTTATACCTAACTGCATTTCAACCAGTTCAACCAATCAGACGAGTACACCCAAAAGATCATAATCACTTCACGATGAAATCACAATGAAAACCCACGTGGAATAAAAGAAAATAGATAAAAATGCACTAGAAATATTTTAATTGTTCACAAATTATAATAATTTAAATTAAGGTTATGTCAAAAATAAAAAACTGTTAATTAATTAGCTCATCAAGCCAAAAAAATTATTATTTTAGAATCAGAGGTTAGAGAAAGACAAATATATCCATTTGCTAAAAGTGAGATGAAAATTAGAAGAAATGGAACATGTTACGAAAATGATAAATTTATCGTAACAATATTCAAATCCTATGTCAGCTGCCTAAGATGTTCTACTCACTTTAATCGATGTTAATCATCATATTTTATTGCTTGGCTGGTGTAGGGAGTAGAGTAATCTCTATTTCTGTATATTGTAGGTCGTATTCTGAGTCAGCAATAAATACCACATCGTTGGCGTAGTGAACTAGTGAACAGCATTGCAGTAGAAGTGTTTCCCATATTTTGCCTTATTTCTATGCAATTCTTCGAACAATTGCCCAGTATTCAATGTGTTATCTTTTGTAATGTGTTTTGACTTTTTGACACTACAAACCTGCCTTCTCTTCCAATGACACTCGCAAGAATTTTTGCTATCTCACCCTAATTGAGCATATCAATTTACTAAGTCTGCAAACAACCAGCAATCCAGAAGGATACTCTAGAATTAACTGCTAGTTAATTGACATGTAACTACGCGTCTATGTAGCGCATTGCATGCACTAACAATATTGCGCCTTAGATTGTGTTAATTAGAATAGTGTCAATTCAATTACACCAAAAGAATAAATTATAGAACATCATCTAATTGGCTCGAAAAAAAAAAAAAAAAAACTGTAGGTACCTATCTTTAAAAAATTTAAAATCCTTTGTATATATTTTAAAAATAGTAGGTATGTACATGAAAAGGTACTGGGGAAATTTTTTTGGTGTCCTCTTTGTCATTGACTCGGCATAATAAAGTATTTTTCTTTAATTTCATGTAATGACGTGGCAATCTTCCGGTGTACAGGAAGGCCTTGAGGGCTTTCAAATTTAAATTTACCATCTCTGGCGCAACTTGGAAAATTCGCGCTTAATATTCATAAAATGTTTCGAGTCGACTGGATTTTAGTCTAGGCTATGGCGAGCGCGATTCCTGCCAATAAAAACACGAACAATACGGATATTAACCCGGTCCTCTTAAATTCAAGCTATTTTGAGTGAGTTTCCCAGGTAAATTATAATTTTAATGTCAAAGTTTCAGTGCTTGGCTCGGAAATCTCGTCACAAGGGATATTTGCCGTGCATTCAAATGCAAAATGAGGGTATAAATAATATACAATGCTTTCGATAGCTAAATTTTATCGTTTATACAGGATGTGCTTTTCAAAACTATCACATAATGTCGCGCAAATTAGTTAAGGAATAAATGAAATGCTAACATAAACACACCTTTGCGGTTAGAACGTAAGGTAAAGACCGACCCTATAATGTCTTTTAAAAGACCCCTAGGTTACCGAAAAAGGTCGGCTTAAAACCAATTAGCAACCGGACTTTGGCTTAGAAAATGGCGACCGAACATTACCTGGGTCGGAGGGTTGGTTTCTCTAAAGGCCACATTGCCCGCAATGGCAAGAAATATTAGCCTCGAGATGAGACATGCTAGAAGGCTTTAGTTTAGTATTTAGTTATTTGATATCAAGTTGTTATAGAAAATTTGAATGTCAGTGGTCATTGGAATAAAAAATCGCAAGCTCTTTGGTTTTTGGCTTTATACTGTTGAGGCTCTAAATTTTCAAGTAAATTGTACGACATATACCGGATGAGTTGTTTATGGTAGAGAATTCGAACACAAGGTAACTGCCCTAAGAGAAAGTTGTGTGGATTGATTAATTGATTTGAGACAGGAAGATCCTTGACTGTCTGAGGCCTCCCTGTTCCAGCCATTGATCTTGGTTTCCACCAGGTAGGAAGCAACCCCAGAAGGCAATTTTGCTACCTCCACTTCACGAGCCAGCTGCTCCGCCTCCTCGTTGCCTTTTTTGCCCCTGTTACCTGGGACACAAACAAGGTTGACCTTGTTGAGTCCATGAGTAGTTTGAGGATTGTCATACAGTCAAAGCGTGAGCCTCGAGTTGACTTTGTCTCAGCAAATGGCTCGGAGTGCTGCTTGACTATCGCTGCACATATAAATATGCTTGCCCGAGTAACCTCTCTGGAGATTCTCCTGAGCGGATATACTTGGTATGGCGTAGATCTCAGTCAGAAGCGTTCCGCTGGTATTGGGGGGGGGGCCGTTACGTCGTAATGAGCCAACTCCCAACTCACTTTAAAAAATCACAAAAAAAAAGTTTGGAGTAGGTAATTTATTTGTGGGTAATTCATCAACTTTTATAGAATACATAAAAAACAGAAAACGTATAATTAACTTATGATTAATTTGCCGATATCGATTTAAAAAAAAAATAGATTAATATGAATGTTTTACTTAAATATAGTGATTCCCACGAGACCAACGAGACGAGACTTTCATAAAGTCTTGTCTCGTCTCGCCGATAAATAAAAAGTCTTGTCTCGGGTCTCGCCTCGCAGCCTTAAGTCTCGTCTCGTCTCGCGTCTCGTACGAGAGTCTCGCAAATGTCTCGGAGTCTCGTCATGCATACTCTTGTTCCAGTTTAGAGTCTATAGTTGAACCAAATCCAAGCGGAAGTAATGGCATAACTGGTAATTTTCATTACAACCTATCAAATGTTCTCCGTGCATGCGCACTGGTCCAGGTGAGCGTCTCAACCAATAGAAAGTCTGGATTACCAACACAATTTAGGTTATTTAATGAGGAAGTTGCATTCAATTTTATTTTGATGGAAAATGTATTTAAAGTGGAGCAAAATACTCAAGAAGTATATTTCTATATTTAAATCCTCTTTAAACTGAACCCCTAATAACTAACGGTCAATTTCATAATAGAGAATTAAAAGTTACTTTAGCTAAATAGACTTTTAGGATAGGATTTTTGAACTTCAAATGGAGCTTTAAATTTAAAGTTCACTTTAAGTTGATTATGAAATTGGCCGTAATTTATTATTCAAGCATTCAATAACAATGGGCGCGAAAATGTTCTAAAATTGTTTATGACGTCATCGAACGATAAACAAACAAAAGTGTGGTTATGTTAACGTGAAACGTAAGCCGTCAGACGCTTGTGTTTACATCGAATTCTACCGATGGATCCACCATTGTATGTCGGTCATTATCATTTTCCATTCACTAAACAAAGATAGCTAACTCATTGGTGAACCACCGATTAAAATAAAAACGAGGGGAAACTTGACAACAAAATAAACCACACATGTAAATCGCACAAACAATGACATAAAACACAATTGACAATGGATAAGACAGGGAGGGAGTACAGAGACTCGTTTTGACGCTTGGAAGGATATCGTCTTGTGACGTCATTGATTTACGACTGCGTTTTGGCGCGAAGAAAATTATTTTGTATTTCTATATTTTTTTACAGAAAAACTATTAGTTGAAAATCTAAAATTTATATGGCAAATGACTTTTTATAATGTGAAGAATTTAATAAGAGAATAAGAAAAAAATTTGCAAATTCCTCATTGTCATTACTGCCGCTTGGATTTGGTTCAACCATAGTACAGGATACTTACCTATGTTGCATCCCCCTTTTCCCTGATTCATCAAATTTGCTGGGGTGCAAGAAGCCCCTTTAGGTAATGTTAGTTAATAATAAATAATAATGATAACATCCGAATTGTGTTGTGGGGATTTTAGAGTTCCTTCGATAGAGTGGACCAGATAGACCTTGGGTGGTTTTAATAAAACTCGAACGCGGTTAGTTTTTAATTGTTTTAATTCCAACTCAAAACACTTTTACTACCGCAAATAAACGGATTAGCAAAGACGAACAGTACAATATTATGATTAAATTAATTATAGCAATTAACAGTGTTGGTTTTTTAACCACGTGGAGGAAGTGCATTGACACGGAACTTGTTGCGCTGAGTGTGTGTAACTGGATGATACTGGAATCGAATCTTCCAGACCGAAACTGTAATTAAAATGTTGGGTTATATTCATTTGTCTATTTTTTGAGGGGCGTTCGATAACATGGGGCGTTCGATAACATAGGGCGTGTTGTGAACCGTCGATGACGTGCAATAAATGACTTGAGTTATTAAAGAAATCTAAACATCCTCCCCCCCAGTTGAAGTCTCGCCTTCAACTTAATCAAAAGGCAAGGGAGCCAATTTTGTAATAGGCCTAACAGAACAGCCGGTTTGTGTTCTCACCTCGGCCACTCTAACCTTGCCATCTGGACCAGTCATTACCCTCTGAATCCGACCCAGCATCCAGTCCAGAGGGGGTGTGTTATCTTCTTTCAGTAACACCATCATGTTGACCTTTAAATTGGATGCGGGTTTGATCCATTTGGGCTTATGTTGTAACCTGTTCAGATATTCAGTAGAATATCTCTTCCAAAAAAGTGACCTAATTTTGGAACATTGTTCCCAAAACGAAAGTCGGTTGTCAGGGACTGAAGACACATCCTTTTCAGGAAAAGATGTAAGAGGTTGACCTATTATAAAGTGACCAGGTGTAAGGCATGTGGGGTCAGACGAGTCAGTTGAAGCAGGACATAGAGGTCGAGAGTTGAGAATGCTTTCTATTTGAGCTAAGACCGTAGTCAATTGCTCGAATATTAATATTGTTTCACCAATAATTCTCCGCAGATGAAATTTGGTTGATTTTATGCCTGCCTCCCAGTGAGGGCTTGAAGGCGGAATAAACTTCCACTGAACTTCCTCGGAAGACAGGACGTTTAAAACGAAGGCTATTGTTCTCTGCAATCTTGTTAATTTCGAGAATCTTTTAAAGTTTAGAGAAAATTCAGGTATTGCGACATATGAGACCGTTCTTTGTTCAGGAGGAGATCGTATTTCAGAGAAAGAGGGCGCATTTTGAACAATAAAGTTAGGGTCAGACAAAAAGGATGGGCCATGCCACCACAAATCGCTGCTGAGTAATGTGGATGAGTCTGTACCTCGAGAAATCAATTCTGCAGGATTGGATTTGGAGTCGATGTGACGCCATTGAGAAATTGAGCTGAGTTCGTGAATCTCTGAGACTCGATTTGCAACAAAAACTGTCCATCTAGATGGAGTGTCATTCAACCAGCTGAGAACAATTTCAGAATCAGTCCAAAGCGCGATTTTTGAAAATGAGTAAGAGAAGACTGATTTCATTCTGTGAACAAGTTTAGCCAATAAAACAGCTCCGCAAAGTTCATGGCGAGCAACTGAGACTGTCTTTAAGGGAGCTACCCTTGATTTCGAGCAAATGAGACGAGAAGAAACGGAACCATCTTTATAGATAACACGTAAATAAATTGCAGCTCCATATGCTGAAAGACTTGCGTCCGAAAACCCCTGCAATTCGAAATCCAAAAGGTCGCTTGAGGTGTGTAACCATCTTGGCACGGATATGCTGGGCAGATCCTTCAGTCCGTTTGAAAACCGTTTCCAAACATCAAGTAGATCTGAGCTCAGGGGATCATCCCAGTCCAACCTTTTTAACCATAGCTGTTGCATGATGATTTTAGCCAAGATGACTATAGGACTAATCAAACCTAACGGATCGAACATTTGGGATAGTTGGGAAAGGACTTGTCGCTTTGTAATAGCAGAATCATCGGGCACCGAGCAAGTTATCTTGAAGGAATCGTCAACAGAATTCCAAGCAATACCCAGTACCTTGCTCAGAGGTTCCCTTAGCGAAACTTCATCTGAATCAACCCTAGTGTCAGCACTAGTATACATCGAGGGCTCTTTGAAACACCATTTGTGCAAATGAAAACCACCTTGTTCCAACATAAGAGTGAGTTCCGTGCGGAGTCTCTTCAAGTCATCTTGAGAGTTGGCGCCTGACAAAATATCATCAACATAACATTGATTTAAAGTGGTATCCGAAGCAAGAGGAAAAGAGAGGGCATTGTCTTGAGCTAACTGAACTAAACACCTTGTTGCCAAATATGGTGCCGCTTTTGTCCCATAAGTCACGGTTTGCAATTGAATACACCTCAAATCTTCATCAGGGTTGTCTCTCCACAAGATGTTTTGTAAGTGCAATTGGGCGGGGTTGATTTGTACCTGACGGTACATTTTCTTGATGTCAGTGGTGAGAACATACTTAAAAGTGCGGAATCTGCATAGAATATCAACCAGGTCAGGTTGCACTGTGGGGCCCTTCAACATTACATCATTCAGAGACAAGCCGTTCGTGGTCTTCATCGAACCGTCAAACACCACATGAATTTTAGTGGTTGAGCTTGACTCCTTAATTACACAATGGTGTGGAAGAAAATACGGCATTGGACTAGAAGATGCATTCAAGGAAATATATTTCGCATGATTTAATAGCAGGTATTCGTCGATGAAGGCCTTATAACGCAAGAATAACTCGTTATCTTTACGGAATCTTTTTTCAAGCGAAAAGAATCGTTGTCGAGCCAACATGAAAGAATCACCAAGGAGTCCAGAGGCACCTTCATCCTGAAAAGGCAAATTTACTTGGAACCTACCGTCAGACAATCGTTTAGTGGTTTCCTGAAAGATACTTTCACATTTTTTATCTTCTGGAGAAACAAACCTTTTATGAGGGTACTCCTCTAAGTTCCAAAATTTGGGTAGAAGCTTTTCCAATGAAGGACTAGAACAAAACAAAGAGACGCTCACAAGAGAATTCATCGCTCCGTTTTCGCTGGGAACTGGACCACCTATTACCCAACCTAATCGGGAATTTTGGATAGTAGGCAGATTTTTGCCAAGAGTAATAATACCAGGTGTAATAATTTCATAATATAGATCTGCTCCTATTAACAAATCTATAGGTGCGGGAATATGAAATTCTTCATCAGCCAACCTTAAGTTTTGGGGCAAGGGCAATTTACTTGTGTCCACTCTGACATGAGGAATCACAGACGTAATTCTGTCCAATATGGCACAATGAGCAAAGAGAGAAAACTTTTCGTGTCGAGACAAAATATTCACTTTCACAGAGTGAGTCACTTGAGTTCTAGTGCTACCTATTCCTGAAATTGGTAGATGAATTTTAACCGAGGGCGATGCTAACTTCTTAAACATATGTGAAGTGATAAAAGTCGTTTGAGATGCGGAGTCCAATAGCGCACGTGCAAGCACTTTGGTTCCATTTTCTGAAACTAATAACACCTTTGCTGTAGCAAGCAATATTTGAGAATAGCTTTGAGACAAATGACATGAGCTTGGATTATTGTCTTCTGAGACGTTATCCTGAGGGAGCTCTAGCGCAGCGTGCTCTACTACAACATGTTTATTTGCATCCTGAGAGTGAGGCCTACCATGGGGATTTCTGGGTTGTGCACTGGGTTGTACACTCGGTTGTACATTATTACCAGGTGGTTTGGGTGAAAGCTCATGCACTTGATGCATTGTACTTCCACTCTCTCGAGATTCGTGCAACAGAGAGTGGTGTCTTGCAGAACAAATCCTGCAATTTGACGAGGGGCACTGAGACATATTGTGCCTATTACCGAGGCAGTTAAAACACAATTTATTCTGCATAGCAAACTGTTTTCTTTGAGAAGCAGGCATTTTCAAAAATTTAGAGCATTTATAAATCTTATGGTTTTTGAATTTACAATAAAAACAACCTATATATTTATTTGTATCAGTTTCTTGAGCGACATGAACTCGTGAACCTTTTTGAGAATACTTATTTTCAGTATTGAAATTATCTGTTAGTGATTCTAACGATGAGCACTTTCTTTCTAAAAAATCCATAAATTCGTCCAATGTAGGCAAATCGTCTGTTTCTCGCTCTAGTTCAAAGTCTTGCCTTGTTGCAGCATCTAAATGTTTAGAGAAAATATAAATTAAAAGCAAATCCCAATTCTCGATATCGACCTGTAATGCTTCTAATGACTTTAGATTTTTGTTAACCTGAGTTATGAATTGCCTCAAGGCTGTGCAATTATTTTTGGAAATATGTGGGACGCCCAATAGACCCTGCAACAATGAATTAATAATCAAAAGTTTTTTGTCATATCGCTTGTTCAACATTTCATTTGCAACTGCATAATTTTCGTTGGTCATTAACAAACTATTCACAAGGTCCAATGGTTCACCTTTCAAAGCAGATTTCAAATACATTAGTTTTTGCACAGGGGAGAGATTCTGATTTGAATCTATTAGTGCAGAGAAAATATCTTTAAAAGCAGGCCAATCCTTGAAATTACCTGTAAAAGTAGGTACATTTAAACTAGGAAGCTTAACTTGAATTGAATGAGGGTTAATTGGTGGGCCATTAGGCAAGGCTAGAGGTGGTGTCGCTAGAAGTTGTGGGGTGGGCGAGTTAATTGATACCTGAGAAAACCTTTGAATTAAAGATTTTAACTTTGCTGCAAGATTGAAATATCTACCTTCAAATTCATCTCTGTCAGCAGATTGAGTTTCGTCAACATCTTCAATATCATCTTGTACTTCTAGATATGACGCATAAGCTTTGTGTAATTGCACTTCCCTTACAACAAAATCATTAACATCAATATTTGCAACATCAACATTTTGTCGAACAAAGTTTTCAATTCTTGTTATCACAGCCTTTTGCCTGCCTCTTTTGCGTTTGAGGCTTTCTACATCAATTCCTAATTCAGACATTTTAAATTGAAAAAAATAGGTATCTATGCTTTAGCTTTAAATGAAATAAGAAATTTTTGTTTTTGAAAAACGAGAAAGATTGCAAGAATCTTATAAAAAAGTTGTGAGAAAAGAGTCTATATTATTCCTTCCTACTTTAAATTAATGTCAGTTAAATTGCAAATAAGTATTTGCCACAGAGAGTGCAAAAATATTCTATAGAACACCAAAACAAACGCACAAAACCACTACAAAAAAACCAGTACAGTAACAGTGTGATGAAATTCTTGAAGTTCTGTAGTGAACGACTTTCCATAACCATCATAAATAAAATTGAAAGATCTGACCTTAAATTTTCCTTGAAATCCAGGCGACAGAGTGCCGTAATCTTCAATTTCCAATTTGCAAGGCCACGGGATTGGGCCACAAAACTAGAGCCGCGAGGCCACTGGGGCGTAGCGAGAGGACTGCGATCCTACAGTCTGCTACAATGGGGCGGAGACTGGATTACTGAGAGTTCACTTTTTTGTTTTCACGAGTCAATGCACACAAGTACTATTTTCAACGTCAAAACTATCCGAATTGTTTCTTAAAACCACTTTGTCTATCAATTTTAATCGGTTGCAAGTCAACAATCCGGCTCGAAGGACCAGAAATTATGTGGGGATTTTAGAGTTCCTTCGATAGAGTGGACCAGATAGACCTTGGGTGGTTTTAATAAAACTCGAACGCGGTTAGTTTTTAATTGTTTTAATTCCAACTCAAAACACTTTTACTACCGCAAATAAACGGATTAGCAAAGACGAACAGTACAATATTATGATTAAATTAATTATAGCAATTAACAGTGTTGGTTTTTTAACCACGTGGAGGAAGTGCATTGACACGGAACTTGTTGCGCTGAGTGTGTGTAACTGGATGATACTGGAATCGAATCTTCCAGACCGAAACTGTAATTAAAATGTTGGGTTATATTCATTTGTCTATTTTTTGAGGGGCGTTCGATAACATGGGGCGTTCGATAACATAGGGCGTGTTGTGAACCGTCGATGACGTGCAATAAATGACTTGAGTTATTAAAGAAATCTAAACATGTGTGTTTTGGAGTTACTCCGAGGAGCTCTAGAGCGACAGGTTCGGTGTAATACTCAATGTATAAAAGGAATACAGTATTATGATGTATCCTCTCCTGTTATTTTTAGTTGTGTTATAGCTCAAAGTCTATACCTGTCTCTATTTTTACGTGTAGAATAAGTGACAGATAACTTAACGTTGCTGTTAAAATAACACAAAATTATAAATCATGAGCCTGGGGGGCTTTAAAGTCTGTTTTTTTTTAAAGATAATTCCCCAAGTCAAAAATTTAGTAACTATGTTGGCAACGCAAGCCTTTTCTACATAAAAAATTTGAAAGCATTGACAATTTTACATTGTATTGCCAACAGAATGTCATTTTGACTTTTATCTTTAAAAAAAAAAACAGATTTTATTTGAAATTGATGCAACTTTGCGTACACGCAAATGACGTCATTCTTGATTGAAAATTGGTGCATGGCTTATTTGACATGCACTTTTTCATTCGCATTTGAGTTCATTTTTGCGTGTGCGCCAAGTTGCATCAATTTCAAAAAAACCCCCCCAGGATGGCGGTAATTTTAACGCACCTAATTATAAAATATTGCGTCATGTGAAAACATAAAATATTTTGTAAAAATATGAAATATTCGCCCACCGTTATATACGCCACTGCCAACAGAGTTCTGATGGGAGGGGTAGGCGATGAACTAGGGTAGGCGGTTTCGCGAAAGTCCGGCTACTGCATATATTTACATTATATGTGTTCTTTGTCTGCACGCAGAAATATTCACCTGCGATACTTTTGCACGAGACACGAGACGAGACCAATAAAAGTCTCGTCTCGTCTTGTCCGAGACAGTCCGAGTCTCGTCTCGAGTCTCGTCTCGAAAACGAGACGAGACCATGCGAGACTCTCGAAAACGAGACTCTCATGGGAATCACTACTTAAATATGTAAATGCAGTAACAAATTCCATTCAGATTGAAGCTCTACTAGGTACCTAACTTATTTTGCTACCGTGTCCATACATATTTTTCTATTTTTTATTTAGTCCATATTTTCTATTTTTTATTTAGTCCATATAGAGTCGGCCAAGTCCTTCTGACTTTTGAGGGATATTAGGTGATCTTGGCCGTTTCCACCAACTAATTTGGGGGAGCCCTAACGATAAGTATTCCTCAAACTGACATTTCTCCATGGAAGACTGTCATTTTAAGGAATACTTATCGTTAAGGCTCCCCTAAAATAGTTGGTGAAACGACCACTAGTCTTTCTTCTCCCATAGTTGTACGTGAGTAATTTTTTATGAATTAGTTAGCTGAATTTTTGCTCATTGGTTGCTACTCAAGGTGAGTTCGGCTTGGCAAAACGGAGTTGGAACAGATAAAGAGCTGTTCCATAGCCACGTGATCACAGAGTGAAAAGAGTAAAGTGATTTAGTCGAACGCATCAGGAGCAAGGCGAGCCGCGGCCCGCGAATGTCGCGGGCGCTTATCCCCATCACAAACCGAACATATGTGTGTTTGCGGATATTTAGGGGGAGCGATGCCATTTTTTCTACCAGGACCTCAGGAGGTGACCAAGCCCTAAGCAAAAAATATCTACTTTGAATTCTTTACGGTAGGATCGTTAGCATAGTGAATTATTAAAAACTTAAATTTTACCGCCTTTTGGAAATATAGGAAATGCGCATGCCTGCTCCTCAAACTTCATCTCTCGAGGTGGTGCTTCTGGAGTTAACTCTTTTCACTTTACTTGGCTGTCCCGAACGATGAGGAGCTTGCACTATTTGCTCCCAGTGGCCTGACCCGAACGATTTTGCAGTGAAAAGTGTCAAAGGAGTCAAAAGAGTTGCCAAGCCGAACTCACCTTGAATATCCTGCAGTAAAGAGGAGTTGGCATAATTGAAATGCTTTCTTAAGTGAATTTTTATTTTTTAATGGCACTTTTACTATTCGTTGCATATTATCAATAGTTGTGGTATGTTTATTACATAGGTCAAAGAGAATTTCAATCTCTGCTGCAAGAGCGTATGCAGTTGGTCTAAAATTTTGAGGATATAATAGGTCTGTTTTTGCAAAAATCACAAACCAGTCAGAGTGAATTTCATTGGTTGAAACTATTTTTCTGACTGTTTTCAACGAATGAAATTCGCTCTGACTGGTTTGTGATTTCTACAGAAACAGATCTATTATAAATCAAGTACTAAATTGACATTTGTCATACATAGGTACATTATGTCTAGAGAGAGGAAATGGGTACATTCAGGCGGTGCCAGTGGCTAAGTTCAGCCACTCAGCATAGACTTTATTATCGAAACAGGGGAGCAGCGTTTTCATGAGAACGAATTAGGGTTCTATCTTCGTCGTCCGTATTCATATTTCCAAAACACTGACAATGACAGAGCAATCGTTCTCATGAGAACGCTGTTCCTCGGTTTCAAGAATAAAGTCCCTGCTGAGTGGCTGAGCTTAGCCGCTGGGGACGCCTGAATGTACCCAATGGAAATAAACAGGTGAATCCGCGCAGATCTTTGAAAATACTGAAAATAGTAGTTAAATTATCGTATCGTATCGTATCGTATCGTATCGTATCGAAAATTCCTTTCTTTAGAACGTGTTTAAGTCAGTTTTAGAAGTATTAACACTGCCCTTTTCTCTTACCAACTGTCGTGGGGATTAGAAACCAACTAGACATTTTTTTACCAACTGGAGTGGACACACCCCCCATGGGTCCGCCCCTGATCTCAGTCTGGTATACCGTTAGGTATCGATTCAGTGCAAGAATAATTCTCTCATACTCTTCCCATCTACACTCTCCCCCATCAGAGACTCGCATGTGTACCAGATGAGCCCCTTCGGCTTGAGGAAGCCTGGAGGAGGAAAAGTAACAGAGGAAACTTTTCCGACGATCAGCCAAGCTTGAGAGACAAGACAGCGATAGGGAACGTTAGAGAGAGAGAGAGAGAAAACCAAATATCAATAAGCCAGGACATCAAATATGAAGTCCAAGTAAAGCTTCGTGTGAAGTATCTGCTTACTTCACTTTAAGAAAAACCACGAAGGTTAGATAACCATCATCAGGTAAAGTGAAAGTGGAAGTAAAAATAAGCAAAATGGTAGAAGAGAAAAGAAAAAAAAAGAAAGAGAAGTAAGGAAGCTTTGGCCGTCCTGTGGTGAAATCCCCCCGGATCGTTCCCACCTGGTACCCAGTGCAGCCAGAAAAAAAAAATTCTAATACATTTAAAAAAAAAAAACATTTTTTATTTTGTTTGCAGATGTCATTTAAATTTTGCATAACCAGTGTTGCGTTTTACTCTTGAATTCCATAGTAGAACCTCGTGCACTGGCCTTGCACTGGATGCCAATAAAGAACTTCCAAAGTTCTCCACCACAAAACGACCAAAGAGTGAGTAGAAGAGATAAAAGACAAGGGAGTAGAGATTTAAATTTTCTCAAAAGACCCACCAACAATTGGTAGCAAGATATAGCTCCACCAGGCTGAAAGATGCCTCCCCTGCGGGTAAGGCACCGAGCAGTCACAAAATTATATTGTGGGCGGAACGCAGTAGTACCCACCCAGCATTTGGCATCCATGTTGTGGGGGTGACGTAACACGTCCCACTAGGAATAACAGCCAGGTGGATACCCCCCGACGCCCACCCTTCCATTTCGTCTGCCGTCTTCAGAGGCACAAAGCCTCCAAAGGCGGCGGCGAACCTTCGGCCCACTGGCACCTGCCACCACTTAGCCTGTCGAGGAGAATTGACCGCGTTACCGCCCACAATAATAGAGATAGCTGATAAAATAGAAGGTACGAGCATATAAGGCATAATAAGGTGAGACATTTGCCAGTACTGACAAAATCAACAAAAAAAAAAACTGAAATGAAATTTGAGAAATTTAAGGTAACTGCGACTCTCAACCCAAACTGCGCCGTTTCGCACCAAGAAAGTCACGCACAGCCAGAACAAAAGCTGCAGTAATAAGAAAAGGTCATATAGTGAATAGTGCAAAACAACTCTCAACCAACTCTAACAAAACCTTACTACGAATAATAAATGGAAATGGGTGATATAAACACATAAAACCCATACCATAATAAACTAACATATCACTAAGGTAACATACTACCAAGGTAACACATCACTAAGATAATGTATCACTAAGGCGGCATATCACCAAGATAATAAGCTAGAGTGATGCTGAATTTCCGAATTGATGTTGATGGATTGATGGCTACAAACGGTATGGCTAGCCGAGGGTACCATAGCAAGGGATTTTATCAAGTAAAAGGTGTTGAGCAGCTTCAAAAAAGAAGTGAACCCTTGGCCTGACCGGCGCAAAACAATGCATAAAAGTGACTGCTGAGTTCGCCGGGATGCTGTGTCAGAGCTGAGTTCATTGCGTACTTGATCTGCTGGTTTAAGATCTTGGGCATGCCTAATACCCTTTGAGAATCCTGATTCATCGCATAGTTCATATGTCCAAGAACCCGTTTCCCGCTTGATCTTAAACGGACCAATATAAAGTGGTGCCAGCTTAGCAGTAATATGATTAACCGCTTCAGATAGACTACGCCACACCAATTGACCCAGAGCAAATACAACAGGTCGCCTTCTTAAGTTATAGCGCTGTTGATTCCGTGTTCTAGTATTCTCTATTTTACGCTGAACATCTTTATATAATTTGGCGAAGCCTTTCTGTCTAGTTTTAACGTAATCTTTTAGGTGTATGTTTTCTGGTGGTATGCGGTGTAAGGGTTGTCTTCATAACAGTTGGTGTTCCCTTCCATAAAGAATGAAGTGAGGACTATTCCCGGTGGTCTCATTTGGAACAGTTCGCATGGCACAACAAATCGCTGCCAAATTCTCATCCCAAGTTTTGTGGTTATTTTGATCCACGCATAAGTACGCAACAGTCTTCAATACTCCGTTCGTTCGTTCAGTCGGGTAGGCTCGAGGATTATATAATGCTGTGTAAAATATTCGACAGTTATAGCTGGCACATAAAGATTGGAATTCCTTTGATTTCATTTGAACTCCATTGTCACACATAAGATTATCAGGCAGGCACCCCGTAATTAACAAATTGATAATTGATAGTTTTTGTTCTACTTTATTCTGTGCACAACTGGTACAAGATCTTACATACTTGGTGACATCACATCTCATTTTCGGCCAAAAGTAATTCTGGAGCAATTTGGCAGTCGTTTTATACACTCCTATATGTCCGGCAGCAGGAATATCATGACAGGTCTTTAGTACTGTTACGCGCTTATCCTTTGGTACTACAATCTTCCAATTACTCGAAGGAGTAGCAAAATCTGGATGGTTATGTTTTAAATACTTATATAGAGAATACCTGCCTCGACTCTCCAGTTAGGAAACTTATGAGGATTTTGAACAACATTATCGATCATCCTCAAAAACCAAGTGTCAGTGGTGTTAGAAAAAGGCGGAACATGGTTTAACTCATTTATCCAGACTGAATCAGAGGAAACTGGCACAGACCTGCTTAGCATATCCGGTACAATATGGTCCTTACCCTTCCGATGAATAAGTTGGAAATCGTAAGGCTGAAGTTTCAAATGGCCAACGGGCCAAGCGCCCTTGAGGATCTTTAAGTCGATGTAACCAGAGAAGAGAATAATGCTCAGTGTGTGTGTACACCCTCTAAATGATGAGGTAACTTCTCGATACCCCCAATAATACCAAGGCATTCCTTCTCGGTAACTGTGAGCTTCATTTCCTGTCTGAATAGTGATCAGAGAGATAACAGATTACTTTATCACCATCATCAAAAAATTGAGTCAAAACAGCGCCAAGGCCGTAATTAGATGCGTCTGTTTGCAGAACAAAAGTGCGCTCGAAGTCCGGACAAGTAAGAACAGGAGCAGTAACCAAACATTCTTTAAGACGAATAAAAGACTGTTGACACGCAGGTGTCCATGACCATCTTGCGTTCTTCTCGCTCCCCAAAAGGGGAGCGAGCACTGAGGAAAAATTCGGGATGAACCTTCTGTACCAGGAGGTGGTGTCAATGAAGCGGCGAATTTCTGATACATTGGACGGGGGTGGTATATTTACGATAGCCGCTGCCTTATCGGGATCCGGTCTTAATCTCTGTGAATCAACGACATAGCCAAGATATTTAAGAGAAGGTTTACGAAATTGACACTTACTCAATGAAACGATGAGCCCTGCATCAAGAAGGCGATCGAAAACATTCTCCAGAATTTTCAAGTGCTCAGAAAAGGAGGACGATATGACGATGATGTCGTCCAAATACACCATGAATGGGGGTTCCAATTCCGGACCCAAAACACGATCAACTATTCGTTGCCAAGTGGCAGGAGCATTGGATAACCCGAAAGGCATGCGAAAAAAATGAAAAAGACCACGAACAGGTACTGTGTAAGCTGTAAGCTCACGAGATGTCTCACTCAGAGGTACTTGCCAGAAAGGTAGACTTAATATCAATTGAGCTGATATAATGGGCACTCCGCAAACGATCCAAAATGGCCGAAATGTGAGGGATAGGATATGCATCCTTCTTAGAAACTTCGTTGAGACACCGAAAATCTATACAAAATTAAAATGATCTATCCTTTTTGCGGGCGAGATATACTGGACTAGATCAAGTGCTTTTTGAACGTTCTATAACCCCCAACCTTAGCATTTCTTCAACTTCCTCATCAATAAACTTTTCCCTAAATGGTGACACGGGATAATAGCGTTGTTTTATTGGTTTAACGCCAGACATAACTTCTATCTCATGCTCAGTCACCTAACAGCATCCAAGGCCGATACTCATTTTTGCCACTTTATTTTCGATAAGTCTATTGAGGTGTTCTCGTTCGGAGACTGTGAGGCTATTTTCGTCTTGCACAGTGCAAATTTGAGTCAGGTGTTTCGGAAAACTGCCAAACATTTTGCCTGAGATCTGGCACAATTTCCATGATTTTCCAGAAATCTACTCCCAGTATCAGTTTATGAGATACCTCAGGTATAACTAAGATATAGATGATTCTATTCTTCTCTAACATTGTCATGGGGACTTGGATATATCAATAAGCTCGCTCTTAGTTGAACCACAGTTTCAGCTGTTGTTGTGTTCCAAGTACCCAGGGCGCCAAACTCGAATGGCAGAGGAAGAAAAGCGCCTCCCGGAAAAACCCTTATAAGAAAACAATATTCAATTAACCACTATGTTTATAAAGACACTACGTAGCTAGTTTTGGTAATTTTTTCCTTGTTTTAACCCCATTTCAAATGATTTGAAGAATAGATAGTGAACAATCAAAGAAAATTATTTAATTCGCTATCCATCCATTCAAAAAAAGATATAAGTAGACAGGAACCCCAATTTTCCGATGAAAACGGTTAAAAATTATAATAAGACCTACCACAGGGTTGGACCAAGTACTGAGCCCTGTGGAACATTGCAGGACAAGTGGATGGTCTCTACCCTGCCTTCCGCCTCGAGGATTTTGCTTCTATTTGTGAAATAGTCCTGAATCAAGTTGATACTGTATGCCCGCGAATTATTCACTGGTTACAGCTGAAAATCAACGAAATTAAAATATACAAGAAAAATATCATCATTTATCTATTATTATTTTGCACATGTCAAAATGGGCCAATGACAGGTGCCAATTGTCATAATGACAGCACTTTCATTTTTTTAAAAAGAACATTCGGTATATTTAGGGCTAGAATGATAGCTTTTTTTCGTCTGATTCCAAATATACCATATATGTTGATATTTGGTTCAGCTGTTTTTGCGCTATTTCATTTTAAAATTGCATTGAGCAAGCCTCATCATTGATATTAGAAACCGGGAACAGACCTAATTTAGGGTAATGTAATGCATTTTTAAACTTGGATAGCGTAAAAACAGCTGAACCAAATATCAACATATATGGTATATTTGAAATCAGTAGAAAAAAGTCTATCATCCTAGCTAAAGATATACAGGGTATTCCGTTTAAAAAAATGCGAGTGCTGTCACTATGACAGTTAGAACCTGTCATTTGCCCATTTTGACATGTACGAAAGATAATAGAGATAAAACCCTACAACTTTTTTATTCAACTTTTTTTTGTATTTTCTTTTGTTTAAGTTATAGGAGCCGCATTAATTATAAGGAACAGACCCTGTACATACACCTGGTTCCGAATAATCCAGATAATTCATATTACATATATGAAGAAAGTCTTCTAGTTAGGGTCCAGAAAGGTCTTCGGCGTTTTTGTGCCCAGATTTAAAGTGAGAAACTAATATACTCCTGGACAAAATTATCGCACCACTGCTTATGGCGCTTATGTGCAGTGGTGGTGCGATAATTTTGTCCAGGAGTATATTTCTAAAATTACAGAGAAGGCCATTTCTACTCAGTCATTCAAAAAATGGAGAAAACAGAATACCGAAGAGAGTACTCAATTATAGGAAAGACGAAAAAGAGAAAGATCTAAACGAAGTTGGAGAGAAGGACTTGATAGCAATCAGAGCAGGAGAAATGAAAGAGTACCTACTTGGTTTCGCAAAAAATAATGAACAATGCAAATTAGAAGACGGCAACGAAAAATGTAAATTGATCCATACATAAATACTAGAGGTCTAGTGGAGGCTGCAGCCTGACATTGACTAATTATCAGCTCAGCTTGTCTTCAAATGTTACTTTGACGAAATCTGTTTTTTTTTTAAACAACCGTAGGCCAAAATGCTAGAAAATATGAAGAATAGCACAACTATGTTATCATCAAGAGTATAGAAATTAAATAGTATGGAGCTCAAATGAATCGAATATAAACTATTTTATGTAACTCAAATGGCCAAAATTCCAAAATCATCAAAATTGATTTTGGGCACATGGAGACTCGGCACTTTATCCAAATAGAGATTTGAAGTTGAATGGTTCAAGAAATATTTATCCTTTATTTATAATCCCTAATGCTTGCTTTGCTCTTATTTTTTCTCGTCGTTCTTCTAGAAGCATTCTCCTCCCATTTCCACACTATTTTTATTCAGCTTTTCCTTCCCCGTTTATTTCCGCAGGTTTCATCCCCGCTTGCTGTCCATCTTTCATTACCGAGTACCGTTCCAGCTTTTTTCATTTTTTTTTTAGTATTCCTTTTTCTTTTTCCTTTTCCAGCTCTCTTCCTCCATGGTGCTCTTTTTCTCGCCTTTTTTTGGAGCGCTGGAACCAACTTTATTTTTGTAATGTCACAGTAATAATTAATTATCAACGGTTGATGGATTTGAATAAAGTTTTGAAAATGTTTTGATTTTGATATGAAATTTAATTTGAGCTCAAAAACTGATATCGGCGTGGACGTTCTAATAAATTACCTAAATTTCTGGTTTCAGCTACACGTATACAAACGCAGTTTGACATGCGGTGCGCCATTCATCCAAGCCCTTTGTCCAGCTGGCAAATCCACTTCCATACGAAAACGTACCTACCATCAATAGCCATCAAAACATTTGAACATTTAGCCAAAATAGCCAGGGCGCCGCTTTTTGTCCAGCGTTCGCGTTCGTCCATTATCCATTGTGGCTCCTGTTCCCATTGTCCGCGTCCAGGTAAACGACATTATATTAATCAGATTCGATGATGAGATAAAAGACATTTATATTCGATTCATTTGAGCTCCATACTATTTAATTTCTATACTCTTGATGATAACATAGTTGTGCTATTCTTCATATTTTATAGCATTTTGAGCTAGTTGTTAAAAAAAAAAACAGATTTCATCAAAGTAACATTTGAAGACAAGCTCAGCTGATAATTAGTCAATGTCAGACTGCAGCCTCCACTAGACCTCTAATATTTATGTATGGATCAATTCACATTTTTCGTTGCCGTCTTCTAATTTGCATTGTTCATTATTCTTTGCGAAACCAAGTTTTCTTTCATTTCTCCTGCTCTGATTGCTATCAAGTCCTTCTCTCCAACTTCGTTTAGATCTTTCTCATTTTCGTCTTTCCTGTCATCTAATTCAGTACTCTCTTCGGTATTCTGTTTTCTCCATTTTTTGAATGACTGAGTAGAAATGACCTTCTTTGTAATTTTAGAAATTTTAGTTTCTCACTTTAAATCTGGGCACAAAAACGTCGAAGACCGTTCTGGACCCTAACTAGAAGACTTTCTTCATATATGTAATATGAATTATCTGGATTATTCGGACCCAGGTGTATATACATGCATTATGATTCAAGGGGAGTAGCCATCATCCGACCAGCTGCTAATAAGTTCCAGATTTCCTTGTAAGACTTCTTGACCTTCGAATGGATTACAATAATAACTTTCATCTTCTGCAAAGAGTTTGTTGTTGCGCTTATAGCACTAGCCAATAGTGTAGGTAACTAATATTTCCATTATACTGGTGTAGCACTGGACACATTGGATTGCTCTTATCTCATTATTTCTTCACTATCTTTTTTTGTGGTTTCTGTTACACCAAATATTGGAACATCATGTAATCTGGGTTGTCCTTATTGCATTTCGGACAAGTGGGCTCAACAGCAAGATTCGGTTCTTGGGCTCCCTTCAATTTATCAGCTAGAACTTCTCTATATCCATGCCTAAACGTCACTTCTGTGATATTTTTCTTGTATCTTTTCATTTCGTTGGTTTTCAGCTGTAACCAGTGAATAATTCGCGGGCATACAGTATCAACTTTATTCATTATTCATTTAACAAATAGAAGCATAATACTCGAGGCAAAAGGCAGGGTAGAGACCATCCACTTATTCTGCGGTGTTCCACAGGGCTCAGTAGTTGATCCAACCCTGTGGAACATTCTATATGACGGACTGCTAAGACTCAAAATGCCAGCAGGTGTAACCCTGACCGGATACGCTGACGATGTCGCGATGACTGTCCTGGCAAGGAACATTGACGAAGCCGAAACCAAGGTAGGAGCAGCAATGCTCTGCATCCGAAACTAGCTAAGAGTAAACAAACTATGTGAGGAGAAGACGGAAGTGGTCATCCTCACTTCCAAGCGGGCTCATAGAGACATAAACATCATGGGCATGATCATCACACCGAAATGCGAAATAAAATAACTGGGCGTCTGGCTTGATAGCAAGATCACATTCGCTACCCACATCAAGAACTCTACCGAAAGGGCAAGAAACGCCATGACTGCACTTGCAAGGGCCAGACGCCAACAAAAGAAGACTACTATGCGCAGTGGCAAAGTCCATACTGATGTATGCGGCTCCGGTCTGGGGACATACCATGAACATAGGAAAATACCGGAATATGCATAACAGAATCCAACGCCAAGCGGCACTATATGCGCAGTGCCTTCAGGACTGCTTCGACAGATGCCATAATTGCCATACTGGTGATCGCAGAAGCTCCCCCAATGGACCTGCTCGTCAGAGAGGCCATTTATATAGCCCAAGTTCATATAGCCCAGGTAAGGAATCAAAAGGGAAGATAGACGCACAAACTAATACCCAATATCAGGATTTGGATAGATAAGAAACATGGAGAAACTGACCACTTCCTAACCAAACTCCTTACCGAACATGGCTGCTTCCGGGAATACACATATGGCATAGATAAAACACAAGACGATGAATGCACTACTGCGGAGAAGTAAACACAGCGGAACACACGTTCTTCTTTTGCCAACAGGGAGGCCTCAGACAGTCAAGGATCTGTAAACAAGATCCTTCAAACTGCAAAGAGGCAAAAAGCCACCTAAAACTAAACAGAAACCAACTTAGAGCTATCATAGGCGTCCTGGCGGGGCACTGGGTGGTCAGATATACAAAATCGGAAGCAGTATTGAGACGGAATGCAGGTTCTGCAGTGAAGTAGATGAAACTACCAAGCATAAAGCCTGCGAATGTGATGCCCTTGATACCTGGATTCCTTGGGTATAGTATCCCGGAACCTGATGAAATAAAGCAAGTCCGGCCTGAGTGGGTCTGCTCCTTTCTCAAAAGTTGCGGGCTTCGAAGGTAAGACAGGGCTGCACCAAGAGGGGGATAGCACAATGGACCACATGCGCTTCTACGTGCTGCCTGTGAAGATTTCCCTTTCAAATCAATCAACCCATACAACTTTCTCTTAGGCCAGGGCAATTACCTTGTGTTCGAATTCTCTACCATAAACAACTCGTCCGGTATATGTTATATGCCCTACAATTTACTTAAAAATTTATAAACGGAATACATAATGTA
The DNA here is from genome assembly GCA_917834065.1 of Ceutorhynchus assimilis. Classification (NCBI taxonomy): domain Eukaryota; kingdom Metazoa; phylum Arthropoda; class Insecta; order Coleoptera; family Curculionidae; genus Ceutorhynchus; species Ceutorhynchus assimilis. The sequence goes on from OU892289.1 coordinate 16,283,587, forward strand.
TTGGAGGAGAATGAAATATAAGGCCAAAAACCAAGGAGCTGCGATTTTTTATTCCAATGACCACTGAAATTCAAATTTTCTATAACAATAAAAACCCGATATCAAATAACTAAAAGTCAATCGAAATGGTGTCCGATGTCGAAGTGGTGTTTAGATAGTCCTGTTTTTGGATTGTCCGACTTTGTAACATTACAACTCCCTTTTGTGTTCTGATATTCGGTTTTTCAGATATTGCTTTGTTTGACCTAAGTAACATACATTGCAGTTGTTGCACGGTATTCTATATAGTTAGGGAGACGACCGCATTTTTCCTACCCCGATCGAGTTATGTGTCGACACTATTATCAATATATAGTATTATGTGCATCTATTAACCAGTATTCCTGCCTGAGAGCAAATGCTGCCGGAAATATCTTTTAACAAATTATTAACAAATTGAAAAAAACGTAACACTACCCCCATCGAGTTATGCCCTAAGTAGGGTATCAGATTGAAGGTCTCGATGTCCCCTATCTAAAAAATTGATCCTGCCTCGTGAGAACTTGCCGGAAAAGGGTGGCAGGGCAGCTTATTGGGGCAAGCTCAGCTTTGACACCTATCAAGTTTTACCCTGAATGATGTGTCAAATTAAAGGTGTTAATAAGTTGATTTAAGGTCTCTTCGCACAGAAATCCCAAACCAGAAGGAGTGAATTTCATTGGTTGAAACTAGTTTCCTGACAACCAATGAAATTCGCTCTGACTGATTTGTGATTTCTGTGCGAACAGACCTTAAATCAACTTATCGACACCTTTAATTTGACACATCATTTAGTGCAAAGCTTGATAGGTGTCAAAGCAGAGACCGCGGGCCCTTGCCCCAATAAGCTGTCCTGCCACCGTTTTCCGGCAAGTTCTCACGAGGCAGGATCGACTTTTTAGATAGGGGACATCGAGACCTTCAATCTGATACCCTACTTAGGGCATAACTCGATGGGGGTAGTGTTACGTTTTTTTCAATTTGTCAATAATTTGTTAAAAGATATTTCCGGCAGCATTTGCTCTCAGGCAGGAATACATGTTAATAGATGCACATAATACTATATATTGATAATAGTGTCGATACATAACTCGATCGGGGTAGGAAAAATGCGGTCGTCTCCCAGACTAATAAATTATATTGCTGGTATTATCTTTTGGGGTTGGTTGTTTAACCTGTGAAAAAAGATCTTTTGCTGTTTTGTTGTTATACATGGCTACTTCAGAATTCTGTGTATTAAGTTTCTTCTTAAGATGTTCACTTAGACCCCTCAAGGTATTTTAGAATATTTTTGGGGTGTTACTAAATTATTTGCGTTTGTTATGCGGGGTTGCTGGTTTAAAATGCGGTTGATAAAACCTATAGGGTAGTTATTTGCCAGTAGGGTGTTTTTAAGTTGATTTATGTTTTGTTCCCAAAACTTTGCATCTGATAGTTTGTAAACTTTGTTTCGGAATTGTTTAATTATGTTAATTTTTTGGTGAAGCGGATGAGCTGATTGATAATTTAATATCCTATTCGAACTCGTAGGCTTTTTGTATAGGTTTAGAATTAATTTATTCTTAGTTTGAATAAGTAACAGATCCAAGAATAGTAATTTATTTTCTTTTTGGATTTCGCAAGTTATTGTTAATTGAGTTCAATTTTTGTAATATAAGGTCTACCTTATTTTTTGGAACCGCTGTAACTGAATCATCCATATATAAAAAGAAAAACGGGATACAGAAGTCAAGATTTTCTAAGGTCTTAGATACTATACTACTCAAAACAAAATAAGGACCACTTTTAAGAGCAGGTTTTCATTGAATTTTGAATAACCCTGGTAAAGTGACTATTTCCATTTACAATAAGTATAGATAAACAAATAAAGTGTGCACAAAAAATTTATATTGTTAATGGAAATAAACACTTTACCAGGGTTATTCAAAATTCATTAAAAATAAATGGGTTTTCAAAAGTGGCCCTTATTTCGTTTTGACTAGTTTATATAGTCTATTACCAAAGAAGCAAGAATTGGACTTATTGAAGCTCCCATAGGAGTTCCAAAGGTTTGTTGGTAGTACTAACCTTCATGAGTGAAGTAGCTGCTTTTGAATGTAAATTTTATGAGTTTTAGAAATTTTATAACTTGGACTGTTGACGCAAGAAACAATTGGTCTCAATGGTCTGGTCTGTTAGTTTTATGTAGTTTGGGAAGGCCTTAAGTTTTCGGTGGTAGACTGTTATAAGATTTAAGGTATTTTTTTTTTTTTTTTTACGGGACCTTGTCGTTGGTGGAGAGGCTCAGCGGTCGTACGTCGCTGCAGAGATGTGAAGTCGTTTGGTCGTGACCAAGGGTGACTCACCATACCAGGAAAGCAGACACACAGCTTTCTGGTATGCTGGGTGTCTGCTAGACAAACAGCGTGGAGGAGGACACTCGACTCGGCCTCAGCCCGCAATCTGGATCTCGCGGCCCTGTTTCGGGATGGGGCCGAGTCGACTGCCCCTCGTGGAAACCTGCCTGATATATCTCGCGCTCTAAGATCGATGGTTGATGAGGAAGTATCTTAGGGCGTGAGGGGCTGCCTTAACTGGCCGGCCAAGTGGAACGCGAACCACAATAAAAATCCCTCCAAGTCACGGTGGAACAGCATAGACCAAGGACTGCGTGGTTAGGGGAAAGCCTAATCGATACTATGCGAACTCCAAGGACGTGGCGACCCCACGGCTTAACTAGCCCGACCGGGCCCACTGTCGTAGAAGAAGAACTTCTACGTTCAGACGAAGAACTCGGCAAAGATCTGAGTGCCCTACAACTGAAGGGCGACGTGAGGATCAGGCTGAGTAGCGCTGCCAGAAAGAGGATGAAATTCCTCAAAAAAAAGGGATGAGTGCAGACAAAGCCCGCAAAAAGCCCTTGAGCCAATCAAAGAAAGGACTAAAACCTCTGACAAGGGCGATTAAAGAGCCCGGTCAGAAGGAAACACCCCCGAGGCTCAAGCGAAAAAAAGAGCTAGGATAAGAGCGAAAAAAAGAGCTAGGATAAGGGATACGGGCAGAAATGTCCTGCCCATAAAAAAGAAGGAAACGAGCAGCAGTGCTCCGCCTTTCAGAGCTCCAAAACCAACCTTCAGCCAGATAGCTGGAGGCATAAAGGTAGGAATACTACCTACAGACTTCCCCAATTGCCTTTTGTCAGTGGGGCAAATTCAAGCCACCAAAGAGGCAATTATGGACAAGATCGTGGACGAGGTAGCATCGGATTGCCCGGTCAAACCGAAGTTTCTGAGCGCCCACAACAGACCCGGCTGGCTCGCTCTAGTTTGCAAAAACATAGCCACCAAGCAATGGCTGCAAACTGCAGTCGCCTCCATCAAGCCTTGGGAGGGAGCTTCGCTGAAGATGGTAGAGGAATCTGACGTCCTTGTTGCTCGATTCCCAAGCAGCATGGATTACTCCACGGAGAAAATCCTCAATCTTGTTCAAGGCCAAAATGAGGGCCTAAACGTCAAAAATTGGCGAGTCATCCGACGTAACGCCGAGGGCCACCTGGTCACACTAACCTTTTCTGTGGTCAGTGCATCCGCAGAAAAACTCAAATCCGGAGGCTACGCGGTAAGTTACAAGTTCGGTCATACGACTATAAGACCGCAAAGCAGCCGGAGCACAACAGCTGTGGAGCAACCAAGCTCCCCAAAGAAAAGCGGCGCCGAACCAAGGGCAGAAACGTCTAAAGATTCAATGAGTCATAAAAACGAAAATCCCCAGGTGGAGTCCGAAAAGTGAGTGCAACTCTAATGGCTTCCTCCAAGCAACCAAAGAGAAGCAACTCATCAAGCCACAAATGCATTCAAATAAATCTTCAACACTCAAAAGCTGCCACTAGTGAGCTTAGAAAAAGAATGTTTGGACAAAAAAATCAACGTAGGGCTACTTCAAGAGCTCTGGGTCAATGGAGGCTCTATAAAAGGCCTAAATATCAAATCATGTAAGTTAATCTACAACATTAACCATTAAAGACCAAGAGCAGCATTGCTGCTTGACAAAAATTTAAAATTCTTACCTGTTTTAGAGTTCATCACACAAGACTTGGCAGCTGCTTTAGTAGAAGTGCCAACGGAAGGGGGCTCAAGGCATATTCTCATAGCCTCAGCCTACTTTCCAGGTGATGATAACAGCACCGCCAGAGATCGTCCAACGACTCATCACGTGGTGCAGAGCGAGAAACAGACACTACATTATCGAGGCAGACGCCAACGCCCATCACCAGGTAGGATGGGGAAGCACCGATACAAACATAAGGGGTGAGTACCTTTTTGAATATTTGAACTCTAACAACATAGACATTATCAACAAAGGTAACACTTTCATTAACGCCGTCAGACAAGAGGTTTTAGGCGTGACTCTCGCTGACACATTTACATCTAACACAATAATCAACTGGCTTGTGTCAAATGAACCCTCCCTGTCGGACCATCAAGCAATAAGGTTCGACTTAGAGGCAGTAATAAATCACTCAGTACAGACGAGAATCTCAAAACTCACCAACTGGGTATCCTTTGTGGAGGGTCTCTGCCTGAGTCTAGATGAACTCTGACATAAATACAATAGAAGAGCTAGAGGCATCATCTGACAATCTAACAAATGCAATAAAAGATTCCTATGAGAACAGTTGTCCCGTAAAACAGAAGGCAGTTCACAGGGATGTGCCTTGGTGGACGTCTGTCCAGCTGAGACGTCTGAAACAAGATGCCAGAAAACTGTTCAACAAGGCGAAAACTAACGGCAACTGGGCAGACTATAAAACAGCCCTAGACAAGTACAACCGTGAATTAAGAAAATCAAAAAGGAAATCATGGAGACAATTCTGCGAGGGGATTGACGAATTAATTAGCCCCAGCTCAACGTCTCCAAAAAGTTCTTTCAAAAAACCACTCAAACGGAACTTAAAATTCCAAACAGAGAACACTGTACCGACCATATAGAAAGTCTAGAGGTAGGGGAGGTCCGGCTACAGTGACCACCTTTTCATATTTTGCCTTCAAACTTTTAGCCTAATATATTTTTTGGATATCTATTTGGCTGGGATTATTTGTTATACTTACAACAATTACCATTCATTGCTAGAGACCATATTTTTGCTTTATTTTCTGAAAAAAATATATTTTTTTAAAATATCTACAGGATGGCCACTGTACCCTCCATGTTGGGTACAGTGGCCATATCACTGTACTCCACGTAGGGTACAGTGGCCATATATGTTGGAGACTGTACAGTAACTAGAAATTAACAAGGATATGGGATTGTGAAAAACAAAATACGACCAACTGAAATAATTTTAATTCCACATAATGTCTAAACCAAAAATAGCTAAAAATAGCTAAAAAAACAGGTATAAAAATATAAGTAAAAGATTAGTTCACATTATAGCAAGACATATCAATGGCAAATCTGTAAGTGGTATTTGTTCTGACTGTTCCCTTGGAAAAATCTGGATCAGGTAAGTGCAATTCTATGTCTTGAAGCAAAACAACACTTATGTCTTCAACTATTGGGAAAACAAACGCATTTCCTTTCTTTCTTAAAAAAATTATTTCAAACTCTTCGTCATTAATTTTTTTTAACACCTTGCCAACGAAATATTTGCATGTCTTTTTAGTAGAAAATTTCACTAAGACAAAAGACTGTGAGCTAATATCATTTAGATCTTTAAAATCCTTCAACTTATCATCAATTTCTTCAAAATAATCAACGTCATCGGAGTCTGTTAAATCAGGTAAGTTTACATTATCTTCCTCAGAACTTGATGAATCGACAGCCTCTTGTAATTTGAGCTTTTTCAGAGTTGGTTGATTTTTATTGCTATTAAAACAGTTGCGCTTCACCTGACCTACTTTCTTCATTCTCATTTTAGATGCTCTATTGTAGTTTTCTGCTTTTAATCTTTCGTAAACTGGGGTGTCTGTCAATACTTCAGTCGATTTCTTTTTGCCTTTCCTGGGAATCTTTTTTTCATTTTGTTTAACTGATGGGTAAGGTTGTAAAATTTCTGGGGGTATAAAGGATTTTTCCGGTGTCTTCTGTTGAACCAAAATTGACCTTTCTAGTTGCCTTATTAGGTCTGCTCCAGTTTCTTCGTTATCTTCAATGGTCGAATGTATGGATTCTTTTTCTGGAGTTTTTTGTAAAAGTTCTGGATTCATTTTTCTGCCAAAACTGGTGCTTGGCTGGGAATCTCCAAAACTGGTGCTTGGTTGGGAATCTCCAAAACTGGTGCTTGGTTGGGAATTTTCAAAACTGATGTTTGGTTGGGAATCTTCAAAACTGGTGGAAAGTTGAGATCCTTCAAAACTGGTGTTAGGCTGGGATTCTCCGAAAATATTGTTAAGGTTGGCCTCTTCTAGTTGGGGGTTCATATTTGGAATGTCAGTTACTTTCGAAGCCATGCAGTCATTGTCGCTAAATAACATATTATTGAAAGGGAAAATGCCTGTATCTTTAAAAGCAGATATGCAGTTTTTTGCGCAAAATGCCAGTGGAAATGCAACACCCAAAAGCTCAGCAATATCGTAAATTGTTATCCTTTTTCCGGGATTATTCACAAGCTAAGTTTGACAAGCGTTGTTATAGTATTTCTTGAAAGGGCCATACACACATTTGTCTAGCGGTTGAAGTTTGTGGCTAGTGTGCGGCGGGAGCGTCAGTAATTTTACATGATTTTGTCGAGCCTTTTCTATAACTGCTAGTGATATATGGCTTTCATGGTTGTCCATGATTAAAAGAACAGGGGCATCCACAGATGGTTTAGCATGACTAATGAAGTGATTGAACCACTCTGCAAATATATTAGATGTAATCCAGCCGGACTGAGAAGCTGCTCCAATAGTGCCAGGTGGTGAATTTTTAATCATATGATCTTTAAAATACTTGCGAGGAAATACTAGCAATGGGGGAATTGTATTTCCCATAGCGTTTATAGCTCCCACCATGGTCACGAGCGTGCCCCTTTCGCTTGAAGTGATTTGGCCCACTTGCCTTTGACCTTTAGTAGCTAGAACCTTTCCGGGATTTTGTACTGTCGTTAACGCTGTTTCATCGACGTTGTAGATCTTCGAGGCATTAAGTTTATGTTTTTCTATAAGCATCTGTAATTTTATAAAAAAAAGTCTCAACCACTGGCTTATTAAAACCCATAGCCCTTCCTAAGGATGTCGCCTCCGCTGTTCTTATAGAGATGTCTTTGTTTCTCTTTAGGAATCCTGTAAACCAGTCCTTGCCCGCTGTTTGATTCTCACTCCAAGATGTAGGGATATTTTTTCTATTTGCAACGGCTAAGTCATATGCCAATTTACGAGAGTTTTTGGGTGTTAAGCCATGATGTAAATTAGCCATAGTTTTTAAATAATTACATAGAAGCTGCTCCTCTTCACTCGAAAATATTTTTCTTACCGTATAGTTTGGACTCATTCTTGGACAACCCTCTAAATCAGGATTATTCCAATTTATTTTTTCCCGGGATGCCCTACATTTATTTATGTATCTACGTAACGTGGTGCGAGGAATATTGTAGTTAATCGCAGCTCTTTCAATAGAAATACCTCCTTCAAAAACGGCATATACTGCATTTTTCATTGACTCTTCACTGGTCTTTCCAATGCCAGTATTTTTGCAATCTCGTCGTGGCATTATTGCAATCCCTGAGAGAAAAAATATAATTATTTCTATTTCCAACATTTAAATTTTTGAGGCAACAGTGGCCACCGGTTTAAAAATTTAAAAACCAGTGGCCACTGTAAACCTAATATCTATGACCACTGTTCCCAAATTACACCCTATCAAAAGTATTAACCTAAAAATATCAAAAGTAAAAATCTTACCTTTTCGGGAGTGAAAACACACATTTCAAGGACGTCGCTTATATGTGTTGCAAACCACAATACCAAAAAATAAATTGTTTTCTTTTTTTAAATCGCTTTAAATTGGTCAAAATCGTTACTTTTGGTCGCAAATAAAAGGGAAGGCACGTGGCTTCAGACTGGTTCACAAGAACTGCATCGTCACTGGTTGAAAATAAATACTTGCTGGTGCTCTATACACAAACGAGGTGGCAGTGTTGCCAGGTGTTCCATTTAAGTTTTACAAGGAGGTGACCACTGTACCCGCATGGCTACTGTAGCCGGACCTCCCCTACTACTACAAACTCACTTTCCAGGTTCGGTAATCGTTGAAGCCCTGAACCAGGTCACTCCGCCTATCGAAGGGTCACAAAGCCCTAACGGTAGGAGCAAAAGGCTGGCTGGGAATATCTTCACAGTGAACAGAATAAAATGGGCGATCGATAGCTTCAGACCCTACAAATTTCTAGGCAAAGGCGGGATTTTTCCCGCACAACTGCAAAAAGGCTACGAGTACTTAAAGGTACACCTACAAAAGCTTTTTAAGGCAAGCTTGCTCCTAGGGCACATACCGCTATCTTGGAGGGAAGCTAATGTGATATTCATACCAAAAACGAGTCGCCGACCCGAGGACGAACCAAAATCATATCGTCCCATTAGTCTAACCTCCTTTCTCCTTAAGACAATGGAGAAAGCAATCGACCAGTACATCAGAAGCGAAACTCTATTGAGAAGACCGCTCTACTCGAAGCAATTTGCTTATCAGCCAGGCAAATCCACAATAAGTGCTTTACACTGTCTGAGTTAAAGACATTGAAAAGACAATCGAGTGCAAAGAGATCGCTCTCACAGCTTTCATCGACATAGAGGGTGCCTTTGACAACACCTCACATCAATCAATCGCCAGAGCATTACAAGAATGGGATGTTGAAGTTCCAATTGTAAAATGGACAGAGTCGATGCTGAAGCACCGTCACGTTACTGCTGAAATAAACGGAGCATTAGCTACCGCTACCACGGTCAGAGGGTGTCCTCAAGGGGGTGTTCTTTCTCCACTACTACGGACACTGGTGGTAGACAAAATTCTTACCAGACTGAGTAGTGCTGGATACCAGGTCATAGGCAACGCAGATGACCTAGCTATTGTAATCAAGGGCAAACATGAAGGCGTAGTGACAAGCCGAATGCATCGTTAAAATTGGAGCGACGTCGATGGATTATCCCTAAACGCAGACAAAACAATCCTTGTCCCGTTCACAAGAAGAAAGAGGCTAAATCTGAAAGGCCCGACCCTTAACGGTACACAACTAACATTTTCCAACGAAGTGAAGTACTTAGGGGTCACCCTGGACCGAACCCTCACTTGGAACAAACAGTTAGAGAAAACATGCTCTCGACTACATCAGCCATTTGGTCATGCCAAAAACTTGTTGGCAAAACATGGGGGCTAAAGCCAAAGATGGTAAAGATGGTATTCTGGATTTACCAAACTATAATAAAACACATGTCACATACGCCTCATTGGTGTGGTGGCCCAAAACCCAACAAGTCACTTCTCAGATCAAGCTCAGAAAGTTGCAAAGGCTAATCAATGCATTTTATCATATTGTCGCGGCTTTGGGTTGCCTGCTGACAAAAATCTTGGGTTCGTTGTTCGTTTCGTTTATTCCAAAAATCAAAGTCCAATTAACACAGCAATAATTTATTCCACTTAACAAAACACTCTGACACTAATTACTTTATTAACAAACTCAACAATTAAACTCTTTACAATCACTATTTAAATCGTATCACACTCGAACTGAAACTAACTTACAAACCAATGCCGGCCTTCTTTATATATCCCTAAATCTATTCCTGTGAAATCTAGAATACACACGATAATCTAATTTTCCAGATTAAAGTAGAATAATTCGCTAGATTCTAGTATTTCCGCGATCGATTCTTGACAGCCTGGCGGACGTTTAGCTTATTGTGACACTGCCCTCCTCTTAAGGTTGATCGTCCCGATCAACTTCACGCCCATGATATTTCGCCAACCTGTCCAGATGTACAACTTTCATCTTACTCCTGGTGTTGCGCTGGACTCGATAAACCAAATCATTGATCCTCTTGATTACTCTATAGGGTCCTTCCCATGCTGAAGACAATTTCGGTGATACTCCTCTCTTCCTTACTGGGTTATACAACCACACTAAATCACCTTCTTGAAATCCGACCGAATTGGCCTTCAAGTCGTATCTGGTCTTCATTCGGTCACTGGCTAGTTGAATATGCTCCCGAGCAAAATCATGGATACCCAGAAGTCGTGCCCTTACTTCGTCGGCATAATCTCGGATTTCTCTTCGTTCTTTTTCGGGTACTCCAAACATCAGATCGCAAGGTAGCCTGAGTTCCCTTCCAAAAACAATTCTAGCCGGACTTTCACCTGTTGAATCGTGAACAGCCGCTCTGTAAGCCATTAAAAAGAGAGGCAAATGCTTGTCCCAATCTCGTTGGTTCTTTGCGACCACTATTGTCAGGTGTTCCTCTATGGTCTTATTGAATCGTTCTACCATGCCATCAGACTGAGGGTGTAAAGGTGTTGTCCTTGTCTTACGAATGCCCATGATGTCACAAACTTTCTTAAAGATGGCAGATTCGAAGTTTCGTCCTTGGTCTGAATGTAACTCTAGTGGCACACCATGGCGACTAAAAACTTCGTCCACTAGCACCTGGGCAACAGTGATGGCTTCTTGATTGGGAATAGCGAAAACTTCTGGCCATTTACTGAAGTAATCCATGATAACTAAGATGTATTTGTTACCACGCTCTGACTCTGGGAACGGTCCTGCTACATCTATCGCTATTCTCTCAAATGGAAGACCAACGTTATACTGTTTCATGGGCCCCCGAGATCTTAGTTTAGGGCCTTTACTGGTAGCACAGATGTCGCATTTTCGGCACCAGCTTTTAACGTCTTCATGGTAGTGAACCCAGTAAAAACGTTCCCGAATTTTGTCCAAAGTCTTGTTAACTCCGAAATGTGCCCCTGAGGTTCCATCGTGTATTTCTTTTAATACATCTTCCACTCGGTCTTTTGGGATAACCAGTTGGCTCTTAGTGGATTTCCCATCGGCACTTTCCCAAACTCTTTTGAGCAAACCATTTTCTACAGCCAGAGAGTTCCATTGGGCCCACAACGCTTTGTAAATCAAGCTCTTGTTTGACACTTCCCTCCATTCTGGCCTACATTCATCGTTTTCTTTAAGATGTAGAATTTGCCCGATGTCCTGGTCTGCCTCCTGATCTTCTCTCATTTGCTTGGTAGTCCATTTATCATCGACGATCAGGCCCGTTCTTCTTACAGCTGGACTAGTGTTTTTCTCATGTATATCGATTCTTTGACAATGTTTGCAATCTTCTTTACATGGCCGTCTAGACAGAGCGTCAGCATTTTTATGTAGGTTTCCATGTCGATGTTTAATTTGGAAATCGTATTGCTGCAATTTCTCAATCCATCTAGCAAGCTGTCCTTCAGGAGTTTTCATTTCTAAAAGCCATTTTAGAGCTGCGTGATCTGTTCTAATTAGAAACTTGCGTCCGTGGAGATACTTATGAAAATGGTCGACTGCTTTTACTATGGCAAGCAACTCTCTTCTGGTGACACAATAATTTCGTTCCGGCTTTGATAATGTTCTGCTGTAGTACTCCACGACATGTTCTTGTGAGTTTTGGATTTGTGAAAGGACAGCTCCAACACTGGTGTTACTTGCATCTGTGTCCAAAATCAACATGCCTTTGTAATCAGGATAGGACAACACTGGGCTCGTACATAATGCTCCTTTCAATTTTCTAAATGCGGAATCGCATTCTTGGGTCCAATTGAATGATGATTTTTCTTCTGTCAATCGATGAAGTGGAGCAGCTATTTTGGCGAATCCTTCCACAAATCTTCGATAATAAGAACATAATCCTAGAAAACTCCTTAGTTCATGTTTGTCGCGTGGTTTTGGCCAGTCCCTGACAGCATCTATTTTTCCTTCCATAACTTGTATGCCCTCTTCAGATACCACGTGACCCAAGAATTCCACTTTCTTTTGAAATAGGAAACACTTATTTGGATTGAGTTTCAAGTTGGCATTCCGGAAGCGGTCAAAAACTTCTTTTAGGTTATTGAGATGTCCTTGGAACGAATTTCCCATAATCATGACATCATCCAAATATACCAGGCAAGTTCTCCATGTAAGGCCTCGCAAAACAAGATGCATCAGTCGCTCAAACGTAGCTGGAGCATTACACAATCCTAAAGGCATTACATTAAACTGGTATAGTCCACTACCGGTACTGAAGGCAGTTTTCTCTTTGTCATCGTCATGTATTGCCACTTGCCAGTATCCACTTTTGAGATCCAAGGTGGAAAACCATTTGGAGCCCGATAGAGTTGTTAGTGTATCGTCTATTCTTGGGAGAGGGAAGCTGTCCTTCTTGGTGACGTCATTAAGCTTTCGGTAGTCCACACAAAATCTAAGACTCCCATCTTTCTTCGTAACCAATACTACTGGCGCGGACCATGGACTATTTGACTCTTCAATGATTCCCTCTTGAAGCATTTTATCAATTTGGTTTTCCACTTCCTGTTGCTTCGCTACTGGCATACGTCGTGGTGGTTGTCTAATTGGGTGTGCCAATCCAGTATCAATTTTGTGTTGAATTAAGCTGGTTCGGCCGGTTTGATTGTCCATCACAAATACGTCTGCTTCTTTCAAAATGAAATCTGTGGCTTCTTGAAGTCTATCTGGATCGAGATGTTTCCATGATTTCGCCAAGGTGTCTGTATCTAATTTGGATTTCACAAAATGTCGCTTATCTGGTAGATCACAGTTCGATATTTGCTTCACTGGTTCGAGAGCTCCAATAATGTCTCCTTCTTTTATTCTTACTGTTTCGGAAGAAACATTGGCAATTCTTATCATAATGTCTCCATTTGTTCTTACTAGGATCTTTCCAACAAGAAATCTTTCTGGTTTATCTCCAATGAAATTACGTGTTAGCCCAACGCAACACCCAGGGTTTGTTTCTAATTTTCCGCAAATGATCTTCTCAGTCCTTCCAGGAATCCTCACTGGGGTTGTGGTCAGGATCTTAACGGCATCGGATTCTTCTTGTGTTGTTAGGACAATTTCTTCATTACCAAATTTAAGGATGTTCATGGAAGGATCAAAAGAGAAACCATGTTGGCCGATCAAATCCATTCCCAAAATAAAATCATCTTCTATATCGGCGACTAATGTTTTGTGCCTGAAGGTGGTAGATCCAAAAGTGAGCTCAACCATAGCTTCTCCTTGAACTGCTGCAGATTCGCCGGTGACTGTTCGTAGTGACAGGTTTCTAGTGAGCGGTTGGATTGCCCGAGACTTGACTAATGTTCTTTTAATTATGGAAACTTCAGCACCCGTATCAAAAGTAATGGTTTTCAATTCTCCATTAATTTGTCCTTCGAATTTTAATCCTCTATAATGACTGCCCAATGATTTTATGTAAACAACCCTGGGGGCTTCGTCATTACTAACGAGCATTCGCCCCTCCATACTGGTTAGTTCTCGTTTCCCTGTCTGTTATTAGGGCTGGCGTCTCTTGATCTCGAAAAGCGTTGGAAACGATCCCTTGATGGAGAGGACATCCTCACTCTACAATCTCGTTGAATATGCCCAAGTTTATGGCACCGGTAGCACTCTATTCGGTTTCTCGGGGTTGGTGTTTGTCTGGAATCGTTTCCCATTTTTCTATCTTCTAGTAACAGTTTCTCCATTCTCTCCATGAAATTACTCATTTTAGTTTCGAAGCTACCATCCTCTTTTGACAACTGTTTATCTTTTGGGTCTTCAATGGACACTGCTCGTATTCTGGGTCGTGAGGCACCAAAGATTGCTTCCAGTTCTAATGCTCGGACAAGGGCTTCGCTACTTTGTCTGAACTTGGACATTCTTAGGTTTTCCTGGATCTTCGAATCTCTGAGACCATCAATAAACGCAGATACTGCCATCCATTCCTGCATGTCTTCTCCAGCTGCAGGAAACGCCAAACTCACTAGCCTTTTAACTTCCGATTCGAATTCTTGTAGACTCTCGTCGGGTTTTTGAACTCTTGATTTAACTTGAGTTCTGAATACTTCTTGTCTGTAATGGTCTCCGAAGCGCAGTTCTAAAGTTTGACTAAGATGCTGGTAATTCTGTTGGTAGATTGAAGGAATGGACTGAAGAAGATCTAAGGCTGGTCCTCGTAGCGCCACTATCAGTGCTGTAGCTTTTTCTTGATCGTTCCATCCGTTGGTATTTGCAGCAGCTTCAAATTGTCGAATATACATGGTCCAGGACGTAGAGCCGTCGAAAGTTGGTGGTTTTATCTTCATACTGGAGAATGCTCCAACACTAGCTGAATTGATGGACTGTATTTCTAATCTACGCATCTTTTCTTCGAGTGCTTGAACTTGGTCCTCAACTTCTTGTCTTAATTGCTTAACATCGGTTTTGACTTCAGCTTTTACTTCTTGAACGTCGTGTTTAACTTCTTGCACATCGTCTTTAACTTGTTCAATCTTCTGGTCTAGGTTAGCGACAGTTCCTTGTATGGTTTGGAATATTTTCTGTAGTCTTCCAAGGTCCTCCTGCCGTTCTTGTTGTCGCTTAGCTTCTTCTTGTTGTCGCCTAGCTTCTTCTTGTTGTCGCCTAGCTTCTTCTTCTTGTTTTTCTTGTTGTCGTCTGGCTTCTTCGTCTTGTTTTTCTTGTTGTCTTCTAGCCTCTTCTTGTTGTCGTCTAGCTTCTTCGTCTTGTTTTTCTTGTAGTCGTCTGGCTTCTTCGTCTTGTTTTTCTTGTAGTTGTCTGGTTTCTTCGTCCTGTTTTTCTTGTTGTCTTCTAGCTTCTTCGTCTTGTTTTTCTTGTTGTCGTTTGGCTTCTTCGTCTTGTTTTTCTTGTAGTCGTCTAGCTTCTTCGTCTTGTTTTTCTTGTTGTCGTTTGGTCTCTTGAAGTTCCAACATTTTGCGCAGAAGTTCTTCAACTTTTTGTTCGTCCATTTTGGCTTGTTGTCTTGTGATAGGCATATACAGAATGTTCTAGAATTTCCCTCGAACTTTCTTCAAATATCTTTTCTGGTCTTTGCTCGAAATTCCAAACACGCCGGTGAAGTCACAAATTGGATAACTTGCTTTATTCTAGAATAGAATGTTCTGGAATTTTCTTGAAACTTCTTTTCTAGATGTCGATTGATACAGCAAATACGTCGGTGAAGTCACAATTTCGATATCTCCTTTGGTTTCCAAATAGAATGTTCTAGAATTTTCCCGAAACTCCTCGAAAACCCTCTTCTGAATGACGATTGATGTTCCGAATACGTCGGCGAAGTCACAAATTCGATATCTCCCTTAGATTCCAAATAGAATTTTCTAGAACTCACTCGAAGATTCACTATCACTGTCTAAATCGGGTATAGTCACTTCCGGGGTAATTCACACGATCGGTTAAGTCTCTTTTTGTGATTGTCACTATTTGCACTGCACTAACTGTCCCAGTGTTCACGTAGTGTTCAGTTCCGTAATTGGATTTCACTCTGCAGTCCTTTATATCCCACTCCTGACACCACTGTCGCGGCTTTGGGTGGCCTGCTGACAAAAATCTTGGGTTCGTTGTTCGTTTCGTTTATTCCAAAAATCAAAGTCCAATTAATACAGCAATAATTTATTCCACTTAACAAAACACTCTGACACTAATTACTTTATTAACAAACTCAACAATTAAACTCTTTACAATCACTATTTAAATCGTATCACACTCGAACTGAAACTAACTTACAAACCAATGCCGACCTTCTTATATATCCCTAAATCTATTCCTGTGAAATCTAGAATACACACGATAATCTAATTTTCCAGATTAAAGTAGAATAATTCGCTAGATTCTAGTATTTCCGCGATCGATTCTTGACAGCCTGGCGGACGTTTTTGTGACAATATCAATATTAAGTTTTTACCTGATATATCTTATCTTATCTGTTCTTGAAATATAAATATTATATTTTAATTTTTTTTATCTAATTGTTGGCTTCCATTTTGTGTGAGTGTCGATTGGTTGTGCCACGTTTATCTGAGGTAAATCAATTCAGATTTTTGGACTAATAAATAAGGTACTGCTGCTCTGGTTTTCAGAATCAATTGTTAGTGTGGGAATATTGGACCATTTGCTCTAAATAGAGTCGGTGAAAACCAAATTTGTGCGTCCAGCCCTATCAGCTCTTTATTGAATCCAGGCAGCGGCCTGATTAGCCTTTTTTTGTTTGACTCTGTCAATTATGGGTGTAATTTTTTTAATAGAAATCCAGACAGGTCAAAAAATTCAGTTAAAAAGTTTTAATTAAAACATCTCAAGAATTTTGGCATATTCTGGATTTGATTGATTTCACCGTCAGGTTTATCTTGTAGTATCTATAGTAGCTACATTAATTTGAAAGAAAAATTTTGTCTATTTCGAGGAGAATCCAAAGATTTAATTTCTTATTGTTTTATCTTATTTTGTTCATATTTTTTTGCAGCAGCATTTTGCTCAATCATAACGAGAATTTTAATTTAATCTTGTTATTATTTTAATTTTATTATTATCTTACCATTATTCTCAATTATTTAATTGTATTTTTTTTATATTAAAATATTATTTTTTTTTCAACTGGCAATAGCTGTTCATACCTGATTCTGTTGGAAGGGAGTGTCTGTACAACAATCGGTTTATATTAAATTTCAATTTCAATTGCCTTTGTAAAGCCTAATTTTCATGCATCCGGTTTTCCGACGAAAGATGTCCGAAAAACATTCTATTCTGACATAATCGTATAAAAATATGTCAAAATAGAAGATTTTTCGGACATATTTCTTCGGAAAACGGATGCATGAAAATCCTGCGTTAGACACTCACTTTTTTTTGACAAAATTCAAAGATTTAATATTCCAAATATTGGTGAACCTGATATTGCCTTATTCTTTTCTGGGTACCTACTCGACATAAAGATCACTTTTTGGAGTCTGGATCAGCTGGAGTGACATCACCCCAGCAATCAATTCTTTTCCTGGATATAGGAAACAACACGAAGAGCTCCACGAAAGTGAAACCCCAACACCTATTGAAGTGATCCGGATTGGAAAGGTACATTATATCAGATTCCCCGGAAAAACCAAGCTGTCAACTGTGAAGTTTTAAAGAAAGTGGCATTGTCACTATATTAACTTGTTAAATATAGGTTTTTTACGTTATATTTAGGATGACGTCATAGAACAAAAAGAGACAATGTTATCAATGCCTATTTTTTTTTCTTATAATTTATCAGAATGTCACGTGACAGTAGAACTATCTATTTTACCAAACAAAGAGGTAGTAATACAAAAACTTCATTAGATAAAAAAAGACACAGAACGCTCATTACGCAAGACAAGGCAAAATGTACCAAATTTTGTTAAACTTACGTATGGCAATCCGTCCTCCTTATTTGCACGGGATAAAAAGAGAAGATGGAAAACCGCGTGTTGTGCAACGTATTTATGAATGAAAATTTCACTTGTCAAGTTGAATATCAACCGTACTTTTATTTTTGTCAGACCACGAGCAATGAACAAGGACAAGGAAATGTCCAGCGTGCAAAACGAACACTTCACACCTGTACTAGTTAGCTGATAAAAAGACTTGCCTCATGTTGCGCGCGCATACCAGGTAAAAATAGATAGGTCTTTTCTGTCAAACGAAACGGAAAATAGGTAATTAGGCAATTCAATCCATCTGTCAGATAGGAAAATTCAATATGGCGTGGCGGCCAAGCAAGTTTGTTTTGAATGTGTTTTCATGCGTATTTCAAATTATTTTGCTTAGAGTTTTGCTTGCAACTTTGATTTGGATTATTTAATGAAATATTTATTGACAAGGTACCTAAACTAATAAATCGGGCCGAATCTAGATATTTTTGTGTGTTTTTTAGCCCATGTGTGGCCGCCACGCCATCTTGAAAGTCACGTGGTTTGAATTGCCTAATTTACTTACATGCCTCACAGCAGAAGAAGCAAAAATGGTCGCGTTCCTGCTGGAAATACGTTATTAAGTATACTACCCTTTCCTGAAGCCGACTCCGACAAACCTGCTGGCATTTTCTGAGTAAGTTTACGCTACGAAGAAGTACTGAATTCTTGAAAAAACTTTTTTCTAACTGTAACGTATTTTTGGCACTTAATTAGGATTATACAAAATAGTTAATAATAAATTATCAAGACGACTGACAGCTATGTCGAATAACGAAATGAATTGACACGCATTATATGAAAATGTTTATATAAATCGATATAAATCATGCAACGTCGCGCGCCGTTGCCAACCAAAAACATCTGAAATTACCCTACTTTAAATGCGTTGAAAAGTACTTTTGGTTTTGTTAGGTTGGCAGCAGAAATTTACTAAATGTGACGTCATCCTAAATATAGCGTAAAAAGCTTATATCAAGTAAAATTGTTTGTTAGATTTCATTTGCACAATCTTGTCTTAAAGTAACAAATGTCAAATTAATTAATAACAAATTGGCGCTCAAATAATTCTAAAAATCTGTAACATTCTATTGGTCGAAAAGTCAACGGCAACGGCAAGTATGATACGGGCTTTACAGACCTTATAACTCGAGAACGGCCGGGCCGCATAGAGGTAAGTAACACCCATTTGGCTCACGTTCGCAAATTTGAATGTAACACCCGATATCGCAACGGAGAGTTTCTTTATCGGGTGTTACTTACCCTGGACAGATTTGCATTTAAAAAATAATTAAAATTACTGCCTTTATTAGATAGCATAGATATAATATTAGTTTTTTATGTTGCAAACTTTCTGTATTTTATTAATTCGTCTAGACTAGATGAAAATAAAACTATAAATACTTCAATTATTTATTTACTTATTTTATGAGTTAAGAAACTCACAACTCTGTGTTTTTATACACCAAATAGAAATTAAGAGTCCTCTGAATAATTTCGGCAAGTTGACAACATTGCCTGTTACACTGCTGGCTGCTGTAGCGTCGGTGTCTGAATTTTGTTCAGACAAGAAAATTTCTGGAAGACGTGCATTTGTAGGGTTTCCATAAACGTTTTTCGGAATTCAGGACAAAGGAGTCAAGAAATCCGGACAAAATCCGGACTTCGCCGAAATAGTTATGGAGAGTGTGTAAAGAGAAAGGCGAGTGTGACAAAATTCACATTTGTGAAAAAAGATTCACTTTCCACACGTATTGCATAATATACAAACAATTTTCTACTACCAATGAAATATGTGTAAAAAAATAACTTTAGACAAATACTTTACGCATTAATGCGTAAAGTAAAGTAATTTACTAGAAAACAATTACAGTGTCGACATCTGTCATTGACCTTACTGCACGCACTAGTAGGCAATTTTGCGTGAGGATAACATTGGAGGATAATCAAGCATAATCTGATTATGCTGGGTCATGTGATGTGTCAACTGTGTCATACTCCCCTAACTCCCTCTTCCTTCAATTCTGGGCCTGCGAGTGACGTCACTACCAGCAGTTTATAGTGATGACGTCACCCGCAGACCACGATGGAATGCTTGCGATTCAGGCTGTGCGTGCTAGTGAGTTAATTTTTTCGTCGATTTCAAATGTAGAAAGTTTTCGGTCTGTTCTCACAGAAGAAGCTAAGGGCCGGATTTATAGTCGCTGCTTGAAGTTTCGTCAAGCCCCAAGGAGGCTTTGAACGTTTAGAATTGAGATGACTAACCTTGCAAATAGTAGCAAGTGTCCATTCTAAACTCACGACCTTCAAGGAAGACCCAAGAAACGACTATAAATTTGGCCCTAAGTGTTCTTGATCCTCGAGTATCCCAGAATTTGGTGATGGGTGAGTTAGGGAAGTATGACACAATTGACATATCACATAATTTAGCATACTCGAGAATGCTTGGTTATCCTCGCGGAAAATTGCCTAGTGACCCTAGTGTGTAAAGTGACTTACTTTACGTACTAATGGGAAAAGTAAAATTGTACGTCTTTTTTTTTTTACGGATATGCGCACTCGCAAGGAAATGTCCTATCACGCTCGAGAAGCGGTAAGTGCGCGGAAATGTCGGAGTATGTTGGTCTTGAAACGGTTCAGGTTGTAACCTGCAGGGAAAACCGTCGCAGGGAGTTTATGCCACAGCGATGCTGTTCTCCAGAGATATGAATTCTGATATAATGAGGTTCTTGGTGCCTCTAGTTTGACACTAAATTCATGGTTACCGTCTGTTTGACGGGTTCGCCTGGTAGGTGCTACTCTCGGTGGAATCATACGTGCCAACTCTTCAGAGCATTTTCCGTGATAGTACCTGTAGAAAAGAGATAAATCGCCCACAGATCTGCGATGTTCGAGACCATCCAAGTTACGAGTAAGTGCGGGGTCATTGATCAGCTTGATAGCTCGTTTTTGCACGGTATTCAAAAGCATTAAGGTATGTTTGGGTGCTGCACTCCATATATGTGAGCAGTACTCCATAGTTGGTCGAATCTGGGCTTTGTAGAGTGTCAGCAATTGGCTTGGTGTGTACAGATGTCTTGTACGAAATAGCACCCCCAGCTTTTGGGAGGCCCTTTTAGCAATATCTGCCACGTGACTGTGTCAAGACATGTTGGTCTCTGCAGTAACCCCCAAGATGTTTAACTGACTCTGTAATGTGACAGCACTTCCAGATAGCATGATGTTTGGCTCACCGGTGCTGGTCTTTTTTGAAAACAGAGCTGCTTGGGTTTTCTGCGCGTTGAACTGTACAAGGTTTTTGTTACCCCAGTCCTCTATTATCTCCAGGTCGTTATTTATCTGCGATATTTGAGTTAGTCTAAGATGATGGAATTCACGTGCGGAAAGACCTGTGGGTGGTATGAGTGAGGAGACTACATTGCCATCGTCTGCAAAGCAATAAAGTGGAGTTACTGTTTTATCTATGAGGTCATTTATGTAAATCAGGAAAAGAGTTGGCGAAAGGATTGCTCCCTGTGGCACACCAGCATTTATTTGGTAAGAGTTGGAGTTCTGGCCATCCAGTGCCACATAAATGGATCTGTCCTTTAGGTAACTTTCAAACCAAGTGCAAAGTTTCGGCGATAATCCCATTGCTTTGAGCTTGTTGAGCAGATTTTCATGCCAAACTTTGTCGAATGCTTTAGATATATCTAAGGCAATTGTTCTTGTTTCACCCCGCAACTCAATCGCTTTTTGCCATAAGTGAGTGACGTATGTAAGTAAATCGCCAGTTGACCTATATTTTCGAAATCCGTATTGCTTATCGTTGATAATTTTGTACTTTTCCAAGTACTTGGTTAGGTGATTGTTCACAACTCTTTCCATTACTTTTGATATCACCGGAAGTAGAGCAATTGGTCTATAGTTTAACGGATCTGTCTTTTTTCCTTTCTTTGGAATGGGTTGTACTGCGGCAGACTTCCATGATGATGGATATACTCCTTGCCTGTAAGACAAATTGAATAATTTTGCGAAAGTTGGGGTGAGTTCTTTGGCGCAATTTTTGAGTATTATTGCGGGAATGCCATCCGGACCCATTGCTTTGTTTGTATCCAGCTTTTTTAGGGATTTTCGTATTTCTCTGTGACAAAAGGGTACCTCTGGCATACTATGGGAAACCCTTTCAATGAACGGTGGAGTTTTTCCGTTTGGCACTGTTAGGTTGGAGTTGGAGGAAAACATTTGGGCAAGCATATTGGCTTTTTTCTCTGATGTTGTGGCTAAGTGATTATTTTTATCTCTAAGTGGTGGTATGGATGACTTGGTGAAGTTAGATTCAACAGCTTTTGCAAGAGACCAAAAAGACCTAGAACTACTTGGACAATTCAGCAACCTGTTTTTTATTCTTTGATTGTATGTTTCTTTAGCGGAGTCAATAGTAAAATGTTTTCTAAATTCTGTGTGGTTTTGAGCGGTTTGTTGTCGTTGCCAAAGGTTATATGCTCTGTGTTTTTTCTGTACAGCCGTTTGACACTGGCTGTTGAACCAAGGTTTTGCATTAGCTCTACGTTTAGTTGTATGTGGGATATATGCGTCCATTCCAGATAGGATTACTTGTGTTATTTCATTACAGCAAATAGTGGGATCAGCTGTTTTAAAGCAAACCTCTTGCCATGGAAAATCCAGGTAATACTGTTTTAGGTCATTCCATTTTGCCGATTTATAGTGCCACATTTTACGAGGAAGTGGTTGTAGGCTTGGTGGGATGAGCATTTTGCACTTTGTTATTATAAGTTTATGATCGGACGAACCAAGTGGAGCATCTACTTGAATTGTGTACGAGTCAGGATTGGTGGTTAGGAACAAGTCTAAAAGCGCTGCAAATTCGCCCCTTTCTGAGATACGGGTAGGTTCATCGACAAGCTGCGTTAGACCACAACTTATGGCAAAAGCTTCTGCTTCTCTGCGTTCGTTATCTGTTTTGTTGTGGTGTTTCAGCCAGGGTATATTGTGGACGTTGAAATCGCCTAAAAAGACAATTTCCGCCTGTGGATAGTTTGACTGTATACTATCACAGCTTTCGGATAATGTCGCGAAACAGTTTTGGTAATCGGTGTTACTTGGCGGTCGGTAGAGGCAGCAGATAAACTTGGTCGATGACTTTGAGGTGAATTTTAGCCATATGATATCAAGGTTCGCTGGTTCTAGCTTCTCCTCTCGATGACATGAAAGGTAATTTTTAATGTACACACAGATCCCAAAATTATGTCGAAATCGGTGGTGTAGGTCATAGCCGGGATAAAGATAGTTCACAATAGGTGTTGCAGAACTGATTTTAGTTTCAGTGAGAACAAGGATGTCAGGTCTTTGTTCTTCAAGATGTTGGTGAACTGAATTCATATTTGTACTTATTCCTCTTATATTGCTAAAATCAATTCTGAGTTGAGTTTTTGATCTCTTTATATCTTTGCATGAAGGACCCCCAGGATCACCCGACGCCCGGAGATCCGAGTGGTCGGGTATTTTACCTCCGCAATATTTTGATCCTGGAGGCGCCATCATGCTATCTGTTACTCATTGTTGGAACCGGACTGCCAGCGCAGTAGCGGAACGTGGTGATACCACTTAGCGCTACTCAATTCTGGCATGGTGGTATCTCACCGGTCGACGCCCAATGAGTAAAAAGCGTCTACCACCTGGATAGTATAATTTCTATATTATTTAAAAAATGACTAGTGTTTTTGTGCCAGAGGATTATCCATATACAGTGTCCCCCATAATGTTCGCTACATATGGGGAAATTTTTTATTTGTAGGATATGGAAATTACGAACGCACAGTATAATTTATATTGATATAACAATATTAATTATATTTTGCACTTATAAACTCATGTTTTGATATTTCAATGCCCTGAAATAATTATTTACAAGATGGTAATAGGCTGAATAACGAGGGTAAGTAACACCCGATAAAGCGCACGTCCATGCAACCACGGGTGTTACATTTCAAAAACCGAACCGTTGTCGAACGGATTGCCGAATGCTAAATATTAGGATGTTACTTACCTCCATGTGGCCGGGCCGAGTTGCATGATTTTTGTTTTATGGAATTTGCCTTTGTCTCGAATAACATAACAACTATTGAAACATTCAAACATAGAAAAAAAATCAAGAAAAATTATTCACCAAATATGCATACGGCACCATCTCCTATAACCGATACCAAGTTTGCCGCGTCAGATCGCGCGGTTTGTTCCATTGTGATTTTTGTACATTTATTGAACCAGTTCATTTTTAGTATTCATTTTATCTTATTGGAAAACTGAATTTAATTAGGCTAATGCGTTAACACAACATTTATTGATTCTGAGGCGGTACGAAGTTTGCCGAGACCGCTAGTATATGATATACTTTACTGATACTCCCATATTTTTGGCACTTTCTTATTTTCCATGTCTTCAGTGCTTGTTTCAAATAAATCTTCAAAAGAGTTGAAGCCAGGAACATCCTTGTATGAGATCTTTGCTGATATGATATTGATCTTTTCGGATACTTCCTTTCTTATCTTTATTTTGCTTGCGTTGTTCATATTGTTCATAATATAGAGCTCTTTAACAGCCTTGATTAACGTTACGCGGATATTAGTTTTTTCGAGAGCTGTCCAAGTTCCGCTGTTGTATAATACGCTTTTTTGAAATCTTCGTGGATGTATTTCTTGATTTCGTGTCCCTTTTTAATCAATTATCTGGCGTTTTGTTTGGCTGTGATTCAGCAGATTCTCCGGCCGTTTTTTTAACAAACAGAGACGTATCGACAAAGCTGATAAAATAAACGTGTATACAGTTTTCCAGTTTGCAGGTCGATTACTAGATATTGCAAGCACGGGCTATACGTAAATTATTCTGTATCGTAATGTATATTTTTTTGATACACCTAACCCGAATGTCACATTAAAACACCAGGGTAGGGTAGGTTGAGCTATAAAGAAAAAGCAGAGGAAGAAGAAAAGCAATAATATTTTACATCCTCTCCCTTTTCGCTCATAAGACCTTCTGACTCAAGACAATGGCCATCATTATCCTGCTACTTTTCATCTGAATTTCTCTAAATTGTAGTAAAATGTAGAAATTGCGCCATAGGTTTCCAAACATTTGGAAAAAAAAATATATTCGTGTTTTTTTTAATTTCCTCCGTGACATTGTGACGATTATCGACAAGCAGTAAGCCGATGAAATAAATCCTTTATATTCGCTTGACCAATAATTATTTCGTTACAATGTTTAAATTTTTTCCTAACTTCGAGATTCTGCTTTGCAAACAACCTTTCACCATGTATAAGTAATAAAAGCGTGTTTCAATACATGCCACAAAACACTAAAACAGTCATAAACCACCTGGGTTGATATATGCTCTCGCTGACAAGTCCAATATCTCCGGACATAACTTTGTGTGTAAAAAGGACCGTAAAACCACCTTCTTCTTTCTTCGTAGGTTCCTTTTACGTCCTGTAAATAATTTAGCCGAGCCGCGCAATTCAATATTTACAACTTGAAAGTTGCAAGAAAATAAATAAAATTGGGACGCCTAGAAAATGGCTTATAGTAGTAAGGCCACTTAGCGTTATTACGATTGTGGAAAATGAACCCCGAAACTTCTGTCAAAATAGATTTTCAGTGGTGCTTATCGCGAGAGGTGTTCAAACCTATTTTCGCCAGGCAAAAGCTCGAATCATCTTCATAGCTGCTGAAAACTGAATAGGCATCAGCTGTTTGAAATAGTTTGACGACGATAAGTGGCTAAAATATTCTGCGAATAATTTCGAATGAGAGGATAATTGAATGTAAATTTCCCAACGATTGAGTGTTTTTTAATTCAAAATTGTGTGCATACATGGGCCGCTAATCAATGATTAACGGCGCATAATACGCAGAAGGAATCGCCAAAATCAATATAGAGCGGACGCTGCTGGGTCCCCGTGGTCCACAAATTTTTAATTAAATCAACTGCGACCGAAAAATTTTGTTATGCGGTCAATTTGGTGAATAATATTTTATTGAAATTCCGGAAATAATTCGGGAGGGGTTATGTTTGTTTAATAAAATTCCCCCATCTAACCCAAACTAAATAATACTTTCTATAATTATAATGTAGGTATTTAAGTGCCTTCAATCGCTCTGGCTGAGATAAATTAAGGAGGTGAAGAGTTGAGGCATTTACAAATGTCGTTAATGCTTGTTCTAGAACGAAATAATTCGAGTAACATCACATGGTGTGCATTATCAAAACCGCGGTTTAATCGGTTTTCAGAAGAAACCGCGAAATTACGTAATATGTAACCAATTTCTCTAACTTATTTACCAACTGAATTACTTTTTTTTGGTAAGATACCTGAAGATTTAGGATTTTTTGAAATTTGGATCACGTAAAATGTTTTTTTTTTTATCAATGTTTTCCTATAGTTGAAAAAATACCAAAATTAAAACCATCAGCACGTAGATTTGCTTTTCCAATAAAAAAATACATTAATTCAATATATTAAAGCTGCTCATCGATACAGGTGCAGGGATATTTATTTTCAAAGAAAATTCAGTGCAGATATTGCCGAATCGTTCCTCTGAAAATGTGACACTCAAAGTATCTCTGGTCAGAAAGTTCAGATCCATGAATCGCAACATTGGTTCCATTTGCACCCAAAGATCCAAACAAATTGTTACCTTCACAGCTACAGCTTGGACATTGATTTTGATGAAATTTCATGGTTGGACTATCCGGAACTTTATAGACCTTTATAGAACTCAATAGATTTCAAATTCAAAGAGCTAACCACCAATTTCAAAACCATTCCTCTACATGAATGAATCAATGAATAAGGGGCATTGTTACACGACCTGCATAGATCTATTGTGCCCCCTTCTGGGTGCTTCAGTTGATAGGATTCTCACTCAAAGCACCTCATCCAGCTTTAATGATTTTATGAAGGAAAGTAAGCTGGATGGTTCTATGGATGGAATTTCTTTCCGTTCAACGGTGCAGCCAGGCAATTCGTTTGTTCACGATAGCATCGCACTCCGTGAGAAGGTGTTCTGGAATGTCCTTTCCTTCCTCACAGAACTGGCAGTTGTCTTTGTTTTCGATTTTAATTCTCTCAAGATGCCCTCCTAATCGGCAGTGGTCTGTAAAGAATCCAGTGAGAATGCGAAGATTGTTTTTACTCAGTGATAAAAAGTCTTTTGATCTCCCTTAATGAGGGAGCCCAAGAAATATTTTTGATTGCCTTAACCCTGGAAACTGTTCCCAGAGGCGGATCCGTTTGGTCCTTTTTCCCTTTCTGAACGCTTTCTTATAGGTATGCCACAGAAAAGGCTCTGGTCTTGCAAGCGGAGTTTGTGTTTCCAATTACGCCAATTGGTCCGTCTTCTCATTACCTGTGATCCCTGCGTGTCCCGGTATCCACTGAACGGATAGTTTTGTTATTTTTGCCCAGTTTGTTTAACTGGGCCAGGCATTCCCAAATCATTCTGGAGCTGATTGTTGCTGAGCCTAGCAGCTTGACCGAGGATATGACAATCTCTCTCTCTTCGTAGTTTCCGTCAAGATTGACCTCAGTTACTTCTAGCGTTTATTTCCGCCTGAAATATGTCTGGGTGTTTTTTCATTGCTTTGGAAAACTAGATTCCAAACCCAAGTATTCCGGCTCCGGTTTCTTGTTCAGCTCTTGACCCATCAGTATACCATTTTACGGCTTTCTGCTGCATTGCAGGAATGGATGTGGTGTTTTCTTTTCATCCCTGAGGAGCTCGAGGAGCGAAATAAGCTTGCTTAGAGATGCTAATTCTCCCCTTCCAAGCCACCCCCTATCGCCAGCCCCTTCTCTCGTGATTCTAGTCGTTGCTCATTGCTCCCTCTCAGTCGTAGCGGTACGCGGAGAAACGTTTCAAATCGTGATAGAAGCAAACCGCTTGGCAGAAAGTTTCCTTACATATAATACTTTAATTTGACCCGCAGCACCCTATCAGGAGTGGCGTTATATTCAAGATGGCGGATTTTTCCGAAATGGCGCTACTGAAGTTTTTTCTTATAGGACTAATGGGATTAAAATCAAATAAAAACCAAATTAGTACTTTAATAATGTAAAATAAAAGCACATTTCAAAATAAAATCACAATTTCGGGTGACTATTCAAAATAGCGGTGTAGCTAAGTTCATGAAAGCATAGAACATAGAAATAATTGGAAGGATAGTAGATATTCCTAGTCTTAATCAACCGAATTTTCCAAACTGCAAAATAAGAATTGGTTTTAATTTAAAATGAAAATATTTGAAAGTACTAACTTTTCAGTTATCTTGTTGGTGCATCAAGTCTTTGCGGTAAGTGCATTGCAGAGTACATGGAAGGCCACTTCTTCTGCATTTACAGCGATTACTGCTGCATCATATTTCACAAAAGCATCTAGCTAGCTCTTGATAAGTCTCCCAAATACTTGAAAGAACTGACCATAGAGGTGTCCACATTGTGCTCTTTTCATGACAGCCCCATCCATGCCACGGTTTTTTATGACATTTTCACGAATGGAAGGCAGTGGGCATGAATTCGCTTTAAATGCTTTAGTTATTGCATTATTGCTATGAGAATTCCATGTTTTCCAGGAAGACTTTTTTCTTTTGTAAGAAAAGAAAGACACTGTATCACACCCTGTAAGAGCATGTAACCCCGGAAGAGCACTAGCCTTATCGCCAAGAATATCTAAGATATGAATTTATTTAAGTTAAGTGTATTAATGGTATTTTGTAGATTAGAGGGGAAAGCGACTTACTTGCTATAAAATGTATAGTTTATCTATTTTCAATTGAACCACCACAAAAAATAAATCTCCATTAACAGTCGGCGTTTTCTCTATGAAGCATAGGCGGCGAGATTTCCAAAAATGTTTCATAATAAATCAATAATCAATATAATTTAAATATTATTCTACGTAAAATTTAATTTATATTTATTATTTTATAACGTACTTATTTTGGCAATTGCCTAATTATACTGCAAACGGCTAGTCAGCATCAGTCCAAAGGCCATGGGTCTATGGGTTCCTTGTATACACCTTACCTTTGGGCGCCACCAAGCTAATTGTGACTTAACTAGGAAGATAACTTAATGATGTTATAAACAAAACCTGTGCAATTGGAGAGCTTATCAATGAAACAACTAATTAGGTACAAAAATGTATTTGGCTTCTTTATTAAAAATAATAACAATATATAGGGATAGCCAGGAGGTTATAAAAAAATGTATAGATTAATGCTTGTACCAATTTATAAATATTTGATTATAAAAAAATAAGAATGTAAATAATGAATATGAGAATTTAAAATAAACATGACTAAAACTGTTTCGTATTTACACTTTACCAACAGGCAACAGGGTTACACTTTACCAACAGGCAACAGGCAAATTAAACACCGGAAAGGTGGAAGTTATTGTTTGGGCAACCTCAGGGTAAAATTCTAGAATTTTATTTGAGGGGCACTTACCGAACCTGATTTAGTATCAAGTGATTTACATAGGATTTGCCTAAATAGTAAAAGGTGTAACTTACATGGGATACAAGTGTTAGTTATCTTCAAATGTATGTGTAACTCCAGAAGTTTTGAAGGGAGATTATAGGTGGTAGACGCTTTTTACTCATTGGGCGTCGACCGGTGAGATACCACCATGCCAGAATTGAGTAGCGCTAAGTGGTATCACCACGTTCCGCTACTGCGCTGGCAGTCCGGTTCCAACAATGAGTAACAGATAGCATGATGGCGCCTCCAGGATCAAAATATTCCGGAGGTAAAATACCCGACCACTCGGATCTCCGGGCGTCGGGTGATCCTGGGGGTCCTTCATGCAAAGATATAAAGAGAAGATCAAAAACTCAACTCAGAATTGATTTTAGCAATATAAGAGGAATAAGTACAAATATGAATTCAGTTCACCAACATCTTGAAGAACAAAGACCTGACATCCTTGTTCTCACTGAAACTAAAATCAGTTCTGCAACACCTATTGTGAACTATCTTTATCCCGGCTATGACCTACACCACCGATTTCGACATAATTTTGGGATCTGTGTGTACATTAAAAATGACCTTTCATGTCATCGAGAGGACAAGCTAGAACCAGCGAACCTTGATATCATATGGCTAAAATTCACCTCAAAGTCATCGACCAAGTTTATCTGCTGCCTCTACCGACCGCCAAGTAACACCGATTACCAAAACTTTTTCGCGACATTATCCGAAAGCTGTGATAGTATACAGTCGAACTATCCACAGGCGGAAATTGTCTTTTTAGGCGATTTCAACGTCCACAATATACCCTGGCTGAAACACCACAACAAAACAGATAACGAAGGCAGAGAATCAGAAGCTTTTGCCATAAGTTGTGGTCTAACGCAGCTTGTCGATGAACCTACCCGTATCTCAGAAAGGGGCGAATTTGCAGCGCTTTTAGACTTGTTCCTAACCACCAATCCTGACTCGTACACAATTCAAGTAGATGCTCCACTTGGTTCGTCCGATCATAAACTTATAATAACAAAGTGCGAAATGCTCATCCCACCAAGCCTACAACCACTTCCTCGTAAAATGTGGCACTATAAATCGGCAAAATGGAATGACCTAAAACAGTATTACCTGGATTTTCCATGGCAAGAGGTCTGCTTTAAAACAGCTGATTCCACTATTTGCTGTAATGAAATAACACAAGTAATCTTATCTGGAATGGACGCATATATCCCACATACAACTAAACGTAGAGCTAATGCAAAACCTTGGTTCAACAGCCAGTGTCAAACGGCTGTACAGAAAAAACACAGAGCATATAACCTTTGGAAACGACAACAAACCGCTCAAAACCACACAGAATTTATAGAAGCCAGAAATAGTTGCAAAATTACTATTGACTCCGCTAAAGAAACATACAATCAAAGAATAAAAAACAGGTTGCTGAATTGTCCAAGTAGTTCTAGGTCCTTTTGGTCTCTTGCAAAAGCTGTTGGATCTAACTTCACCAAGTCATCCATACCACCACTTACAGATAAAAATAATCACTTAGCCACAACATCAGAGGAAAAAGCCAATATGCTTGCCCAAATGTTTTCCTCCAACTCCAACCTAACAGTGCCAAACGGAAAAACTCCACCGTTCATTGAAAGGGTTTCCCATAGTATGCCAGAGGTACCCTTTTGTCACAGAGAAATACGAAAATCCCTAAAAAAGCTGGATACAAACAAAGCAATGGGTCCGGATGGCATTCCCGCAATAGTACTCAAAAATTGCGCCAACGAACTCACCCCAACTTTCGCAAAATTATTCAATTTGTCTTACAGGCAAGGAGTATATCCATCATCCTGGAAGTCTGCCGCAGTACAACCCATTCCAAAGAAAGGAAAAAAGACAGATCCGTTAAACTATAGACCAATTGCTCTACTTC
The DNA here is from genome assembly GCA_917834065.1 of Ceutorhynchus assimilis. NCBI lineage: Eukaryota > Metazoa > Arthropoda > Insecta > Coleoptera > Curculionidae > Ceutorhynchus > Ceutorhynchus assimilis. The sequence goes on from OU892289.1 coordinate 16,314,462, forward strand.
CGGTGATATCAAAAGTAATGGAAAGAGTTGTGAACAATCACCTAACCAAGTACTTGGAAAAGTACAAAATTATCAACGATAAGCAATACGGATTTCGAAAATATAGGTCAACTGGCGATTTACTTACATACGTCACTCACTTATGGCAAAAAGCGATTGAGTTGCGGGGTGAAACAAGAACAATTGCCTTAGATATATCTAAAGCATTCGACAAAGTTTGGCATGAAAATCTGCTCAACAAGCTCAAAGCAATGGGATTATCGCCGAAACTTTGCACTTGGTTTGAAAGTTACCTAAAGGACAGATCCATTTATGTTGCACTGGATGGCCAGAACTCCAACTCTTACCAAATAAATGCTGGTGTGCCACAGGGAGCAATCGTTTCGCCAACTCTTTTCCTGATTTACATAAATGACCTCATAGATAAAACAGTAAATCCACTTTATTGCTTTGCAGACGATGGCAATGTAGTCTCCTCACTCATACCACCCACAGGTCTTTCCGCACGTGAATTCCACCATCTTATACTAACTCAAATATCGCAGATAAATAACGACCTGGAGATAATAGAGGACTGGGGTAACAAAAACCTTGTACAGTTCAACGCGCAGAAAACCCAAGCAGCTCTGTTTTCAAAAAAGACCAGCACCGGTGAGCCAAACATCATGCTATCTGGAAGTGCTGTCACATTACAGAGTCAGTTGAACATCTTGGGGGTTACTGCAGAGACCAACATGTCTTGGCACAGTCACGTGGCAGATATTGCTAAAAGGGCCTCCCAAAAGCTGGGGGTGCTATTTCGTACAAGACATCTGTACACACCAAGCCAATTGCTGACACTCTACAAAGCCCAGATTCGACCAACTATGGAGTACTGCTCACATATATGGAGTGCAGCACCCAAACATACCTTAATGCTTCTGAATACCGTGCAAAAACGAGCCATCAAGCTGATCAATGACCCCGCACTTACTCGTAACTTGGATGGTCTCGAACATCGCAGATCTGTGGGCGATTTATCTCTCTTCTACAGGTACTATCACGGAAAATGCTCTGTAGAGTTGGCACGTATGATTCCACCGAGAGTAGCACCTACCAGGCGAACCCGTCAAACAGACGGTAACCATGAATTTACTGTCAAACTAGAGGCACCAAGAACCTCATTATATCAGAATTCATATCTCTGGAGAACAGCATCGCTGTGGAATAAACTCCCTGCGACGGTTTTCCCTGCAGGTTACAACCTGAACCGTTTCAAGACCAACATACACCGACATTTCCGCGCACTTGCCGCTTCTCGAGCGTGATAGGACATTTCCTTGCGAGTGCGCATATCCGTAAAAAAAAAAAAAAAAAAAAATCTACAGGTTTGGTCTCACTGTAGATAGACTATGGTATGGTAAGTGAGTCATGAGTCCTATCCACGTTGTATCTGTTTAACGTAGAACTCGACGTGGTTCCACCAGAGTGCTACCAAGAGGGTTGCTGAAGGGAGGCTACCAAAGCCAACTAAGGGCAATCTAGATCTAGTCTAGAATTTCTTTCTAGGAGCTGTCCAACTATAGCCTAAGACTGTCTAGCTACAGCCTAGCACTAGGATTGTCCAACTATAGCCTAAGAGTAGGATTGTCCAACTATAGCCTGAGACTAGGATTGTCCAACTATAGCCTGAGACTAGGATTGTCCAACTATAGCCTGAGACTAGGATTGTCCAACTATAGCCTGAGACTAGGATTGTCCAACTATAGCCTGAGACTAGGACCCTATAACGATGTTCGTATAAAAAAACAAATCGAGCCCCAAATATTAGAAATAATCTTACCTCAAATTGAGGGATACTCTAGACCAAAGGTGAAGTCTTAAACTTCCAAATGCTGCTCGGAACAGTCCGAAACAGAATCCAAAAATGACCAAGGGACGACTCTAGACAATTATCAGCAAGAAATTAGTCTACTTGAGCTCCCTGGCACAAAATTCCAAAAAGTCTCGCCCCAAAAATAATTAGGGCCGAGGCCCGAGACCGGACGACTACTCAGCGTGAGGTCGCAGATCAAAAGGGCAGATTCTTCATTTCGAATTTAGATTTCGGAAGAAGACTTTCATCTGTCAAACTTCTAATTTTGACATTGAAGAAAATTATAGAAAAGGACGTGTTCAGTTTCACCCCAAAAGTACGAACTGAGAATCGGTTGTGTAAAAAATGACTGGTGAATGTTAAACAGTGCCTATAGAACATATATCAAAAGGTAGAACAGGTCTAAAGAAAACGCCTAGACAAAACAGCTGTTCAATGACATGATGGAAATGAAAAGTCAAAGATTAAACAACAATTATTATCATAACCTCAGATTACTGATTGGATTTGCAAACAGAGATGATGATGGTACTACCTCCTTTTCCTAAGATTCTAATCAATAACAGCGGGCCCTGCCGTACTGAATCAAACCTTCCTAGATCAATCAACAAAACTTGCAAACCTGCACAAAAACTTTCAGTAGAAGGCAGTAATCAAGGTAACAAAATCTGGGCACAAAAAAGATAGTTGTTTATTCATTTATTTCATTGTAGTTCTATATGGAATCATATCTACTAAAGCAAAACAAGGTAGCTTATTAGCCAAGAAATTGAAAATGTTACAATTTATTTGAGATATTTTGGAATACACATGCCCCAGTGCCGTTTAGGAGATATTTTTTGAAATTTTTAAACAATTATTTCCTAAAAATATACACACGTATAAACCTGCCTCCGCCTCTGACAAAAAAAAACAAACTACTGTGAAACTACACCGGCGACGCCGCGCCGTCGCGTCACGTCGCATCGCTCAGGCAAATAAACATGAAGAAATCTTTTCGGAATTTCGTTCCAACAACCAGTATTTCATTTTGCCGATTGTAGTTTCTAGTAGGGAATATTCAAAACATTTATATAGGTTTTTTGAGTATTTATTCACGCCAAAGGTGCCTAATATTTGATCGTACCTTATACATAGCTTGAAAATAAAGTGGTTCAATTTAGAATAGATAAACTATACTGACAAATATCGTCTCTTTAAACCTGATCCAAAGAGAACTCATAGATTTTGGGTACCAAGAGATTTGAGTCATGAGTAAAAAGCTATACAATACTATCACATCAGTATAAACTGTTCGCATACTACTAGATTCTGAAAGCCTTACTGCACCGTGTCCTTTAAATGTAATATCATTCTGTCATCTGCTTCCTCTTCATTACTACATTTTAGACCAGTGACAAATTCACGTTTGCTGACGAGTGGATTGTGTCACTTATATTGGTAACATATGCTACCTTGTTTTCTACTGCAATAAAAGATTTTGCTGAAAAATTAAAGAGATCAATTTTGTTTAATGAGTTTCTCAAAAAATCCAGCGAGTTCTGTAGAAGTCTAGTAGCACCGGTTACTTGGCGGCGAATGCAATGTCCTCGTTCTTGGCGTACAGCATTTTTAATGCTATTAATTAAATATTGATCCCAAACAAGATCGAAGTACTTAGCTCCCATTTTTGCGGCATCTTTTTCGAAGTAAGGTTTTAGCTCTAATTCAAAATATTCTTGAAATGTTTTGCTATTACGAGGAGCAATAAAATGGAAAGAAGCTGCTCCGTCGTAAACAATACCATCACATAATTTTGGATCAGTACCGTTAGGTACCAGTTCTACAAAAATAGAAAAGTAAATTGGTTGACTTAATACACGTAATTAAAAACATTACCTTCAAAAATATTGGTGAGGTCGCTTTTTGGCCACGTCGTAATTCTCCGTTTTGAGATAGAGATGGTGGGCATTCCTGGTTTTCATACTGAAAGAATGTATTTAAATCCAAGTCATGGAAAAGACTCGCAATGAATAGTCTGGAAAATAGCTGGTAGTCCAGTTTGAGTGACTGAATTGTACAATTCATTTCAGACTTTTTCACCGTCTTTTTGGATGCAAAAATAGACAGAGAATGTTCTTCAATGTTTTCATACAATGGAACGGTTTTGCCTAAAATTCGTTTTTTTGCAAAAGTATCGTATGTCTTTAAACCTTCTTTTTCAGCATTGTATAGGGTTTTCAGGCATTCCTGATCAACAATAACCCTCGTGTCAATTGCAACAAGGAACGTTACTTGCTCTTAAGGATTACCAAACTGTACAAAACTTTCTTTCAGTGTTTGGCACTTCTCTACGAACTTTGTACCGCTCTTTTGTCGAAACAAAAGAATGTTCATAATTTCTGCTCGACTATTACTCAGTGGTAGTTTAGCCTGAGGTGGTCCTTGGTGTTGGTACAGTAGAGAGAGGGCGCCACTAGTTTGTATAAATAATTTTGATTACCAAGGAATAGCCAAACTAGGCACTATTCCATTAATCAGTTATTGTTTAAAAAGGTAAATTCAAAAAAATCGGAAAAGGTAAAATAAATCCAAAATCCAATAGCTATCTGACATTTAACTCATTCAATAAAAACACAAGCTTTGGAATTCTAAACACAATTATTTATTAATTAAATGTCATTAAAATTTGTGACAATATGGCGAACTTTTTTCTATGGTTCTAAGAAAAATATTGTCTAGTATCCAAGTTTTAAAAAAAAAAATCATTAAGCAGCTTTCTAAAAGCAAAACCTAATTTAAATAAGTATAGTAGGATTGAAATTCAAAAACAATTAATAGATACCTATGATGAAATTTTACTAAGTATAAATGATGAAGTCCAAATACCATTAACCTTCAATTTTTGACTAAAGTGAATCAAATCAATAAAGTCAAATTTATAAATGCATTAAGGTAATAAGTAATCCCTAGGGAGTTATAAATGCCAAAGGTGGGCTATATAAAATCAAAGTTATCGGGGAGAGCTCTACCGTCTTACCTGTAATTAAAATTCAAAAATATGTAACCATGAAACTCAAATCCAACTACCTAAAGATTTTACATTGATTTAAATACCTTGTAGAATTACCACTTTATTGATTTGAAACTAAAGGTTAGATTTACCTCTAAAAGTTAATGAATCCCAGATATATTATATCGGTTAGTATTCGGTACAAAAGAATTAAATTTGGAATAATTATAATAATCCATAATTATTGGATACTAGATAAAAATAACGAAAGCGATAATAAAGGTAGTTATCTGATTACGATAATGATTAATTAATCAATAAAAAATTACATTAAACTGTAGTTAGCTATTTTACGGTAAATAAGTTGGTAAATGATTTTATAGTTATTAATTAGCTAATTAAGCTAATCGATAGTGAGCGATAAAGAAAATAATAATAATAATTAACAGTTATTAATATTTGTAAAGATAATTATTAGCTAATATAAAGCTAATCGATAGGGAGCAGTAAAAAAGATAATAATAATAGGTAACGGTAATTATTAAGGCACAGTTACGGGACCCCTAGGTAAGTAATTATACAAGCAGGGACGAAATCCGTGGAAATTTTCATGAATTTGAGATCCAGAAGCACCAAACTGACGGAAGGCAATCATCCAATGGTCGGGGATCAATCTCTTACAAGACACAACTTTCCTTGTAGAGGGGGCCCAGACTTGCTTTGGAAATGCAGTACCGCATGGTCTCAAATTCGTCAAATTTTCACCCAGAAGTGTAGGCGTGGATTTTTAATACTCTCCCAAATTGCCTGAACGGAATGAAGAAATATAAGGACTCATTTATCGAAGGGAAAAAGGGATTAACATACCTGAGCGGCCGATAATAACCTCACTTTCAGAAATTTACACAAAAATCAACAATCTATTGATTTTTCAGGAAACGTTCCAGCTGGCACAACTACTCACTCCTCTGACTAGTTAAACTTATCCAATTTTGGGCTCGATGGCCAAGAATGAAAACCAAAATTTTGGATTTCTCCTAGACGACCTTTTCAGTCTCACTATAAAATCGAAAAGAAAAGTCAAAAGTATCAAACTGTGGTTGTGTCTTTCTTCTTCTGTCAAGCCCGTCGAAATTATAAAAATGACAGTGCCACGGATTTTTCTTATGAGGAACCTTAGTTCGGTTCGGCGGGAGTGCGAATGGAGTCACTCGGAGTACCGGAGTGAGCAAATCGAAACCACCTTTTGATAATATAATTTTCGGTATTAGGTCAGGAAACTAGTCAGAGGAATCATAGATTTCGCCAGGAGTACGAAATAGAATCTTAAATGAGTTCAAATATATGAAATTAATTAATAACAATTAAATATGTTCTTGTGACATTTCAAATGTTACAACTTGCTTTATATTTTGCGCGTGTAGGTATGGTAGGGAATTTGCACGCAACTAGTACCTAACTGAAAGAAAATTAAATAGCGCCTTCTTTAATTTCATTTATTGTAGAATTGTTTTTTTTTTAAATTATTTGATTCCAAAGTATATTTACCTATTTAGATAATTAATTAGAATATTTTACTCATGTATAAATATTCCCATCAGAGAAGTGACAAATCGAAAAATTACAGCGGAAATTCAACGTTGTCTAGGCAACGTGAAATTTCAATAGTAATATAACGAGTGCAATGGAAATTATTGATAATTTTTGGGAAATTTGCCCTCGTATACTACTCGCAATAATGGCTATTATTCCCTCGGAATGTTACTCCCTCGCCGCTAACGCGGCTCAGTTCGTAATAATCCTCGGGAATAATAGCTATCATTATTGACTCGTGGTATAATCTACTATGATGACACAGAAAAATTAATGTTTGTATTGTAAATTAGAGACGGGAATCAATAGTAACCATAGAAACATAAGTATTTGCTGTATTTGTCGAAAGCAAAAGCCATTAAAAATCAAAATGAATCGGTTTGGTGAAGTGAAAGATGAGGAAATCGACGGAAGTACCTATAGTTGAACCAAAAAAACACAGTGAACAGTTTATGTCATTTTGCGGCGAAAAAAAGTACACTTTTGATCCAGATACTCCAATATCCGAACTTACGTATTTCCTGAAAAGCTGGTTCTTTAATATGAGAAAAAGGAACGGAGAAGAATATAAAGAGCATTACAGTAAAAGTTCTCTGGAATGTTACCGCAAAATTGCTCATGGAAAAGTATTTTAACGACTTTAACAAATTTAAATTTAATTTTATTCCATAATTTTTATAAAATTCGTGAAATATTCTCCCTAAATACCATTCGTGCTTAAAAATTAACCAAAAAATTTTCATTCAAGCTTGTTGTACAAATTCCACTCGTTCTTCGAACTCGTGGAATTAAAAGAACAAGCTTTCATGAAAATTATCGGTAATTTTTAAGCACTCGTGGTATTACCCCCGAAAATATTTTCCACCTAAAACAAAAATATCCGATTCACAATCTGTAGTCCAAAGGTACAGGTAAATTTATCACCTCTCCCTATCAAATAGCATTGAGAGGTGATAAATTTTACCTGTACCTTTGGACTAGAGATTGTGAATAGATTATCAAAGAAGTGCGGAAAATGATTTTTTCCGCACGAGTCTGCAGTTCACCGAACGACGCATAGCAGACGCGAAGAAATAAGTATACCTACATAATTTGTAGTATTTTTTTTTTTTTTTTTGACAGCCGTGTGGATTTTTTTAAATTGCATTTTCCGCATTATTAAACAGTGCGTAAAATCGATTTTCCGCACTGAAAACAGTACGGAAAATGCAATTTCCCCACGCTCACAGCAAAAACAACATTTAAAATCAAAAGTTTTGGAAATACGCCGCCATTTTAAATTTGACGCTGCGGGTCAAATCAATTGTTTATGTATATAGACCAACTATACGTTTATTTTGCATCAGAATCAATAAATACATTTACAATTATTGTTAACAGGTACTTTACCGAAGTAATAATGCAAAAAAGGAGCTGGAATTCAATTAAAAATTGTTCAAGATCCAGCCCTTGGACTGTATAGTTATAAAACAAAAGGATGTTATCTTTAAACACTTTATCACAGATAAAAAAGGAGAATAGAGTTGAAAAGGCAAGAAATTTGATATCAGTACAGACCTAAGCAAATGATTTTTTTTTTATAAAAGGATTGAAAAGAGAAGTTTTGGTATCGTTACAATAATAAGCAAAGTAAATAATCATTTTTCTTTTATATGTTTTTTTTTTTACAAGCCAGTGATGGAAGAAGACTCAAATACATAGTACTTCACAGAATTGAGGTTGGGAGAAAAAACTAATAATATGTCACTGCTCTTGGAGTAGTAGTTGTTTGACTTTTTTTTTTTAAAGTCAACACTTTTAAATCTTTGAATTGTGCGGGTAAGCCATTATACATGCGGTAAGCATTAAAAGAGAAACTCCGTTCAAATACTGCTGTTGAATGCTGTGGTGGAGTTATCAGACCTCTACCTTAAATTTAGGTTATGTATGTCTGTTTGGTGTTGAATTTTACTTGCGAGATATGGTGGCGTTTTGGTTGTTATTATTTTGTGGTAGAAAACAAAACAGTGTAGCATTCGTCGTTTGGCCATCTCTAGCCAGTTAGCGTTTTTAAGTTTGTGTGATATAGGCATAAACTTTCTAATTCCATAGATCATTCTAAGACATGACTTCTGCTCCTTCTGGATTCTGATTGTATCATTTTGATCCAAGCATGGTCCATAAACTACGTCTCCGAAGTTAAAATGACTTAGGACTAAAGTTTCCGTAAGCTGGATTTTTTGTTGTACCTACACTAAGAAGGTGACGGTGAGGGTATAATAATTTCAGTGAAAGATATGCCTTTTTTATGTTTTCGTTTACGTGCTTTCGGAATCGAAGATCCGTGTCCAACATTAAACCTAAATTTCTCGCACAGTCGGATGTTGCATGCTCATTACCAGTAATATTCACTTTGAATGTAGTTTTCATTGTGTTTCTTTCTTTTCCAAATAGCATGACAACTGACTTGTTAGGATTAATTTTTAAATTGTGTTCTTCAGAGACGGTAACGAGTTGGTGTAGATCTTCTTCTAGCAGAGTCTTTGCTTGTTGCCAGTCTTTTGGATAGAATGATAGATATAGTTGATCATCATCTGCATATTGGTGACCTTTACAGTTTTTCAGACACGAGGTTAAGTGACAGGTGTAAATGGAGAACATGATTGGTGCCAAAATTGCTCCCTGCGGGATTCCGCTGCTTATATGTTTCTTGTCTGATTGTCCTTGTTGTGTTTCAACATATTGGTATCGTCTGTCCAGATAACTATGCATTAAGGCAATCGAGTCACTTGAGAAACCTACGAAGTGGAGTATTGCTAAGAATAATTGATGATTCACCGTGTCGAAAGCCTTCGAACAGTCCAAAAGAATTAGTGCTGTGGTTTTGCCAGTGTCTATTTGCTGGAAAATATCATCTGATACTTGTGCGAGGGCAGTGGTACAACTGTAGCCTGGCCTAAAGCCTGATTGGTGTGGCGGCAGAATTTCAAATTTTTCGAGGTGTTCACGTATCTGGTTGTCCATCCCTTTTTCTAGGGCTTTAGATAAACATGGAAGTATACTAATGGGACGCAGATCATTGTATTCTTGAACGTTGCTTTTTTTTGGTATGGGTTTGACCTTTGCAATCTTCCAGGTTGTCGGAAAAGTATTATCAAGCAGACATGAATTGATAATATTTGTTAAGAACGGCAAAATCATAGGGCAGCACATAAGCACCATTTGCAGATTGATTGTATCCGATCCAGCTGCTTGAGATTTGAGGCTATACAAACAGTCTTTCACATCTTCGACAGCTACTAACTGTTTTAAAGGAGAAAGTCTCCACGAAGAAATTTTTTGTATTTCGTGTGTAGACGTTTAATAGCTCTAGATCTATGTTGGAGTTAGCACCTGTGAATTGAAGGAAAAATTTATTAATTTCTTGTGGATCATTAAGTACTTCAGGAAAGGTTCTGACAGTGCTGGCGTTATTTACGATGTCTAATTGTTTCAGACGCTTCCATAGTAGTTTTTTGTCCGATCCGCGAGTGCAATATTCAAGGTAGCTTTTCTTTTCGTTTTGGATGGCTACGTTTGTTGTATTACCCAGTAGCTTGTAATATTGCCAGTGGCGCTCTGTTCCTGAGTGTTTGAATCTATTATATGCTTTTTCTTTGAGTTTAATCATTTTTAGGATATTATCGGTTAGCCATGGAGGTTTTTGTTTTTTTATTAAGACTGTTTTCATTGGGGCCAGTAGGTCAAATACTGTTCTGGTTCCAAATACTTCTTGGTGGGTCAGCTAGATCGTGGGGTGTTAACGGTCCCACGGTCTAAGTGTCGTTTCCTGGTTTATTATGCTTCTTTCTTGTTCATTGTGCTGTATTCTGTCAAGTGGATTGGTTCTGGCTCCAAGTACTTCCTGGCGATTTGGTCAGCTAGATTGTGGGGTGTACGGTCCCACGGTCTAAGTGTCGTTTCCTGGTTTGTTGTGCTTCTTTCTTGTTCATTGGTCCATACCCATTTGTTTCTTCTGGTTTGAAGTTCCTAGCCCCTGCTCAGTCCAGAGCTAGGTCCTTCTATTACAATGCGTTCCCTCGAATTTGTTTAGTGGTTTGTCCCTGGCTAATCGTTGTGTATATAGGTACATGCAAAAAAAATAAATGTTCAATATACAAAAAAAAAAACTTATTCCTATAATTAGTTTAATTATGACCCACATTCGGGCCACCAAATTTCATCATTTGGTTATTTGTTGATCATGGCTCCAACAGGTAAGTTTAGTCCAACTTGTTTTTTGTATACCCATATGCCTTCTTTTTGCAGCTCGTACTTTTCTAAAATCCCTTCGGCGGCTTCTTCCGTCGATAAGAATGTTTCTGATTCTTCTTCTTTCATAGTAATTCATATTCTCTATCTTCCCATAGAATTATGAGGTCATCCACTAGTTTCCTCTTATATTGAGCTGTCATTCCTCTCCATCCCTCCTTGTTTACTCTATTTAATCTCTTACTCTATTTTTTCATCCTATCTCTACTTCCTATTTCCCTACTTCATAATTTTGCTTATGTTTTATCTGTATAATCAGTCTTCTTCTTCCTCGTTTTCTGCTTCACTGCTTCCAATTTCTTCTTCAATTTTTTCTTCGTCTTCTTCATCCTCATCAACTTCAGATTCTGCGTTTTCAGCTATATCTGTCTCATCTGCCCTTTCTTCAATAGGCGCAGCTTCTGTCCATGGATCGTAGTAGGGCAACATCCTACTCACGTGGACCGTATCCTTTTTTCTGCTTCCAATCTTTTGTACCTCGTAATTCACTTCTCCCATTTTTCTAATTACTTTGTATGGTCCAAACCATCTTAAGAGTAACTTTTCGCTTCTTCCAACCTTTCTAATTGGTATGAAAACCTTAACTTTGTCTCCAACTACGAAATCTAATTCTCTATGTCGTTCGTCAAAACGTCCCTTATCTTTTCCTTGTCTTTTTTGTATATTTTCTACTGCTATGGCTCTTATTAAGAGTGCCTTTTCTCTAATTTGCAGAGCGTCCGTTTCGTTGTCAGCGTCCAACAATGCAGCTTCTGCTGGTAGTGTGGGTTCCCTTGCATATGTTAACATAAATGGGCTAAATCTCGTTGTGTCCTGTATTGCTGTATTATACGCAAATGTTATAAATGGTAGATAGCTACACCAGTCTGTTTGCTGTGTGTTACAATACATGGATAACATGTCAGCTATTGTCTTATTTAGCCTTTCAGTAAGACCATTACAACAAGGATGGTATGCGGTTGTAAATTGGCTTCTTACTCCCATTAATTTTCCTAATTCCCTTACTAATTCCGATTGAAAAACTTTTCCTCTGTCGCTGAGCAGATTTCTTGGCATCCCGTGTATTAAGAATAATTTTTCTAGTAAAAAATTTGCAACTGGTCCGGCTTTACCATTCGGTAGGGCGGCTGTGATGGCATATCGTGAGGCGTAATCGGTAACTACAACTATCATTGTTTTCCCTTTACTGCTTCTTCTAAATGGGCCTAAAAGATCAATTCCGATCTTGTCGAAAATTGTTCCCACCGGTATTGGTTGTAACATCCCTGGCGTTTTTCTGTAAGGTTGCTCCTTTCTAGCTTGACAATCTGGGCATCCCTTAACGTACTTTTCCATGTCTTTTAGCATTCCAGCCCAAAAAAATCTGTTTTTAATTTTGTCCGTTGTTTTGCTCAGTCCCAAGTGTCCACTTGTCGGTGATGCATGTAGCTCCCACATAATTTCTTCTCTCATTGATTTTGGTACTACTAATACTTTTTCTAAGCCGTTTTTTGTCTTATTAATTTTATAGAGTAAGTCTTTTTCAATCCTAAAATTTTTTGCTCTTCTTCTGATACCAATATTAATTTCTGGGTCGTCTGGTTTTCTTATAGCTTCGAATATTTGTTTTAGACTTGGGTCTTTTTCCTGTAATGTAGCCGTTGGCACTGATTTTAGTGTAAATGTGGGTAGCTCCCTTGCTCTTCTTTTTCCTCGGAGTCTGGTTGAAGCACTGGATTGCGGGACATACAGTCGGCGTCGCTATGTGTTGATTCTTTTTTTATATACAACCGTGTAATCAAATTCTGCAAGTTTTAGTGCCCACCTGGCCAAGCGTCTGTTACTTTCCTTAATGGAGCCATCCAGCAAAGAGCATGATGGTCAGTGACGATTTTTACTGGTCTCCCGTAAATTAAGTGTCTCAATGCCCATACTACGCCTAAGAGTTCTAATTCACTAATTGAATAGTTCTTCTCGCTATTTGAAAGACTTCTGCTTATGTAGGCTATTGGATGTGCTTCTCCCTTGTCGTCTTCTTGTAAAAGTACTGCCCCAATTCCACATGTTGCTGCGTCGGTGTGCAAAATGGTATCTTTATTTGGATTGAAATGCTGTAGCACAGGTGCGGAAACCAGTTTTTCTTTAAGAATGTTAAATGCTTTGTTTTGTTCAGAACCCCATTTGAACCCTATATTCTTTCTTGTAACTTCATGTAGCGGTCTTGCTATTGATGCAAAGTTACGTATAAATTTTCTATAAAAATTACATAATCCTAGCCTGTACATCTTTAATTTTCTTTGGCGTCGGGAACCCTTTTATGCAAATTATTTTTTCTTCATCTGGTAATATGCCTTGCTCCTTTACTTTGAATCCTAGTATTTTGATTTCTTTTTTCAAATATTCGCATTTGCTTGGTTTTAGAGTAAGGTTAGCTTGTCGCAATCGCTCAAAAACTTTCTTTAGTTGGCTCAAGTGTTCTTCGAATGTTTGTGAGAATATAATGATGTCGTCTAGGTAGATTAGCACTTCCTTCCATTTCATATCCCAAAAAACTTGGTCTGCTAGTTCGTGGAAAGTGGCTGGAGCGTTGCATAATCCAAAACTTAAAACATTAAATTCGTAAGTCCCATGTCCTTGCGCCACGAAGGCAGTATATTGCTTGGACTTCTCTTCGACTGAAACTTGCCAATATCCGGAAAACATATCGAGTGTGCTAAACCATTTTGTATTGCCCAAGTATGACAAAATGTCATCGATCTGTGGTAGTGGGTATGTTGATTTTTTTGTTACTGTGTTAACCTTTCTGTAATCTACACAAAATCTTGTTTTTCCATCTTTTTTCTTAACTAGCACTACAGGGCTAGCCCATGGAGAGTGGCAAGGCCGAATTACTTTGCTATCGAGCATTTCCTGGATTTGTTCGTCAATAATCTGTCTTTCTTTTTGTGACACTCTGTATGGGCGGCTCTTTATTGGGCGAGCCTCTCCGACGTCTATTATGTGTTCTGTTAAGTTTGTCTTTCCCATATGTTTTGTGGATTTTGCGAAAACGTCGTTGTATTCCAGAAGGAGTTCTTTGAGTTCATGCCTGTTCTTTTCGTTTGTGATGCTGTCTAACTTATGATCTCCCATTGTTATTTCTTCGCTCTCTTTATCTTTTCCTGCTTGCAACATGAAATTGTGTGAAAGATTTGTCTCTCATGCAGTTTCTGCCAAAAATGCCATTGTGGTTCCTGCGTAAATAGCTACTGGGTTCCTTGTGTTCGATTGTACTTTTAAAATGAGGCTACCTTCATTGGTGTGAATGTGCGTTTTTAGTTCAAGATGATTTTTTGCTAACCAATCTAAATTATATTTGCATGTATATGTAGTATTATCTTTAATCTCAGTATTTTTGCCCATAATATCTAATTCCAATGTTTTTAACTCATTCTGAGATACCGTGTAATCTTTTTTTGTACTCAATTTATATGTCTTTTTCTTAGTTTCTGTACCGATTTGCATCAAATGCCTGATTTCTTCTTCCTGCTTTTCTTCTTTAGCTTTATACCCAGGTTTTTCCCTATAAATGTGAATTTGGACCCCTGCATCTTCAAATAGAAAATATATCATCTGTTTAAATCTTGCCCATTCTTTCTCTAATCCCCATCCTTGTCTTGGAATGACTATTTTTTTAATGGATTTATTTTTTGAGATATTGTTCCTCAGTGCTGTAAGACATTTATACATGTTTCTTGGACTCGGCTTCTTCTTCGTTGATTCTCTTGTGAATAGAAAAATTACTGATTTTTGTCCTTGTTTTGACATGGATAGCTTCCCAATGGTCCCTTTCTCTCTGTCTTTTGGCATCATATGCCTATATTTTCTCAAAACTGATTTTTTTGATTTGTAGTTTTGGGTTACTCCTACTACTAAAACGGCGTCGTTCGTTAGGACGTCTATGTTTCCAAATTCTTCTTTCAGGAGACCGTTAACTTGGTCATCTTTTATGTGAATGTGCTCTCTTACAAACTTGTTAAATTCTTGTTCATCTCTTGAAGTATCTAGTTTAAGCTCTCTCGTTTTAGTTGGCTGTTTTGTTGTGACCAGACCTGACATGTTGATTTTTTCATTATTCATTTGTTTTAGGGGTATTTCGTGCTGACCATTCAAAATTAGTTTTTTCTGTGGGAGATCTATGATCGCGTTATTTTTTGTCAAAAACTCCATGCCTAGGATCACTGGTTGAGTTAATGATGAAATCACTTTGGCGTTTAGTCTGCCCTTCCATTTTTGACTCCTTGGTATTTCTATTGGAACTTCAATATCTCCTAAAAATTTTTTATCTGGTGTCCTCCTGCAGTGACTAGAACCGTGTCATCATTTCTTGTTAGTTCCTCTTTGATTAGACTTCTTTGTAGAACGCTATCTGGTGCTCCTGTATCCACGATTGCTGACATGTACTGTAACATTTGAAATGTCACAAGAACATTTTTTAATTGTTCTTAATTAATTTCATATATTTGAACTCATTTAAGAGTACTATTTCGTACACCTAGCGACATCTATGATTCCTCTGACTAGTTTCCTAACCTAATACCGAAAATTATTTTATTGAAAGGTGGTTTCGGTTTGCTCACTTTGTGCACTTCGAGTGACTTCATTCGCTCTCCAGCTGTTCGGGTACTGCTTTTTACCATATTAGGGTTACTTTTATTCACTCCACTCCAACTCCGAACCTAACTAGGGTTATTTTTTTGAAAACCCGTAGCACTGTCAATTTTATAATTTCGACAGGCTTGACAGAAGGAGAAAGACACAACGACAGTTTGATACTTTTGACTTTTCTTTTCCATTTGAGAGTTAGACTGAACAGGTCGTCTGGGAAATCCAAAAATTTTGGTTTCCATTCTTGGCCATCGAGCCCAAAAGTGGATAAATTTAAGTAGCCAGAGGAGTGAGTAGTTGTGCCAGGTGGAACGTTTCCTGAAAAATTCACCGATTGTTGATTTTGGTGTAAATTTCTGAAAGTGAGGTTATTATCGGCCGTTGAGGTATGTAAACCCTTTTTTTTTCACTTTGATAAATGAGTCCCTATATTTCTTCATTCCGTTCAGGTAATTTGGGAGAGTCTTAAAAATCCACGCCTACACTTCTGGATGAAAATTTGACGAATTTGAGACCATGCGGTACTGCATTTCCGAAGAAAATCTGGGCCCCCTCTACAAAGAAAGTTGTGTCTTGTAAGAGATTGATCCCCGACCATTGGATGATTGCTTTCCGTCAGTTTGGTGCTCCTGGATCTCAAATTCAAGAAAATTTCCACGGATTTCCTCCAGGCTTGTATAATTACTTACCTAGGGGTCCCGTAACTGTGCCTTAATATTTACCGTTACCGATTATTAGTATCT
Organism: Ceutorhynchus assimilis; assembly: GCA_917834065.1. Taxonomy (NCBI): domain Eukaryota; kingdom Metazoa; phylum Arthropoda; class Insecta; order Coleoptera; family Curculionidae; genus Ceutorhynchus; species Ceutorhynchus assimilis. Next base: position 16,330,561 of record OU892289.1, read on the forward strand.
TTTTACTGTTCCTTATCGATTACCTTTATTAGCTAATTATTATCTTCATAATATTGATTACTGTTAATTATTATTATCTATTCCTTATCGCTTACTATCGATTAGCTTAATTAGCTAATTCATAACTGTATAAAATCTATTACCGACTCGTTTACCGTATTGTAGTATTTAGCTAGAATAGCTAACTACAAATTAAATATAATTATCTATTCAATTAATTAATCATTATCATATTTGAATTTTTACTTTTATTATTGTTTTCTCAATAATCATTTATTTTCAATAAGTATTATAACTATTATAAATTTTGTTTCCTCTATATCGAGTATTGATCGATATAATATGGGTGGGTTCATTAATCTTTAAAAGGTTGATTTAACTTCTGATTTCAAATCAATAATGTGGTAGTTATACCAGGGTTACTAATGTAAAATCTTTAGGTAGTCAAGTTTAAGTTTTATGGTTACCTATTTGAACTTTAAAGGTAAGAAGGTAAGAGCTCTTCCGAAAACCGTGAATTTTTGATTTCATGTAGCAGGTTTTTGATATTTATAACTGCCTAAGGATTATTTATTACTTTTCCGCATTGAATAAGTTGTTTTCTATTGATTTGATTGACTTTGAGTCAGAAATTAAAGGTTGGTGATATTGTGACTTCATCATTTATATTTAGGTAGATTTCTCCATAGGTATTTATTGATTATTCTTAAATTTCAATTCTATTGTACTTATTCAAATTGAGTTCTGTTTTTGAAAAACTTAATAATTTTTTATTCAAAAGAAAACTTGGATACTACACAATAATTTTTTCAAACCATATATTTGAAGATGGCGCGCAAGTAGTAAGGTCGTGTCAACACTTGCTCTTCAAATTTTCTACAAAATATAGGCAAATAAGTTAAAATAAAAGTCAGTTTTGTGTTAAAAATTACTGGTGATCCTTGAAGTTTGTGTTGAAGTGCATAGATAGCCTAAAGTTAAGCCAGGCTTGCAATAATCGTTGATTCTCTGTTCTGTTCCCCTGGAAATTCTTTGACGCCATTTGCAATGGGTCTCTCAACAACAGATTTGCGGGAAATAAAGTCGACCATTATTAGCACCTTTAATGACAAATTTCTCCAAGAAATAGTCGATAAGGTAGCTGCTGCTGTGGAAAAAAAATTTGAGGAGCGACTTAGTGCCCAAATGGTAAAAATAAATTCCCTCAAAAATGTTACTGCAGAACTTCAGAAGGATAATCTCAGCTTGCGCAAATGCATTGAATCTCAGGAACAGTCAGGGCGTAATATGAATGTGCGCATACAAGGAATGTCAGTCGAAAACGGCGAAAATATTCGTACCAAAGTGCTTAGTTTATTTACCAATAAACTAAAAGTAAACATTCAAAATAGTGATCTGGAAAAATGTCATCGGGTGCCTGATAAAAATCCAACCAACAGACATCCTGCAGTGTTAGTCCGGTTTACGACAGATACGGCGAGACTATCGGTGCTAAAACACAAAAAACATTTAAAAAATTCCGGCATTGCGATTAAGGAAGATTTAACCAAAACGCGTCTGTTATTATTGAATCGTGCCATACGTGAATTTTCATTTGAAAATGCGTGGGTTCTAAATGGAAACATTTACGTTAAGTGTAACAATACTGTGCATCGAATCTCAGATGAATCCGATATCGGCAAATTAAAACCATCAGCAGCTCAGGAGTAATTGTATAGGCAGTGCTTTACACAAAAGTCAAAACTGTGAGTAGTTTTCTTGAATGCTGCCTGATTTGGGCGTTTTTGTTTATTTATTTATTTATATATTCCTTTTTTGTTTTTTTTGGGTTGGTTTCTGGTACATAGTACAAAATATTTGGGGATACTTTGGTTTTTTTTTTTATATATATATATATTATTTTTGTTCATTTATTTACTTATTTTCTTTTTTATTTTCTTTTTAATTTTTTTGTCCTAAAATAACAATACCTACAGGAGCAATGAGACATGTATCTTTTTTTTTTTTTATTTTTTTTATTTTGTATTTAATTCGTATTTTTCTTTATTTTCTTTAACTCTATAAATTAATAAGGCTGCTTCTTAGTGTCATCTTTCAGTAATTCATAGAGATAATTTTGTCGTCACTTTTTGTTTTTTTGTTTTTTCTAATTAACTGATTCTTCACTATGCCTACACAAATAAATAATTTTAAGATTGGTCACTTGAATGTACGTTCTCTCTTCACTCATTTTAATGAATTTAAACTTCTTGCAGAGCAAAATAATTTTGATATTTTGCTTTTGTCTGAAACTTGGCTTAATATTGGTGATAATACAGAATATTTTAACATACCTAATTACAAGCTTATTAGAAAGGATCGCTTGGGTAGAGGTGGGGGTGTTGCATCATATGTGAAAACTGACCTTACTATTGATATTATAACTCTTGATTTTGAGGTTAATGCACAGCTGGAATATTTATTATTTAAGATAAGAATTGCCAATAAAAGCTATGCTGTATGTGTTTTTTATAGACCACCGAAACTAAATTTCAATCTTCTAGTTTCTGATTTTGACAACATTTTTTCATATATTTTCCCTACTGTCGATGAAATTTTTTGTCTCGGTGATTTTAACATCAATCTCATGAACCTTCAAAATCCACTAGTCCCTTTGTTTGAAAACTATAATTTTTCCCAGATCATTGATGAACCTACGCGAATTTCTGGCTCTGTTAGTTCTTTGATTGATGCGATTTTTGTAACAAACAATTCTTTGGTGATAAGTTCCGGAGTAATACAAACTGATAATATTTCCGATCATAAGCTAATATACTGTGACCTTGGTCTGACAAGGGAGGTAAAGGTGCCTAAAATTATAAAACATCGGTCATTTAAACATTTTAACTTGAACAACTTTTTAACTGATATTAAGGATTTACCATGGAATGACAAATTCTACGAAAATGACATTGAAAATAAAATAATTATTCTTAATAGTCTAATTTTAACCTTATTTGATCATCATGCTCCTATGGAAGAATCGTTAATAACCAAACCTAAAGCTCCATGGTTAACCCAAGATTTGAAAATTTTTATGAAGCAAAGAGATGCGGCATTACAAAAATTCAAAAACTCCAAAAATGAATTGGACTGGGTCACTTATAAAAATTTGAGAAATTTTACACTGTCTGCGGTAAGAAAAGAAAAAAAAAAGTACTTAAATTCTTTAAATGGTAATTCAAAAAAAACTTGGGCTGCTATAAAAAGCTTTAATATATGTACTAACAAAAATAATGGAATCCCAGAATATTTGTCAGAACCTAACGCCATTAACAAACATTTTGCTACTTATTTACAGAATAAATCCAACTGCACAGATAAAATTAATTTTTATACAAATAATATCTATAACGCTAATTTTAGTTTCAGTTTTAAACTATCAGAGTGTTCTACGATTCATAGAATCTTAAATGATATAAAAAGCAATGCCACTGGTGTAGACGATATATCGCCACTTATGCTGAAATATTGCAGTCCCTACATCGATAAATATATAACGCATATAATTAAGAGGCCAACAACAAGCCGTTAAAAATTGAGAAAAAGGGTTGATTTCCCGAGACGAGAACTCACTTATTTTGTAATATTTTTTGACCGGATTAGAAAATAATAAAAGATAAAAATCTAAAGAATAATGCTGTTGTTTTAGTTTTTCGAAAAAAAATTGCAAATTGAAAATATCACGACCTAAATACTCGAAAAAACGCATCATTTCTATCGCTCGGTACATCCAAACCCATCGCTTTTTTAAAAAAAATGAAACAAGAGCATTGTTCTAAATTTTATTATCTTTTTGAATCTTCTTGATTCACTCAAAAATATTAAGTAGTTTTTGAGATCTCGTCTCAAATTGTAAGCCCTGCAAACACGGAAATTCAAAAATTTTGGCTGCAGCGAGGTGCTGCCTCTGGCGGATTTAATTTCGCACCGGGGTAAGTAAAAATTACACAACACGAGAGGACTGCAAGGCCAGTTATTAGTTTGTGTAAATAATTATGGTGAATATATTTCATAATGAACTCAAAACGAACAAAGATAACTTTACTAGAATTGAATAAACGAAAGAAGATATCATATAGCATAGTTAAATACAGTTAGTACGTGAAGGTTAGGAATAAAATCCATCAAAAATACAAGGTTGATTTTTTTTTCAAAAAATCTCGGATACGTCGATTTTTGATTTTAGTGGCCGTTTTTTTGACGAGAATTTCATACATTTGTCAAAACTGACATACCAACAATAAACTAACATGTTTTGATTGTTGATTTGAACCAATCAGATTGGAATTACGTGATAATTTATATTAGTGTAAATTATTGCATAGTAACTAATGCGAGAACTGGTGTTTTGACAAAAAATTTCGAATTTTTGATTCATGAAATTTTCCCATAAAATACAGTGTAGTGTATCCACTTAAGTTCGCAGCACATGGGAAACTTTTTTATTATCAATTTTACGAAAAAAAGTTATCCTTTATAAGAATTTCTGCTTCTTGAAAAAATTATATCAAACTATGTATTAAAAGTTAAAATAGCATATACCTACAGGGTGGTCAAAAAATAGAAAAATATACAGGGTATTTCCTAAGTACGGTCCGTAACTTCAGGATGTCATTCCTTACGATATTTTAACAAAAAAAGTTCCCATAAATATGTGACCAGAAATGCGTAGTTTCTGAGATTCAGGGTGTCAAAGTTTTAGAAAAAAATCGTTTTTTTAGCTCAAAAATTTTTCCATTTTTTTTTTTTTTTTTAATTTGGCAGGTTGATTTGTGATAACGAAAGGTTTCTTTTGACTGAAATATGACTTGCTTAATCTGAAAAAAATATCAAAGGTTTAAAAAAATAGTGATGTGCCATTTTTTTTCTACTTTTACCAAAAAACCCTGCATATTTTCCTATTTTTTAATCCCCCTGTACCGGGTCTTTTTTTATCTTCGATATCATTTTGCTCACCTGTAACTTTTTTGTTTTTGAAATTATCAAGGTAAACAAAAAAACAAAATGTAGGGTTAGTAGCCAAGTTTTTTTTTCAAATTACACGTAAAACAAAACACTATCAACTTTTTGACATATAAGCCTATATTATATTTTTTCAAATGGAACACCCTGTATATTATATATGTGTTCGATATAATATCTTATTCTGATTACAATGATATAGACCACTTCATATTTTGGTCCACTCGTTTTTGACAAATCGGCAAAAATATGAAACTTTCGAAGTGAAACTTATTAGGCGGCGCGGTCTGATATTTGGGACGAAAATTATTGAGAGCATATAAAAATTTCATATATTTTTGCCGATTTGTCAAAAACGAGTGGAACAAAATATGAAGTGTGTTATATCATTGTAATCAGAATAATATGCTCTAACGTACACACATATAATATACCGGGTGTTCCATTTAAAAATAGTAGGTACATTAAAATACAAGCTTCATAAGACGTGATTTAATCGCACGAGCCCTATATTAGAAAACGAGCCGGAGACGAGATTTTTAAAAGACGAGTGCGATAAAATGTCTTATGAAACGAATATTTTATACTATTTTTTCTATTCTGGTATTGTTTAATTAAAAAAAAACAAATTTTTCTTGGAAATTTTATTCTCATATTTCCTGATTTCATGTTTAGGTTGGTAACATTACATGCCAAATATAGAATTAAGGGCGGGTATTATAAAACTACTTTGAGAGTTAACTTAAAGTTAATTTTTGAAATTACTGTGATTCAAAAAGTTAACTTTAAGTTAACTGTCAAAGCAGTTTTATAATACTCGCCCTAAATCTTCTATAAAATCGAGAATGACAGTGCGATGGCCATCAGTCAGCCAGTGTTACCAACTTCCGATAAGTGAAAAAGGAGTGTCACAAAAAGCTTCTTTTCGAAACTACTTTTAGTGTCGAAAAGACTTCGATATGAAACCAAAATAAAAAAAATATAATGTAGGCTTATATGTCAAAAAATTGATAGTGTTTTGATGTTTTGTTTCATGTGTAACTTGAAAAAAAACTTGGCTATTAATCCTACATTTTGTTTTTTTGTTTACCTTGATATCTTTGAAAACAAAAAAGTTACAGGTGATCAAAATGATATCAAAGATAAAAGAACACCCGGTACATGCTATTCTAAGTTTTAATAGTTTAATACTATATATTTTTTCAAGAAGCAGAAACTTTCATAAACAATAACTTTTTTTTGTAAAATTGATAATAAAAAAGTTTCCCATATGTTGCGAACTGAAGCGGAAACACTGTACAGGGTGGCCCGTTTAAGAGGGGCCTATACCTTATCTCGAAATCTACAAGGGTTGCAAAAAAAAATTAAATACAAAAGTTGTTTCTAATAAAATTATCTACATTTTTTTTTCATTGTTTTTGTTGTTACTGTACTATATACAGGGTGGAGAGATAAAATTAAATTTTTTTAAATGGAACACCCTATATCGTAATGCACTTTTACATAACCCTTTGAAAGACAAATCCAACGATATACTGGACATAATGTGTCTGTGATAAACCGTTTCGAACTTATTACCGATTATCTTCAGGGATTCAGGGTAATTTTGAACAGGCATTGTTACGTTACTCATAAACTTTTTTTTTTAAATGGGACATCCTGTAAATTTTCGAATTTTTGGATAGCCTTTTAAAATACAAATTCAACGATATACTGGACATGGGTCTGTGATGCACCTATTTTGGCCTGATTGGCGATTATCTTCAGTTCTAGCACAATATTTCATGTCATCCCTGATGAATAAAAAACAATGTCCAATTTTGCATTAGATTAGCTGAAATAGTGCTTTTTATTATTATTATTTATTCAAAAAGTAGTCAAAATTTCTCCCCATTATTAAAATAAAAAAGGCGAGAAATTTGGATAAAAACAAAAAATGAAACGTGACGCTCTGTTGCTATATTTGTCAGATCAACCTAATTATGTGTTAAATGCGATAACACATTTACAAGTAAGATATATTACCTGTATTGTTGAAAATGGCGGACACAGAGAATTTAATTAAATTAATTTTATAGTTAGCCTGAAGTTGAAGTTCTCAAAATGTTTATTTATTTAATCTTAATCAGTAACCTTTATTTTGGACTTTATAATTCAATGCTTTCCTTGTTTACTGCAACTATAGTTTATTGCAGTAGGTATTATTAAATAATTTGCGAAATATTTTTGCTAGAACTGAAGATAATCGCCAATAAGGCCGAAACGGTGCATCACAAACCCATTTCCAGTATATCGTTGAATTTGTATTTTAAAGGGCTATCCAAAAATTCGAAAATTTACAGGAGGTCCCATTTAAAAAAATTGAAAAGCGTAACATTTTGCGAAACGTGGCAACACGGCGTTTTTTGAACAAATATTCCAAATTTCAAAATAGTCTAAAGAAGAGCATTATTTTATGAAAAATAGCATGCAAAAAAAAGTTTTAAAAGTTTATGAGTAACGTAATAATGCCTGTTTGAAATTACCCCAGATCCTGAAGATTATCGCTAATAAGTTCGAAACGGTTTATCACAGACACATGTCCAGTATATCGTTGGATTTGTCTTTCAAAGGGCTATATGAAAGTGTTTTGAAATATAGGGTGTTTCATTAAAAAAAATTAAATTTTATCTCTCCACCCTGTATATAGTATAGTAACAACAAAAACAATGCAAAAAAAATTTAGATAATTTTATTAGGAACAACTTTTGTATTTAATTTTTTTTTGCTGCCCTCGTAGATTTCGAGATAAGGCATAGGCCCCTCTTAAACGGGCCACCCTGTACAACTCGTGCAATGGAAATATATTTTCAATTTTTGACAAATTTGCACTCATGCGTTTTTGACATAAATGGGCACTGAAAAAGCACTGGTGCTCCTTTTTAACTAAAAATGCATCCGGGCAAATTTCCCAAAAATTATCGACAATTTCCATTGCACTCGACATTTAGAATTTCATACATCTGTCAAAACTGACATTCCAACAATAAACTGACATGTTTTGATTGTTGATTTACGTTTTATGCGTGTATCAAACGTCAAATTATTGAAGCAATGTCAAAAAAGAGCGAATCTCGCGCAAGTGAGAATTAGGCTTCACGCGATAATTGGCGCGACACTGGTGTTTTAACATTTTTTGACAAAAAATTTTAATTTTTGATTCATGAAATTCACTCATAAAAGCTATTTTCGGGTTCGAAAAAAGGACGGTTCTAGAACGGTTCAAAACAATCGCACAGTTCATCAATCAACTAAATGACAACGGTTCAGCTATCACAAATTTCAATAATAAACTGTGTGATTGTTTTGAACCGTTCTAGAACCGTCCTTTTTTCAAACCCAAAAATAGCTAAAATACAACTCAAGCAATGGAATTTTTAATCTTGGATTAATTTCCAAGCTGGTGTCAAATGATAGTTCATGGAAAACTCAGATAAGAATGTAGGATCGGTTTAGCTCTAAAATCAACCGTTCAGGTTTTAAAGCCTGTCAAAGTTGCAAAAAAGTAAATTTTCAACTCTTATTATTTCCGAAACAGTTGAAGATAGGTATAGGACATGATACATTAAATAAGTTCAGAATGTAACGTAGAAATAAGAAATGAAATTAAAAAAAATCCTGTGCAGTTCACACCCGGTAGAAGTGAAACCTTCATCGAACTGCATGCATTAAACACATACTAACATACACAGTGGTGTTCCCCCCTCTCCAAAAGACTTGAGAAAGAACGCAAATAAATATAGTTTGAAAAAACTAAAATACACGCTGGGGTGCTTTGTTCCACATTTTTCATACATTGAGCACCCCACGCTTTTTTGACAATAATTCTAATATTTTTTGTTCCTTAATATTTTCTGTTTCTATTAAAAATTATTTTTCACTTTTTAGTTCGATGTATTATAAAACCGTGTCAGCCGCAGAAATTTCCAGACTTTTCGAGACATTATCCAGACTTATTCAGAGCTTCCCAGAGTTTTCCAGATTCCATCCAGATTTATCCAGACTTGTACAGACTGATCCGGATTCTGGAAAATGATCCCCAGGTCTTTTGGGACCTTTTCCAGAATTTTTCCGACCCCTTCAAGAAATTTCCAGGCCTTTTCCAGACGTTTCCAGAGATTTCCAGACATATCCAGACTTATCCAGAGTTTTCCAGACTTCATCCAGATTAATCCAGACTTTATCCAGATTTGTTCAGACTAATCCGGATTCTGGAAAATGATCCCCAGGTCTTTTGGGACCTTTTTCAGAATTTTTCCAACCCTTTCCAGAAATTTCCAAGTCTTTTCCAGACGTTTCCAGACTTTTCCAGACAATATCCAGACTTATCCAGAGTTTTACAGACTTTATCCAGATTTATCCAGACCTTATCCAGACTTGTACAGACTGATCCAGATTCTGGAAAATGATCCGCAGGTATTTTGGGACCTTTGGCAGAATCTTTCTGACCCTTTCCAGAAATTTCCGGGCTCTTTCCAGACGTTTCCAGAGAATTCCAGACATTATCCAGACTTATTTAGAGCTTTCCAGAGTTTTCCAAACTTCATCCAGATTAATCCAGACTTTATTCAGACTTGTTCAGACTGATACGGATTCTGGTAAATGATCCTCAGGTCTTTTGGGACCTTTTTCAGAATTTTTCCAACCCTTTCCAGAAATTTCCAAGTCTTTTCCAGACGTTTCCAAACTTTTCCAGACAATAACCAGACTTATCCAGAGGTTTCCCGAGACTTTTGCCAGATTTATCCAGACCTAATCCAGACTTGTACAGACTGATCCGGATTCTGGAGAATGATCCCCAAGTCTTTTGGGACCTTTGGCAGAATTTTTTCGACCCTTTCCAGAAATTTCCAGGCTCTTTCCAGACGTTTCCAGAGATTTCCAGAGTTTTCCAGACTTCATCCAGATTATTCCAGACTTTTTCCAGACTTGTTCAGACTGATCCGGATTCTGGAAAATGATCCCCAGGTCTTTTGGAACCTTTTTCAGATTTTTTCCAACCCCTTCCAAAAATTTCCAAGTCTTTTCCAGACGTTTCCAAAAATTTCCAGACAATAACCAGACTTATCCAGAATTTTCCAGAGTTTTCCAGACTTCATCCAGATTAATCCAGACTTTATCCAGATTTGTTCAGACTGATCCGGATTCTGGAAAATGATCCCCAGGTCTTTTGGGACCTTTGGCAGAATTTTTCCGACCCTTTCCAGAAATTTCCAGGCTCTTTCCAGACGTTTCCAGAGATTTCCAGACTTTTCCAGACTTCATCCAGATTTATCCAGACATTTTCCAGACTTGTTCCAGCTCACTTGGCTTGTTCCAGGTTCTTGTTGTGTGTTAATATAAGCGTGTTAAAAAAGTGTCGCTTTTTTGTTTCATCGAGTCTCACATCACTCCCAACGATTCTAAAGAAGTTTTCACTTCAAAATTAATGTTTTCATTTAAAAAAATAAAGTTAGCTGTCACAACTTGTTTCTGGGTCACCCTATATACATGATATTACCATCAGAAAAACGGCAACTGAAATCAAAAATCGATGTGTTCGAGGTTTTCATGAGCAATCTCACCAATGTGTGAAATTAACACTTTTCCTTTTTATTATTTTTCTAGGTTTTCTGGAAGTTCTTTATGTAATAAACGAATAAACATCATATCTCCCACCCTCGTAACTACGCCACCTCACTTTTTTTGGTGTAAACATTTCAAGTATCTATTTTGCTGTATTTGTATAGGTAAATTTTATTATCTTCGTAATATATTTTTGTGTTTCCGCACATTTCATTCTCCACATTCTTATTTGTTAAATAAAAAGCACAATGTAAATTATAAAACTATTATTATAACTGTATACCAATGAACTATAACCAAAAACTGGAATGCTAACACATAAGGACGAACTTGAAGCCTAGTGCGGCTGCTGCGGAGGGGATACCTGTTTTTGTCGCACTCATTATGTTAAATGGCGAAAATTGCTTCCAACACGTATTCCAATTGATGAAATCTGTGAAGGGAAATATGACAAAACTTTCGAAAACGACATATGTCAGCGAGCAACAGAAAAAAACAACATTCCCCCTTGTGGCATCTGTCTTTCATGGCTTCATTTTTTTGGCAGATATGGCAATGTGTGCGCATTCCAGTTTTTAGCTATAGTTCATTGCTGTATACTTTTTAATTTATATTAAATATGATAGGTGTATTAGTTTTGCCTCCACAAAAGCCCATAGGATTTATTATTCACCTTCCATGCAATTTGATCACACCCTTCCGTTACCTCGGAAATATTTGCCGTAACGTCGTCTATCACGGTCCTACTTTGAACTCGGCGACAAAGAATGAATTTCGCGCGCTTGAATTTGTTGCTGGCCTCTTAATTGCTGCATTGAGAATAATTACTTTCCGGACCAATGGAAGATATCTGTAGGAAAACCGCTCCCCAAAACATCTAATCCTACTAGTTTTAATGAACTACGCGTTATAAGTATTCTGCCTGCTTTGTCAAAAATATTTGAAAAAATACTATATGAGCAAATGTACGAATATTGTATAGAGAACAAAATTATTCCAAGTACACAATGTGGTTTCCGCAAAGGCTTTGGAACTTCGGTAGCTTTAACGAATGTATTGGATGATATTTTTAGAGCTTGCGATAAAAAAAATGAGTTCAGTGTTGGTTTTGTTGGATTTTTCAAAAGCGTTCGACACAGTAAATCATGACCTGTTGGTGGCTAAACTACAATATTATGGTTTTAGTAAAGATTCTTTCATGCTTATAGAGTCATATTTGAACAATAGGTTCCAGTCTATACTTTGTAATGATAAATCTTCAGAAAGGGCAGCCATAGTCTCCGGGGTTCCTCAGGGATCTATTCTCGGCCCTCTGTTATTCCTTATTTATACATCTGACTTATTGAGATCATTACACTTTTGTAAGGTCCAGGCTTTCGCAGACGACACACAAATTTATATTTGTTTCGATAGTGATGATTTCAGGGAAATTGAACAGTGTATAAATGAGGATCTTAAAAACTTATGCCAATTTTCTGAGGCTCACAACTTAAAACTTAATCCTGATAAGTCAAGTGTAATGATTTTTGGTAATGGTAGCAAGACTGAATTTCTAAAAAATAATTTAAATATAGTCATTAATGATTCAAAATTAACGTTTGTCGATAGTGTAAAAAATTTGGGCGTTATTTTAGACACTCAACTTAGATTCAAGGAACACATAAAGAAACTAGTACAGAAATCTTTTTTTGCTTTAAAGGTCCTTTATAATAATAGACATATTTTAAATAAATCACTGAAAAAAACTCTAAGTGAAACTCTCGTACTATCGAATTTTACTTATTGTGACTATGTTTACGGCTTTTGTTTGGACCAACAATGCAAGAATCGTATACAAAAAGTGCAGAATGTGTGCCTAAGGTTTATCTATGGTCTGAGGAAGTTTGATCATATTTCCCATTTATATAATGATATTGGTTGGTTGAGGATGAGTGATAGGAGAATTCTTCATTTTTCTACCTTTTTATTAAAAGCAATAAATAGCCCTTGTTCGCCTGGTTCCATTAAAGAACGTTTGATATTTCGTCAAACCATACATAATGTTAATTTAAGAAATACAATTAAATTAACTATGCCGCATCATAGCACTGCAATTTTCCAGCGATCATTTTCATATAATGCTGTTAAACAATTCAATTCACTACCCCGCAATTTCCTCAGTCTAAGTCCTTTAACCCTTAAGAAAAAACTGAAGATGTATTTATTAAGTCAAAACATCTAAAATTTATAAAAAAAATTATTGATGCCAGTTAAAACTTTTCTTTAATATGAGTGTAGAATAATGTTTTTACCAAATGATAAAAAGTGTAGTTTTTATTGTAAACATTTTCAGTGATTGTCAGATTTATCGTAATTTATTAAGGTAATGTTTTTGATTGGTTCAGTTGAGTAGCCAAGAGCTAGACTTGCGCCAAACTTAAGCGATAAAGAACAAAACAGTGGCGGTTCGCCCATATGGGCAAGGTGGGCACCGCCACCCTGGAGAAAAAATGGGAAAATAAAAAATGCTTTTAATACAATATTTGAGAAGGCCGCGAGCTTGGAAATCTAAAAAAAATTCGCCTACGGCTGTTTTTTATTTTTGTCGCCCAGCGCTATTTGGACACCACGAGCCGCCACTGGAACAAAATGTTTTATTGATGAGTACTTTATAAGTACTCTTGTATTTTATTTAATGTAAACTGTTTTGTTCTTAATAAAAGTCATTATTTATTTATTTATTTATTTATTTATATAAAAAAATCTTGTCACAAATTTTTAATGACATAATTCAAGAACAAAGTTCGCCATCTTGTCACAATTTTTTTTATGACAATTAACTTTAATAAATAATTGTGTTTAGAATTCCAAAGCTTGTGAATGAGTTAAATGTCAGGTAGCTATTGAATCGCCCTCTCTCTACTGTACCAACTCCAAGGACCACCCCATGCTAACAACCGCTGAGCAATAGTCGAGCACAATTATGAACATTCTTTTGTCTCAACAAAAGAGCGTTACATAAATTGGCGCCCAACGTGGGGCCTTTGAACAACGCTTAACTTAGCTTAAATTCTTGGACAGTTTAGAGTAAACTATCTTTAACTATCTTCAAAAATCTGACATTGACCATTTCATAATTACACGAGTTTTTTTTTTCAGCTTAATTTTTTTTTCTCTCTCTTTGAACATTTTCTTTAATAATTAACAGTATTACAGGAATAAATCTAAATTATTTAATCTAATTGTGATGTGCAAGATTCCCATGCTATTGTTCTTCCCCATGGTGAGGATGGCAGGGGCTTTTAATTTTGCCATCCCTTGTCGTTTGGGTTTTGTCGTCGGGTTGTACAGGTGTTTGCATAGTGACCCTGTTTTCCGCAAACAAAGCACCCAGGATTGTTTTTGCTGTTCCGTGCCGTATACGATTTGTACCTTTGAGGCTGACTTCTGCATACTGTTGCAGTATGTCCTGTTTTCCCACAATTATAACACGTTTGGCTAGATATTGGTACTCTTGTGCTTGTGTGTTCTCCTTGCATTCGGATCCTGCAGGTGTCCTCTTTTTCCACAATAATGACATATGTTTAGTTCTGTGTCTGTGGTTGTGTTTCTTTCCGTACAGCTGATAATTTGGGTATCTTGCGTTGCACGTTTCTTCGGAGCTTTGTCTATTGTGTCTGCTATTTATTTTAATTGTATAAGTGATGTTGGTGGCTTGTTCGGCGGGTTTGTTAACCAGTAGTAAGTGTAATGATTTGCCTCCGTCAATCCTTCGCTGAAAATCCTTACAAATTCTTGTATATCAAATGTATGTGTGTAATTGTGGTATAATACTTGTAAATCGTACAAGTATTCCTTGACTGACTCATCTTGACCCTGTTTTCTGTTTTCGACTTTTTTCTTGAGTGCCCTTTGGTAATCTGTATCCTCAAATTCCTCTGAAAAATCTTTGACAATGTCTTTCCAGCTGTTGTTTTGGTGGTCGCGCTTATACTCCTGAAACCACAGGTTTGCGACTCCGTCTAAATATGTTTCAAAATAAACAATTTTCAGTTTTTCGTCCCATCCATTTGCTATCGCTGATCTGTCATATGTTCTTAGGAACTCGATCGCGCTAGTTTTTCACGGCTGGAAGGTTTGAGGGCTGATAAACTGAGGCAACTTCGCCTTTTTCTCTGCTGTTATAGCATCAGTTATTGTGGTGTTCGCCATTATATCCGGTTGATCTACTTTCTCTTTTGATAGTTGCCTGGATTTTGGTGCTTCTTGAAGGGTAAGGTCTGTTGGGCTACCAAAAACACTGACTTCTTCGTAGCCTGTTAGATTATTTGCTTGGTTTTCTATCTCACTGGTAATCTGCTCTAAACTGATACTGGGCGACTCTGGTGGTGATCTTTGCAGTGATCTTCTCGGCAGAAAAAGCGCGTTTTCTGACTCTGTGCTCCTATGGGGTGGTCTAAATAACTCTACTGTAGTTGCTGCTACGTTTTTTGGCCTCAAATTGTATTTGGGTTTGTCTGGCATCTATTCTTGCCACGATGGCGACGGTCACAATTTATGTCACAGTTTTTAAATCTACGAGTATTTTCTTCACCTTCGCCACGCTGTCGTGAATTTCTCGTGTCGACGTACTGCCTGGTGACGTGTTTGGGCGTTGGCTTTCTTCAAAGGCGCCTTACGGCGTCGGTTCTTGCGCGTCGGTTTCGAGACGGCACCTCCACCAAATATGTCACAACTGCCCGCTTTACGGGGGTGACATGGGGGGTTTGTAGCTTTGGGGGTTGAAACTCGCTCAGGTTATATAAAAATATAGATATATATTTTCCCAAATATAACCTTACATGTACGCTAACCCTATAAGATACATGACCCTTCGTACACTGGGGTCCTTATAGGGGGCCACACATCAATGCTGCTTGGGGGACTGTAGGTTAGTTTATCGTCACCCTTATGCCTTGCCCAGAGGGGCGTTCCAAACGAGGGGTAATTGCACTGGACAACGATAAGGCTGAAGATACCCAGAGGGGCGTTCCCAACGAGACGTACTTGCACTGGGGAGACTTAATTCCAGAGGGGCTTTTCCAACGAGAGGTACTTGCACTGGTTTAAGTCTGCCTTTGCTGCGGCTTGCAGCGCAATTTATATTAATTTATTGCTGAATTGCAATAAACATTCGATCGAATCGGCAATTAAATTAATAAGGTTGAATACCGGGTCCTCCTTTCCTAAGCAGCTAGTTGACAATAATGTTATTCAAGATGTCCAACTTTTCGTCGATGTTTTGACAGTACAAAATTTCAAAAAATGGAGTTTGTTGAAGCAAATTACTTAGCATGTCTTGATTGATCCTCTTGAGATTTCTAAAAGTAACGTATTTGGGTTCACATTTAGTTTTTTCTTCTATACCTACTGCAGAATGTCAGACAGTGATCTGATACTCCATGTATTTTTGTAACCTGTTGCTTGCAATTAATTAAATTTTTGGGTACCAGTATCCAGTCTAACAGTGTTTTTGTCGTAGCTGTGATAATAATAATAATAATAATAATAAAGGTCTTTTATTTTCAAAATAAAGTATAAGAAATTACAAGATATTCATAAAAAAAAGGGCGAGATTCAGTTTACCGATTTTTAGAAAAAAATCGGTATCTGTTCTTCCACCTAACCCTGTAGACAGAAAAGTTAGATTGCACTTATAGGTCCTTAGAATAGATTTAATATAAAAAACAAAAAAAATAAAACCCTAAAAAAAAATATCAATTTTGTTTATACCTACCAAATAAAAAGCCCGTACAATAAAAATAAAAGGACACAGCAGTATAATTAACATGTTCATAATTATTACTGCCATAAATGAAAATGTAAGCAGATAAGGAGAGAAACAGAGTTTTCTTTCTCTTCAAGGAGAAAGAAGAAAAAACATAGGTACTCATCGACCTTCAAGTTGCAGAATGAAATTGTTTTTCAAATAAAATTTGAAACATTTTTTTTTTAAATGATAGTTTATTATTGGTTTTTAGAAGTAAGGATGGGAGCTGATTAAATACTGATACAATCTGATATGAGAAGGATCTTTTAAAGATTTGTAGAGAGTGTAATGGGGGTGTTAACCTTCCACTGAACCGAATATTTATATTGTGAACATCGGATCTGTATCTAATTTTATTGTGCAGATAGTTGGGAACTTTGTTTTTAATTATATTAAAATAAAAGGTTGCTGCATGTAAATATCGTCTGTTAAACATATTTAGCCATTTGCTAGTTATTAGAGTGTGGCTTATTGGACTAAATTTTCCTATACCATGGACCAATCGCAAGCAAGAATTTTGCAGTTTTTGAATTTTTTTTGAATCTATTTGACTCAAACACGGGTTGTAAATGGTGTCACAATAGTTAGCTTGTGACAAAACAAAACTTTCACATAGCATGGTTTTGATTTTTTTGTTCAAACACGAGCGATGCTGGTAAATTGTCCTTAAGTTCGCATAACCCCTCTGCAGACACCTGTTAACATGATCTGTAAACCTTAAATTCTGATCCATAATAAGGCCTAAGTTTTTAATAGATTTGTGCTCAACGATAGGCTCAGAACCCAGTTTAATGCACCCCCCATACGCAGCCACAAATTCCTCTCTATGATTCCTTGGTCCAAAGACAATCATACCTGACTTTTGAGTATTTAACTGAAGACCGTGTTTTTTAGAAAGATCCAGAACATTATTTAAATCGTAGTTAATAGCAGCTACAGCTTGATCGGATTCAGTTATAGAAAAAGGCAAGTATAACTGAGTGTCATCGCAGTAAAAAATGATGAAAGCAAGAAAGAAACGCAGAAGGAAAGCTAAAGACGTACAAAGAATACATCAGGGGACCTAGAATTGTTCCTTGAGGAACGCCTGTCGCTACCTGCAAAAATGAGGATAGATTGTTATCATAAAAAACCGCTTGATTTCTACCCAGTAAAAACTCATCCATCAGTTTGTTTGCACTCCCGGACAATCCCAAGTAATGCATAATGGAGCTCAAAAGCTGATGATTCAATGTGTCAAAAGCCTTTGAGTAGTCAAGAAGTACAAGGACTGTTAGTTTGCCTTCATCGATTGCTCTAAATATATCGTCTGTTATTTTGGTAAGTGCTGTTGCGCAACTATAATTGGGCCGAAATCCTGATTGGTGCACAGGTAAAAGATCATATTTTTCAATATGCGTCCTCAGTTGAGTCTCGATGATTTTTTCTAGGATCTTGGACATCGTCGGTAGAACGCTAATTGGTCTGAGATTATTGAAAGATTCGGGATTTTTTATTTTTGGAAGAGGGGTGACCTTCGCTTTTTTCCAGGAGGACGGAAAAACGGATTCTCTCAAGCAATAGTTTATAATATGCGTTAAATAGGGTGAAAGGAACGGTAAGCAGAGGCTTAAAGTTAAAATATTTATACCGTCCAATCCTGTTGCTTTTGACTTAATTTTCTTAATAATATTCAAGACCTCAGATTCTGTCACTGGACTAAAACGAAAGACACTTGATATGTTATCTTTCATGTTATTCTTGTAAAAATTCCTCAGGGAGTCATCAACAGTTATTTTTGGTATTGATTCAATGAAATGCTTATTAATATTTTCAACGTTACTTAGATTTTCAGGAAGGGCAACTTTATTTTCTTTTTGTAGCAGATTTAAGGATTTTAGAGAGGCCCATAAATTTTTTGAGTTTCTATTAGCTTGCATATTAAAATATGCTTTTTTCTCTCGAGCAACAGCTGCTGTTATCATGTTACGTAACTGTTGATAAGACCGCCAATCTCTGACGTTTTTATTTTTTTTATACCCTGACAACACCCGGTCTCTGTCAACCATCATGGCTTTTATATTTTCAGTTAGCCATGGAGCATAAGGTTTGGTGATTCTGTAGGTTTTAAAAGGCGCATGAATATCCAACAGTGCCGTAATGCTGTCATTCAAAAAATCAACTTTGCTATCGACATCGCTCATGTCATATATATTTCGCCATGGAATAGACCGAAGGTCATCCTCAAATTGATTAAGATTAACATTTTTGAAATCTCGCACATTTTTGAATATTGGTTTTTTGCTTTCATATTTAAATATAGTCGTGCAAAAAATCAACTCATGATCCGACAGTCTAGCATGTAAAACCCCTGAAGAATCCACCAACGATTCATCGGATACAAGAAAATAGTCCAACAATTTATGAGAATGTTCTGTAATTCTGGTGGCATCTACAATAATCTGATAAAGACCCAAACCCCCAAAAACATCCACAGCCATTCTCGCATCAGACCGTGTTTTTACAAAATAGTCAATATTAAAATCACCCATACAGAAAACATTGTCAACAACTGGAATAATGTTGCCAGTCAAAAAAGTTTCGAAAGTGTTTAAAAATTCAACATAAGAAAAATCAGGTGGTCTGTAAACCACTCCACAAGCAATACTCGATTTATTTAGGATAATTTTTATCCAAATCTGTTCAATTTCATCTGATGAGCTCACTATTGAATACTTAATTTCTTTTTTAATATATAAGGCTACTCCTCCCCTGTCTTTCCTTATCCTGTCCTGACGAATTAAATTGTATCTTTGCAATGCAACTACATCGTCTGAAATATGTTTTTTTAAAGAAGTTTCAGAGATACCTATGATGTCGTAATCATTTTGTAAAACCAAACTTGAGAAGTCGAAAAAATGAGCTGTTAAAGAAGCTATGTTAATATGAGCAAATGATATTTTCTTCTCCATAAGATAATATCTTTAGTGTTTATACCAAATAAAATACCAAAATATAATTTATACTGCTGTGTATTGTAAAAAAAAGAAGGTAATAAAAATTGAAATATCAATAATAAGGTACTATAGATAAGTCTAAAAGAAGACAAATAAGACCTTATATATAGATAAATGACCACAACATCCCGATTTTTATGATCCTTGTGGGTTTGTCAATTATTTGTTTTAACTCGTATATCTCGAGAAACGTAAGTAGTTTTTGGGTATTTAGGCTATTTACATCGAGAAAGTTAGTATTAACATCTCCATCACAGATTAATCTGTCTGTCGTAATTGAGAACTGAGATAGAGTGTCTTCCAGAGTTTCAATAAAACGCGAGTAGTCTCCCCCATGTAACCTAGGTATATAAAGAGCCAATACAATATGATTGTTTATTCAATTTGAAGTTAATCCAGATTTGTTCCATACTTTCATTATATATCGAATCCAGGATGCTATATTTTGTTGTGTTTTTTATAAACATTCCCACCCTTCTTCCTAAAAAATTTCTCCCACCAATTGCAGTTCTGTCCTTCCGTATTAGTTGATATCCTGGTATTTGTATAATATCATTGTTTATTCTTTTACTCAATAAGGTTTCCGACATGCAAAATATATCGAATTTTTCTCCCAATATCAATTGTTTTATGTCCCCAAAATGTGCAACAAGAAAGCTGACGTTAAAAAAAGCTATTGTAAATTGATTCATAGTAATTATAGTTCTTTGAAAAAAGTAGAGGATATCATCCTTATTGTACAAATTTTAAATATACTGTTAATCCTATCTATACAAATTGAAGAAAAAAATAATAATAACAATACGCAGTATCACAGACAGAAGGCAAAAAACCTATTTATTTATTGAACATTATAATCGTTTTTTTTTTTGTTTTGTCGGGATATCAAAATTAAATAGAAATAATATTATTATCACATGTAGAGTTGTACAGGATCTAGTTTCTTTTGTTTTGACGAGTTTCGTACGTAAATTTCTTGTTTTCCTTAGCAGCGCTGCTGGGTGTGGCTAGAGAGCTAGATCTTGAAGTAGATTTTTTGTTTAATAGCTCAGAAACCTGCAATTTGTTTTTTTTCTCTGAGAAGCTGTTGATTGACTTTTTCTTGTTTCTTTTCCTTATAGAGTTTTACTTGGGTCTCCTTAACTTTCTCCTGGCTGAGGATGTCTTTTTTTAAGGATAAAGAGGGAGGAATATGCACGTTAGTCTTTTTGGTTTCTTCTTCGGTCTCGCTGTCAGAGTCGATTTGTGTGGGAGTTGATGGAGCACTAAGGGACTTCCTTGGAGGAGGTGATGCAAATTCGTTTGCTAGCTGGGATGCAATTTTCTGGTTCTCTGTAATTTCTTCAAAACTTTACTGAATCCCGTCGATCTCAACACTGTTGTGACCCTTGAGTTTTTTTTGGCAGTTTTTAAGTCTCTGGTCCTTAAGAATCTCTACAAGCGTTTTTCTTTGGTAAATTTCTTCTTTGGTCAGGTCTTCAGTCTTCACTGATGAAAATCTTAGATCCCCTCAGTTCTGCTCTCTTACTTAGGATTTCTTTTTTTTTTTTTTAGAAATGAGACAAACTCTACAAGTATTGGTCTGGGCTTACTGTTTTTTTGGCCTAGCCTAGCGCAGTTTGCGATATCACAAATTGTCAATTGAGCCTGAAGTTTGTTGGTCACAATATTTATGACGTTTTTTTGTGGTGTTGATGAATTTTCTGCAACGCCGTAGAGGATTATATTCTTTCGTTTCAACTGTCGTTCGAAGTTTTTCACCGTGTCTTTCAACCGAAAGGTTTTAGTTGTGACTTCTTAACTCGGTCTTCACCTCTTGAATTTCTTGCACAACGGCGGTTTTCACCGTAATCATAAGATCCCATAAACTCTTTAGTGAGATTTCCTCAGGTATATCAGCTATGCCTTGACAGATTATTGGTCTCGGCAACGCTGCGTTTTGTAGTTTCACTGCAGCGGTACCGTGTGTTGGATTCTTTAAAATAATGAGAGTGGACTGTATTATTAATATATTTACATTTATTTACACACACGACTATTTACACTATTTACAATTTGCATTTTCTCGTTTTTGTTTACGTTTTTAGACTTATAGAGTCTATAAAAATGGTCATATAGGACCTGCCCAGAATTATCTGGTGCGCTCGGTGAGGTTCGATTCGACACTGACTGTTCCCGTTGGTTCACTCGCGTAGATGCCGGAAGCCACTTTACCAAAAACTTTGACAAGTGATTTTTGACACTGTTTGACACATACGCGCACACTTCCGGTGCATACCGGGAAAATTAAAATTTGAATTTTGAATTTACTGTTGGAATATTGTTTCCAACATACTCGCGGCCAAGAAAGATTCTTAAAATTATTACAAATACTACAACATTGTAAACTTAAATTAAACGAGAGTAAAATATATGTGCATCGTTGTACAAAATAATTAAGCGATATAGCACTTATTAAATGGCTTATAGAGCCTCAAAAATTTGACCTTACATATTTTATGAAACTAAGAAAGTTACATTATAGGTACATAGATTATGGGTAGCTTATAGAGCTTAAAAATTTGACATGGGTAGCTTATAGAGCTTAAAGGCTTGACTTATAGAGCCAAGTTATTATTTTATATAACTTAATAAGTTATACATAAATTATAGACAGCTTATAGAGCTTAAAGTTTTGACTTATAGAATCAAATACTTCTAGATATTGCTAGAAATTATTCTACAAAAAATATTTAGTAATGGCGACTTGAAATTTGTATTTACAAAATGTACAAATATTATAAAAAGTATTAAGAACCTAAACTATCTGAGGCAACTTAAGATCTAGGTATCTACAAAAATGTACAATTTTATGGACAATAGTAAAAACCTTAAGTATCTAACTATATACCTAAATATGTATAAATATGTTTAAAATTGACATTGAGTCACAAGTCACTCGATGGGTAAGACGGCAATTTTTGTTACCGACCTTAAATAGTTACCTGTTCGTGTTCGAACTTCAACGACTCGAACTTTGCCATCTTTCCCAGGTATTGTTCTTGTGATTCTGGCAATCGGCCATTGAAGAGAGGGTACATTATCCTCCTTCAGCAAAACTAAAAGCCCTTCCCTTAGGTTAGAGACCGAGTGTTGCCACTTAGGCCTACTCTGAAGCTGCGCTAAATAATCTTTGTGCCACCGCTTCCAGAAGTGTTGCTTCACCTGAGTAGCCATATTCCAAAATGACAACCTATTTTCCGGAATTTCAGTCAAATCTTTTTCAGGAAAGCTTGTTATAGCTGAACCGGTTAAAAAATGACCTGGCGTCAAGTATTCTAAATCGAAAGGATCGTTTGTTAATTGAGTTAGTGGCCTAGAATTTAAAATTCCTTCCACTTGGACTACTAGAGTGTTTAATTGCTCGTAGGTCAATCTGCGCTCTCCCATTGTTCTCTTAAGGTGGTGCTTGGCACTCTTGACCCCGGCTTCCCAGAGACCCCCAAATACTGGCGAGTAGCTAGGAATAAACCTAAAAACGATTCTTTCATTTGCAACAAAATGTATTGTTTTATTTCTGCTTTCAGATTCGAAAACCCGGTTAAGTTCATCTAATTTGTTCTTTGCGCCTTTAAACGTTCCGCCATTGTCGCAAAAAACCTGTGAGGGTTTCCCTATTCTAAATATAAATCTTTTGAAGGCCTCTAGGAAGTTATCGGTAGTCAAGTCCGACAAGATTTCCATGTGTATTGCCTTAACTGAAAAGCATATAAAAAGCGCAATATAAGATTTAGTTATTATAGGTTTTCGAATTCTTGACTGTTTAGTATAAAAATGTCCGCAAAAGTCAATACCAACATTTTGAAATACTCTTGCAGGGTTAACTCTATCGCGAGGTAACGAGCCCATAAGCTGTTGCGAACAACGAGCTTTACTTTTAAAACAAATCACGCATTTGTGTATATTTTTCTTGACTTCTCTGACACCATTTATTATCCAAAAATATTCATTAAGACTGCTCAAGACCTGTCTTTGTCCTACGTGTAGTTCAGGATTATTTTTGAATCGTTTTTCGAGGTTTTCGAATCGTTTCAAAGCTACCGAGAAAGAATCTCCTAGATTTAAATCCTCAATATTTCCTTTCAAAGGTAAGTACACTTCAAATTTATTATTTATTTTAGACACAGTATTTTTAAAAATGTGTTCGCAAGCTTCTTGCTCACTAGAATACTCTTTATATACTAAAGGTACTTTTTCTGTTTCCCAAAATTTTGAAATTAATTCTTCCATTTTAGGTTCGTTATCAACAATACAATGAAATGAAGCTACAGCTAAACTGGACTGGATATTTTTCGAGTTGCTAGGTATGGAACCACTTACAACGTAACCCAGGTAAGTATTTTGCAAAATTAATCCATTTTTCCTCAAAAATATTTTTTCAGGTAACAAAATATCAAAAAATATATTCGCTCCCAAAAGAATTTGTATCGCATTTGGTTTATTGAATTCTAAATCAGAAAGTTTTATGTTTTTTGGAAGGTTAATAGAATTTTTACTAAATTCAAATTGTGGCAAAATGCCTGTTATCTCATCTACTATAGCGCAGGAGACATTTATTTTATAGTTTTGAACACAAGAACTAAGTGTTACGTCAATTGACTTTTTTATGTTCGTTGAATTATTCGAGACACCTATAATATTTAAATTGTTTGAAAACGTTTTATAACCTAGTTTATTAGCTAAATCTGTGACTATAAAAGACACTTGTGATCCGCTATCAATTAACCCACGAACAATCAAACACTCTCCGTTACTAGTAAAAACCTTTACCTTTATTGTAGGCAGTAAAACCGAATCAAAATTTCCATCCGAGTAGCAATGTTTTGAATGTGCTGTTGCAGCACTGCTACAAGACTGGACTTGGTCCATATCTGTGTTAATATTATTTTTGTTTTCTTCTTTTCTAGATCTATCTAAGTGTAACAAAGAGTTATGATTTTTATGGCAATAATTACATTTGAAAGAATATTTACAAGTTCCATTATGGCTATTTAGACACATTTTGCATCTTTTACTTTTGTCAATAAAGGAAACTCTATCACCAACTGGTTTTGATTTAAAAAATACACAACTGTGAAGTTTGTGACCTGTATTTTGGCAAAATGGACACTTATTATTGTTATTATTATAGTTTGAACTCGTACTTACAGGGCTGTAATTTGAATTTTTATTATGGTGAGCTACTTTATTTTCAGGTAGAGCAACAGCTTCGAGAGCAGCAGCTCTATTTTCCAAATAAATAAGAAAATTATCCAATGTGGGCATCTGCAATTGATCCCTATCTATTTGATAAGCCCTATTCGTAAACTGATCGAGCTTTCTTGAAAGTATGCAAATTAATAGAGCATCCCAAGCCTGCACTAGCTGTTTTAAATTTTTTAATGCACCGAGCTGTTGTCGTATTTTACTAATGAATTCCCTAATGCTATGGGAAGAACTTTTTTGAATGCTAGGAATATCTA
Source organism: Ceutorhynchus assimilis (assembly GCA_917834065.1). NCBI lineage: Eukaryota > Metazoa > Arthropoda > Insecta > Coleoptera > Curculionidae > Ceutorhynchus > Ceutorhynchus assimilis. Next base: position 16,355,454 of record OU892289.1, read on the forward strand.
GGAGAGCATAAATATGGGAGTTAACTAACAGTGACTCATTATTGTATCTTTTTTGCAATATTTTAAAAGCCTCATCGTAAGAGTCATTTACAATAGGAAGATTATTGATGAGAGCAAATGCTTCACCTTTTAAATAATTTCTTAAATAGTAAAGTTTTTAAACATCACTTAAACTTTTATTTTTATGAATAATTGCTATAAACATGTCTAAAAAAGGTTTAAATTCATTTAGGTTTTTTCCATCAAAGGTTGGAATTTCAATATGCGAAAGCTTGGCAGTTGATACATTATTATTTGCAGAATTCGAGGCAGAATTATTGTTAGATATAGCTAACTATGGCGAGACTATAGGCTCATTATTTCGATTTGCTGAGATAAACTCATTAATTTCTGCAATTAAATCAAGATAATCTGACTCAAAATCGTCATTAGTTACTGCATTTTTATTAATTAGACCTTTTTCGACTTGTATTTCTATAAAAGTTTTATAACATTCATTAGCTGTTACCTTGCGAGCTTGAAACTTCTCAATTAAAAGATTAGTAACTTCATCGTCCCTATGCTCTAGTAGAAATCTTTGAATTCTTTGCATTGTTTTTGTACACAAATTTTCTCTTTCAATTAATTTTTCCATGTTTTTCTTATTTATAGCCTTGGCTTCGGCCTTAGACATTTTAAAAAATTAGATAATACCAAGATAATACGTAAAATTATTTGGATTGTGCCAATATAAATAAATTATTGGGTTCACTTTAATTTTAATTGCAATAATAAATAAATTGTAAACGTAAACAAGAAATTGTTCAGCTGACTGACCGTTGACAGTTGCTTTTGAAATTTAAAATTGGAACAGACTCACCATCTGTTGGCGTAATCTTGAACCTCTGCTACTGCTTACAGCGGTTTTGTTGTCGCTATAGTTGACTTGAAGATGGCGCGAGTGGAGTGAGCCTGACAGATCCTTAGATATTATTGATTGATCATTCCCGCCAATTTCCGCGCTTTTCATTGGAGGAAAGGAGGAATCCATTTTGTTTTTCTTGCACAAACCATGACGCCACATTGCATTTTGCATTGCACAATATTTTATTATTTTTTCACTGAGCCGTTTATAGAAGGCACTTTTGGGCAAGCTCTGGACACTGCAAACAACACATATCACCTTTTTGCTTCATACTTTTCACTTCGCGGCACTTTATCCGGTTACGATTGGACCAAAAAGAATGTTGGATTCTTTAAAATAATGAGAGTGGACTGTATTATTAATATATTTACATTTATTTACACACACGACTATTTACACTATTTACAATTTGCATTTTCTCGTTTTTGTTTACGTTTTTAGACTTATAGAGTCTGTAAAAATGGTCATATAGGACCTGCCCAGAATTATCTGGTGCGCTCGGTGAGGTTCGATTCGACACTGACTGTTCCCGTTGGTTCGCTCGCGTAGATGCCGGAAGCCACTTTACCAAAAACTTTGACAAGTGATTTTTGACACTGTTTGACACATACGCGCACACTTCCGGTGCATACCGGGAAAATTAAAATTTGAATTTTAAATTTACTGTTGGAATATTGTTTCCAACACCGTGATCGCACTGTTGATGTATATTGTCGATGTTTTACACTGTTTAACCTTCAACTGAGTGTTAATAAATTCCATAAAATAGCGATAATGGTCGTTTTTTTTCTGGGGTACTTTTGACTTACCCCTTAGTGAGGTCACTATGATGATGGTGGATGTACTTTTTTTATTTAAATTTGACACTTTCTCACTAAATTTTGATAAACACTGAGGAGCTCTTTCACAATCAATGTTGCTTGCTACAGGCAACGTTGCCATGAAGCTCTTATTAAAGCAACACTTCTCTATGGATATTGAAACATGGTATTTAAACAGGGTGTCCCACCGGGAACCAAATCGATTTAAGTATCGGTGCAGTTCGTGATCAATACTTCATGTATTACCATTGTGTCCTTGCAGTATCAGCAAAGTTTATCAATAACAGCAACCCGGCTAAAGTATTTTGAAGATGGTGGCACTTCCGGTTATATCGGAAGTAGGCGTCAACATTAAAAGAGGACCCATTTAAAGAAATTCAAAGCGTTTTTTGCGAAACGTGGCGTTTTTTTAAAAATTACTTCAAAGCCTGGAGATAATAGCTAATAAGTTCGAAACGGTATATCACAGACACATGACCAGTATATCTTTAGATTTGCCGAAAGGGCTATGTAAAAATGTCTTAAAATATAGGGTGTGCCAATAACCACCCTGTATATAGTAGAATGACAACAAAAACAATACAAAAAATTGTAGATAATTTTGTTGGAAATAACTTTTGTACTTAAGTTTCTTTCACAGCCCTTGTAGATTTCAAGATAAGGTATAGGCCCCTCTTAAACGGGCCACCTTGTACAAGGATTCTAATCAGAAAGACGAAGCTGCATAACATGGAGAGTTCACCAAATGTTTGCTGGGTCGCGGTGACAGGCAGGTCGAGGTCAATTCTGCTAAAACTGTAATCTGTAAGGTATACAAGAACTAGAGACAAACACTACTGGCTCGGAATCATTATTGGGGAATCCAAACCACGTGATTTTGCCAACCAGCCGGGCTTTTGAAACATTAAAGTTTCAAAAGTTCGGCTGGTTAGAATACGGGTCGTATTGTCCGTCGATTTTAATCTGACACTTTCCGTATGAGGAGCGAGGGGGTGAACAGTGGCGTAGCCAGCCTTGCGGAGCGGGGGGGAGCAAACATATAAGGGGGCGCGTAAAATTTGCTTATTGGGGGAAAATGTTACAGACGAAAAGCCGAACGCAGGCGCCGCCGGGGGCGAAAAATTTTCCCGGATGCCACGCCTAAAAAAGTTTATTTTAAGCCTTCAAAAACAATTTTTTTTCGGATGCGAAAAACATTTATTCGCATTGATTCGCTATCATGTCGTTGTTCGAGTAGCATTCGCTTGCTTGGTTCCGCATAGGTTTTGTGAATTTAAGTGTTTTTTTTTTTTGCAATTTAATTTTCGATTTTTGGCATGAGTTGTGCGTTCTAGTTGTGCAATCGATAGGTGATAGAAGTTACTACTCGCCTTTTCCACAAACTGAGTAATTTGTAGTTGTTTGTCAATTAATACTTTCCGTCAGTATAGTGGTTTGAGTGCGATAAAGTCGCAGCCTAAAAGATGGGTGGTTCAGGTCAATAACCTCGGTCAACCAAGAATTCTTTGTCTACTGGATTAGATGAGGATACTTTAGAGCAGCTTATCAACAAGGTATGCACTAACTAAAAAGCAGTTAGATAAGAAGCTTGACAACCGAATTAAGAAGTTGGAAAACAAGTTAACCCAGGACTGTGAGTCGTTTACTGCATTGAATGATAAGGTTAGTAGTAATACTAATACTTTCCTTAAGATTGGGGAGCGGATAGATCACATTGAACAGGACAACAAACGTAATTCCCTAAGAATATGTGATTTGCCCGAATCAGAAAATGAAAAACTGGAACAGCTTTTGCTTGCGTTTATCAACAATGATCTCAAAGTGTCCTGTGACGCTATGGATTTAGACTATTTTTTCCGAATTGGACCTGAAATGAATGATAAACCTCGAACTTTGCTCGTTAGGTTTGTCCGCAACTCCAAAAGGAATGAGGTCTTTGGTGCGAAGAAACTTCTAAAGGGCTCTACAAACAGTCTGTTTGAAGATTTAACTCCGGGGAGATACTCTTTGCTGCAGGAAACGAAAAAGAAATTTGGGAACAATAAAGCATGGTCCTCGGGCGGTAAGATTTTTCACTGGGATGATCGAAAAAACACAAAAATGTTAGTTACTTTAAAATATAATGACAATGTATTTAAATAATTTCTATTTATCAAGATTTTGTCGCTACGAACCTACTATAAATATTTCTACTTTGCCTTTCAGAGTGTATGTGCTTTTTTTTTGTTAATCCATCACATTTACCTATTTTTTGTGCATCTGTGGGTATGAATTTATTGCTCAGTATTGTAAACAATATTTTATCTGGGTTCTCTAAATAAATATCTATTTTCACTTTTTTACGTATTTATATGGTTTAATTTTGCATGGATTATGATTATTTTTTATCATTATCACAAGACACTTTTATGAATATTTTGCTACGACTAGTATATGCGGAATAGGAGCGAATTTGTTACAGCCTAATATAACCTTATGACGCAAATTAATAGTCTTAATTTCTCTCATTTTAATGTGCGATCTCTGTGTTCTGATTTTGTCAGTTTTCAGGACGTTGTGGCCGCTGGGGAGCTTGATTTTGTTGGATTATCTGAAACGTGGTTAAATGACGGAATCTGCTCCTCAGCACTTCACATTCCTGGGTTTAGCTTGATAAGGAAAGATAGGTTGGGAAGGGGTGGTGGTCTTGCTTTCTATGTTGGCGAGAAGTTCAAGTACAAAGTATTGGATGTGCCTACTTCAATCAGTGCTCTTGAACAATTATGGATTAGTCTTAAAGTTAATGGCAAACTAATATACTTGGGTACTTTGTATAGACCTCCTCATGATAATGTCTCAAATTGTATCACTGACTTAGAAAATGCTATAGTTAATTTTTTACCTGCTCATGATCTGGTTCTCTTTTGTAGTGACTTTAACATAGATTTTATTTCAAATCAAAATAGTAAACTTTTATTGAATAACTTTTTAAATAAGTATGGGCTCCAACAGATAATTAAAGAACCAACCCGTATCACTAATAACTCTGAAACTCTTTTGGATATAATTGTCTCCAATTCTCCTGAATATGTGAGTAATCCTGAAGTGCTACGTATGGATGGTATCTCAGATTATTGTCTCGTGAGCTGCAAAATTTTAGTTAAGAGGCCATCTGCAGGTGTCAAGTTTCTTACTTACCGTAACTATGCAAGCTTTAATTATGAATCTTTTTCGGCTGATCTGCATAAGGTGGATATTGATTGTTTGTTTAATTTGGCCAATGTGGATGATATGGTAGCATTATTCAATCAATCTGTTGAAACTCTATTCAATAGACATGCTCCTTTGAAAACATCTCGTGTTAGCAAAAAGCCAGCACCGTGGATTACTGCCAATATTAAATATATGATGCGACTCCGTGCTAAAGCTCTTTCGAGGTACAAGAAAAATAAAACGGAAGCTGCATGGACTGATTACAAGCAACTTAGGAACTTTGTCACCAGCTCAATTAGGAATGAAAAAAAAGCTTATTTGTCTCATAAATTTAATACAGATCCCGCTGGGTTCTGGAAGACTTTAAGATGGCTCAATATAAATTCATCTCCCATTAGTGCACCGAAAGATATAGCATCTGTAGAGGAATTCAATGCATACTTTGCAAACTCTGTGCCTAATGTTAATATCAATCCACTAGAAAACACTTTTTTAACACGATACTCTAGCTCTATTTACAATGGGGTCCAAAGCATTTTGAATTTCACAGTGGTTGATGAGCAGACCGTCAATGAAATAATAACTAAAATAAAATCCAATGCAACAGGCGCGGATGGTCTTGATGTGAAGATGGTTGCTTTGGTTTCACCTTATTTATTGAAACATATTACTTTTATTATGAACTCTTGTTTACAAACAAGTACCTTTCCATCTACTTGGAAGACAGCTAATATTATTCCGGTTGCTAAAATATCCAATCCCTCGACACTTGCCAATTTTCGTCCTATTAGTATTTTACCGGTGTTATCAAAAATTTTGGAAAAAATTGTATCTGAACAACTTGCACTTACACTTTTATTCATCGAAGATAATACCGATTACGCAATCTGGGTTTAGGCCTCGACATAGCACAGCTACTGCTTTGATCAAGGTTGGGGATGATATTTTAAAGGCAACTGATGAGGGCAAGAGCAGCTGCTTGATCCTCTTAGATCACAGCAAGGCGTTTGATACTCTCGATCATCAAATGCTTTTTGCTAAGTTGAGGTATTTTGGTCTGTCTCACTCAGCCTTAACGCTTATGAAGACTTACTTGTACAGGGTGATTCATTAAGAATGGCACTCGGCCATATCTCAAAAACTATTCATCGTAGTCTTGTCGGAAAAAAATTATCCCATAAATATGGCCAAGAGAAAATGCTGGAAATATATTTCAGCTTTCTAAAATGACCGTAAGGGGGCGTAACCCAACTGTCAAAGTACAAAAATGGTTTTATTTTTGAAATTTCAAATGGAAACGTATCTTGAAAATGCTAGCAATAGTTTTTTGATGAAATTTCACACAATTTTGATTCATGACTTTTCACCAGAACTTATCGGATAAAATAGTTATGAGCTGTCAAATATTGCAACTCAAGAAAGCGGAGAACTTCAAAACGACTCAACGAATCTGGTCAATCTCAGGTTTGTTGGAAAGACAAGAGTCTGTTCTTTAATTTTGTTGTGAAAAATTCAAATTCCGGTTAGTAGGACTGACGTTATGGGTCAATATTTGAAAACCATTGAATGTTTCCAATTTTTCTTGAAATTTTCAAATGGAACGGTATATTTAAGATATGTTCAATCGATTTCTTAGGATGTTTTACACGGTTTTTCTTTATCATACCTTCCTACAAACGAATTCCAGATAGTGTTAAAATTAATTTTCTTAAAAATAATTAGTATTTATAAAAAAGCCCTCGTAAATTGAACAGATACCAGTTAAATATGTCAGGCTGACACATTTTTAAAACTTCAAGGGTGCGTTCGAAATCACCCTGGGCGTCACACCGAGTGCACACCAGCCATGTATATAATTTATAGGTGGTGTGCACTCGGTGTGACCCCCAGGGTGATTTCGAACGCACTCCAAACGTTATTTTCTAAAGTCAAAATGCATTTCCCAAGTGGAGAAGCACAAGACATCCTTGAGCTGCATGATTGTAACGGAAATGCAGCAATCGCAGCACGTATTTATTCAGGGCGTTATCCCCAAAGACCTCACCCTGATAGAGTTGACGATAGTGATAAAAAAATAATATCGATAGTTTCGATAATCATGCTGGTGAATATCGAAACTATCGATAAATTATCGATAGTTTGAAACAAAAACAAAAAATTATTGATATTGTTTTATTTATTTTTATGCAAAGAAACATTATTGTATTAAACCTTGATATCATTACAAACTACCTAAAACCAAAAACAAACAAGAACTCAAATTAATAATTTTCAAATAAATAACCTATAGCTCTGTTCCAACCGACATGAGAACCATTCTAGAACGGTTATTTCCAGCGATAAATTCATTTGTCAAGTAGGTTAAACGTTTAACTTATTGAAAAATAGGTAGACAACTGGAAATTACTGGTTCTGGCACCTGGAACCGTTCGCATGTTGGTTGAAACAGAGCTACTGTATTCAAACTGAACTAATAAGTCGCTGCTCGAGAGTCTGTTGCCTGTCTCTGTCTAATGTCTATCGTGGATTACACCGGTGCAGTGGTGCAGTCAATCCTGTGCACCCCAAACCCCGACCTAACCTATTTTACATTCAAAATTGGAGCAGTGAACTCTATAAATACTTCCTATTTAATTTAAGTTAGGATTAGTTCATTGAATTCGATTATCCTGAGACTATCGATAGTTGCACTTGGCATCATCGATATTTTCGATTGTTCGATATTTTTTGAAATATCGATACTATCGATAAACTATCGATAATATCGTCACCTCTACACCCTGACCCTAGATCCATCAGGAGGTTGAATAATCGTTTAAGGGTTACGGGTAGTATTCATACCCCCTTTTTCACTCGAAGACGTAGGGCCACGTGCGAGGAAAATACAACCAACGTTCTGGCACTATAATTTCCTAACGCACTTTTTTCATTATTTGACGTTCATCAATGATGACAATCAACTGTCAGAAAAACGAAGTCATTATTTACGAGGGCTTTTTCATAAATATTGATTATTTTTGATAAAATTAAATTTAACACTCTCTGGAATTCGTTTGTAGGGAGGTATAATAAAGAAAAACTGTGTAAAACATCCTCAAAAATCGATTGAACGTATCCTAAATATACCGTTTCATTTGAAAATTTCAAGAAAAATTAGAAAAATTCGATTGTTTTCAAATATCCACCCATAGAGTCAGTCTAACTAACTGAAGTTGGAAATTTTTACAACAAAATTAAAGAACAGACTCTTGTCTTTCCAACGAACCTAAAATCGGCCCAATTCGATGAGTCGTTTTGAAGTTATTCGTGTTATTAAGTTGCAATATTTGACAGCTCATAACTATCTTATCCGATAAGTTCTGGTGAAAAGTCATGAATCAAAATTGTGTGAAATTTCATCAAAAATCTATTGCTAGCATTTTCAAGATACGTTTCTATTTGAAATTTCAAAGATAAAACCATTTTTGTACTTTGACAGTTGGGTTACGCCCCCTTACAGTCATTTTAGAAAGCTGAAATATATTTCCAGCATTTTCTCTTGGCCATATTTATGGGATAATTTTTTTCCGACAAGACTACGATGAATAGTTTTTGAGATATGGCCGAGTGCCATTCTTAATGAATCACCCTGTACAATAGAGACCAGAGAGTAGTTTTGGGTAGCTCAGCCTCTTCTTCTGTCTGTGTCGGTCGAGGGGTTCTTCAGTTCTAGTCTAGGGCCTCTACTTTTTTCCATATACACTGCCGACTTTTGTAACTATTTAAATTTCTTAAACTCCCACCAATATGCTGATGACTTCCAGTTGTATTTTTCTTTTGATACTGACTTGCTTGAAGCACAGAACATTATTAATAGCGATTTGAATATCATACATAACATTTCCACGGCTCATGGACTTCTCTTGAACGCGTCGAAAACACAGTTGCTTGGATTTGGAAAGAACTCTGCAGTACTTGCTAGAGATTTAAATATTACCCTAAATAATATTAAGATTAACTTTTCGGAATCTTGTAAGAGTTTGGGAGTTTATTTCGATTGAAGTTTTAGATTTGGACATCATATTTCTTATGTATTGCAAAAGTGCTATACCAAATTGAGAACTCTATATTTATTTAAAGACTTCCTGAGTACCCCCGTCAAATTAAGGTTGACTGGTAGCTTAATTCTTTCACATATTTCCTATTGTGATATATTATATTGGCCTGCTCTTCTTGTTAAAGATAAGCAAAGTCTGCAAAAGCTTGCCAATGCATGCTTGCGGTTTTCCTACGGAGTTCGTAAATATGACCATATATCCTCTTATTATGTGGAATCGGGTTGGTTAAGACTAGAAGAGAAGTTTAAGGTACATATGTGCTGCATGGTTTATAAGATTAATTTATTTCAGGAACCTCAATACCTTTTTGATAAACTTGTTAAAATGTCCAACGTCCACCAATTTACTACAAGACACAATAATCTTTATTCAATACCTCGACACCGTACAGCTTTATATGAAAGATCGTTCACATATAATGCCATGAAATTATTTAACTCCTTACCTGTCAGCATAAAGGAATCAAGAAGTTTTTCCATGTTTAAAAATCGCGTTAAGATATACATTAAATCACAATAATTGAACAAATTGGGTAGGTACTCTTTAGTAAGAATGGCGAATGGTTAACTATTGCGGACATGGAATAACAGAGATCCCAAATTAATAATTAATTTCTTGTTTTTCTTTGTTCTTTATTTTTTCTTTTTTATTTTTTTCCGAAATTTTAGCTTTTTTTTTTTTTTGTTCTAATTTTGTTTTGCAAAGGGACTAAATTTTTCCACCATTGTAGTAAGAAAACTTTTCTCATGTATTTTTCTCTATTTTTTTTTTTTAAATTATTTATTTATTTTATTTTTTTCTCAAACACTATTTTTGAAATTTCTTGTTATTTTTTTATTTTTTTTTTCCTTTTTTTTTTCTTTTGTATTTTCTTTTCCTAATTATTATAATTTTTTACCTAAGTATTTACACTGTGGGTGGTTAGATATAAGTAGCATGTGCTAGATCTCGCCACCCTACTTATTTCCAATTTGTATGGGTATTTTTTTTGGAAGATGTAAATAAAGTCATATTATTATTATTATTATTATTATTATTATTTATTTCAAGCCTTGAAAAAAATAATATGTGGACATGCCGTTAGACACGGATTAGTTAAAAAAATCATCCCGGACGTCTTCAGAACTAGAACAAATCCGGGGAAATCCGGAAGAATGACAGCCCCACCCAATCCATTAACCGAAACCCCTAGTTTAATCAACAAATAAATAAATGGAAATTCATAATAATTGTTTTTTAGAAATTATAATGAATAAAGGGTGAAGACTATGAAGAGGTCAACAAAATAAATAAGAAACAATGTAATTTTATAATTTCTTAATTTTTGCTTTTGTTTTTTAAGAGCGGTAGGGGCGCCGTACATGCAGGGGCGGGGGAGGCCGTCGCCCTCCCTGCCCCCCTACTGACTACGCCACTGGGGGTGAAGTATATGGCAAAAACAGGTGTGACGTTAGGTAATCATTGGCGTTCTTACGTAGGGAGCCACCAGCTTACATTTTTTTAAATTATCAGATTAAAATCGACGGACTTTAACATTTTATTGATGTTAGATATATGTCGGATTACCTCATTATCTGCAATAGCTCCAAGCGCATATTGATCACGTATTTAATCTATATATAGACCTTCACGATTGTTAAAGAAATTTGGCGCTCTAGTCCGTGTAAATGAGTATTTCATGATAAAATGTAACCAAATAGTTGTTGAACAGCTAGCAAAATGTGACAATAGTTTTATCGACAACGTCGCCCAAACTTTCCTAAAGATCTTAAATCGTAAGCGTTTGGTTTATAGTCGGTTGAAGAAGTGTCCACCACATAAAATTGGGACCTGTATACTCAATTGTCGGAAATACTTAACGGTTGGTTAAATTACGTTCAATAGTCGACGGACAGGATATTTGCGAAAACGACCGATTTCGAAACGAGAGCCCGACGTTGATCTGGGTGCATACTCCGGTCGCAAAATTGGTACTTGGGAAGAAAACCCTCCTAGAACCAACATGGAAGAGAAAAAGACGAAAAAACAATTCAAAAATATGCCCAAGGAGCTGAAGCCAAATCAATTATTATTATCTTAAATTAGGAAAAAGGAGACTATGAAAAACCTGAACATACATGAGCTACCAAAAGCAGCCTCATTCTGTACAACAACCAACCAAAACATCCCCTAGCATTAGACAAATCTTACTTCAAAAAAAAAAAAAACAATTTTACTCTGCTTTGAATCAAACCCCATTAGAACTACTGATCTGGAAGTCGTTAAGTTTTCCAATAGAAAATGAATTGGAAGGTCAATTATCATTTATACAGACTAGACACATGGGCTTCAATGGGACCAGTTGACTGATACCCATTTCACTGCAGAATCGTCACGGTGGATCATTGATCGTCCCTGCGAGTTAGAAAAGTTCGTGCATCTTCGACAGCTAGGTTATACTTAGCTTCGGCAGCACCGCCTCGATTCGCCTATACCGGGTACAAGCTAATTCATCTTATTACTCCCCATGTGTCTAGTAGGTTAGTCCGGTCTATATACTTATACTTATGCTGGCCAATATCTAAATTTCAGCTCAAACCAGTGCCTAGTCAGTAAGCTAGGAATCACCACGAAAGACAGATAAGAGAACCTATACATCACCGAAACAGCCAGAATCCAAAAAAAAAAAAAAAACAAGAAAGACCACTTACTCAAGTTTTATTTATCAAATAACAAAACCAGCGCACAAGCGAAGAAACTTTTTCCCATCAATTCATTTAACAAGTATTAAATGGTGCGAAAGATGGATATGCTATTTGGGACTTATGTATTTTGAATGCATTTTTTTCTTTGATGAATGACGCAAAACCTGTCTAACTAGACACAAAAAAAAAACAACAAAGAGTAAACTTATCTCCTTTTTCCCCTTATTTAAAACAAACTCTGTGCAGCTCGATCAAAGCGTGCATATTTTGTTACTCGCTGGAATAACAAGAATTTTAAAGTTTCAAGTAAACCTTTTGGAAAACTTTAGACAAACTATATGCCCGCCTAAAACCCAAAACGTCTAGTTAAATATCTATTTTCCGTTGCGGCGGAAACTTTTCTTCTATAACAAGCTATGTTCGACTTTTTAGAGGTTTATTAATTTTTTTTGAATTTCTGAAATTTGTTCAATAATCTCTGGCAGATTGCCACGTAGTGGAACGAGAAGCTCTATTTTGCTTCACTCTTGCCTAAGCTCCTCTAAATATTACACACATTTACCTGTCCAAACAGGCCCAAATTGGATTCCTAGATCGGTTTGTGTGCAGGCAGAACACACAAGAAGAGATGAATTGAACTACGAGTGTTTTGCTATATTATAGAGGACTTTGAATTTGAATAATTCAGCAATTCCAAATTAATTGAATATTCAGACAAAAATTTCAAGCTCACGAGCAAAAATAAGTCGGCATAGATTAGCTGCAATATAATTATATATTATATTTTTACCTATTACATATAGTACATACTTTTTACTTGGCAAATAAAAGTTGTCTCAAAATCCAAGAGTTTTCAAACGACTTTTGGAAAATTATTATTTTTGTTTTATTTTTTGTAAGTGTCTAATCTTGAAAAGCAGCAAAAATTAGTCATAAAACAATATAAAGGAATTATTTTAAAATTAATAAAATGTACCAGTTTGCCCCGCAGTGACGCAACCATTTTTATACAAACAATTTTACATTATTGTTTATTTAAATTAATTAACTAGCAAGTTTGAAAATTGCAGCAATCCTGATCGACGCAATAATGCTTATACAAACAACTCCTGGTGGAAAAAGAGCACAAATTTATCGGAAGTTATGTAGTTGAAAATCTTCCACTATTATTTACTTAATGTTAAGATAATGCATCTACTTTCTAAAGTATTTACTCTAACGATATATTTATGACTTTTTCCAATATATAAGTGTGTAATCAACCTTAGAAGTTAAGTTAGTGTTACTGAAGACTTTGTACTGTTAGCATAAGTTTGTAAACCTAATTTCGAAAATAAAAGTTTTTTTTTACGGTTTCGCGTAAACGAGAAACTTAACTGGCGCAGTCGGTAGGATTCCAGAAGGCGAATTCCTGAAAATCGCAGTATTTTGCAATTCGTCGTTGGTTTCAACCATTCGTCTGGAGAAAACAGGGACAATAAGGAAAGACTCTGAGGACTTCAAGTAAGTGTTGAGTTCCTTCTATTCATATATTCATATTCTGTCTCAAAAATCTTAAATTATTCTCAATTATTTTTACAATTTTCTCTTTATACTTATTAAATAACAATGACACAACCAGCAGCCACCGCTGAAGCTCTGGCTAGAAATCTTGGAAATATCAGTTTTACTGTGCCAACTATCCAGGCAGCAAAAGAAATTGCACGAATTCTTAGGAATTTCACTGGTCGTAGTGATCACCTAGAATCTTTCATTAATTCAGTTGACAAATTTCATGCTAAATATGATCAAACGACCGATAATAACCTAAATGAATTCGTTTTCGCTTCAATTTGTTCGAAAATTATCGACGAAGCTGGCGACTTTTTATTGTGCAGACCAGATCTAGAAACCTGGCCACAAATTCGACAAGCCTTACGCAAAAAGTATGGCGACAAAGTCGATCGTCACGTTTTACAGCAACAATTTATTTATTTAACAAAAAATAGAAATGAAAACATTGCAGAATTTCTAGAACGACTAAAATTCTCAAAAATGCGTCTCAACTTAAAAATTCATTCAGACCTAGATATCAATGATCAAACAAAATTAGTATTGATAGATCAAAATGAAGTAACAGCAGTTACAGTTTTGATGGCTAATTGCAATACTGAACTTAGAACATTATTAACGTTAAAAAATCCCAAAAATATCGAGGACGCGACGTCTTTAGTTTTAAACCACTCTTTATTAGAACAACAAATCAACCTGAAACAACAATCTTACCAGAAACTTGTAAATAAACCCAATCACAATAATACTAACATCAGAGCATACAACAATAATACAAATCATAATAACACCAATTATCAACCAAGATATGTACAAAATACTCCCACCTATACCTCAAACCAGGTGCAGAACCAAAATAATTCTTACAGGAATCCCCAACAACAAAGCTCTTTTCCGAACTCAAAATTCCCTAGTCAACCTATAAAAATGGAACCACGTCCGGTTCAACCTACGTACTTCACTAACCAGGAAGTATTTGGCAAACCAACAAATGTGTTTTCACCGAAAAATTCTCACAAACCCCAAGGTAAAGCAGAACCTATGTCAACCACAAGTAGATTACCCTCTACAAGAAATTTTAACAATCAGGCACCACGAAATCATTTCCAACGAACTGGACCTCCAAACTTCACATTCCAGGAATTAACCAATGTGGAAACTGACCAACCCGATGACAATCCTGTTGTAGAATACAACGAATCCAACAAATATGAAGAAAATAATTACTATTCCGAAAACACAGAGCCTGAATCCCAAGAAAATTTATCTACTTGGTACGAACCAAATTTTCAAGAGGCCGAGCCTCCAATAGATTAGTCATAGATCTCAATAATTTCATGGCAAATTCCCTACCATTTATCCAAATAAATCAACCCCCTATCAAACTGCTCATTGATACGGGATGCCACCCATCATTATTACGACCTCACATCGCAGAACAATATTTTCCCGAAAAAATCTTCTATTCGAAAACACCAATTGTAACTTGTACAGGACAAAGTAATTCTAATTCTAAAGCAATTATCCCTCTGTTCACAGAATTTCAACCTCTAGTCGGTAATATAGAATTCGTACTATATAACGTCCACGATTATTTCGACGGCATTATAGGAATACGCGACTTAAGAAAACTTAAACTAAACATAGACACTACTAATAAAATGCTTTTTAATGAAAACGTAATGATTCCTCTTCATTACCGACAGGAATTCGATTACCAGAAAATTGAAATTCCTGCTTTCACAACAGTTTTAAAGCAAATTAAAACCGAATTACCAGACGGTAAAATTTTAATACCCGATCTTAGTAACAATGTCATCAACATACCAAGTTCACTTTTAAAAATCGAGAACGGATTAACAACCTTAGAACTTTCTAATCCGACAGATAAATCAGAGCTAATAGAAATAGATCAAGATTTTTTAACCCCGTTCGCAAAGGAATACCGTGAAATTCATTACGAGTGTTTTCACATAGAACAACTATCCCCTTCATTCACACCAGGAGACGACACTTTTGACTTCTCCTTGATTCGAACCGATCACATGAACCCTGAGGAAAAAACAGCCTTAAAAAATCTGCTTTCAAAGTATAAAGCAATATTACAGCAACCCAACCAGAAACTTACATTCACTAGCAAAATCAAACATGAAATCAAGACAGCAGACGACATACCCATCTATACCAAATCTTATAGATACCCCTTTGTCCAAAAGCAAATATCAAAAATGCTTGAAGACGGAATAATTAGACCATCACAATCCCCCTGGAGTTCCCCCATTTGGATCGTCCCAAAGAAGATTGACGCCAGTGGTAAACAGAAATGGCGAATAGTTGTCGACTACAGGAAGGTGAACGAAAAAACAATTGACGACCGATATCCTTTGCCCAACATCACAGACATCCTAGACAAACTTGGAAGGTGCCAATACTTCACCACTCTCGACCTAGCCTCTGGCTTTCACCAGATCGAAATGCACCCAAATTCCGTCTCTAAGACCGCCTTTAATGTCGAAAATGGACATTATGAGTACCTAAGAATGCCCTTCGGACTCAAAAATGCCCCCTCGAGCTTCCAGAGAGTAATGGACGATGTCCTAAAAGGCCTTCAAGAAAAAAAAATCTTGTCTACATGGACGACATAATAATATTTTCGACATCTCTTCAAGAACACATAAATAATCTAGAACAAGTCCTTGGAAGACTAAGAGACACTGGACCTAAAATTCAGCTCGACAAATCGGAATTCTTGTGCAAAACTGTCGAATTTTTAGGCCGTATAATAACACCTGAAGGTATAAAACCCAATCCAAAAAAATTGAAAGCAATTGAAAATTTCTCAATTCCAAAAACCCCCAAGGAAATAAAGTCCTTTCTAGGATTAGTCGGCTATTACCGCAAATTTATAAAGGATTTTGCGAAGTTAACAAAGCCCATGACGTACTGCCTCAAAAAAATCAAAAGGTCGAACACAGCCCCGAATTCATCAATTATTTCAATACTTGCAGGAAAATCTTAATGAATGACCCCATTCTCCAATATCCCGATTTCTCAAAGCCCTTCAACTTAACTACGGATGCATCTAACTTTGCCATAGGAACAATCTTATCTCAAGGCCCTGTTGGTAACGACCTTCCAGTCGCCTATGCCTCTCGAACCCTGAATCCTTCAGAGATCAATTATAGTACTATAGAAAAGGAACTTCTTGCTATCGTATCGGCAGCCAAATATTTCAGACCATATTTATTCGGAGTCAAATTCAAAATAATTAGTGATCATAAACCCCTACAATGGCTATTTTCTCTAAAAGACCCAAATTCTAAACTGATCCGATGGAGACTTAAACTTGAAGAGTACGACTACGAAATTGTATACAAAAAAGGCAAATTGAACACTAACGCTGATGCACTTTCTCGTGTGGAAATTAACCCCATGGAACTTGACGTCGATGATACAATTTCAATGATCGCAAACGCAGGCGATGCAGTCAACTTACCGAATCTTTCAAAAGAGGAAATCGATGAAATCCTTGGAATTTCCAACAATTATTCCTTGAAAAAAAATGAAAACCCTGATCAAACTTCAAAGGTAGTCATTCGCGAAAATGTCGTTATAAAACCCGCGAATAATACAATTCACCCAGCAACAGGAAGCAATGAATCTGCCCCAATACCGAATACCACTGAAGATAAAGATAATGAAAGCTCATTCAAGCC
This sequence comes from Ceutorhynchus assimilis, assembly GCA_917834065.1. Taxonomy (NCBI): domain Eukaryota; kingdom Metazoa; phylum Arthropoda; class Insecta; order Coleoptera; family Curculionidae; genus Ceutorhynchus; species Ceutorhynchus assimilis. The sequence continues at coordinate 16,372,419 of OU892289.1, forward strand.
ACAGCGACCCCATAATAGGCGCTACCTATACAGAAAAAAGTATTAACACTTATAAAAATCAAATAATAATCTCTAGCCAAAAAGACCCATTATATTACAAGGTTCATAGAGAGACTATTTTCAATAAAACTAGAATACACCTTACAGTTTCAAAAACAAGAAATGATGAACTTTTTACCAAGTTCATCAAAGAAAACATGGTTCCAAAACAAACCTATTGTTTCTACTTCAAAGATAAAGAACTCGAACCGCCACTAATCAGAATATTCCAAAATTACTTCAAAAATAACAGCTTCACCTTACATATTTCTAACTCTATGCTTACAGACGTCATAGATGAAGACGAACAAAAACTCAGATTACAACAATATCATGAAACTAAAACAAGTCACCGTGGCATTCAAGAAAACTTAAATTCAATCAGGAGAGTATATTATTGGCCAAACTTAGACAAAGACGTAAAGGATTATGTGAATACTTGTGAAATATGCCAAAAATCAAAATCGAGAGACATCCAACAAAAATAGTCTTTAAACCCACTCCTCTAGGTTATGGACTATTTGACCACTTATATATAGACACATATAAAACACACGGACAATATTTTCTGACGATAACAGACAGCTTCTCGAAATTCAGTCAAGCATACCCCATAAAATCCCCAAACGCAATTGAAATATCAAACAAACTCCTTCAATTCTTTAACCATTTCGGTCTCCCTAGACGCATAACCATGGATAACGGAACAGAATTAAAAAACGAAGTTATTCAAAGCCTATGTAAGACACACGAAATTGAAATCGATTACACTACTCTATACAATCCTAATAGTAACAGTCCCGTCGAACGATTCCACTCAACTTAAGCAGATACTATAGCGACCCTAAAAAACACCAAACCTAACGAATCGATTGAGACTCTAATAAACTATGCCCCTCTGTCATACAATAATTCAATCCACAGTGCAACCGATTATACACCTTTCCAAATAAAACGAGGGAAACTAAATTATAAGAATCCCTTTGAAATATCAGAAAAGGATAAAATAACCCAATATATGCAGGACCATGTAGATAATATCCAAACCTTGAACAAACTAATACTCGAAAAACTAGAAAATAAACAAAGAACAAGCCTAGAGAAAATCAACCAAGACAAACAACCCCAGGCAAATATTGACCCCACACAGAAGCTATTTAAGCAAAAGAAATGTAATGCATCTCAAAAGAAGAAAATGAATAGATACGAGGAATTAGAAAACCCTGTAATTATTAGCGATAATAAAATAAAATCCAACAGGAAAATCTACCATCAGCGTATTCTAAAACCTCAACGTATTGTTTCAGGTAGACGAAATGCGATACCTAACAATAATCCTCGGACTAGGACTAGTCTACGCACTAGAAATAAAAGAAATTAAGAATCCTATCTTACCAATACATATCGGACAAACACAAACCATCATCTCAAAACACACATTCCTTTACCACATCAATCTTACTAATCCCGCAAATTCTTTAACACAAATTAAGAATTCACTTAATAATCTACAAAATTCAATCAACGACCAACAAAAAGTAAACCAATTTTCTTATCTTATTATTAAATAAAATATCTCATGCAAACTCTCTAGCAGCAACAGTCTCAAACAAAATCGATAACCTTTCAGAAAAATACAGAAAGAAAAGAGGTCTAATTAACATAGTAGGTAAAGTTCAAAAATGGTTATTCGGAACATTAGATTCGGAAGACGAAAATCATATAACTTCATACTTGGAAACACTGCAATCAAATGAAAAAACTCTCCACAATGACTTGAAAACCCAGCAAAGTTTCCTCACTCAGCTTACGAACACATATAGTGATAATTTCCGAACATTAAGCGAAAATCAAAATGTTTTAGAAAATCATGTTAAACATCTATCGAAAGAAGTCAATGAATTAATGAACCTAGACCAGGCCTTTTCATTCTTTAATATCATAGACAATTTACAAACAGAACTTCAAGCACTTCAATACATATTTACCAATCTTGAAACAGCAATTTCATTTGCTAGACTGAATATTTTGCACAGTTCAATACTGGAAACAAAACATCTCAGATCAGCCTTAGAGAAGTTAAGTAAAATTTACGGTATAGAAAAGGTACCAAAACTCAAGCGTTTACTAAATTATTATTCTCTCTTATCCGCACAGGTAATCATTAAAGAAAGATTAATTTTATTCAAAATTCATATGCCTATAACATCTTCCCAATTTAAATACATCCAACTATATCCAATACCAATAAAAAACCAAACCATAATCCCTGAACACCCTTACCTCTCACTCAACACAGAAGAATACTGGACCACATCAGAAAAATGCCCAGAAATCGACAACCTTTACTTTTGCCTACAACAAAACCTGCACAAACAACAACCTTGTTTAGCAGACCTCATGAGAACAGGAAAAAACTCATGCCCTGGAATCTACATAAACTTTTCCGAAACAAGCACAACCCAAATAAGTGCACAAGAAGTCTTAGTAATTCCTGCGACAACAACAAGCATCAGATCCCATTGCGACGCCGAAGGCATATACGAAATTAACAAACCCTCTGTCATCTCACTAGGGAAATGCAAAATTTCCATTAACAGCAAACAATTTCAAATGGAACAATCCACTCATGAAGAATTCGTATTCGAATTACCCACATTCGCAACAGTACAACCTGAACATAATACAAAGAAGACTTTCCATCTGAAACAAATAAGCAGCGAAGACATCAAGCAAATCAACACAATTGCAACCAATTTACAAGTCTCGGATTTACACATCATTCGCAACAAAAGCCACCCATGGATCAATACCACAATCATAATAACCGATGTAGCAGCATTAATAGCCGCCCTATGCTATTTTAAGATATTCTGACGCCGATGCCTGAGAAGTCCATCAAGCAACCCAAAAACATCCCAAGACGTACAGAAAATAAAGGAGCCCTTATTTTCTGATCTGGGAAGGGAGGAGTTATGTAGTTGAAAATCTTCCACTATTATTTACTTAATAAAAAGATAATGCATCTACTTTCTAAAGTATTTACTCTAACGATATATTTATGACTTTTTCCAATATATAAGTGTGTAATCAACCTTAGAAGTTAAGTTAGTGTTACTGAAGACTTTGTACTGTTAGCATAAGTTTGTAAACCTAATTTCGAAAATAAAAGTTTTTTTTACGGTTTCGCGTAAACGAGAAACTTAACTCGGGTTAACAAACTGCAGAATCATCACATAGTTCCAAATTACGTATTATATTTAACAATAACTTTTTGTATAAATAGCTGCTCATTTCAATTGATAAATCAGTATAAAACCTCTTCTGGTGTATTACTCACATACCACAACAACCAAGCCTATATCCAGAGTGTGAGGCTGCACTCTATACACAAAACCCTTCACAGTTGTCACCTCTAGCAGGGCACTGTGAATGAATATACCTAGTGACAGTAAGGTAACCTTAGTCAAAGGGGCCTTATTGTCAAAAAACTACTGAGACGTTATTCCCATATCAAAAGGGAATTCTTTTCAGTAAGGGTTTGGCCAGAGGAAGTATTTCTGATGGTAAAAGGGGACAGCTTATGGGTCTAGAGATAAGGAGTGTGTTGTTTAAAACTTTTTGTATGAAACTATGTTCCATGTTCCCAAAATTGGTAATGTTTTCACTCATTTGAGAGATTTTTTTTGAAAAAATATATTAATATAAACATTCGTTTTGAATTTTAATTTGCGCTTAAATGCATTTTGGTCGATTTTAAAATGGAATTTATTTGCTTTTTTTCCATTTTTACGTGTTCGACGTGCAAACACACGGCACAGGCTCATACATATTTTGCCTATAGGTACATTTATTATTTGTGTTTATAAAATACCTAATTTTGTGTTTTGTTTATCGGGGCAATATCAAAACTGAATTATAAATTTACAAATTTATTTATGAATAGTAACACACCTTAAATTAATCTGCGTCCATGTTTTATTGTATTTCGCCCTTTTCCATCACACAAAAAGCAAGAAAGGTTATATTTCCTCAATGTTATTTAGACAAGGTCCCGTTTCAAATGTCCAAAATATTCTTTGTCTCTCAAACACACACGTAGCGTAGGTAGGCATTATATTTATTTGGAGCGGTAATATTACACACCCTAAATTTTCCCGTTTACGGTCACTGTTTTTGGGTCTGGTTTTCCCGACCCTTTACAGCATTCAGCCGGAAATTTGAACTTTACTAAAACCGAAAAGATTATATTTTCTAAATTAAAGTAAATAAATGAAGTATAACACCGGCAAAATAGAAACAGAGAGGGAGCGTTAATCAACCCAAAAACAGCTTTAATATTTAGACCCTAATATTCATAAATCTCCCCTAATGAATGTCTTCAGATAAGCGTCTCCATGGTCATATATTTAACTTTGGATTTAATTACTAATAGGCCGTGGCAGATTGTCATTTATATACACCAATAAGAATAAGAGGGGAAAATATTTTACTAAAGATGTAGAATAGTGACTTATTTGAATGTGATATATCTGATAAAAGGGGAACGACTCATTTGGGATCCTTTCTTATTTTTTGTTGAGGGGTATTTGATCATCCTTTGTGATTATTGAGTAGGTCCGCTGGTAAAGAGAAGAAGGCAAATTTGGCAAAATATTTATCTAAAAAAAGAAGACAAACAATTCTCAAGGAATCCAAATCATAGGCCCTGCAATCAATCATTTGCGTCAGATGTCAAAACACCATCTTACCTTAAAATGAAGACTCCCTAAAGTATAGAGTTTTTATGTTATATTTAGGATGACGTCATCGAACAAGGTCAAACAATGTTGTCAATGTCTGTGTTTATTATATATCTTAAGGTGACATTGAAATACCGGCTCTTAAAAAATCATTAGAGTCCCAAATATATAAATTAATTAACTGCGTATTATACAGGGTGTTCCTAAATATCATGTACAAACGACAAAGGGTGATTCTTTTTTTTTACGACTGAAATCTCAAATATGTTCTAAAAAATTGACTTATTTAAGCAATTAAAAAAAATTCACCCTCTTACACTTTAATTTTTTTCTGGAAAACTTGCAAAGAGAAAATTTCTAATTCCTGTCATTTCTCAAATAATTCTTATAATTTTTCATCAATTCCTGCTGTTCTTCAAATTTTCGTAATTTTTTAATTCCCGTAGTTTCTCAGAAAATTCCGTTATTTTATTAATTCCACGTACTTGTATATTTCGAAAATTAGTAGTTAATTCCCGTAATTTCCGTATTTATTCTGGGCATGTTTCAAAATTTGTATCGTTTCCCGAAAGCCTTTGTAATTTTTGTAACTTTAATTTCTAATTCTCGTAATTCCCGTAACTTTTTCGTAGTTCCCGTAATTTTTTATAACTCTCGTAACTTTGATAGTTTTCGTAATTTTCAATTCAATTTTCAATTGTAATTTTTTAAATTTCTTGAACGTTTTTGGAAATTTTATAATTTCCCGAAGGTCTTTATAATTTTTGTAATTGTAATTCCTGATTCTTGTAATTCTTGTTATTTTCTAACTTTTTGAAAATCATCATAGGTTTTTTCGATTTTTGCAATTCGTTAATAAATTTCCGTGATTTATTTCCCGAATTTTCGTAATTTTTGTAACTTTTCTAATTTCCATAATTTTTTAAAAATTTAATTATTTTCGGTGTTGGGAAATGGACTAAGAAATACAAGAACTTGTTAATTATCGATATTCAATATATTTAGTATATCGAACACAGCGGAAAGCACAGCGTGTGAACTCATAGAAATAACTATACGAACTGATTCAACATCAAGACAAAGAATTACAAACCCTTTCTTAAGTAAACGATTCCTCATCTGTTTATCTTACATATAAAAACTATTATAAACACATTCAGTCATCCATAGCTGCGATATAAATTAGCAAAGTATAGGCTAATAATCAAAGTTTAATTTATTAATTTTTGTTTCACTGATATAAATATCAGTTTATCCAACATTCGGTAGACCCGAAATTTTTCGTAATTTCTGCAATTTTTGCAATTCCCTTAATTTTCGTTAATTGATAAATTCCTTAATTTTTGTGTTATTTCCGATATTTTTTTTTTCAATTTTTCGTAATTTCCGTAATTTTTGCAATTCCTATAATTATTGTAATTATTGTCCTATTTTTTTTTATGATTTTCCTAGTTTCCGTAATTTTTTATGATTTTCGTGATTTCTGTTATTTTTTGATTCCCATAATTTCTTTATTTTATTTTTCAATAATGATAATTCCCGTAAGTTTTTGAAATTTCCGTTATTTTTGAAATTCTCGTGATTTTTATTATTTTTTCGTAAAACGTAATTTCCAATAATTTTTTACAATTCTACGTAATTTTTGAAATTCGCGTAATTTTTTTCAATAATTTTCATTGTTTTCCGTAATACTCGATTTTTTTTCTAATTTTATAATTCTTCTCTCAATTTTTTTAATAATTAATGTATTTTCCGTGATTTTTTTTAAATGTTTGTGATTTTTGTTAATATTTTTCCATATTACGTAATTTTCCAATAATTTTCGTAGTTTTACATAATTATTGAAATTTCCGTGATTTTTATAATAATTCTCCTAATTTTTCAATAATTGTAATTCCCGTATTTTTTTCGAAATTTCCGTGATTTTTTGCAATATTCGTTATTTTTCATTTTTGTAATTCCTGTAATTTACGTAATTTATCAATTACTTTTGTAATTCTACGTAATATTTGAAATTGCCAATAATTTCCATTGCTTTTGTAATACTCAAATATAATTCTCCTTTTTAGTTTTTAATAATGGTGCTTTCCGTAACTTTTTAAATTTTCCGTGATTTTTGCAATTCTCATAATTTTTGTTATTTTTTCGTAATACGTTATTTTCCAATGTTTTCGAAATTTTAATAATTTTTGAAACTTCCGTGATTTTTTTCGTAATTTTTTAATTCTCCTAATTTTTTACAAATTTAATTCTCGCAATTTACCCATGATTTTCGCAGTTCTACATAATTTTTGAAATTCTCGTAATTTTTGTAATCCTCGTGATTTTTGTAATTTTTCCGTAATTTCCGTAATTTGCCAATGATTTTTGCAATTTCACGTAGTTTTTGAAATTCCTGTAATTTTTTAAAATAATTTCCATTACATAAGTATTTCCATTCCGGGTTTTTTTCGTAATTTTGCAATTCTCATCTTAATTTTTCAATAATTGTAAGTGCTGTAATTTTTTTCAATTTTTCATGATTTTTGCAATTTTAATGATTTTTGTTATTTTTTTGTAGTTTCCGTATTTTACGTAGTTTTTCAATTATTTTTGTAATTTTACATAATTTTTGAATTTCCAGTATTTTTCAAACTTATTTTCATTGCTTTTGTAATACCCGATTTTTTTGTAATTTTTTAATTTTCCTTTTAGTTATTTAATAATTGATGTATTTCTTGTAATTTTTCAAAATTACTATTGCTTGGAGCTGTATACCTACCTCCGAAATCTAATGGAGATAATTATAAGTGTTTTTCAGACTCAGTAGATACTTTATCTGAAACATTTCCTGATTACAAGCTCTGCATATTTGGGGATTTTAACTTACCCAAAGCACAATGGGTTGATGACGGCCTGAGCTCAAGTGCTACTGCAACTCCCTCCGCTATTCCCTCAGAGCGCGCAGCTACTGAGTACCTATCCAACATGAGTGCTTACCATAACATGTTTCAAATAAACAAGTTCCACAATGCGCATGGCTCTCTGTTAGACCTGATGTTTAGTCAGGATCCTGATGACACCTGCACCTTGGCAGATGACATCCTGCTCCCTATTGATTCATATCACCCTGCATTAATATTAAACATATTATGCGCCGAGACCCAGCAGTGTAACTCAGACTACCCGCAACCTGATGAGTACTACTATGATTTTAAATCTGCCGAGTATGCACTTCTCAATGATCATCTAAGTATGATCAACTGGGATGCTTTACTCCAAGGCCCAACTGTAGCAGAAATGGTCAGTATTTTTTATGACATTCTTTACACTGCTATTGACTGCTTTGTACCAAAGAAAAAGCTTTCCACCCATAAATTTCCTAAATGGTTCCCCTTCGACCTAAAGGAACTCATAATCAAGAAGAAAGAAGCACACAGAACCTGGAAGCGGACTGGCTCTCCTAGTGACTATGACAACTTCTCGAATCTTCGCACTCGGTGTAAGACTCTTTCAAAGGACTCCTATCTGAATTATGTGCAGCGCTCTGAAATGTCACTGCTGAATGATCACAACCTCAAACACTTCTGGAGTTTTATCAATGCCAAGCGAAAAGCGAATGGTTTGCCGTCTCACATGTTTTATAATAGCAACATTGCCAAAAATGGTTCAGAGATTGCTAATCTCTTTGCTGAATACTTCCATTCTGTTTATTCCAACAAAATATGTGTTGCTAGTCAGGACATCTCTCGGAGCGATGCACATATTCATGAATTTAACCTCTCAATAGCAGTTATTTATGAAGAACTATGTAGCCTGCAGTCTTTTAAGGGTCCAGGTCCAGACGGTGTCCCACCTCTTATGATAAAGAATTGTAGCTTTGTATTATCCCGTCCACTTTCCATTCTTTTCAATAAGTCACTCAGTTTGGGTGAATTTCCTAAACTCTGGAAGCAGAGCTTCACCATACCCATTCATAAATCTGGCGATAAAATGGATATTTCAAAATACAGGCCCATTATCATCCAAAACACCTTCCCAAAGATATTTGAGAGCATAGTGACAAAGTTTTTAACTCCAAAAATCAATCCCTGTCTAATTGAGCAGCAGACCGGTTTCCGTCCAAAATGCTCAACTGAAACCAATCTCCTGTCCTACCAGGACAAAGTTTCAAGAATTCTTGAGGATGGCGAATCAGTTCACTCCATATATACCGATTTTGCAAAGGCCTTTGACCGTGTCAACCATGCCGTTCTGCTTGCTAAGCTTGAAAGTGCTGGAATCTCCGGTACTTTGTTGAAGTGGATTGGCGACTATCTTGGGGAGAGAACTCAAATAATCAAAGTTAACAACTTCTTCTCACACGAAATTGACATCCCATGGGGCGTTCCACAGGGTTCTCACTTGGGACCTCTGCTGTTCAACGTTTTTATTAACGATATAAAGTCTTGTTTTATTAACAGTGAGTTCCTGTGCTTTGCGGATGATTTAAAGGTGTTCACCCGGGTCTCTTCTATTGAAGACTGTGCCAGACTACAATCTGACCTCGACAGACTCTCTGAGTGGTGCGCTTGGAGCGGCATGGAGCTCAATGCTTCCAAATGTAAAGCCATTGTTTTCTCCAAGGGTCGTAGCCCTCCACAATTCGCGTACCATATAAACAACATTCCGCTTGAAACTGTCTCACAACAACGAGATCTTGGTGTCATTTTCGACAGCAGTCTTAATTTTATCACCCATATTTCAGACATCACAACAAGGTCGTTAAAACTTGTAGGCTTCATTAAGAGGTGTTCGAGAGATTTTACAAGCATAGATTCTGTCAGATACCTTTATTGCTCAATGGTGAGGCCCCTGATGGAGTACTGCTCCTCTGTCTGGTCACCTATGTATTCTAATCATATCAGAGCCCTAGAGCTAGTGCAGCGCAAATTCGTACGTTATTTAGCCTTCAAGGCAGGTATTCCTTCGCCTGAGAACTATGTATATGACTATGACGACCTATACAGACGCTTCAATCTACAACCCTTGGCAGCTAGACGCAATCAAAGAGATTTATATACTTTTTACAAGGTACTGAACTCCATTAGTGATTCCGCATACCTACTGTCCAGAATAGGGCTTCACGTCCCAGCAAGGGACACCCGCTCTGCCATAACCTTCTCAGAAAGAAATCACCGTACAAACTATGGTTTCAATACATTCATCTCCAGAACTTCTCGATTATGTAACACCCATGGTAGCCTGGATTTTTTTGGACCCATAAATAGCTTTAAAAGAGAGCTTAACTCTCTAATGTAATTCTCCTCGTTTATTTGTGATACCAAGTTCGATAGCTAAGAATTTCTAGTCATCTTGATCAGTCATTATTTATGTTTGTCCTCTATTTTCTTATACCTATAACTGATTTAATGTTTTACTGTTAATAATTTATATGTATTTTTATCCTGTTACTACGCCAAGTATTACTGGCCTATGTTTATTTAGTTGTAAGGTACTTAATGTTTCTTGTTGTTTTTTTTTTCTTTTGAAACTTTTAATGGGTCTTGCCCGTAAATAAATAAATAAATAAATAAATAAACAAAATTCCCGTGATTTTTGCAATTTTTCCGATTTTTTTTTTCATTTTTTCGCGATCCCTGTAATTTTTGAAATTTTTATAATTTTTCAATTTATTTTTATTAATTCTATATTTTCCATATTCCTGTATTTTCCGTAATTTTTTAATGGAATTTTTATAATTTTCCTGATTTTTGTGATTGCCGTACTTAATTTTTTGAGGAATCTTTGCAAATTCGGTAATTTTTTGATTTTTTCGTAGTTTCTAATATTTTTTAATTTTTGTAATTTTTTAATAAATTATTTTCGTAATTTTTTAATTCTTTTAATTTTTATAATTCTCATATTTTTTTAAAAATCTAGTAATTTTTGTAGTTTTAAAATTTTTGTAATTTCTACTAATTTCAATTTTTGTAATTTTCGTAAAATTTTCCGAAACTTTTGCAATTTTTATATTTTTTAAATTATCAATTCAAAACTATAGGAATTATATACATAATTCAAAATTTCAAAAAATATTCTGAAATTACGGAAATTAGTCGAATATTGCAGAAATTACGAAAAATAACGGAAATTACAAAAAAATAGGAGAATTACAGGAATTATTCCAAAAATGCAGGAATTACTCAAAATTATTCAAAATTACAGGAATTGTTTGTAAATTACGGAAATTTTCTCAATATTACAGAAAATTACGGAATTTACGAAAAATGGGAATTATGAAAAATTACGTGAATAACGAAAAATTACGAGAATTATGGATATTACGAAAAACTATGAAAATTACAGAAATTATTGCAAAAATTTTAAAATTTTCAAATGAAAAATCACTCCATAAAAAATTCTAGAAAATTGACTTATTTAAGCAAAATTAAGGAAAATTCACCCTCTTACATTCTAATTTTTTTCTGGAAAACTGGCAGAGGGAAAATTTTGAAAATTTTCCAAGAAAAAGAGGAAAGTGAGGAGCTCATTATAGGAAAATTACGAAATTTTTCAGTGAGAAATCACTCTAGGGAAAATTCTGGAAAATTGACTTTTTCAAGTAAAATTAAGGAAAATTCATCCTCTCACATTTCAATTGTTTTCTGGAAAACTGGCAAAAGAGGAAAAAGAGGAAAGTGAGCTCCTCATTATAAGAAAATTTCAAAATTTTTCAATGAAAAATCGCACCAGGAAAAATTTTGAAAAAATGACTTTTTCAAGTAAAATTAAGGAAAATTCATCCTCTCACATTTTAATTTATTTCTGGAAAACTGATAAAGCAAAACTTGTGAAATTTTTCCAGAAGAAAGAAGAAAATGAGGAGTTCATTATAGGAAAATTTTAAAATTTTCCAGTGAAAAATCACTCCAAGGAAAGTCGATAGGAAAGTTCTGGACATTGACTTTTTCAAGCAAAATTCATCCTTTCAGATTTCATTTTTTTTCTGGAAAACTGGCAAAGCAAAAATTGTGGAATTTTTCCAGAAGAAGAAGAAAAAAGTGGGGAACTCAATGTAAGAAAATTTTGAAACTTCTACAGGAGAAAGAGGAAAGTGAGGAGCTCATTAGAGGAAAATTTCAAAATTTTCCAGTGAAAAATCACTCCAAGAGAAATTTATTTATATATTTTCGGATAACTAGATAAACTTTATTCTAAGTTATAAAATGTATTACAAAACAATAATTCCGAAGGTGCTCCATGAATTAATCTATGACCTGACTTTTTCTCTAAGTTATGACGTCATCGATGACGTAAGTAAAAACCTTCATGTCATGCAACGAACTATATGTTCGAAATTTCAGACATAAAAAAACCTATTTTTCAGAAAAAAGGCAAATGATGACGTAAGTACAAACCCTCGTGAAACTAACTTTTTTTTACGCGTCACATTTCCTTTCCATCAAACCCCATAAAAAAAAAAATAAAATAAAAATGGTGCTGCAGCACCCCTCAAATTTGGAGCCTAGTTGCGCTTATGCTTGTATAATTACTTACCTATGGGTCCCGTAAATGTGCCATATTAATTACCGTTACTTATTATTATCTTTTTTTTTCTATCGCCCTCTATCGATTAGCTTTATTAGCTAATTAATATCTTTATTTTCTACTTTACTATTATAGATCCATAATACCTAGGAAACGAAATACGTTAACACATCTATAACAACCTGATCCATAACGCCCGCTTTTGCGGGTGTTATGATCTATAACGCCCGCTTATAATACCTTAAGGTGTTTTTGTTGTTGTTGTTCTATTAATTTGCACTTTACCCTAGGCAGCCACTAAATGTCTGACCGAAAATAATTTTCGGTCTAGCCAGGATTCGAACCCGGTCTACCATCAATGTTTCCCATGTAGTCCAGCGCGTTAACCCACAGGACCACCACCGTTGCCTTGCCTTATGAGATGTTTATAGATATATTAATTTATTTCGTTTCTATGTACAGGTCGCAGGTACAGGTACAGGTCACAGGTACAGGTACATGTCAAAATACAAAACAATATTCTGTCACACAAGTTTAACTGATTTTGTTAATAACAAATTGATGAAAAAACATTGTGTTGAGTAGAAAATAAAGCATTGTATGCACCACGGGGATTTCAAGATTATAATGCCCTTCAGGCGAAATATATCCCTCGGGCCATAGGCCCTCGGGCTAGTTTCGCCTTCGGGCATTATAATCTACATAATCCCCTTGGTACATAAATAGCTATTATAAATATTAATTACCGTTAATTATTATTACCTTTTTCCTATTGCTCCTTATCGTTTAGCTTCATTAGCTAGTCATATCCCTAGAATAGCTATTTATTGCTGATTATGCATTTATACCTTATATATACGATTGTTGCAATAATTAACATTAACATTATTGTAAATAATTTCGCTAATCGCTCGCTATCGCTATTTCGGCTAAATAAAACACTCCCGGTACTGCGAGAAAAAGTGTTGTATTGTCTACAAAGTTACAAAACTAAAGTCAAATTTAATAGAAACGAAAATAGTCAAAATTCAGAGAAAATCGTACAACAAAAACAAACGGTAAAAATATAATAAAAGAACGTAATACAATTTCACGGCGCCCTTTGAGCTGTTCAATGGCAACTGAATCTGCGGTAAAAATTTAGCTGATAAGGAAGGGTTCTGCTAACGGCAAGTCTATTTTTTTATTTGTGGTTAGGCAGACAAAATGTACAGGGTCGCCTTAGGTAACGTTCTGATTTTCAACATCCTCCCCCGGGCCGGAATTTTCGATTTCGAGGTGATACACCAGCTGGACCGGTCGACGCAACGTTGTTCTTTCGCTTGATACAACTTCGCACGCGCGTACGCAGCCGTCTCGTCCTTGGAAACATTTCGTAACGCGCACTAGTTTCCACGAAAGTCTTGGACGATACTGATCGTGAAGCAACACAACATCTCCAACGTTAAAACGGGATCCTCTTGATTGCTTTCCATAATGCGCTGAACGAAGTTGCTGCAGATAGTCGGAGTTCCATCTTTTCCAAAATCTGGACACCAAAGTTTCTCTCAACTTCCAAGCTCTGAGAATATCTTCACGCTGACTAGTTGACTGTTTCAAGTCAGTGTTCAAGCTTAAATTTTTATTTCCTATTAGGAATTTAGCTGGCGAGAGTATGACTAGGTGGCTCGGATCTTCTTCAATATATGTGATGGGCCTTGAATTAACAACCATCTCCACCTCTGACAATATTGTTTGCAGCTCGTCGAAATCTACCAATTTTTTACCTAGGGTAAACTTCAAGGCATTTTTGACGGTACGGACGAGCCGCTCCCAGAAACCGCCCCACCATGCAGCTCTTTCAACAATAAATTTCCAGTCTATGCGCTGTGATCTGGCTAGATCTTGAATTTTATCTTCTTTCAGATTATTCTGAAGTTGGGAAATTTCTTCGGATGCTCTCTTGAATGTTTTCGCATTATCTGAGTATATAACGCTTGGGACTCCACGTCGCGCAATAAATCGCCTTAAAGCGTTTATACAGCTTTCTGTCGTAAGGTTTTGAACTAGCTCCAAGTGTACTGCGCGAACTACAGCGCACGTTAACAACAAAACGTAAACCTTCTGCTTTTCTTGCTTATCGCCAAAAATGTAAAGCGGTCCGAAAAAGTCGATACCAGTGACATCAAATGGGTGAGACAATGTCACTCGGTCTCTTGGTAATGGAGCGAAAGGTTGATCACCATGCTTTCCTTTCAGACGCTTACATTTCAAACATCCATAGAGGAATGACTTAATTGCCTGTCTGGCTTTTCTGATCCAAAATCTTCTTCTAACTATCGCTAACGTTGCATTCACTCCGCTATGTAGCGCTTCATCATGGGCTTTCCAAATTATTCTTGTAGTTAGAATCGATTTTTGCGGTAATATCATGGGATGCTTTTCTTCAGACGATAGGCATGCTTCGTGCAGCCTTCCACCCAATCTTAGCACACCCAATTCATCTAGAAATGGTTTGAGTTCCAGAAGTTTACTTTGAGTAGGAAAAGGTTTGTTATTTAATAAAGCAAACACCTCTTCATTAAATGCTTCTTGCTGAGTTATTCGGAACCAGTAAGCTTCTGCGTCGGAAATCTCATGAACCGTAAGTTCTCCGGTAATCTTGATCTTGTTTTTCTGAGCGTTATTTAAAAATCGTTTAGCATAGGCTGTGATTCTATATATTTTTCCTAGGTTACTGTATCGGCCTAAACTAAATATGGGCTCGATAACTTCAAGGTTGGGTTTTTGTCCACCGTGGCGAGACAGGTAAGTACTTCATATTCAGTGGTATCGGAAGTTTCATCTTCTGGCCAACCGCATTTTTCTAAACACAGCCAAGACGGCCCGCTGAGCCATACTTCTGAATCGATCAAACGTGTAACGGTAGGTACTCCTCTGGTAACTAAGTCGGCAGGGTTTTGTTTACCTGGGCAATATCTCCAAGTGATATCATCGAGCAATTTGTGGATTTCGAGGACCCTATTTTTCACGTAGGGTTCCCATTTCTTGTCTTTCCCTTTGATCCAATAAAGTGTGATCTTAGAGTCTGACCAAATTACTCTGTTTTTTATGTTCAGGTTTAAATTATCCATCAAATACTTAAGCAATCTCGCAGCGCACACGGCAGCTGTCAACTCTAGTTTCGGTAAGGTAAGTAGCTTGTCATTTTTCTTATTTAACGGAGCTACTCTATGTTTAGACGCTATAAAGCAGCATTCGCTTGACATAATGTTCTTGATATAAGCTACACATCCGTATGCTCTGGGACTCGCATCCGCGAAGACATGAAGCTCGACTTCATCGGTAGGTTTCGGCAACATGCATCGCTTGACGGAAAAATCTTTAAGCTGTGAAAGTTCTCGCTGCCATTTTACCCATCTGTCAGTTAGATCTTGCGGCAGGACTTCATCCCAGTTGAGATTTCTTTTCCACATATCCTGAAGTAGAATCTTCGCTATGACGGTGAATGGTCCCAGCACGCCAATGGGGTCGAAAATTTTCGCGACCGATTGTAGTACTGTACGTTTAGTCGGTAGCACTGAATCCGTAGAATTTATCGCGTTTAAGTCTATAGATATCTCGTCCGTGAAAGGTTTCCAAACGACACCTAAAACCTTTTTTGCGAAATTGTCACTAGCCGAACTCACGTTATCATTAACGAACCGTTGCATTAATGTATGATCATTAGTGCACCATTTACGCAAGTTCATATTAGCTTCAAACAAAATGTCCCGCGCTTTTTCGTAAATGTCCACAGCTTCTAAGTCTGAACCAACCGCCAGAACCAAATCGTCAACGTAAAACGAGTCCAGCAATATTTTAGACACGTCACTTTCGGCAGAGTTCGTTAAATGTTTCTTTAAAACAACGGCTAGTAAGAACGGGCTAGTCGTTACACCAAACGTTACTCTCGTCATACGAAAAGTCGTGAAATTAGGCAATTCTGCCAGTGATTTTAAATTATTCTTAAGGGGTTCGCGGTACCATAAAAATTTATGATAGTCCCTATCATTTTCACATAGTCCGATTTGCAGAAATGCTTTTTCTATATCGGCAATGACCGCTATTGCACCGACTCGGAAATTCAACAGAATCTTGAAAAGATCCGGAAGAAGATTCTGCCCCGCTGATAATTTGTCATTTAACGATAAAGAACCGGTAGAATGCGCAGACGCGTCGAAGACAACTCTAATTTTCGTCATTTCTTTATCGTCGCGGTAAACAGGTCTGTGCGGTAAGTAATACGATTGTTCATCACTATTTTTGTCATTAGGCGCTTCTTCCGCGCAGCCCGAGTTAATATATTCGCGCATAGCACTGTCATATTCAATTAACTTCCCGGCTTTAGAAAGTTTGTTAACAAGTCCTTTAGTGCGTACGTAAGCACCGGAAAAGTTCGAATCTAAAAGTTTATCGGTTTCCCACGGTAATGTTACATGATAACGGTTATTTTCGAAAAACACGTTATTTTTTATAAAATCGTCTGTGAAACTGTTAATCGCGATGGAATTATCGGTATTTATTCCTAACGTTTCCAGATCCCAAAACTTTTTTAAATCGGGAAATTCCGAATCGGATTCGTTAAAAAGTTCAACTTGAGAATGAACATGAAGTACCACACTTGCGTTAAAATTTACGATATAACTGTCTTCCGAAAGTTCGCTAACACCGTGAATTGTCCACCCGAACTGCGTATTGATAGCCGTTAATTTATCCGTTAATTTCGCAGTTTCAGAAAACACGATTTTCCAGTAATTATCCGATCCGATCAATAAAGAAAATCCATTTATCGGTTTCTCGCTACCTCGAACAAAGTCAGCCAAGCAGTTTGTTAAACTAAATTCTTTTATAATCGGATTTACCAGAGAAGGGGGCGTTAAATTGTCAAAACAGATTTCAGGCACTTCAACAGCAAAAATTTCTACAACGTTATTACTATGCTGACTTTTTAGTTGGATTTTTACACGGTTACAAAGTCTTGCAGGTGCGTTATCACTTTGACCGAAAGCTTGGATCGAAATTTTGTGCGTACCTACTTTTGGCAGTCCTAATTTACGTGAAACTTCCTCCCGTATAAAGGAAAGTTGGCTACCGCCGTCGATAACCATACGCACTAGAGTTTTGCCAAAGTCCGTTAAAATGTGTGCACATGCAGTTTTCAAATAAATATTATCAACAATACCACTAGCAACTAAGGCAACCGAATTTTGGTTAAGGGAATTATTAGTCACATCGGCAACGTCGCGTCTGACATCTGTGCGCGCGCTAGAACCGGGCATATTAAAAGTATTACCTTCGCACATAGACGTCACGTGACGCCTTTTACACTTACCGCACGATATGTCTCTAGTTTTGCAAAATCGAGAATTATGATTGGGCTTAATGCATCGGAAACACAGTCTATTTTGCTTAAGAATGTCCTTTTTTGTCGTAATATTAACAGAACTGTCACAAAGAGCCGTTAAATGTGACTTTGACTTACAGAAAAGGCATATTTCCCTAGCACCGGTAAAAAGTCCCGCGGCTGTAAATTCGCTACCGTGACCGTCACTACTTTTTACGTAACGAGTAAAACGATTCGGTTTTTTATTGTCTTTTGCCTCAAACTTATTATTTTCGCTAGGACCGCTAGCTTGCTCAATCGATTCCAATTCTACTTTAACAAACTGCAACAAGTCTTTAATTTCAGTCTCAAAATCGCCACCTTTATCGCTGCCAAGGTTACTGCCCGTTATATTTGAGACAACCGATACGTTATCATCAGCTGATCGATCCAACATTAACTTTTGTTTTTTATATGCAACGCGCATATTATACGGTAAAGATTTAAATACGATCGATTTTACTAAAAGTCCATATTGATCAGCTGATACACCTAAGTGTAGATAACGATTTTATATTATAGTCGATACGGTATTAAAGAGTTTTCTTAAAGCAAAAATGTCTTTTTCGTATTTAACTGGCGTGAGAGACAAAAGTCTTTGAATATAAGTGTCCATAATTTTATCGATACAACCGTATTCATTTTTTAATAAATCGATAGCATTTTCGTAAGAGTCCCGTCCCGAGGCCAAACCGGATATAGTCACTGCGGCCTTTCCTATTAAATACGATTTTAAATACGCGAATTTCGCGGTATTGTCCAAAGACGAATTTTGATGAATCGCGACGTTATATTGTTCCCAAAATTCGGGCCAGTGAGAAATATCTCCGTTAAATTTAGCAATATCCAATTTAGGTAGTCTTACCGTGGTCCTCTGCAAAGTATTTTTAACGTTACCAACATTGCTGCTCTGAGGATCCGAATTCGGATCCGTAGCCCCATTCGCCTCATCCAACTCGTTCTGCAGCTGGTCTTGCAGCTCGTTTTGCAGCTTGGCTTCGGATTTCAATTTACACTGCAACTGGGCCACGGCTTTTGTGGCGTTGTCGTCGTACTCCACTATTTTTTGGCACTCATCCTCGAACTGTTCCTCTTTAAAAGTAGGCGCTAACTTATTATTTATGTCTTTTAAAGACGCGTTTAAGGCTTTAATTCGATCCATAAGAACGGAGATGTCGTCTGAACTCACGCTATCGTCCTTCAAAACATCGTCCACGGATTTAATTAATTTCGTTAATTGACCGCGGTACGATTTTCTCAGCGCTAGCTCCATGATTTTCACGATTTTTATTTCACTTGACGCTAAAATACACGAAAAACGGCAAACAAAGTACAACACTTCCCTGGTTCCTGCACCAAAATGTAAATAATTTCGCTAATCGCTCGCTATCGCTATTTCGGCTAAATAAAACACTCCCGGTACTGCGAGAAAAAGTGTTGTATTGTCTACAAAGTTACAAAACTAAAGTCAAATTTAATAGAAACGAAAATAGTCAAAATTCAGAGAAAATCGTACAACAAAAACAAACGGTAAAAATATAATAAAAGAACGTAATACAATTTCACGGCGCCCTTTCAGCTGTTCAATGGCAACTGAATCTGCGGTAAAAATTTAGCTGATAAGGAAGGGTTCTGCTAACGGCAAGTCTATTTTTTTATTTGTGGTTAGGCAGACAAAATGTACAGGGTCGCACTTAGGTAACGTTCTGATTTTCAACAATTATTCCGTGTCAAAGCTAGACTTGCTGTTCGGGTGATTGTTCACCTTAGAATTAGTTACGATTAAGGCATTCCTGTAACGTAGTTTAGGACTTAGTGAAAATAAAATCTTTTTTAAAAGAAACTCCGAGGATCTCTTCATTTAACTGGCGCTGCGAACAGGATAGTGCAAATTCGTCCTCTATCGGAACCCCGTTGTACGAAAGTGAATTTTTATTCTTAGTGCACTATCTGACAAAATCGGACTTTTCGAACCGCGCGGACCATTTTGTGAAACTCGTCGTTAAACAAAAAACTGTGCTCGTGTGAAGTCCGAAGAATTGGAACAACGAAAGTCGGTTGCCGTGTTGTTAGTGACGCGTTGATCCAGTTCCTGAACCTGACAGAGATCAACTCTTTCCAGACTTTGAAGCCTTTCAACCCCATCACCTCTAGAGGAAAACCCTTTGGTGCTGTACCGCTGCAATATAAGCTCTATGGACTCTTCCTTGAATATATTGTAAGTAATTGTTGAATTGCCATTTATTTATGTCTGACGCATCTTCACGTTTGAAAAAGATTTTATTAAAAAATAGGGCTGCTCTAGGTTTAAATATTGAAAATCTAGAAGTAGAAACTTCTGATAGTGATTCGGACAGTTCAGAGAACTCTGACGTCGAAGACAACAGAAACCACTCTAACTCCTGAAGTGCAGGAAGAACTAGTTTCTTTAGTTGAAAATTTAAGTTTAAGAGATAATAATAACGAGATGGAAAATATTAGATTTTTCACCTCTCTTTTGCCAACTTTTTCAGGCAACTCAGATGATTTAGAAAGCTTTATTATAGCTATAGATGAGTTTTATGCCTTATACTTCACTGCCTCAGCGGCAGCAGATCAAAAAAGAGTGGTTTTAGCTGCAATAAAATCTAAATTAATTGATGATGCGAAAAATTTCCTATTATCTCGACCAGATTTAAACGATTGGCCCTCTATCAAAAATGAATTGAGGAATAAATTTGGCGACCCAATAACATACCTAATTTTGATGCAGCAATTACAATATTTTAAAATTACCAAAAACGAAAGTATTTTACAATTTGTTGATAAATTAAAGTCTTTTACTCAAAGAATAATCTCCAAAATCAATTGTGAGGTCAATAACGACGCTGCAAAAATGCTTCTTATCAGCCAAATTGAAAATACATCTGTTTTGATTTTAACTCCTAACTCGCCACAAACTTTAAAAACCATGCTAATGTTACTACGACCTGCAACATTAAACGATGCTTATACACACTTTTTAAATTTCAATATGATAGAATCTCAAGTTAACTTTACCTACCAGAATTCTGTTTTACAAAATCAGTATAAAAATAATAACGGACAGAATACTAACAACCAACATAAGCCCACGACTAAACTGTTTTCTAATACTCAACCCCAGACTTTCCCTAGTCAACCTATCCTTGTCCAACCCCGACCTGTACAACAGCATTACCCTACTAATGCCCAAGTCTTCGGTCAACCAAAACCTAGCTACTCACAAAACAAACCTAAACAGGGAAGCCCTGTCCCGATGTCCATTTCGACAGCTGGACCATCTCGAATCCAACAGTTTAGACCACCATCAGCTAGGTACTCAAACTTCTTCCAAACCTCAGGTCCTAGAAATTTCGTATCTCAGGAACTTTCCAATGTAGAGATACATGAAAGTAGCGACACAAGTCAACCCCTAGAGTCTTCCCAAGTTCCTTACCCTGAATATGTCGAAACCCAATCTTATAATCAATCCTACGACCCTGACTCCGAAGGTCAAGCTCACCCCGATCAAAATTTGATTTTTGAGCAAAACTTTGAAATTTCTGACGGAAATACAGAGAATTTTCAGAATCTCGCCTCGGATCCAAAATCAACTTAAACAATTTAGCACAACAGATCGAACTACCCTATTTCTACCTACCGCAAAAACAAATAAACGTTTTAATTGACTCTGGTGCCTCCGATTCCATTATTTCGCCAAAAATAGCGGAATTATTTCCAAATAATATCTTTATTGAACTCTTTGAAGTCACGGCATGTAAAAAGACATATAGAGAAAATAAAAATTTAAATATCCCCCTATTACAAGAATTAGGCATTAAAAACAATTTTAAGATGAGAATTTTAAATTGGCACAATGACTTTGATGCCTTAATTGGTACAAAAGATCTTAAAAACTTGCATGCATTAATTAATTATAAAGACAAAACGTTAACATTACGAAAAACCAAAATTCCTTTTTCTCTTGCTTACAATAAACCTTTAAACCAGCCAATAAAGAACTTTAACAAAAACTACTTAACTATACCTGTAAACTATGCGGAGGGAGTAGCTCTTTTGCCTTCGTTCAAAATAAATGATCATACTATCCCTGACTCCCTCATAAACATAAAAAATGGCCTTTGTAAAATTCCAAATCCAACTCCCAATGTAAATATTAATTTTCATCAAAGAATTAAAGTTATTCCGCAGGATCAATTTGAACTTCTTGACCCTCCAAGGGACGACCATGAAAAGTTTAACCCAAAAACACAACTAAGACTTGATCACTTGACACCTTTAGAAAAATCCAAAATTTTACCACTTTGTCACGAATTCAAGGACATCATGTACCATGAAGACTGTGACTTGACATTCACTAGCCAAACAAAGCATGTGATAAGCACAAAAGATGACCGACCTATTTACGTAAAATCTTATAGACACCCCCCAAATATGAATCAAGAAATCCAAGCCCAAATTCAAAAATTACTCGACAACAAAATAATTCGCACTTCGATTTCTCCTTACTCTGCCCCAGTCTGGATCGTTCCAAAGAAACCAGACGCTTCTGGCAAACGGAAATTTAGGATGGTGATCGACTATCGTCGACTTAACGATGACGTCACTATTGAGGAAAAGTATCCGCTTCCCAAAATCGAGGAGATCTTAGACAGTCTCGGCAAGTGTACATATTTTTCTACCTTAGATTTTTTCATCAGATTGAAATGCCTCCCAATTCAATCGAAAAAACAGCATTCACTGTCAATAACGGCCACTATGAATATCTGCGCATGCCGTTTGGCCTTAAAAACGCGCCCGCAACCTTCCAAAGGATGATGGATGAAGTCTTGAGAGATTATCTCTACAAATTCTGCTTCGTTTACATGGACGACGTTGTCATTTTTTCCAAATCTCTTTCCGAACACCTGGATCCCCAACAAACAATCAAGGTTAAAATTACTTCCATTTGACCACTGAACTGGTCGAAAATTTTGCATGACCAATTTCAAATAGGGATTATTTACTTCCATTTGTTTTCCTTTTTCCCAAAGTGGGGAATAGAACTGAAGTAATTTAGAAGTCGATATTAGGTTGATAAGGTATTTATAACCAATTGGTCAAAAATACCAAAAAGAAAATATAGTACTGTTTAGGGTATTTTGTGGTAAATCCGCAGACATTTATTCCTATGGTATGACATAAATCTGACCTAAATCTAACAACAATCACCAAACCACGCTCTCCGTCTTTTTCTTTTCAAAATAATAGAAACCTATTGGTTATAAATATGATGACTGCTGGTGTTTGAGGTTTAAATCTTGCCTTTAGTTAAACTTGTTGAAGTAATGGCTTCCGTATACCGTATAGTAATGATTCAATGGAAATAATTGTAGTTAGTAGGTATACCCAGCACTGTGAAACAAAAATTCTATGCGGAGCGATCTTTTTCGTGAAATGTGGACGAAATATTCCCACAAAATTAAGGCGCCCTTGAAATAAGCGTTTTCGAGGAATTTTATTAATTATTTTTGTTGATATTCTGATACTCACATAACCTCAAAATAAATTTGCTTTGTTTTTAGAAGTAAGCTGTTAACCATATACCCTCAAATGTGTTTTTATTTGATTTACTTGTTTTTGGAAGGGCTAAAATGATATATTTCAAACATATTATAGAATATTTTTGATTGAATTTTGATAATAGTGGATGAATTAATATGGCTCCTTTTACAATTTCGACCTATAGGGACTTTTTCCCATAATTATTAACCAATAGCATATATTTTCCAGAATGCAGGCC
Source organism: Ceutorhynchus assimilis (assembly GCA_917834065.1). NCBI lineage: Eukaryota > Metazoa > Arthropoda > Insecta > Coleoptera > Curculionidae > Ceutorhynchus > Ceutorhynchus assimilis. Next base: position 16,395,916 of record OU892289.1, read on the forward strand.
CGAATAAACGTGCATTATTAACTTTGTGGTTAAATTTACCCATTTTAAGACCTAAAAATTACTTTTAGGTAAATTTAAATAAAGGTCGGAACTAGGTCCGATAACCGATAATGTATAAATGAAAGCGCCCCTGCTGAATCTCATTAAACCTCATTTTCGTAGGCCAATTTTATGTAATCAGCATCAACATTCTGATTACCACTAATATCATCAACACTACTTGTTGAAATTGTTGACTTTTTGTTAAATGAACATTTGGAAATGTATGAGGTGATACAATCTATTTCGGTGATATAGGTCTTTGAGTGGCAGAATTCTTTTTAACTTCTCTATAGTACTGTGACGTGTTCCTTTAAGCCTTGGTCCTTCTGGTTGTCAACTTTTTAGACATGTTCTTGAAACTAACAAGGGCGAACGAACACACTTAGGCAACGCAACCACAGCAAAGATATTATTTAGGTTATAGGTTATAACACAAGAAAGTCTAATTTAGAAGAAAACATAGCAGTGGGACAAATATTTGTCATTGAAAGCTTTTTTTGGGAGCATTAACTTTGAGAACATTTTTGCAAGTAATTTTTGACCTTAATTAAGACTTTTATACCTATAGGTCTCTGGAACTAGAACTATTTTCTTTAAAGTCCAGTTACAAAGTTGAAATTAGGCCAAATATTTACCAAAAAAATCCTTTTAACCTCAAGGTCTGTAATAAGGCTATTTAGCAGACACTTTGACCAATTTTTTACCAATATACCTAAATAACTTGGAAGGATTTTTTCTTGGTAATAAATGGGATAATTTTTACTTGCTAGGATGACAAAAAAAAAAACCTAACTTTGAATACCTATTTTAGGTAGATATTGAGTAAGTTATGACCCCTTAAATTGGGTTTGAAAACCTGAATTCTTTAAGCGCTTTTAGAAAGTGAATATTTAGTAGTTTTGAACCAATAGCTTCAACTTCTTAGTCAAATGTCTTCTAGGACTATAATCAGGTATACCATTACTAGTTTTGGAATTCCAGCTCAACACTTGAAGACATATTTTACTTTAATAACATTATTTAAGGAAATAATTACTAAAAGTTGACTAATTTAGGTAACTTTTTCTTGAGTGGTAGTCTATTGCACCAAAATGCTAGTTGGGTCATATTCGAAAAATATTTAATTTATTCAGAAAAGTAAATCTAAAAATCCAACCATCCAAGTCAGAATTCTTATCAAAAGAGGTCGCATTCTTAGGTCATATAATAACTCCTGAGGGTATAAAACCCAATCCTTCAAAAATCGAAGCAATCCAAAAGTACCCCATGCCAAAAACACAAAAAGAAATCAAAGCTTTTTTGGGATTGGTAGGTTACTACAGAAGATTTATAAAGAATTTTTCAAGAATTACATTTCCAATCACAAAATGTCTCAGAAAAGGCAGCGAAAAATGTATTGGTAATACGGATTACCAAGAAGCCTTTTCAAAATGCAAAGAACTAATTAGTAATTCCCCCGTTCTTCAATATCCCGATTTCAGCAAACCATTCACACTGACGACCGATGCTTCAAATATCGCTATAGGTAGCGTCCTATCTCAGAACAACCACCCCATTGCATTTTACTCACGTACTCTAAATTCTGCTGAGAAAAATTACTCCACTATCGAACGTGAGCTTCTCTCGATCGTTAATTCCGTCAAGCATTTTCGGTGCTACTTATATCGCGTCAAGTTTACTGTCGAAACAGATCACAACCCCCTGGTATGGCTCACAAAGGTCAAGGAACCCAATGCTCGTCTTATACGTTGGAAACTACAACTCGAAGAGTTTAACCTCGAAACTAAATACAAAAAAGGTAAAGAAAATGTCGTCGCTGACGCATTATCACGCATCGAACTTAACACCAACGAAACAAAGAAAATCAACAACAATGATGCAGAATCGTGCATTCCTAACGCCGAGGAAACAGTCGCCGATCTCGCCGAATTCGACCTTATGGACTACGTCCCTAATGAAAAATACAAAGAAGTCGAAAACGAAAAACCCCAAGACACTACAACACCCACAAATCCAGAAGGGAATGACGACAATTCCGACATTACAGTACACTCGAACAACGATACCCAAGGAAAATACTTACCAATTTCCGAATTACCCTTAAATTATGCTACGAATCGCCTTGTAATAGACTACGGCGATAGTTTCAAGCACACTTTTTCCAAACCTTTTCAGAAAAACCACCACTTTGTAAGAATTTGCAAAGAAGAAAGACAGGAACACATTATAAAAATCATTAAAGAAATTATAAAGCCTGACCGCACTTTTACGATTTTTATACCTAACCAAGAGCTGAAAATAGAATTCCAAAGAATAATTTCCGCAAATCTAAATAACTCAGCAAAACTAATAATGTCCAATACTTACTTAACGGATGTCCCCAGTGAAGAACAACAAAGAGAAATAATTGCAAATTACATAAAAACAATCATAACGGCATCAATGAAACTTATAACCATCTGAAACAAAAGTACTACTGGCCTAAACTGAGAGACGCAATAACAAACTATGTAAACGTCTGTGAAATCTGTCTCCAAGAAAAATATAAAAGACATCCATATAAAATCGCGTACGAAGGTCCATTGCTTGCAGAGAAACCCTTCAAAACAATTCACTTAGATATCTTTCAATTTTCACAATGCCAATTTCTCACCATCATCGACTCTTTCTCAAAATACGCCCAAGCCTACCACATACCTGATAAAAATTCTATCACTATACTCAGCAAATTGAGACACTATGTTTCACACCATAACCTACCTCAAACGATCGTCTCCGATCAAGGAAAGGAATTCCAAAATAACGTTTTTAAAGAATTTTTTCAACTTTTTAACATTGAAGTCCACTATACAACTCCCGGAAATTCATCTTCCAACAGTATTGTTGAAAGACTTCATTCCACTATTCTGGAAAAACTCAGAATACTGAAAATGCAAAATCCAGAGGAAACCCCTCAAAATCTTATGATTTCAGCGATTTTAATCTATAACCCAAGCATTCATATGACCAAAGGTCATTCCCCATTCTCTATCCTATATGGTCCCTATATTAATGAGTCCACCATAAACAATGACCTAACACTTTTCGAGCAATATAATGAGAAACGAAAAAAGGAGTTGCTACCATTTCACGATCATATTTTTAAAACCACATACAACAGACAAGTACACAATACACAAAAACAAAAAAAAACATCGAGGAACCCCCAAACATAAAAACAAATCAAACAGTATTTAAAAGGAATCCCCTTAGAAATAAAATAAACCCCCAATATATTAAAACAAAAGTAACGGCAGTGGATAGGAATAAAATAACAGGCATTTCCAAAAAACAACCCGTAACCACGCACATGAGGAAATTAAAAAGACTCAGAAAAAATCCTGTTTCTTTTCAGCCTCCCGATCCTGATCCTGCAGGCTCATGTGAGCCCTTACCAAGCCCTTCAGGTCTACAAACTTCCTAATAATGGTTACTATGAAGAAGTAGTGGCAACATCCCTTACCATTAGTTATTATCATACAACGTATATACCCTTTAATATATCTAGCATTAAGTTTACATTATCTCAACTAACTAGTAATGTTCTAATATTACAGCATTTAGTGAATAATCAAAATAACAACTTTACAAAGACACAATTTTCCCATTTATCTAAAACATTAAACAATACTTTTGAAACATATGCAAAATTGAATTTCTTTGAACCTAATCGCAAGAAACGCGGTCTAATGAACTTTATTGGTACTGGTATCAAGTTCGTCACGGGAAACCTAGACAATAACGACTTAGAGACCATTACCGAGAATTTAGAAATTATTAAACACAACCAATTAAATACCATGCATAAGATAAATGACCTCAGTTCATTCGCAGGAAATATTATGAATAAGTATCAAGAGAACATAAAAAATTTAAATCAAAATTCAGAAACTATTAGGTCTGAGTTTTCAAAAATAAGTAACGACATAAATCTAATATTATCCATTGAGGATCAATATATCCAGATAACGAGCCTGAATCACTTCTTAGAAAAACTGTTAAGAATTTTCTCCTTTGCACATTTAAGGACGTTAGACCTCAAAATTTTGAGCTTAGAGGAAATTAATGAAATTTGGCAATATTTAAACCTACACCACCCAAAAAACACCCTTTGGCCCATCAAGCATATTTCAGAACTAAGTCTTATTTGCAAAACAGGTCTTTTAATATTAGACGAAATGGCAATTCTCGCAATTAAAATATCAATATTTGAAAAGAATGTATGTAACTTGAAGTTTATCTACCCTATACCAAGTAATAAGTCAAAAATTTTAATTAGTCCTAGCAAATTTTACTGTGACGATTTATGGTATAGAAACTGTGAACAAATTAATTCAAGATGGGTATGTTCTGATCCACTCATCAACAGCTGTTTTTTACCAAATAATTGTCAATACGCTATTGTGCAAAATAATTATCAAGTTCATGCGTTAACTTATAAAAACTCACTATTGTTTTGTTCAAAAAATTCCGAAATAATCTACGAAAACTGCTTTCAGTTTCAAAAATTAAATGTACAAAATTGTTCTCTTATACAAAGCCAATGCGACGTTATAATCAATCATCGCAAATATTCTTTAGCTGTAAATAATGTATCTATTATACAATATCCTGAAACCCTCAATCTTCAACCAACAAACTTCTCCATTAATCTTCAAATCAAACACCTAGAGGACCCAGCGAAGATCCAAGAAGACCTTTTAGATCCTATAAACTTTGAAGAACTTACTCCTCAAACACAAAGTTACTATTATTTTATGTTTACTACTGTATGTATTATCCTTATATGTAGTATTAGCATAGCTCTGTACCAGTGGAGGAAACATAGATACCTTAAGGCCATTCCTGTGAAGACACTCCAGAAAATCATCAACGAGGACGTTGAAAAATCTGAGGGTGGAGGAGTCATATTCCTAGAATAGCTATTTATTGCTGATTATGCATTTATACCTTATATATACGATTGTTGCAATAATTAACATCCGTGTCAAAGCTAGACTTGCTGTTCGGGTGATTGTTCACCTTAGAATTAGTTCCGATTAAGGCATTCCAGTAACGTAGTTTAGGACTTAGTGAAAATAAAATCATTTTTAAAAGAAACTCCGAGGATCTCTTCATTTAACTAGCTAATTAATATCTTTGTGAAATCAATTACCGACTCGTTTAACGTATAGTAATATTTGGCTAGAATAGCTAACTACTGTTTAAATATAATTATTGATTAAATTAATTAATCATTATCATAATCAGATATTTACCTTCATTGACGTTTTCTTTATCATTATCTAGTATTCTAGTATCTAATAATTATGGGTTATTATAATTATTACAAATTTATTTCTTTCATATCGAGTACCGATAGATATAATATATAGTGGATTCATTAACCTTTAGAGGTTAATTTAACCTTTAATTTCAAATCAATAAAGTGGTTGTTCTACAAGGTAAACCAATGTAAAACCTTTAGGTAATTAAGTTAAGTTATATGGTTACATATTTTGAATTTTAATTACAGGTAAGACGGTAGAGCTCTCCCCGATATCCTTAATTTCAGGTTTTTGATATTTATAACTCCCTAGGGTTATTCATTACCTTTCTGCATTTATAAATTTGTTTTTATTTGATTGACTTTAAGTTAAAAAATAAAGGTTTATGGTATTATGATTTCCGCATTTATACTTAGGTAAATTTCATCGTGGGTATTTATTTAATTTGATTTTATAATTTGAATTTCAATCCTTTAATATACTTATTTAAATTTAAGATTTGCTTTTGGAAAGCTGCTTAATTTTTTTTTTTTTTAAAATTGGATACTGAACAATATTCAAATTTTTAATAAACAACAAGTTCGCCATCTTGTCACAAATTTTTAATGAACAACCAGTTCGCCATTTTGTCAACAAACTGTCTAAGAACAACAGTTCGACCTTTGGTTAATAAATTATTGTTTTTGGAATTCCAAAACTTGTGTTTTTATTGAATGGGTTAAATGTCAGATAGCTATTGGATTTTGGATTTATTTTACCTTTTCAGATTTTTAAATATATTTTTTTAAATACTAGCCAACTATTTGAATAATGTCTAGTTTGGCTATTCTTTTATAATAAAAATAATTTTATACAAACTAGTGGCGCCCTCTCTCGACTGTACCAACACCAAGGACCACCCCAAGCTAAACAACCACTGAGCATAGTCGAGCACAGATTATGAGCATTCTTTTGTTTGGACAAAATATAGTTACATTATCCCTACTTTGTACTTCGTCGTATGTCTGTTAGTTCTAGTTTCAGGACCTTGGCTTGCCCCGCATGCCGTCGGTACCATATCTTAACGTCGTGCTTTTCAGTACATCCAGACAAATCGATAACGAATCTTATTCATGGTCTCGCTGACTCCCAAATGAGCTCCGGATGTCCTTTTAATCAAATAACTTGTGTTATGTGCTTTGACAACCTTACTATCTACACCCTCCCAGGTTTGTTTCAGTAAACCATTTTTGAATAAAAGTGTGGCCAATGGGCCAACTGCTCCTTGAAAGTTGAACTCCCAAGTGAAACTTCGTGCCACGTTGGTGTGGACTCTTCAGTTTCCTTAAAGTTAGAAAATGGTTTGGTTTGATGTTACAATTTTCTAAGCTGCTAGTAACTTTATTTTTGATTCGGAGGGTTCTAACATCAGGAACACCTTCAGGCTGATTTATTCTGAGGTATTGCTTGCAATAAACTGGGCATGGTCTCATTAATAAGGCATCTAAGTTTGTTACGCAATTTACCAGAACAAAGTTGCTACCTGGTCCTGCTTTCTGGTTGTTTTATCTTTGAAAACCATGCAAGCTATGCACGGTTTGTTCTTATGAGAAATTCTTGTCCATACAGGTACCTTGTTGAAATGATCTACTACTCTGACTGTTGCCAACAGTTCCTATTTTGTATTGCAGTCATTTCTCTCGGGCTTGGTGAGAACTTTACTGTAGTATCCAATGACCATTTTTCCAAAAGAAGAGTCGTATTCTACAATCGGTAAAGTGACCCTTTTCAAATTTCCCTAATCGCTTCTGGAACCATTCCTCCGTTATTCATCCAGAAGTTTTTTCATCATTGTGTCTTTAATTCCTCCTATTGGATCTATTTCTTCTCCTGTTAACATAGCTCTTATTTTAGGTTTTTAATTTGGCTATGAACACCATTTTCTGAACATTCATGTCTCTATTGGCATTGATAGATTTTCGGGCGCTAGTTGATTTCGAATTTCAGCTGTTGCTCCCGGCAAATTATCCAGATTTCCGATATCGGTTTCAAATTTGCATGATTTTTTTTATAACCTTTTGTGGTCTTGTTCTCACCTATAACTGGTAAAACTGCCGTGAGCGCTGTTTCCCATAACTGTGCTCTAAGGCATCTACAAGCGCCACAGTCATGCCTGTAGTCATGTCATCAGATCTTCAACCATTGGCTATTACAACAGTCTTGACCTGACGTCTGTACATCGCCCACGATGTCTGACTTCTTTTATAGTAGTGGCTTAATTTTATTATCGATTGCTGATTTTAAATTACATTCCAGCTGTTTAAATTTGTTCTAAACACTATCCATTTCTTTTTTTGGCGGAAAGTTCCAGCTTCCTGACGAACACTTTTTCCATTCTATTCTTCAATTTATTATCATGCTCTTCCAGGATTTTCTCGAGCCTGGTTTGTTCCTGAGAGATTCTGGCTGAAATTTAGAATCTTGTTGAAGCCGGGCCTGTTCTTTTTTCTTTAGGCTCCTTCTTCTTGCTTCCTCTTCTAGTTTTTTTTTTTTAAATCTCATCTCTTTTCTTGTTGTTGAAAAGGTGCTACAGACTGTTCCTGTTCTTCTTGTTTATCTTCTGATCTTTGAAATTCTGGTTCTTGTAAAAGTGCTTCTTATTTTTATCTCTGTCTTCCACTTTCCCCTTTTTGTTTGTTACTCTTCCTGTTTCTAACATCTTCTATTTGGCAGATCTAGGAGCTACATCAGTTTTATATAGTGTTCCATTTGGAGTCACCAATGAAGTTTCCTGCTATCGATGAGATTCTCGAAAATGGAAATTTAAACTTTCGCCTACCTAGACGATGTGAAAATCTGTGGAGTCACACAACAGGAATATGATTAAAGCCTGCGAAAGGACCCCGCACATTTCTTATGGAAAAATGATCTATGTGGAATTTTGCTGAATTTTTGATGTGTAGAGGGAGTCGTTCTTAACAAAATCTATATCATTGCGCTAATGTTTAATACCGAACAGTTTTTAAGATATCAATTAATTTTTTTTTTTTAAATATCAGTATGACGTCACAAGTATGCTCAAAATACAACAACAGGTGCAAATGAAATCGCTATAGGACTGACATGACATGAAGTTGACGATTGCAACAGGAGCTAGGTGTTTTGCCGATAATACACTTGTTTACTTACTTATTTGTCACTAATCGCTATCGCTATCGCTATCTTTTTTATGTCTTAATGTTAAAAAGAGAAGAGTATAGTCAAAGTCAAGAGTGCGTTCGAAATCACCCTGGGCATCACACCGAGTGCACACCAGCCATAAATAATTCATGGCTGGTGTGCACTCGGTGTCACGCCTAGGGCGATTTCGAACGCACTTCAGAAGTGGAAAGGATAGTAATAATTTTTGGTGCTGTGAGTATACTGGTGACGTCATACTGAAGAGTATTATATTAAAAAAGTTTTTAGTTGATATCTGTGTCATGTCAGTCCTATAGCGATTTCATTTGCACCTGTTGTTGTATTTTGAGTATTTTGAGCATACTGGTAACGTCATACTGATATTAAAAAATGTTTTAATTGATATCTTAAAAACTCTTCGGTATTAAACATTGGCGCAATGATAACTTTTGTTAAGGACGACTCCTTATATACAATATCAAAAATTCAGCAAAATTCCACATAGGTAGATCACTTTTCCATAAGAAATGTGCGAGGTCCTTTCCGGCTGACATAATAGCTATTTATGTACCAAGGGAATTATGTAGATTATAATGCCCGAAGGCGAAACTAGCCCGAGGGCCTTTGGTTGATATATTTCGCCTGAAGGGCATTATAATCTTAAAATCCCCGTGGTGCATACAATGCTTTATTTTCTACTCAACACCATGTTCTTTCATCAATTTATTATTCACAAAATCGGTTAAATTTGTGTTACAGAATATTGTTTTGTATTTTGACATGTACCTGTACCTGTGACCTGTACCTGTACCTGTGACCTGTACCTGTACCTGTGACATGTACCTTAAAACGAAATAAATTGATATATCTTTAAATATCTCATAAGGCAAGGCAACGGTGGTGGTCGTGTGGGTTAACGCGCTGGACTACATGTAAACCAAAGCACTTAGCGAAATAACAGCCATATTTTAACATAAAATTTAACAGCAAACTATCGATGCAATATTGTAAAGGATCATTTATAGATGCTAAAAACCGAAAATGCAACATCTAATTACTTTTAGGGGATTTTATAAACAATATTTAGTGCAAAAACAGGGCTTTTTTTTGTTTATTTCACTGTATTTCGAAAACTAAGGATCAGATGGTTTTGCTACTATGGCAATAATTTTAGAGCATTGAACAAGCTTTATAATGGGCCATCATACAACCCTGTAGGTCTTTTAGTCTTCGAGAAATGATTTTTTTCCCCCCAAAAAAGATATTTTCGTAAAAAATTCCTAACTTTTAACAATTAATTTTTCACACATACATAGTAGATGAGGCAGGCTTTATTGAGCATTATGGATCTATAATAATTAAGTAGAGAATAAATAATTTTTCTACCCAATTTTTCAAAACTAATTTGGAAAAATATTTTAGAATCGTCTGGTAAACTATTATATATGGTTTAGATGGGGCTCTTATTGGTTAAAGACCACGTGACCACTCTTAGAATTAATTGTAAGACTGATGAACTATTTTATATGGTTTAGATGGGGCTATTATTAATTAAAAACCACGTGACCACTGTTAGAATTGATTGTAAGACTGGTAAACTATTTTATATGGTTAAGATGAGGCTCTTATTAGTTAAAAACCACGTAACCACTCTTAGAAATAATTGTAAGACTGGTAAACTATTTTATATGGTTAAGATGGGGCTCTTATTAGTTAAAAACCACGTAACCACTCTTAGAAATAATTGTAAGACTGGTAAACTATTTTATATGGTTTAGATGGGGCTCTTATTAGTTAAAAACCACGTGACCACTCTTAGAAATAATTGTAGGACTGGTAAACTATTTTATATGGTTTAGATGGGGCTCTTATTAGTTAAAAACCACGTGACCACTCTTAGAAATAATTGTAGGACTGGTAAACTATTTTATATGGTTTAGATGGGGCTCTTATTAGTTAAAAACCACGTGACCACTCTTAGAATCACTTGTAAGACTGGTAAACTATTTTATATGGTTAAGATGGGGCTCTTATAAGTTAAAAACCACGTGACCACTTTTAGAAATAATTGTAAGACTGGTAAACAATTTTATATGGTTAAGATGGGGCTCTTATTAGTTAAAAACCACGTGACCACTTTTAGAAATAATTGTAAGACTGGTAAACTATTTTATATGTTTAAGATGGGGCTCTTATTAGTTAAAAACCACGTAACCACTCTTAGAAATAATTGTAAGACTGGTAAACTATTTTATATGGTTAAGATGGGGCTCTTATTAGTTAAAAACCACGTGACCACTTTTAGAAATAATTGTAAGACTGGTAAACTATTTTATATGTTTAAGATGGGGCTCTTATTAGTTAAAAACCACGTAACCACTCTTAGAAATAATTGTAAGACTGGTAAACTATTTTATATGGTTAAGATGGGGCTCTTATTAGTTAAAAACCACGTGACCACTTTTAGAAATAATTGTAAGACTGGTAAACTATTTTATATGTTTAAGATGGGGCTCTTATTAGTTAAAAACCACGTGACCACTCTTAGAAATAATTGTAAGACTGGTAAACTATTTTATATGGTTAAGATGGGGCTCTTATTAGTTAAAAACCACGTGACCACTTTTAGAAATAATTGTAAGACTGGTAAACTATTTTATATGTTTTAGATGGGGCTCTTATTAGTTAAAAACCACGTGACCACTCTTAGAAATAATTGTAAGACTGGTAAACTATTTTATATGTTTAAGATGGGGCTCTTATTAGTTAAAAACCACGTAACCACTCTTAGAAATAATTGTAAGACTGGTAAACTATTTTATATGGTTAAGATGGGGCTCTTATTAGTTAAAAACCACGTGACCACTTTTAGAAATAATTGTAAGTCTGGTAAACTATTTTATATGTTTAAGATGGGGCTCTTATTAGTTAAAAACCACGTGACCACTCTTAGAAATAATTGTAAGACTGGTAAACTATTTTCTATGGTTAAGATGGGGCTCTTATTAGTTAAAAACCACGTAACCACTCTTAGAATTAATTGTAAGACTGGTAAACTATTTTATACGGTTTATATGGGGCTCTTATTAGTTAAAAACCTTATATTAGAGAAATGAGAAAACATTCTGTGATCATAATTATTAATTAATTAAACAAAACCGACACCAATAAAAGTGTATTTTCGAATTTGCGATGATGCGGGATGCAGTAAGAAGGTAAACACAAAACTTTTTTTAGTGACTGTATATATTTATAAAATCAGAATAAAAAAATAAGTTTGTTTGAAGATATTTCAAGTTTTGTATTGTTCAATTACCTCCTTGACCCTCTTAAGGAATCTCATTTCACCTAATTTGGATTTGTTAAAAATAAGTTCTGTTATCGTTCTAAACAGTTGCTCGGTAAATTTTAGTAAGTTTTTTCAACAAATGTATTGCTTTGCAATGGATTGTTTTGAGCGTTTACAGTACTTTATTTTCAATAAATCTTAATAAAATCAAGGTTGATAATTTAATTATTTAAAAAAGCCGCCTTTCCACTGCCGGTAAAGAAGAAACTCTCTTTTAGTTGCTGTCCGTAGCCACCAGGGGCGCTAACGTCGACATTGTACCAGTTAAGTACAGGGGTATGACTTCTCTCGTAGTTTACTACTATTATATTTCTCTATGTTAATGACACAGTATTTTTTGTTGTTGTCATGACAGATTTCACTTTTTTTCACTTTCAATTATTTCTCAGCACCAACTTAAACATAATTTTGATTGACCAGCAAGAATTTTGAAACCCACAGCAAAAGAAACAGTATGCTTGGAAAGAAAATAAATGGCGTCGCCATGAAATTTTTTAACGTCGTGAAATTTTTTGAAATTTTCTTTTGTTTTATTTTCCCTCTTGTATGTTAGAGATGATGTTTCTATTCATCTATCCAATATACCTCAAGATTACACCAATGCCTCCTAATATGCTTTCTGAGATATTTGACTTCAAATATGGACAAAGAATTTTGTTTAACAAAATACCCATATGGGTGAATTTCCAACAAATTATGTTAAAATAAACGCAGCGTGCAAAAAAAAAAACGTCTTTTGTTCAAAGTCAGCTAATTTCCTAGAGCGCCCCTCAGCAGCAAAAAAAAAAAACAAATATAAGAGAGCATAGAGCACACAGAGCTCACTTGTTACACCTATCCCGGTTACCCCGCACACGTCTCCGAAAACCGCCCACCCAAACATATTTATTATGATTGCGTAAAATTGGCCGCGCGCAACCCCTATTACCACCCTTGCGCTAGATAAGGGCAGCAGTACGAGGCAGGAGAGAGAGGGCAGGAGAAAATTCGCGAGAGCGGGGCTGCTGGCAGGATGCTCTCGCAGGTTCTCTTTCAGTCGCGGCCTTGTTGATTGTGACGTAGGGTGATACACGGTGATGATTGAGACAGGATTTTTGACGTGATCGCGTGAACATACGAACTTAGTTTTTTTTTTTGGTGACTGATTGCAGGAAAAAATATTTTAGTGTTTTTTGTGCTGCTTTGGATAATTATATCGACTAAAAAAAAAATTTTGTGAAGTGTTTGAGGGTGCAAATTTAATTCGTGTGTAGGAACATTTTTTAAATATCAGGTGAATTTATTTTTCTAGTTTTTTCTCTACTTTTGTACCATTAAGAACCTTCGTCATTTAAATAATGACAAAATTCATCCCTTCAAAGTTTGTAATGTTTTATGTTTAAATCGATTAATATTCCGTATTTTTTTTGTGACAAAAGGGTTTTTTGGTCAATCAAGTTTCCTAAGTTTTGACACCTTGTATATAAAGTTGAAAATTATAAATAATATTTTCTACATAGTGGAAAACAGTAGCGCAAAATACGTGTAACTTTTTAACAGCCTTCATATGGAAAAAGCTTCTTTAAAGGAACAGATAGATTGCGCTACTTTTTTGCCTCTCTGTATATTCTTTTCAACAACAAAGACAAAAATTGCAGGAATTGAACCCAGTAAAAAAACTCTCATACAACTCCAAAATAACTAAGTTCAATTCTCAAAAAAACATAAAGTGACTGAGTGACAATACAATAATAAGATCGAAAGTCAAAATACCTAAACTCCCAAAAAAAACGCATAGGTATAGGTATATCGAAAAAAAGAGAAATCCAACGTTGATAGAATATTGAAAGACCAAAATGTTAATGAAAATATACCTAAGTTTTAGATGAAATCTCTTGTTATAAAGGAAAAAATTTATTATAAGGAAAACAAATACAGATAACATGAGAACAACGACTTATTATACTTTGCACCTTAATGCAAATAGGCAATTCTCTCAAATATTCTTCGTCTATTATCTATTCACAACCCGAAGTCGTAACTAAAGGTAAGATTTATCACCTTTCAGTTGGTAGTTGATAGGAATTTTGTCTTTAATTACCTACATGGGTTGGTAATTATTTTGTTATGCCTTTGCCAGGTTTTAAAGTCTGTCTCGAAATTAAAGATAAAAGTCAAAATGACATTATGTTGGCAATACAATGTATAATTGTCAATGCTTGAGATTTTTTTACGTAAAAACATACATAGTTATTAATTATTTGAATTGAGGAATTAATTAATAAAATAACAGCCCTAAGGTATATGCTTCATATTTTGATGACAAACTGAAAAATGACAATCTAATAATATGTCACAGTACATCGATTAACACCTGATTATACCAGTCTTCAGTTTTAGGAATATTTAAGTCTATCAACCAAACATCTTACCTTTAGTTCCGACTTCGAATTCAAAATTGGGTACTTAACCATACATAATATTTTTCGAATAAAGGAATATTTATTTCAAGTATTTCATTTATTTTAATTTTTTATATACTTTGATAAACTGATGCGAAAATTAATATTTTTTAAAACTGTTTTTTCACTATGATGCCAAATTCTAAAATTTCCTAAAATTTGATTTCACAGATAAAGGTATCTAAGAATTTTCAAAGTAAAATTACTCTTTTTTGAAAGGTCCGTCTGAAAAAGGCACCGTAATGCTGAATCATCGAGTGCTACCAACATGACGACATCACATAAATAAAATTGTAGAAATCTAGAAACTTCATTGTTCTCTTTCAATATTTTTGATGGATTTCCATCAAGTATCGGCGAGATAAATACCTCCTAAAATTAGCCTCTGTATTATAAATGAAGGACCGAGTATAGTATATATTGTCATCATTAAGAGAAAGCCCTATCCCTCTGCTTTACAAAGATCTATACAGAGTGAATTACTAAGCGTGCATGCGGTGGTCCACATCTCCTATACTTATGAAGACCCGAAAAAAAAAGTTAACACAAAACTTATAGATAGACATGAGTAGGTACTACCCTTTGACTGACCACTACTTATTGGGCCAACCTAACCAACCAAAGTTTTAGAATTCAATAACCACCGACCCTCGAAAAAGAAAATTGGAAGATAATATGTTTTAAATATTTCTATTATTTAACCCTAGATTATACTAACCAACGTAAATTTTACGTGTGCTTTTTGTTTGATATGCTGCCATTTCCCAAATATGTGATCCAGTCCGCTAAAATTTCAAGAGTGCTTCCCCCAATACCAGTAGGACCAGATATCGCCTTTGTTACATAAATTCCAGTCGTTCCACGTCTGCAGTGTTGTCAGATGTCAAATTTAAAATTATCAGGATTTGAAAACAAAATTATCAGATTCCAAAAAAATTATCAGAAAAAGTTTCTGTCAACTTTTTTGACTTTTTATCTCTATTTTCATTTTTCGAGTTCTGGCTGGGACTCTGGCAATTGTAGTAGCTCCCAATAAAGGTGATTCGAAACTTCGAGCCCAAGGGCTTCGTTTTCAAGATAATTGGCTTTGAAGCTTTTGCAAAATTTGAGACAAAGTTTTAACTTTGAGCCTCAATCTCTTCAGAAGTATTTAAGATATAAAATTGAATCTTATTTTATCTTGAAGATTATTTAATTTTGTTTTAGAATATATAATTTCACATCATATTTGTTATAATAATAACCGAGTAGTCAGCAATTTTGTGAAAGAATATCAGTTTATTGAAATTTTTTGGAGCCCAAAAATTACAAAAATCGTTTTTATTTTTTATCAAGGCTTTAAAACCCAAAAAGGAAAGTTGCGAAAATGCTTTTCTACTAATTTTAACCTCTTCTTTCGATTGGTGAAGTCAAAAATTCGAAAAACTGAAAATTTAAAAATTCGAACTTTTCCAAAGGGGTATGCATGGGAATTTGATTTTCAAATATTTCAAAGGGCCATATTTTGGAAACCAGTAAAAGTCAATCTGGGACTAGTGTTTGGTGCTCGCACCAGTACGTCAAAACACTCAAAACCAACAACCACCTTTAATTTTTTAATAAATTTTTAATTTTTAACTAGAAATTTGAAAAATCTATATTAAAATTTTAGTTTGAATAAATTATGGTAGAGTAGCTTGTCATTATCGATTATTGAATCGTAGTCAAAATTATGGTAGAATTCGATAATTATCAGGTCTTTGTGCAACACTGCACGTCTGCCAGATTTGCAAAAGTACACTTCTGTACATAAAATTTACGTGGGTTAGTACTTTCTTTTTACGAAATTTATTGATTTTATTTGTATTTCGCGGTATTTTTGAGAAAATATAAACGCAAATTTGTTCTGAGTGTTGCTCATTCGAAAAAAACTAAGATTATTTCTCAAAATTTCCAAAATATAAGCGGTTGGAATGATTATTTTATATTTTGTGTAAATGAAAGTTTTGAGATGTTTTTTTCAATTCTGCCTAAACCCTACTTAAACATACTTACATGTATATACACAACTAAAAACATACTCACATAATATATACAGACTCACCTAGTAAAACTCACATTTCACACAGACACACAAACATCTAAAAACATGGAACACGTAAATATTACGTAAGTTAGTATGTATCTACGTGTGCTTTTAGAGGGTTAGTATTTTAGGGTTAATTAAAGTCTAGTTGACTAATACATAAATGTTCTGCTGGGAATGTTCGCGATTTGCCGTGTACCTATATGTATGTAATCTCAAAATAAATTGTCAGAAACATGACTTGACGATGACATTTGGTATGTTTTGCATTGATTCCTGCAATGTATGTGGCATAAGTTTAAAACATCTTTCTTTCAAATTACCCCGTAGGAAAAAATCTGGACGACGACTAGCAAATAAGGTGGCCATTCTATGGGGCTTGCTCTATCAATCTATCACCCAGGAAATTTCGTATAAACCGATTCTTTAGCATTTAATTAATAGTGGACAGGGGCTCCATCATGTTGAAAAAATACATCTTCTCCAATTTCATCCTAGTCAATTTGCGGTTACAATATAGGTAATTATTTTCTAGGGAGAATAGGTCCTATTTTTCATAAGGAAGAATAGGCCCATACATCTTTTTTGCAGTTACGACCTGGAACTTTTGATGAATCCCGTTCAAATTCGCTAAAAGCACGGGAATCCATCCGCATCCAAGTAGGCCAATTTTGTTTATTATTCACTTTTCCATTTGTATGAAAAATAACTTTACCTCACATAATTAATTTCATGTTGGACTGCTCTTTAAAAAAACTTAAATCACTTCAGACAAATGTTTTCATTTTTCGAAACAAGTTGCCGGAATTTTCTGAGAAGTTTTTCTTTTATACTTTCTTATATCAATAATGAGGCTTGCTCAATGCAATTTTAAAATTAAATACCTAGCGCAAAAACAACTGAACCAAATATCAACATATATGCTATACATATTTGGAATCAGAAGAAAAGCTATCATTCTTGCCAAAAATACACAGAGTGTTCCATTTGAAAAATGCAAGTGTTTGTCATTGTGACAGTTGGCACCTGTCATTTGCCCATTTCGACATTCGCAAAAGATAATAGACATAAAACCCTACAACTTTCATATTTAAAGTTTTTTTCCACCTCGTACAGCTAAAGCTATAGGTAAGGGTCAAAATATAAGGAAACACCCTGTAGAACAACGTTTTATCTACAAAGCGAAAAATGAGAAACTGTTTTTTCAATTTCGTTTATTAGTAATTGTCTACCTATAATTCCATACATTTTGGTATTAAATTTTTATCCCTAAGTTTAACTGTTTTGGAAATATTGAGAGTTGAAAATTGACTTTTTTGCCACTTTGACAGGCTGTATAATCTAAATGGCTAATTTTCAAGAAAAACCGATCTTACATTCTTATCTTCGATTTTCATAAACTATCATTTGACACCAACTTTGAATTTAACCAGAGATTAAATTTTTAACCGGAATTTTTGATCATGGAATAAATTCAAAGTTACTGTCAAATGATATTTTATAAAAATCTAAGCTTAGAATGTAAAATCAGTTTTTCTCTAAAATCAGCCGATTAGGTTTTACAGCCTGTCAAAGTTGCAAAAAAGTCAATTTTCAACTCTCAATATTTCCAAAACAGTTGAACTTAGGGACTAAAATTTATTACCAAAATGTATGGAATTAAAAACCCTCCAAAATGATGTATCACTCGACCCCCCTTCATTTAAGATTTTCTAGGGGGTGGCTGTGGGGCTGGGGGTTTGAAAGAGGGGGAGGTGAATTTTGTATAAAAATTCATCCCCCTTCAAATTATAGCTGAAGCGTTTCAAGGATTTTTTCGAAAATTTTCAACTCCGAGATAATAGGGGTGGTAAGTTTTAAAATGAACACCCTGTATATCTTATATATTATGTATACAGGGTATACAGGGTGGATAAACTCAACTATCGCTAACTTCTTCATTATTGAACCTAGGAGGTCCGGTAGATTAGTGAATTAGTAGATTGAGAAAATGAGGAAAGAGTAAGCAATCAATAAAGGTTAAATATTAAGGGTTTACCCTAGAAAAAGTTAATGTGTTTGAAATAAATCGTAAACGCGATTTTCAATTGTATGTAATAATTTTTTAGCACATGAAGAAATTAAAAACATTAAGCAAGATATACATAATGTTTCCTTATATGTATTTGAAATATCTATTTACCTAACAAGTGCGGAAAATTAATTTTTCCCCAAGTGTTACGTACAATAGTTTTTCTCCAGACGTCAAATTCACCTAAATTCATTCTGATAATGCAAAATTACGGAAAATATACACAGATAAAAGCAACTAATAACATTCATATAATAATAATGTCAAAATGTTTGTTTATTTCTAATAATAGTGAGTATGCGTCCATAGTAACCTGGAAACCTGGTAGCTGAGCGACTTCAAACCTCCAAAAGTTTCTAAAAGTTCTAATACTAATTAATTTACTTCAAAAAATCAGCTAGAGCACGCACATAATGTTGAACGAATATAAATGGCCTTTCTTTCATAAATTTTCGTTACTTTTCAAAGATTTAATGCGTTCTCCCGAGGCAAAAACAAGAAAATATACTCTTGGCGAATTTTATCCGCACTGACTCATTGGGTACTCTAGACTAAAAACTGAACTGGACTGAACTAACAACTCAACTGAACTGTAGTCTCAACTAGACTTAAGCTTAAACTGAACTGTTAACAACTGATCTGATCTTCTAAAATCCCTGTATTTATATTTTTCGATTCCCTCCAAAATATTATTAATTACCCACTAAAAACGACAATATAGGCGATCGTTTGACCATCTATACCATTTCCAGCATTATTTCACACTAGTGAAATTTGATTTCAAATTAATGAAAACTAAATTCACATCAGTGAAATCTAATTTCGCTCAAATGAAAATTGATTTCAAAGTAACGAAAACTAATTTCTCACAAACGAAATTTGATTTCACATTTTTGAAAATTAATTTCAAACTGACCCTAATTAATACTCATTTTTCAAACATTTATTATTTCAATTTGAAAAAACATCAACAACGTTATTTATTTTTATGAGGAATGAAAATAATGTTCAGCTTTCTTGGACTGATTTATTAAATTTAAATATCAAATAGCCAACGTTTCGATACTGGTTCGCATCATCATCAGGGCCAGATTATTCTAATTAAAACTCAAAAACATTGTATAACCTTAGATTTTGGCGGCAATGATGGCAGTCCATAATATAAACATTTTTAACGTTTTGCATTTTATACAATGTTTTTGAGAATAATCTGGCCCTGATGATGATGCTAATAACCAGCATCGGCTATTTGATTTTTAAATTTAATGAATCAGTCCAAGAAAGCTGAACATTATTTCAATTCCTCATAGAAATAAATAACGTTGTTTTCAGTTTGGCAAATCACGTGAAAAGGTATAATGCGGCTATCTCAAGAGTGAGAAGACTCAACTTAAGTTCAATAATAATTTATAATTATTATTGTTGTAATTATTATTGTTGTTTCATGATTGTATTTTATGTTATGTGAACTCAGTGGATTTATTTCATTAGGGTGAAATAAATAACATTTGTTGATGTTTTTTCAAATTAAAATAATAAATGTTTGAAAAATGAGTATTAATTAGGGTCAATTTGAAATTCATTTTCAAAAATGTGAAATCAAATTTCGTTTGTGAGAAACTAGTTTTCGTTACTTTGAAATCAATTTTCATTTAAGCGAAATTAAATTTCACTGATGTGAATTTAGTTTTCATTAATTTGAAATCAAATTTCGCTAGTGTGAAATAATTCTGGAAATGGTATATAAATCATTTCTATTGGTCGACCACTCGACCTAGATGTTATTCCAAAAACTTATTTCATCATTTTAGAGGACGAAGCAATCTGTTCGAAATTTTTGTCATTTTGGTTCCAATTTAATTAGGTGCTTAACCTTGTAATTGATCTTTTTTTAAACTTTGAACGTACCGATATAAATATTTTAATTAATTTGGGTCAATGCTAATTTGTTTCATCATCTTTCAATTTATAGATACTGATTTGAAATACAGGAAATTCAGTTTTTGATTATTTGATCACATTTAATTTTTACAGTAAATTCATTGTAAATTACGGGTCTATTTTCCCGGGTCATTACAGCTTCATCTCGCTTGCCAAAACAGGAACAGCGATTTTCAGTCATGAAAACCAACTATATCTCCTGTCCCTTACTGACGATGGTTATATGAGACACGGTGTTAAGTCAGAATTAGTTGCCTATGCTTAACAGAAACTATATCACGTACAACAGAATCACCAATTTTTACTGCCTCGATTTTTGATGGTCCTGTCATCATCCAAATGTTGAAACTTTCCAAATGTCGTGCCTTCCAAGAATATTATAAAAATGTTTTATCCTTTATATTCTTAGACAACTTCAAAATACTCAGAGACTTGATACTGTTTGGGATGTATACAAACCTAACAGTCTTAAACAACAGGCCCGGCAAGCACGACGATCTGGGATAAGATATAATGTTGTAACCCCTTAAACACCTGTTCCATCTCAGTGGCAAGCCTTCTTGAGGGACTATAAAAATAAGGAAGAATTATTTTCATATATTAATTCAGAAATACTAACGACTGATACCGAAAAAGAAATTATTGTAACTTTTGGAAACTTGGCGTATTCCATTGCTAGTAGCCAAGATCTAAAGTCAATTTCTCCCTGTTCCCACGAAGAGGCTGATATTAGAATTTTACTTCATGCGTTCCATGGCGTTCGGGAAGGTCATGAATCTGTAATGAACGACTGGCAGTAGGCTTTTATCATGAAATAAAGTCTAACAGCTGTATGCAACATCCTCTTTTTACTTAAAAGCGCTTTTTAAAACTGGTCACTTTTAAAAATGTGTATTCTAAACCATAATTTTTTTTAAAGGTACCAGTTTTAAAAAAGTTAGGTTGTGACATCATGGAGGAAAATCATATTTAGTAATTGTAGATTATTTAACTAAGTGGTTAGAAATTATGTTTTTAGAAGGAAAACAGTCTTGCCATGTTATTAGTGTTTTAAAACAAATATTTGCGACACCTGGAATACCTGATGTTATAGTGTCAGATTATAATATGCCTTTTAATTCATATGAATGTAAATTGCGAATGAGTTCGACTTTAATTTCAGACTAGATATCCGCAATCGAATGGACTTGCTGAAAGATTTATGCAAACAGCTAAAAACATTATTCGGAAATCAGATGCTTTGTGGGTTGCTTTGATGGAGTATCGCAACACGCCTATTACGCATCTTGAAAGGTCTCCTGCTGAACTCTTATTTTCTAGGAAATTAAAAATTAGGTTACCTTTGCTTGAAGAACACAGTTTCAAAATTAAAGAATTCAGGAATGAATTAGAAAATAGAAATAAATTATGTAAAAAGCATTATGAGAAACATTCTAAGGAAAGGCCAGAGTTTAAGGAAGGTGAAAATGATGTGTGTAGGAATGTAAATCAGTGGCGTCCTGCAACTATACTATCCAAGCATGAAACCCAAAGGTCTTCCTCGATTAATAATGGCTCTAATGTTTCAAGACGAAATAGTAATCATTTACGCAGCTTAGAAATTCAACATAATTTATCAAGTAGACAAAGTAATCGTGATGATTCTGGTCTAGAGCAGAATACCCTATCTAAACAGGAATCTTTCAATTTTGGAACTGATAATTATGCCTTTTATATTTATTTTATGGCAAATATGTAAAAACCAATTAGTAGCAAGTTTGCTTTATTTAGAAAATATCTATAGTGATACAATGATGATGCAGTGGCTAGTAGTGACACAAAAAATTGGAAAGAAGCTATGGATACTGAAACACGTGCTCTAGTGGAAAATGAGGCATGGCAATTATGTGAACAAAGACAATGAAATTAGTGAGTACATCGAGTGCAAATGGGTATTTGAGAAGGCGAAAGATGAAAGTGTTAATCTAGCAAAATATAAACAAGGCTTGAAGCCAAAGATTTTTAACAAAAATGGATTCATTTTTCTGAGATTTATAGTCCAGTTGCAAAGTTAAAGGTTTTGCTTAGAATTTTGCAATAAGTTCGACATGAAAATACATCAGTTAGATGATTGTAGCGCCTTTTTCAATGGTGATATAAAAGAAAATGTGTATATTTATCTATCAAAAGGCTTTAAAGAGAAAGAGGAAACTGTTTTTTAGCTAGAAAGTCTTTGTATGGGTTCAAGAGTTCATAATATTAGGAGTTGGAGGATTTAAATTTTGATTTACGTTGAGGATTTGCTATTGGCATTGGCATCGTTGGGGGAGGGGCAAGAGGGGGTATTCGCACAAAATCGATATCAAATAATTTCGTTAAAATGCTCAAAAAAAGGGGCGTGGCACCAAAAAAAAACTTCTCCCCCACCCCCTCCTCTGAGAAACCTCGTAACGACGCCCATGGCTATTGGCAAGAAATTTTGAAGAAGAAGCTGAAAAAGTTGTAGGTACAAGGTTTCAACCGAAATATTAAAATGAAAAATCTAGATCTAATTGGACTGTTCCTGGGCATCAAACGAATTACCTATTAAAGATTTTTTTCACAGAAATTTGGTCTATTAGAATGTAAACCGTTTAAAACGCCAATGGATGCAAATTGTCATCATGATTGAAAAGAGATAAATCAGAAAGCCCATAATAGAAAAGAAATGTCGTATGGCTATTGGATGTTGATGTCCAATGTATGGTATGTTGTTCTCTAGGCCAAATTTGTGTAGATATATTGAGCAGATATCTTAAACGTGTGAAAGTAATGATTTGTGGATAGAGATTTAGCACGTACCTACTAGAACATGTTCAGAGCACGCTGTATATGAGCTTGGTATACTACAAAAACGAGAGTGAGAACATTATTATTACTAGCTTTTCATATTCAGAAAGTCCACCTCAGGTTATATTTTTAAAGTTTCCACAGCTTCTTGGGCTTCTCGGAAACAGTCAACTGTCAGTCTTTTATCCAAACAAGCTGAATATGTAGCTTTGAGTTCTCCTGAAAGTGCGATTAAAGTTTGCAAGAACCCAGTGTTTCATAAGCGACTCAAACATGTGGATATCTGTTTCCATTTCGTCAGGGTTAAGATTAAATACAATGTTGTTATAGATACTAAAATACATACTGCATAACAACAAGCTCATATGTTTACTTTACTAGTGTGGCCGGAAATAGTGGGGAGAAGAAACTCAAGTTGGTTGTCATAAATAGGAACTAGGGCTTAAAGTCCACCGCCGAGCAATTTTTATGTCCAGGTCAGCCTTTATTAAGCAAATATTTCTTTAAGTTGTTTAGTAGGTATTCCATCTTCCTATTGGGCTTCTCATAAATCCTGATTGTTTATATGTATCACATATCTGTTCCAAAAAGATTGTTCAGCTCTGCTAAGAGCATCAAGTCCAGTGAGTAGCAAAATTATCTTTAGTAAGAAGTTTTATTCCAATATTTTTCAGTCTCTCGGTGATATAATATCCTGACAATGTATAGTTAATTATTACCTGGTCTGAAAACCAGTTTGGATTTTCTCTTTGACAGTCTATGTACAGGAACGAGATTGGAGCACATTAATAATTCCTGAAATCTCTTCTAAAAGAACAAAAAAAAAAACTAAATTAAGAAAGGACCGTTTCACCGTTCCATCGCCGACTAATTAAGGATCGCCAGGGGTGACATCGCGGTGGAAACCGCCTCCACACAGCAAAAGGTCATCATTAATTCACGTCTAATTTCAGTTCGGACGGAATTAGCTTGAATTATAAATGAATCCGTTTCGTGCATAATAGATTATGATTTTTCGCTAACTTTATGCGACTCTCGAAACAAAAGAATCTGAGAGTAAAGGGAAAACGGTAAAAACCTATCGAACCCCTCCATCATCATCAAATCTGATGATGATGGAGGTAAAAAACGATTCGAGTGCACTTTAGAGCAATTTTAGCTTGCGAAACAAGAAGAAACGTTTTAACTTCTCTTAGGGCCTCTTTACCAAATCGCTGTACTATTTTTTTCTAATAAAATAGAGTCAACCCTCCGTCTATAAACACTAATCGCCTATTTCAATATGAGCCGAGGTTCCTCAAGTCTTTTCCTGGCCCTATTTTCCACAAAAAGCCCTTGTCATATTTCCCGGGGCTTATTCAATTTCTTAAACTTCATGTTATTAGCTTTGGGGGGTCCTTTTTTTTCTTCAATTGCCTTTTTCGTATATATATAGGTATTCTCAGTTTGCATTCTTTGGCAGGGGTGATTTCTTTCACGGTTGAAGGGATCTGTAAACTTGTGTGAGAGACTAATGACTATGACAAATGTTTTCTGTGATATTCCGAGCCTTTGTTTTGACATATCAATAAATAACTCTAGATCCGCATCAAATGTGTCATTAACGATAAAAAAAAACAACATCAGTTTAAAACTGCCTGATGTTCTTTTTTTTTCCTCCTCTTAGAACTCAACAAAGCCTTTCTATAAGATATAAGGGTTTCGTTTCTCTAAAAAAAAACCCTGCAAAGTAAATTTCCATGTATAAAAATAACTGCAGGAAGCCTAAAACGTCCCCAGGGACATTAAAGGTGTTGCGTTTTCTCTATCGGATATCGCGTAAAATTTAAAACGTAGCCGCGATGATATAAAATTAATTCGTTCCCTTCTAAAAAAGGGTCGCGATATCATTTTTTTTTTTCCGGGTGAGGGTTAAAAATTGAAAAGCGCGTTGCGAAATTATCTCTTCCACTGAAAAGGAATATTTATATAGGGGAGAACAGAGCGTGTTTTTATACAGGATGTTCATTTGAAAATTATTAATTGAAGGTACCTAATATTGATTTTTAATTTAATTTTTCCATCGGGAAGACATTGGTTTCAGAAATATTTTGTGTTGAAACATTTCCTACGCCTAAAATATTAAATAGGTACTCAATATATCAGTAGCACTGTTGCCAGGTCAAAAAAATTAAATTCACCAGAAATTGGAATAAAAAATCACCAGATTAAAAAAAAAATCACAGTTGATTTTTCAGGAACATTCTCGCCTTATGGGCTTATATCAAACCAAGTAGGCTTTGGAAACATGTATGTATTGCAATGTCGGTATTACAGGGCGCCATATTTAAATTTCAAAATTTTGTAATGCCTTCTTCGTTCCTTGTCAAACAGTGTTGCCAACTACAACTTATAACAAATATTGTGTCAATCATTGAGGTTCGAATTTATAAAAAAAAAAATCCCAAGTAGGCCTTGCAAATTTCAAATTTTCCATAACAGTTATTATATAAATATCGGCAACACTGTTGGGCAAAATGTCAAATATCATTTATGACAAGCGATAAGATTACTACTTATCAAAAACTAAGTGAAACTTGAAGCAATCCTGGACTGCGATCATGACAAGTAGAAATCTATTTTCATGACGTCACTCGCGACCTATTTATCGCGTATACTACAGGCGATGATCACTGTTGCTAGACAACCTAACGTCATGAAAGTAGAATTCTACTGGAATTCTACTTGTCGTGATCCCAGCCCAGGTTTTAATCGATGTCGGTAATATAGATAACTGTACGAAAAAAATTGATCAAATCAAGTAGGTCTTGGAAATAACCCAGCCATTTTAAATTAACTGTCAAAAACTACAGGGCCTACTTTGAAACGTTAAATTGCGTTAGGGTTACTACATTTTTCGACTAGAGTTGCTACGTTTTTCTTCCAATACCTAATAATTTTGTGAATTTTAACAAATCCCTTGCTAAAACCAGTTCAGAAAAAAAGTATTTCTATCTCTTTTTTATACAAACTAGTAAAAAAAGACACGAATACACTCAGTGCACAGTAATGCCTTTGAAAATAATGCAATTTGAATAAAACAATTAAACAAAAATAGAGCTTCAAAAGACGTAATTTTAATTTGAAAAAATCGTAAGTTTAACAGCAACACTTCGCAGGCCCATAGGGTCGGGGTCTTTTTAATTTACGAGCCCGAAGGGCTGGGGTCTACTTAAGTTACGAGCCCAGAGGACCGGGGTCTTTTTAAATTATGACTCCGTAGGGGCGAGGGTTTTTATGTGTGGTCACCTTCATCGTGTGTACCTGGTTTTTCAGTCTCAATTTTTCAGAACTTTTTTCATTTTCTGAATTGAGTAGGGGAGGAAACTCCAATTAGTTGAATTTTTGTTAACTGCCGGAACAGATTATAATATTGGGGTTTGACAGTTTGACTATTAGATGACATTGTGGTCCATAGACAAAATGTCGGATTCGAAATTCAATAATGCCATATGGTACAGGAGAAAATGTGGCTCATCGTTGCCACATTTCGCACAATATCTTAAGAAGCTTAAAAATTGGATATTGTTTTGAGAATCAAATGATTGCGTAGAGGAAATCAGGTAATCAATTGAGAATAATATAGGAATTCCCAAAAAAATTGAAATCACCTGATAAAATATTTAACAATCATGAGTAACTACTTGTAATTCTTGGGAATACATGGGATTTATTGATCAGTGATTGTAGTAAAATTCAACTTTGAGACTCAATTGATCAAAAAGTGTTTGAGCTACCAAATTCAATTTTGCACAAAACTATAGAAAATTCAATGCTCTTTTCAATGAATTACGATATGTTTTAGTTTGCTCAAATTTCAATGAAGATATGGACAATTGTTCATGAACATGTCAGGATTTTTTTTAAAAACTTAGATCCAAAAAATCTTTGTTTAAAATTGTCATTTTGAAATGATGTTAGATTTTTTTTCGACTAATTTACACCCGCTGTATCGATTGGAATAGTTAAAATTACGAAAATCTGAAAAATGAAAATTTTGAGTTTTTAATTTTTTTTCAAAGGATTTGGATTTTTATTTCAAAATTTTCAAATTTAATTTTCTCGGAACCCGTCGGAGATTTTGGATCAATTATTTTTTGAAATTGTAGCTCCTAATAAGGGCTTCAACGAGGGGTCAACCACTCTGTAAAAATTTGTACACGTATTGCGAAAATGTCGGTATTTCGCAAGTATTTCGCGAAATTCAAAGTATTTCGGTGGTGGTAATTCGGACCAATTTTTTTGTGGTATTGCCGAGTACTTCGAAGTATTTGGAAGTAATTTGAAGTATTTCGAGGTAATTCGAAGTATTTCGCAGTAAGCTGAGGTATTTCGAGCTATTTAAAAGTAGTTTTTTTTTTATGTACCGAGAACAATTATTTTTTTAGGTATCACTTAAAATTGGAATATTATAGAATAAAAATTATAGTCCATCTTCGAACAGGCTAAATATGTTGACATACTTTGAATTTACTTCAGATTAATTGAAACAAATGGAAAGGTATACTAAGTATATACCTGATATGTATTAGTAATCAATGTCAGTTATTTAATAATACAGGGTCATCCAACGATGACTGACCAGAAGATTATTTTCGACTTTCCCTGTATTTTTGAGGAAATTCACAATAGCCAATTGGAATTTTTTTTCTCTGGACAACTCAAAAATGGTACCAAATCCTTTGAACCAAAAACCAAAGAGTTACTTACGCCATGGATGAGCTGTTTTTTAAATGGGACACCCTGTTTTTTGTATGATTTTTGGATAAGTCGCATTTTTTTACATTTATTCTGTTGAAAATATTTGATATTCCGATAGCTGTTTTTATTTTATTTTATTTACGACTAATGTATAATGTGCGTATTATATTTGTGATTTTGGCAGTATAATGACATATGTTATTCCTCCAGGGATAAATGACGAGTAGCGGGATTAATGGTCATTATTCCACAAAAGTGTCAGTGTCAAACGTGTGGTGCTTGTGGATTTGTATTGAAAATTATGAGACGGATGAAATTTGTTCATTGAAAATCTCAAATAAATTAATTTGTCGTAAATAAAGTAGAGTATACTATTCGCAATAATGGCTATTATTCCCTCGGAATGTTACTCCCTCGCCGCTAACGCGGCTCAGTTCGTAATAATCCTCGTGAATAATAGCTATCATTATTGACTCTTGGTATAATCTACTATTAATATTTTATTCTTATTAATTTTTGCTTTGCCTGTTTAATACACATGGCAACAAAATACAAATATTACCTATAGCTTTATCACTTATGAACCAAGCATAAAAAATTAAAATAAAAACAGCAATCGGAATATTAAATATGTATGTTCAACAGAATAGACTTGAAAAATTAGATGTTTCCAAAAATCATACAAAAAAACCCGGCGTTCTATTTAAGAAACAGTTCATCCATGGCGTAACTCTTTGGTTTCTGGATTTTTTGGTACCAGTTTTGAATTCTTTGGCTATTTTGGATTATCTAAAAAATACAGAGAAAGTAAAAAATTGCCCCTCTTCAGTATTCGTTGGATGACCCTGTACCTAATAGCATTGTAGAACTAACAGTCACCTGCATCACTATAACTATTGATTAAATTATCTATCCTGTGTGTCCAAATAAAATCCATCATATTATCTAAAGACACAAAAATCCGAACAAAAATACTTCACTGCGATTTGCAAGAATAATCGTTATCAACGATAAATCTTGAAGTATTGCGGGACTTCGCGTGATAAGTAATTATTTAAATACATGTTGCTGATACATCCCAACAAATGTAAATTTGCATTTTAAGTAAAAAATATCCCTACACTTTTCCTCATAAACCTGATAGTTTTTGAGATATTTGCAATAAAATGTAAAAAACAAAATGGCGGCCGTTTTTTTCAACTTGCCAGAGACATAATCCATGGGACTTTTAGTATGTTGTTTAGAACGTTACTCCTCGTACATTTTTGTTAAGAAATGCTTGTATAGAATTTTTTCAGGTTCAACATCTAACTTGCCTACACTACTAGTCATTAATCTTATGTTCACTTATTTCACGGAAAAATAACCCAAACTGAGCTCATTTTGATTATATCGCAAAGTTTGAAGAACTAACAAATATAAAAAGATATTAATAGAATTAAACTTATGGAGATTCGATCAACCAATCCTATTTCATTCAAGTATCAATCATTTATTAAAATGGTTAATTAACTGTATGCGTGATTCCTATTTTCAAAGCTTCTGCGATTACACCATCTTCCCCTGGAGCTTTTTTGTTACTTGTCTTTTTTAACGCATTTTGGATTACATCTGTGGAGTCATCCGAATGTCTTCTGATCCTTGGTTTTGGACTTTTATGTAGGTAATCAGTTTGATTCATTGTCTGTTGATTGTTATTGTTCGTCGATTTTTATCTGACAGTTTTCGTATGAGGAGCGACGGGATGAAGTATAATATGGAAAAAATAGGTGTGACGTCAGATGACCATTGGCGTTTTAATGTAGGGTACCACCAGCTCACATTCTATTCAAGTATCAGATTAAAATCGACGAACTTTACATAAAACTCCGTAGAATTTTTTGACTATTTGAATTAACTTTTTTCTGTTGGTTGTGAATTCTTCCGTTTCGTCCTTCGTAAATTTCCTTTTCATCTCTTTCATGCTCTTACTTTCTTCAATAGTCTTATTACATACTTTTTCGGCAATTGCCTTATTATACTGCATACGGCTAGTCAGCATCAATTCGGAGTCCATGGGTTTATGGGTTCCTTGTATACATCTTATCTCTGGGCACCACCAAGTTAATTGTGACTTAACTAGGAAGATTACTTAATGATGTCATAAACAAAACCTGTGCAATTAGAGAGCTTAGCAATAAAGCAACTAATTAGGTACAATAATTTATCTGGCTTTCTTTATTAAAAATAATAACAATAATAAATAGGGATAGCCAGGACGTTATTAAAAAAGTATATAGATTGAGGCTTGTACCCAATGAAGTAGAAAGAAGGTTTGGAATGGGCTTTGCGTCATTCAATTGATTCCAGAATGAGATAGCGCTAATAAGGGCAAAAAATCTATTGGATCTCCTATACCTCCCACTCTAACCCTGAGTGAGATAGCGCGAGTAAGGTCAGGAAAATCTCAGGGATCTCTCTTGTTCTCTCACTCTTATGTTGGCCGCAAATATATGCATTGAGTAGATAGGCAAAGTTTTTAACTGTTTATCTACACTTGTAAAAGATTAAAGACTACAGTTTGAGCTACACTCTACCAACAGGCAAATTTAACACCAGAAAGGTGAAAATCATTGTTAGGGCAACCTCAGGGTAAAATTCTAGAATTTTATTTAAGGGGCACGTACTGAACGTAATCGAGTGTCAGGTGATTTATATAAGATTTGCCTAAATAGTAAAAAGTGTAACTTACATGTATATAAGTGTTAGTTATCTTCAAATGTATGTGTAAACTAAGAAGTTCCTAAACTGAGGTTATCTACATGTTTGGTCTCACTGTAGATCCAGACAGAAGCAGTTACCAGTTCTAAGTTTGTTCCAGACTTTGGTATGGTGAGTGAGTCCTATGGGAGTCCTACCCACGTTTTATCTGTTTAACGTATAACTCAACGTGCTTCTAGCAGAGTGGTACCAAAAAGGTTGCTGAAGGGAAGCTGCCAAAGCCCCAAGTAAGAGCAATCTAGCCTAGAATCTCTCTAGATACAGCCTAGGATCTTCTAAATACAACCTAGGACCCTATAACGATGTTCGTATGAAAAAAACAGATCGGGTTCCAAACATTAGAAATAATCTTACCTCTAACTGAGGTATGCTCTAGGCCAAAAGTGAAGTCTTAAACTTCTAAAAGCTGCTCGAAACGATCCTATTGAAGAAATGAAACACTTGTTGTAGGTTAATAATTCCTGAAGAAGATTTCAAAACTTACCGGAACAAAATCCAAAATGACCAAGGGACAACTCTAGACAATGATCGACAAGAAATTAGTCTAATTTGAGTTTCCCTGGCACAAAATTCCGAAAAGTCTTGCGTTAAAATAATTGGGGCCAAGACCGACCTCACAGTATCAGGTCTCAAGATCAAAAGGGGAGATTCTTGCTTTTAAATTTGGAAAGGGGGCTTCTCTTTGTCAAACTTCTAATTTTGACATTGATGAGAATTATAGAAAAGGGCGTGTTAAGTTTCACCCTAAAAATACGAACTGAAAAGTGGGTTGTGTATAAATGACTCCAGATAACCGGTGAATGTTGAAAATTGCCTACAGAAACTATATCAAAAAGTAGAGCCGTACTAAATCCTAGATCAATTAACTACACTTGCAAACTTGAACCAAAAAACTTTTAGTAGAAGGCAGTACTCAAGGCAATAAAATCTGGGCACAGAAAAAATAGTCGTTTATTCATTTATTTCTTTATAGTTCTATATGGAATCATATCCACTAGAGCAAAACATATTAGCCAAGAAATTGAAAATGCTACAGTACAAATATCTGTATAAAGAATGTCAAGGCTTGAAGTATGGATTGTATTCGAACTGGAGGCAGGTGATTTATTCTTACGACAAGTTGGACACTGGGATCTGATATATCCAGGAGCTCCACAGCCATAACAGGATATTCCAGTAGCTGAGGTAGCATTTTGGGAAACGTTGCCTCTTGGGAGATTATTTTGTTGACTACTTGATTGGCTAGCAGCAAATTTCCGACATATCTCTTGTGTATGGCCAAAATTGGCATTTTTGTCTGATTCGAGGTTTGTTATCATTATTTCCAGATGAGTAAACAGCATTGTGTGTTTTCTCTCTCAGGCTGCAGCATGACCATCTAGCAACATTGGCGAACCTTTAATCCTTGTAAACCGTTATTGCATTGATAAATGCTTCTACGTCTTCATCCTTGTTCCCCAAAAACCTTTTTTTTTTTTTTTACGGATATGCGCACTCGCAAGGAAATGTCCTATCACGCTCGAGAAGCGGCAAGTGCGCGGAAATGTCGGTGTATGTTGGTCTTGAAACGGTTCAGGTTGTAACCTGCAGGGAAAACCGTCGCAGGGAGTTTATTCCACAGCGATGCTGTTCTCCAGAGATATGAATTCTGATATAATGAGGTTCTTGGTGCCTCTAGTTTGACAGTAAATTCATGGTTACCGTCTGTTTGACGGGTTCGCCTGGTAGGTGCTACTCTCGGTGGAATCATACGTGCCAACTCTTCAGAGCATTTTCCGTGATAGTACCTGTAGAAGAGAGATAAATCGCCCACAGATCTGCGATGTTCGAGACCATCCAAGTTACGAGTAAGTGCGGGGTCATTGATCAGCTTGATAGCTCGTTTTTGCACGGTATTCAAAAGCATTAAGGTATGTTTGGGTGCTGCACTCCATATATGTGAGCAGTACTCCATAGTTGGTCGAATCTGGGCTTTGTAGAGTGTCAGCAATTGGCTTGGTGTGTACAGATGTCTTGTACGAAATAGCACCCCCAGCTTTTGGGAGGCCCTTTTAGCAATATCTGCCACGTGACTGTGCCAAGACATGTTGGTCTCTGCAGTAACCCCCAAGATGTTCAACTGACTCTGTAATGTGACAGCACTTCCAGATAGCATGATGTTTGGCTCACCGGTGCTGGTCTTTTTTGAAAACAGAGCTGCTTGGGTTTTCTGCGCGTTGAACTGTACAAGGTTTTTGTTACCCCAGTCCTCTATTATCTCCAGGTCGTTATTTATCTGCGATATTTGAGTTAGTCTAAGATGGTGGAATTCACGTGCGGAAAGACCTGTGGGTGGTATGAGTGAAGAGACTACATTGCCATCGTCTGCAAAGCAATAAAGTGGATTTACTGTTTTATCTATGAGGTCATTTATGTAAATCAGAAAAAGAGTTGGCGAAAGGATTGCTCCCTGTGGCACACCAGCATTTATTTGGTAAGAGTTGGAGTTCTGGCCATCCAGTGCAACATAAATGGATCTGTCCTTTAGGTAACTTTCAAACCAAGTGCAAAGTTTCGGCGATAATCCCATTGCTTTGAGCTTGTTGAGCAGATTTTCATGCCAAACTTTGTCGAATGCTTTAGATATATCTAGGGCAATTGTTCTTGTTTCACCCCGCAACTCAATCGCTTTTTGCCATAAGTGAGTGACGTATGTAAGTAAATCGCCAGTTGACCTATATTTTCGAAATCCGTATTACTTATCGTTGATAATTTTGTACTTTTCCAAGTACTTGTACCTTGAGGCACAATTAGAGAATTTTCCATTCATGGAAAGTGGGGGGGTCATATTCGCAATCAAATCTTGAAGCTGGTCATTTGTCATGATTATGGAAACAGTTTGAGGTGAGCTTCCAGGAGGATTCATGTTTAGGCTTACTTTATGTATTTTTTCACCTTTTTTTTACCACACTAGGATTCAAAGGGAGATTGGACCCTTGAGATGAGTCTGAGGTCTTAGTTGTACTTCTAAAATTATATCGGTCCATAAAACAATGTCTTGTAGCACTTCAATAGTCTGAAATCAAGTTTGGGCTTTGTTTACTTCGCACACAATAAAGTCACTTGAAACAGTTTTTGTGTTGAGAAGGCCCCACGTTGGGCGCCAAATTTATTGTAGGGTGACCTGGTAGAAATGAATTTACACGACCTTTTTTTTGATTTCACACTGAATTATAATATTATGACGTTTACATATAATAAAAGAAATAAAAGTCAAAGGAAAGGCACTTTTCTAATCAAATATTGTCCTTGTCCGATATGTAGGCGCCAGAACGTCCCAGTAGTGCCCTTCTCGTAGTTCAAACCTAGGCTCAATGATCCTTCTCCTTCTTTATTTCTCTTACCTTTTTTTGTCTTTCTAAAAAGTATATGCGTCGTTTACCTACAGACAAACGACAGACCACATAAATTTAGTTTTAAGTCCCCTAATGTTTGACATTACTTTATATTTTGTTGCTGTCCTTTTTAATTTTAGTAGTATTAGTGCATCTTCTTTGGTATTATTTCGCACGAATATTTCCTGTACATCACCATTCTTTATAGGCACTTTTAGGGCTTCAAACATCTTCTTCGTCATTTCACTAAGTTTTTCGTTTTGTTTTGGTATCGCAGACCCAGACACAACTATATTTCTCTCCTCTTTCCGCAGCTCAATTTGGTTCAGGGTCTCTTCCATTTTTTCTACTTTTTTGTTTAGTTTATGATTTTCTTCCTCGAGTTGCTTAACCTCTCCAAAGGTTATTTTGAATTGCGTTCTTTAATCTTTGGAACTGTCTGATAAAAACTACATAGCCTTTTCAGGTCTCTCATTTCCTTTTGAGCAGTGTCTTTGAAAGAAACAAGGTGATTGGCAAATGGCATTATTCTTCATTCGTTTTTCATCCATGTTTGTTAACCTCACTTTTTAACGCTCTGTACAAAAAATGACTTTGCTGTCGTTATTCGCAACATTCGCCTGAATCCTACGACTAGGGGTAGAAGCTGGTCTTGCAAACATTGCTGCAAATTTCGAAAATTTTCTTTGTACTTTTGAAATCATGCGACATTCGTAGAGCTATCCAGTTGTAGTTGGAGTATTAAGCCTCAGAAAAGAAATCAACTGTTCAACTTAATTAAATATCGTCAATCCAAAATCATCATCAAAAGTGACAATTTCCCGAAACATTTATTTTGGTTTTATTCGAAATTAGCTTTGAAATCACATCCGCACGCAAATTCTCTCTCAAACACACCAGTCGCCAACCAAAACGGAGCAAAAGTTTAAATTACGACAAAGTGTATACTGACTGACTGCCTCGGCTCTAGACGAAAATCAAACATCGTTTAATCAAACTTTGAACGAACCATTCCGTATTTAAATGTCGACGGTTCATGTAATTAAAGTTAATTTGTTATATAGAAACACAAAAAGTGCTTGTATTTATGGTCCATTTACCTGAATAATATCTATAGGGTTCTATCAAACAGCTTTTCATAATATAACATTCAATAAAAGTCCGTCCATTAGCAGTTGGAAATTCCCGTTGCTGCAGAAAACTGAATGTGATATTTTTATATATTATATAGAATATAAGTTAATAGAAGATGTTCGGGGTATGTCCTATTTCTGATTTTAGGCTACATAAATAATCGTTTGTGTTCATTTCCCCATTTTCAGCCCCTACTTCACTGTGATAACAATTTCATTAGGAAATAATACATTCTTGCTTTACATGTTGTACGTCATTGCATTATTACTCCGCAGCATCATGACAAATTAGCAGGTGGATATACGATATCCTTCGGGAATAGCTCTGTTCATCAGCTGATGGACTCCTGGGAATTCGTTTGCGTTTGTTGATGATGGAGCGCTGGTGCCAAATTTATAAATTCATAAATCGCCCTCGTACGCCGTTCATCCTATCGAAGTTATTTACGGATAAAGCATAAAACCCCTTAAGAGGCTTTTCGAAGTGAGTTTTATTCGCTGCCCCTTTTCTAAAAGCTGCCATTTTGAATTGGGACAAGGCTCATATTTTCCTGCGATGGATTTATGATTTTGTTCGGCGAATTTATGTGTCGGCGAAAACGATCTCGATTTTTTTGTTCTTTGGAAATTCGTATGTATGGAAAAAGTTGGGGTTTGTTAATTCAATTTCCTTAGTATGTTTAAAAAGTAAAGTACATATTGTAGAAATTAAGAAATGTACTTAATGGAACAAGTTCGCCAATCTTTATAATGTCAAAACTCAAAGTAATAGGAATTTTGTATTTGTGTTAAATATCTCACTGTTCTAAGATACAAACCTTGTCCTTCGTTGGTACTGTTTGAAAGATAAGTTATCTATATTACCATATATGCTCATTCCTATCTCCTATACCGATTTCTGTAGGTTTTTATCTAAAAACATTATGGTAGGACACTCCAGTACATAATATAATAATAAGTAATTATGTGTAATTTCAAGTTTACTCACCTGTAATCTTTATAATTTAACCTAGTTTTGTTGCAAGAATAGTGTAGGAAGTGAGGAAAACTACCTATTTAAAATATTATTTCTTCAAATCTTAACTTTTTAAAAAAACGTTTACTGAATAAAAATAAATGTTGCAACCTTGTATGCGCCGTGAAGAGTACTGGAAGGGTACCAAACTGAACGGGAGCTAGGGAAGAGGCAATTAGGCATTAGAGAGACTAGAGAACAAGCTGGGGCTGGTCCGTTAGACGCGTATCGCGTGTCTGTAATTATTCATTATTCAATTTTTATTTTTATTTTGCATTAAATCGATTGTTCAATTCAATTTGTTATTAGTGTGTGTGTTAAGGAGAGATCACAGGTTAGTTGAATAATTGTTATTCTGTTTTTGAGAGTTCAACTATTTATACAAGTATAATTTTTTTTCATTTTTATGTTTTTTATGTTTTTTTTTGCTTGTTTATAATTTTTTTTTATAACATGTGCATTGTTCATGTATTTAAGAAAAATCGTTTCATTCTGTAAACAAAACAGATAAAGAAGTAAATTAAAACCTAAGAAATTATGTGCTGTCTTTTTGTGCTGAGATTTTGATTTTGTGTATTCAGAACGTGCATTAGGGCCTTGTTGAATTTGCTAACATTTTCCTACCCTAACGAGAGAATATCCTAGCAAATTGAGAAAAATCAGTCTAGAGATATTGGCTCAAAAACAACTATAGCTGTGAGTTACCGTAACCAGGGACCTCAGTACCTGCCACAGATGGGCTAACTAACCAAAAACTCTTCAGTATTAAATACAGGTAGTGTTGATTGAAGTAATTAAAATTTTAGCACAAGAACAGGGGCGGTACCTAGTTTCAACTTTTATTGAATTAATGACTCACAATTATTATTAAAATCACACAGTATGTTTCGATTTTTGAGGAAAGTTAAATCGAGGGTTTCTTTGCTGTGCTCTTTCCCCTCGTTAGTTCCAGGATGACAACGGTACGATTTACTTTAATAATAAAGTAGACGTTTCACAAATTTTTCGTTTCTTTTACATATTACAACTTCCCTTAAATTTCCCAAATATTTGCTATGTCGGGCGCATATCCAGTAAGTAAAATTGAGTAAGTTTCCACAACGTAGGTCCTATTTCATTTAGTTTTTCAGAATATTTGTTGTTTAAAGGTAGTAAAAATTCTCATCGTTCAATCTTACTGAACGAACCCGGGTATGTTATACTACAGAGGGTTAGATGCCTACAATGTTTGAGTTTTCAAATTATTTTTCAAATTGTTCTTTCTGTAATATTCAACTGCTGTTTCGAAGGGATCCAAAGTGTTTTCCGTTTCGTTAATAGGTTGACCTTTTTCATGACAATAAGCCACTCACCTTGAAAATTGCTTCTTGAGTTCTATATGCGGTGGTGACTGAGAACTTGAATCTTAATTATATCTTTAAAAAAATTCCTGGAGCCTGTCCATTGGTCGATTCTGACGTTGGTGAAATTCGATATTTTCATCAAAATGTATGACTTTCAGACTCTTTTTTTTCCAGCCCTCCGTTAGAAAGATAAACCTTCGAGTAAGGTCGGGAGTTCAAGCATTGAAGGTAAGTAATTTTGCAAAATAACTATAATCTTGTTACTGCTCCAACTAGAGCCTGACAGGAACGATTTTATAGGGACCCAGGAACCACCCAGATTTGATTCGGGGACTCAGGTTCCACCCCAAGTTAGAGTCAGGTTCGATTCAGATAAAATCCATTTGGTGTGTCTATATGTAGAAGCATTTCAGACCGTTGGTTGTTTGCTGTTGAGGCACCCTTAATCTTCAAGTAAGGATCCTCAACAGGTTAAGTTTCTTGTTGTCCCGGTAATTCACTCTCATACCTATTTATAGGCACAGCAAGATTAATCAACCATAAAAGCAGGAAAGAGTTCTAAAATTTTGTTAACTGTAGTGAATGAATATTATTGCCGACAATGTTAAGAGAGCTAAATATATAGAAAACAACATTAAATATTTAGGTACCTACAATATATTCTAATTTTAAACAAGTTGATAAGCAACAACAAATTTTCTGATTCGCTTCTATTGTACTGAGACTTCATTTGTCAGTGTTTTCTTTGTTAATAATTGAATATATTATTATATAAATAAAATTTTCCTTTAGTATTTAATGAGACACTTTAAGTATAATTTATTTAAGAAAGCCCAGACATTTCATGGTGCCCAATTATTTTGCTTTACCGGCTAAGGCCTTCAATTGCATAAATTGTTAAAACACCAATTAGTGAATTTCTACGGCTGCTCGGATAGAGCTGTGCACAAAGACTCATTGATCCACTAGCTTCCGAATTAATGCTAACTAGTACGCAAGAAGTAATTTTCAAAAAATTATGGGTTATATTGTCTCATTTGGAATTCTAGTTGATACAAACAGATTACATCACCAAATAATATTACTGTATACAATTCGGTACCTCACATAGGCTAATGCCAAACTTTGTATGTTTGGAGTTCCTTTAGACTATGAATTTTCATGTTTAGATAGATGCTAAATTATTTAAAATATACCTGTCAAAAAATAAACTGTTTATAAAGTATATGCCCGGAGTTACCCCATGCGTCTCCAAAACTGCCCCACTGTGGGGCACCATCGGACAAATGACAACTTTTTTTTATTTTTATTTTCACGAAAAACGGTGCAGGTTTTTTCTGAAATTGCTATGGTATTGGTTTAAAAACATATAAAACAATATATTTATATTTTTAGAACATTCAGTTTAGCTAAAATGAAAGTTCGGTATCACCTTAACCAAATTTGTCCGAACCTGCCCCACTCTACCCTACTTGTAAAATAATATGATAATGATCTGTATAATAATAATGATCTGTGTAGTAAAAGCTCATATAAAAACAAAAAAATCACAAAAAAGTTAAACAATAAAAATATCTAGGCCCAATAGACAAAAAATCTCACATGGAATATCCATGTGAACAGTAATTCACAAAAAGTGGCCCCAAAATGTTAGCTAGATCCCTTTTATATAATAGTTTAATTGAATCCCATATACAGGGTGGGCCACTGAAAACTTACAATGGCTATAATTTTTGAACCAAAAAAGATATTGAAAAAATAAAAAATACCGTTTTTATAAAATCAAGGCGGAATACACATGACGTATTTTTCAAACCACCCCGACCTACCCCTTTTTTTTTTACGGATATGCGCACTCGCAAGGAAATGTCCTATCACGCTCGAGAAGCGGCAAGTGCGCGGAAATGTCGGTGTATGTTGGTCTTGAAACGGTTCAGGTTGTAACCTGCAGGGAAAACCGTCGCAGGGAGTTTATTCCACAGCGATGCTGTTCTCCAGAGATATGAATTCTGATATAATGAGGTTCTTGGTGCCTCTAGTTTGACAGTAAATTCATGGTTACCGTCTGTTTGACGGGTTCGCCTGGTAGGCGCTACTCTCGGTGGAATCATACGTGCCAACTCTTCAGAGCATTTTCCGTGATAGTACCTGTAGAAGAGAGATAAATCGCCCACAGATCTGCGATGTTCGAGACCATCCAAGTTACGAGTAAGTGCGGGGTCATTGATCAGCTTGATAGCTCGTTTTTGCACGGTGTTCAAAAGCATTAAGGTATGTTTGGGTGCTGCACTCCATATATGTGAGCAGTACTCCATCGTTGGTCGAATCTGGGCTTTGTAGAGTGTCAGCAATTGGCTTGGTGTGTACAGATGTCTTGTACGAAATAGCACCCCCAGCTTTTGGGACGCCCTTTTAGCAATATCTGCCACGTGATTGTGCCAAGACATGTTGGTCTCTGCAGTAACCCCCAAGATGTTCAACTGACTCTGTAATGTGACAGCACTTCCAGATAGCATGATGTTTGGCTCACCGGTGCTGTTCTTTTTTGAAAACAGAGCTGCTTGGGTTTTCTGTGCGTTGAACTGTACAAGGTTTTTGTTACCCCAGTCCTCTATTATCTCCAGGTCGTTATTTATCTGCGATATTTGAGTTAGTCTAAGATGATGGAATTCACGTGCGGAAAGACCTGTGGGTGGTATGAGTGAGGAGACTACATTGCCATCGTCTGCAAAGCAATAAAGTGGATTTACTGTTCTATCTATGAGGTCATTTATGTAAATCAGAAAAAGAGTTGGCGAAAGGATTGCTCCCTGTGGCACTCCAGCATTTATTTGGTAAGAGTTGGAGTTCTGGCCATCCAGTGCAACATAAATGGATCTGTCCTTTAGGTAACTTTTAAACCAAGTGCAAAGTTTCGGCGATAATCCCATTGCTTTGAGCTTGTTGAGCAGATTTTCATGCCAAACTTTGTCGAATGCTTTAGATATATCTAAGGCAATTGTTCTTGTTTCACCCCGCAACTCAATCGCTTTTTGCCATAAGTGAGTGACGTATGTAAGTAAATCGCCAGTTGACCTATATTTTCGAAATCCGTATTGCTTATCGTTGATAATTTTGTACTTTTCCAAGTACTTGGTTAGGTGATTGTTCACAACTCTTTCCATTACTTTTGATATCACCGGAAGTAGAGCAATTGGTCTATAGTTTAACGGATCTGTCTTTTTTCCTTTCTTTTGAATGGGTTGTACTGCGGCAGACTTCCATGATGATGGATATACTCCTTGCCTGTAAGACAAATTGAATAATTTTGCGAAAGTTGGGGTGAGTTCGTTGGCGCCACCCCTACTCGCTTCAAAATCTTTAATGGCAACACCCCACTTGTGGCACCTTTTTGGAAAGCTCATGAAAAATGCTAAACGATGGTCATAACATTTTTAGGGTGACATTGGAAAAGTACCCGTCAAATGAAAAAAATTGGTAGAAATAAATTTTACAAAAAAAAAGAATTTTTAGCATGAAATTAGAGATAGGAAATTCAAGCGACCCAGCTAAATTCAAATTACGTATTTTTCAAACCACTGCGACCCACCCCTAGGAGCCACCCTCACTCATTTGAAATTCTAAGATTGCGGTACCCCACTTGTGGCACCTCTATTTGAAAATGCTAAACGATGGTCATAAGGATTTTAACCTAAGAAAATTACGGCTAAGTAGAGATTAAGAAATGTAGGTGTGACATTTTAAAAAATAGGAACCAAATTAAAAATGATCTAGATAATTTATTTTAACAATTGCTCAAAATGACAGCCGTTTTGTTCCATACAAAAATACAAACGACTTTCAAATTCTTCTCTCACTTTCTGGAACATCTCTCTCGGAATGTTTCGACATGCCTCAATTATCCTCTGCCGCAATTCTTGCAACGAAGCTGGTTTTGTCTTGTAGACTATGGATTTAATGTAACCCCACAAAAAGAAGTCTAAAGGAGTGAGGTCAGGTGACCTTGGCGGCCACTCGATTGGACCCCTTCTGCCAATCCATTGCCTTGGATAAAATCTATCTAACCACCGCCTTATGACAATAGCATAATGCAGAGGGGCTCCATCTTGCTGAAAGTGTATGATGTCTTCATCAAGATTCAAATTTCCTCCCAAATCTCTTTGATTTTCAACCTCATTTACAATTTCCGGCTCTATCGCATTGTCCAGCATTTCCACATAAACAGCACCCGTCAAATTTCCGTCGATGAAAAACGGACCTATTATTTTATCGCCCAGTATTCCGCACCAAACATTGAGCTTTTGGGGATTTTGGGTATGTCCTTCAACAACAATATGGGGATTCTCATCGCTCCAGTATCTGCAGTTCTGTTTATTCACATTTCCATTTAGCAAAAACGAGCACTCATCACTAAAACAAACATTTTTAGTGAGTGAAGGTTGCCTTCGAATTTCCTCCGTCATTAGTTCGCAGAACTGAATCCTTCTATCTGGATCATCGTCGCCAAGTTCCTGCAGAATTTTCATTTTGTAGGGGTGGGATTTGTGCATTGTTAATACTCTGACAGATGTTCGGGGTATGCCTGTTATTGATGCCAACTGGCGCGTTGATGCTTCTGGATTGACCGACACCTGACCAATAACTTCAATTTGCATTTCTTCATTCAGTACCCTGGGCCCTACCCTTTTTTGATTTTTGACCGATCCCGTTCGTTGAAACTTTTGGATCAAATCCCTAACATAAACGTGACTAACGTTTCTGTCCGGATTTCTCTCATTGAAAGCACGGGCTGTTCTCAAATAGCACCTACCTTCAGCACCATAAAGAAAAACTATTTCAATTCTTTCTTCCACACTATAAACCATTTTTCGAAGTTTTAACTAAGTAAATTAAATAAAGGTAGAAACTATCGTCACTAAATTTGCAAAATAATTATTTGAAAAATGATAGAAGACAGTATAGAAAAGTAAACAAATAACTGATAAGGAAGAATTTGCGTTACCGCAACTTCTTATTTGTGGATTGGTGGAAAATGTTAAAATAAATTATCTAGATCATTTTTAATTTGGTTCCTATTTTTCAAAATGTCACACCTACATTTCTTAATCACTACTTAGCCGTAATTTAATTTAGGTTGAAATCCTTGTGACCATCGTTTAACATTTTCAATTAGCTTTCCATAGAGGTGCCACAACTAGGGTACCGCAATCTTAGAATTTGAAATGAGTGGGGGTGGCGCCTAGGGATGTGTCGCAGTGATTTGAAAAATACGTAATTTGAATTTAGCTGGGTCGCTTCAATTTCCTATCTCTAATTTCATGCTAAAAATTCTTTTTTTTTGTAAAATTTATTTCTACCAATTTTTTTCATTTGACGGGTAGTTTTCCAATGTCACCCTAAAAATTTTATGACCATCGTTTAGCATTTTTCATGAGCTTTCCAAAAAGGTGCCACAAGTGGGGTGTTGCCATTAAAGATTTTGAAGCGAGTAGGGGTGGCGCCTAAGGGGTAGGTCGGGGTGGTTTGAAAAATATGTCATGTGTATTCCGCCTTGATTTTATAAAAACCGTATTTTTTATTTTTTTGATATCTTTTTTGGTTCAAAAATTATAGCCATTGTAAGTTTTCAGTGGCCCACCCTGTATAAATTGCAAAGTTTACAAAATAAGGCAATGAAAGTTATATTTGCAAGAAACTATAATACACCAAGTCACACATTATATAAAGACTATCCATTCCTAAAAGCCTGTTCACAATACCTTAAACGACCTGACAGACAACATAAACATTAAGTTGAACTGCATTGTTCTTATCAAGCTATTCACATTCATCATCTATAAGTTATAAACTTAACTCAAGGACTGACAAGGACTGCTTAAGTTCAACCAATCTCAACTTTATCGTTTAAGTTTTCTAAGTCCAGTCGTTTGAGTTATTGTGAACGGGCTTTTAAAGTATAGAAACTAAAAAACTTTGAGCAAATTAAACTTATATAGAAAATACAAAATAGACTTATTAAAACAAATGTACCTACAGCTTAAGCAGAATAAAGACTATCATAGTTAAAACCTACAAACTAAAGAAGACTTAAAGATACCTTTCCAAGAACAAAAAAGGTCAGGACTCTCCTTTTTCTCAAAGCATAGTGTTCTTATATCGGGTCTTAAAAAAAACAATCAAAGATTGCTTTGATTATGAAAACGTACGTCGCATTATTGTTTCTTTATTGGTCAGGATTTTTGATATTTTGACATTAAAGTTCATTGACAAAATTGAAGAAAAATATTGCTAAGACATGCGTTTAAAAAACCATGGCAATCCTTGATTGTTTTTTTTTTGGAATCTCTCTGTATTATCTCATTCTCTAGGATCCACA
Source organism: Ceutorhynchus assimilis (assembly GCA_917834065.1). Lineage (NCBI taxonomy): Eukaryota > Metazoa > Arthropoda > Insecta > Coleoptera > Curculionidae > Ceutorhynchus > Ceutorhynchus assimilis. The sequence goes on from OU892289.1 coordinate 16,439,839, forward strand.
GCGAATACTAGAACTAGTTTACCAGGTCAACCATTTTCATATAATTATCATATCGTTATAAAGGAGTGCCTTTTTTGATTGTCCAAAAGCTCTGCAAAATACTGACGTTCAGGCCATTGTTAGCGTAAATCAATTTTCCCTGAGAGCCTACTTACTCATATAATACAGCGTGTCCCAATAGAAAGTGACCGATTTTAAATGCTTATAACTTTTAAACCAGGTGTGCTAGCTACCTGCGATTTGCTCCATTCGACTTTTCTTGGCCTGAAGTTTTTTTTTTTTCAGTTAGTTGCAAATTGTTTTCACACCTATACAGGGCGAATAAAAAAAATGCCGTTTTTCAACATGGCAATACTCCACTATTTTCAATGGAACACCCTGTATGTTGCAACGCCAAATTAAGAGTCGTGACCAAGGTATTCATTTGCCAATAAACGTCGGCCTTTCTTGAACCTAAAAAAATGCATTTATTTTTGGGTCAGATTTCTATTTCAATTTTTTAGGGCTAAAACTTCAAGTTCCATGCCTAATGTTTATTGATCCATCAATACTAGGGCTTCGCAAGACCAAGACCAAGACTAAGACTGGCCAGTCTTGGTCTTGGTCTCGAAAAATAAATTCGGTCTTGGTATTGGTCTTGGTCTTGATGTTTCAAGACCAAGACAAGACTGGCTAAGTCCTGGTCTTGGTCTTGGTCTTGATAGTCTTGAAAAAAATTTATACCAAATTTTTGAAATATACATAACATAACGACAGAGCAGAGATAATGTGTTTAGGACTTCAGAAATAAAAAATAAAACTCCCTTTCAGAAAAAAATATGCCGACGTTTCGACCATGCATTTGGTCTTCTTCACAGGCTATTTTTACCAGCAAGAGCATTTCGTGTCAAAAAATACCGCATAAAGCATTCTACAACGCAGAGGAATAAACAAACATCAATTCTCAACTATCATAAGAATTAACCTACCTTCACCTTCTCGTGAATTTGAAAAAATAATAAATTTGATCGATTGATTCAATTAAAAGAAATTAAAAGTAAATAGATATAGGAATTTGAATATTTTTATAAATAATGAGTCGATTTTTCTTTCTAAGACCAAGACCAAGACCAAGACGAGAGTCTCGAGAGAGAGTCTTGGTCTTGGTCTTGGTATTGAACGTCAAGTCTTGGTCTTGGTCTTGGTCTTGGTCTTGCTACCAAGACCAAGACAAGACCAACACTAGTCTTGTGGTCTCGCGAAGCCCTAATCAATACCTTGTACACGACTCTTAATTTTGGCGTTGCAACATACATGGTGTTTCAATAAAAATAGTGGAGAATTTCGATGTTGAAAAACGGCATTTTTTTACTCGCCCTGTATAAGTGTGAAAAAATTTTGAAACTAACTGAGAAAAACTTTAGGCCAAGAGAAGTCGAATGGTGCAAATCGCAGGTAGCTAGCACACCAGGGGGCGGATTACGAATTCTCGATTTGAACCGAAACCGCCATGGATTTTGAACACACTCCATACAAATGCATCAGAATGCGTTCGAAATCCATGGCGGTTTCGGTTCGAATCGAGAGTTCGTAATCCGCCCCCTGGTTTAGAAGTTATAAGCATTTATAATCGGTCACTTTCTATTGGGACACCCTGTATTAGGATTTCATGTAATTTTGACATATACTTGCATTCCTAAACGGTGAAATTTTTGTCTTGAATAAACGCTTATCCAAAATAAAAGGACAATTTTTCATTTGAAACACGAAATGTTATTACGATCGACCCCAAGAGCTACTCGACCTTAAAAAAACAGCAAGGAAAAAGAGGACAAACCCGAATTTTTTCACGTCCTGTCAGGTAATAAATGACCGTTTGGTTTCGGCCATCAGCCCAGCGTCAGGAAAAGAATTCCGGATATTTTTATGAGAAATTCGCGTTGTGTGTGTTGCCGGAATTGATTTTTAGGGCGGAAGACGGATACCAAAATAAAACACAGACATTTAATCCGTTATTTGGAAAAAAACAATACTGCGGCGTATGGCGCTTATTTACAAAACGAATAGTGAAAATATGGGCCCATAAAACTCGAAGCATCGCTTTTGTTCATAAAACACATTTTATGACTAAAACGTATGTGTGTGTGTTTTATGAAGGGGTTTGCATTTAACACGATGATTTTTTTGATAAAATAATTAGAAATCTTCATCGTAAACACTTTTTTGATATTTAGAATTAATTTTGCACCAAAAGTAAATACGCTTTGCCTAATTTACTCAATACCTTTATGCATGCTTTAGCTATCTTTACAACATCACATATTTTGCTTAGGGCCGGTTTCTCAATAGTCAATAGCAAGTCACCCCTAGGTTAAGCATAACTCTAGGGGTAATATTGCAATTGAAAAAGTTTACCCTGGAGCTAAAACCAACCCGAAGGTGACTCGCTATTGAGAAATCGACCCTTATTCGTATTGTTTTTAAATATAATCGTTAAACGGTATTAATCGCGTCGTAAACTTTCAAAATATACCAAACGAATAAAGAAATAAAACAAAAACGGAAACAACTGTTTGTAAACAGCATTAAAATGCCTTTTTTTGTTTCCGAAGACATTATTCAAAAAAGGAGTCGGAAAAGGCACTTAAGGTCTTGTTTACTACCCCCTTCTCAGATGACGAAAACAAGGTGCAGGTGCTTTTATTAAGGAAACATTATTATCCTTGTTAGTCAACAATACAGGATGTTTGAGTACAAATATTTTAACATGTGATAATAAAGCCCATTTCAAGGTAAAACTGTCCTATCAACCATGGGTCAATTCTTAGTATTTACACAGAATTTGAATTTAGAAAAAGGCTAACAATGTGACAACATTGTACAGATATTCATTCTCTGGATAAAATTTAGTGTAAACAAACTATGGGTAAATTTAAATACTTGTTTTTGTCACAAGATTCCCAAAACACCATAATTGAAGACAGGATACACTGTGCTCAAAGTTCCCAATAAAAAACTAGAGCATTACCTTACATGCTGATACGAGTAAAGCAAATTTTATCGTAGGGTTTGATGAACTGTTGAGTGGAAATATCTAACTTGTCGGGCAATGGATCGAGTGCTTATTTTAGGGCTATCTTCCACTATTGCTAAAATCTGTTCTTCATCAGCATCGTGTCATTTGGCTTGCAGGTCCCGATCAAAATTTTTGCACACGTACACTTCCCGTATCACGCAATCTTCGTAAAATAGGACAACGTTCTTTCATTAAGTATCGTCCTATTGGAAATCTTCTCCTGTAAATTTTGGCGGCAATCAGCGCAGTCATAATTGCTCACCGAGCACCATTAACACGATTTTACTTTAAATTGGTGAAATAAGTAACTTTTGAATTGCAAATATGTAACACATTAGTGTAAACAATGAACTTAACCGATTTTCTGTATCATCTATTTTTCTAATGAACGAAGGTTTACATCTCATTCAGTTTTCAAGATTCCTATTGCTCATATGTCCATAAGGCTGTAACGCTCTTTTTTCGAAACAAAAGAATGTTCATAATTTGTGCTCGACTATTGCTCAGTGGTGGTTTAGCTTGGGGTGGTCCTTGGTGTTGGTACAGTAGAGAGAGGGCGCCACTAGTTTGTATAAATAATTTTGATTACCAAGGAATAGCCAAACTAGGCACTATTCCATTAATTAGTTATTGTTTAAAAAGATAAATTCAAAAAAAATCTGAAAAGGTAAAATAAATCCAAAATCCAAAATCCAATAGCTATCTGACATTCAACCCATTCAATAAAAACACAAGCTTTGGAATTCTAAACACAATTATTTATTTAAGTTAATGGTCAATAAAAATTTGTGACAAGAAGGCGAACTGTTGTTCTATGGTTATGCCATTAAAAATTTGTGACAAGATAGCGAACATTTTTTTTTTGATTTAAAGAAAATTATTGTCTAGTATCCAAGTTTTTTTAAAAAAAAAAATCATTAAGCAGCTTTTTGAAATTTAAGAACAATCAATAGATACCTATGAAGAAATTTACCTAAATATAAATGATGAAGTCCTAATACCATTAATCTTCAATTTTTGACTAAAGTCAATCAAATCAATAAAATCAAATTTATAAATGCATAAAGGTAATAAGTAATCCCTAGGAAGTTATAAATGCCAAAACCTATGATCAAAAGTATCGGGGAGAGCTCTACCGTCTTACCTGTAATTAAAATTCAAAATATGTAACCATGAAACTCAAATTCAACTACCTAAAGATTTTACATTGGCTTACCTTACAGAATTACCACCTTATTGATTTGAAATTAAAGGTTGAATTAACCTCTAAAAGTTAACTAATATTATATCGATCGGTATTCGATATAAAAGAAATAAATTTGTAATAATTATAATGATCCATAATTATTGGATACTAGATAAAGATAACGAAAACGATAATAAAGGTAGTTATCTGATTACGATAATGATTAATTAATCACTAAAAATTACATTAAACGGTAGCTAGCTATTTTAGCCAAATACTACAATACGGTAAATAAGTCGGTAAATGATTTTATAGTTATTAATTAGCTAATTAAGCTAATCGATAGTGAGCGATAAAGAAAAAAAATAATAATTAACAGTTATTAATATTTGTAAAGATAATTATTAGCTAATAAAGCTAATCGATAGGGAGCGGTAAAAAAGATAATAATAGGTAACGGTAATTATTAACGCACAGTTACGGGACCCCTAGGTAAGTAATTATACAAGCCTGGACGAAATCCGTGGAAATTTTCATGAATTCGAGATCCAGAAGCACCAAACTGACGGAAGGCAATCATCCAATGGTCGGAGATCAATCTCTTACAAGACACAACTTTCCTTGTAGAGGGGGCCCAGACTTGCTTTGGAAATGCAGTACCGCATGGTCTCAAATTCGTCAAATTTTCACCCAGAAGTGTAGGCGTGGATTTTTAATACTCTCCCAAATTGCCTGAACGGAATGAAGAAATATAAGGACTCATTTATCAAAAGGAAAAAGGGTTTACATACCTCAACGGCAGATAATTAACCTCACTTTCAAAAATTTACACAAAAATCAACAATCTATTGATTTTTCAGGAAACGTTCCAGCTGGCACAACTACTCACTCCTCGGGCTAGTTACACTTATCCAATTTTGGGCTCGATGGCCAAGAATGAAAACCAAAGTTTTTGGATTTCTCAGAGACGACCTTTTCAGTCTAACTATAAAATCGAAAAGAAAAGTCAAAAGTATCAAACTGTGGTTGTGTCTTTCTTCCTCTGTCAAGCCTGTCGAAATTATAAAAATGACAGTGCTACGGGTTTTTCTTATAAAGAACCTTAGTTCGGTTCGGCGGGAGTGCGAATGGAGTCACTCGGAGTACCGGAGTGAGCAAATCGAAACCACCTTTTAATAATATAATTTTCGGTATTAGGTCAGGAAACTAGTCAGAGGAAGCATAGATGTCGCCAGGTGTACTAAATAGAATCTTAAATGAGTTCAAATATATAAAATTAATTAAGAACAATTAAATAAAGTGCGGTTTTTTTTAAAGATAAAAGTCAAACTGACATTAGGTTGGCAATACAATGTAAAATTGTCAATGCTTTCAAATTTTTTATGTAGAAAAGGCTTGTGTTGCCATTATAGTTACTAAATTTTTGACTTGGGGAATTATCTCTAAAAAAAAAACAGATTTTATGTTCTTGTGACATTTCATATGTTACAAGGCTTGTGCCGAATATTTCGAATGTGCTCGATTCTCTTGACACATCATAATTGCTTATCCATTTTGATACACAATTTTCTGTACTTTCTTAAACAATTAATTATAAGCCTCAAAATTCTCGTTCAAAACTTAGAGGTACTTGATTTTGATTAATTATTCACCTAATTAATCCAGACCGATGTCAAGACTTGTTGATTGATATTACCAAACAATAAAATTGCCACTGAAAACTAAATGTTTATTTTTAATAATCAGGTATATAATTCTTTTTGGTAAAACCTTTCACTTATTTTATAAATCGATCACATACTTGAGCTGAGAAAAAAAGGAGGCAGAGGCTAAAATCAGCATAATGCGGTGAGCTAAAGATAAAAACTCTTGTTGCGCTCCGGCAAACTTTCGATGGGTTTCGCAAACTTCTTCGTGTTTTTAAGTTTTTTTTTTTTATCTTTTACGGCTCAAATTTCACAAAGTTTTATAGATAAAATTGAGTTTTAAATAAGGCTCGCTGCGTGTGAGCTATCTCCCTTCTTTTAAGCTTCGAGATTAGTTTCATCGACAGCTGCAACTTTCCTTTGACGACGCCATCCCTACGTTTTTATTAGGAGTTCGAAGACAAATTGCTAAGCAATACATTATATCCTCACAGGTATTATAATTTAATTTAATACAACAAAAGGGGTCATTATAATACCGTATTATGCATCACTGTACTCGGAAGATTGATCTCGATTCTTTTTACAATGACGATGACAGGCACGTGTAATTCTAATTGAGCCTTTACGATTCTTGAAATGTTTATTTCATGGCTCATTGTGCGATACGACACAGTCATCGTCGGGGCTTTATTTCGCTTTTTCGTTCGTAGTCAGTTTATTTTGGATTTTTGTTAGGAATTGATATCACGCCCGCGGGGTTACAATTTAGTATTGTTTATTGAAATATTGCTTTACATGATATCCCAAAAAAAAATATTGACTCCTTGAATAGTAGGGTCAAAAGTAGTGGAAATGAGAGTATGTAGGTATTGGAGAACTAATTTTGATGTTTCTAGGTTTTAAATTACTTTTTTATTCTTAGGTTTCATTTTACCTCAGGATGTTGAGGATAATTCGAAGCATCTTATTTTTAGAATATGCTAGGAAAGGTGGATACCGACCAGTGCAATTGAGAATGCTTTCTTATTAATATAAATATCGGTATAGAACGTTCTATGTTTTCCCATTCCCGATTTTCAACCATTTCTGTCAATCCAGGCATCCTTCACCAAGCCTGTCCCACTGTACCGGGTGTCCAAATAAGAAAGGTCGCCGGCTATATCTCAGGAACTATTAGTCCTAGAGCTTTCAAGTAAAATTTTTTCCTATAAAATAGGCCTTGGAAAATTGCTGGAAATAGTTTTCAAGTTTGTAAGTTGTCCGCTAGGGGGCGCAACGAACACTCGAAAACATAATACTGTGATTATCTTTAAAAAACGCCCACTTAAGGTATCCTGAAAATATGATTATTGAAATCTTGATGAGATTACGAAAAAATTTTGTTAAGGATTTTTTGCTCTAACTCTTCAAATAAGAGGTGGGGGAAGGTTCAAACTTGTCAGAAACAAAAGTTATATAACTTTTTTGTTTTTCAACCGATATTAATGAATCTGGTTTCATTTGGAAGAGTTTTTTTCTGTTTAATGAAATGCATAATAAAAATGACAAAATTGAAAAGTCGACAATTTTCCATTTTTTCCCGGAAATTTCAAACATAATGATGCTTTTTTTATTATTTATATGGAAAGAGGATGAAAAAATAAGGAAACTGGTGAAAACCGCAAGTCCGAATCTTTATCCTAGCCCAAAATATAAATAAACAAATATTTTCAATAAAAACATTTTTGTCATACGCTCCCAAAAAAAGCTATTTTACGGACTCATTCAAGTCCGTAAAATGCTTCTTTTTAGGATTTTTTTTTCTTCCTGGATGCAGCTTTATGATTTCAAAAATTAAGGAAATTTTGCAAATTTTAGCGTTCTGAAGAATTCTAAAAAGCGTATGACAAAAAATAGTGTTTGCCACACGTACCTAACGAAGTTTTTCAGGACTCATCTGCTATTCCGGACTCGGCTAACGCCTCGTCCGGAAACAGCAATGATTCGTCCTGAAAAACTTCATTTTAGGTACTTGTGACAAAAATAACTATTTCAGAAAAAAAGCATCTTGCCTTTCTTTTCGGGATGAAACAAAAAAAATCTCACTTTTTCACGGCGCTATAAAATTAATAAGAAGAAGAACTAATTGTGTGTCTGAAAGTAGCTACCAATCCACGATATCAAGAATTGAAATTGAATTGAACTATAGTTATTTAAATTCCAAGCTGCGAAAGCGCACTTTTAGGTGCGAGATGTATTTAATGCCTCAGAACACCTAAATAGTTGTTTACATTCCGAGCTGCGAAAGCGTACTTTCAGATGCGAGGTATATTCAAATATCCGAGGCGAAGCGAAGCGCAGCCTCGGCTATTTGAATACCTCCGAGCACCTAACAGGACTTTTGCAGCGTGTAATGTATTAAACTTTTCATCCTTTTCTCTCAAAAATCGCGAATAGGTATGCGAAAGTGAAACATGCTAGTAGCGGAAGTGAAAGTAACTACTAGCATGTTTCACTTTCGCTTTCGCTCGCTTATGCAAGATAAAAAAATCTACTTTTGTAGGGGGAAGAATGAAAAGAGCTTTTGTAGCGTGTAACGTATTTAAATTTTTATGGTTCTCCTCAGGAATAGTATAGATATTGTTAGAAAGTTTTTACAGGTAATGACCAACGTGAATTCAGGGACACAACGGTCCCTGTTTGGGAATCGACCCACTGAGCAGTGGACTCAGGCTTCCCGTGCCAATCCTTGACGCGTTTCGCCCTTTCTAACAATTTTCATTGCCAACGAAAGCTCAGACCAATCAGTGTAGTTCAACGCCGGTAGGGGTATTTGCCCTCGGAGTAGTTGTTTCTGACTGGTCAACGAAGTTCAGTATAGATATTACATATTGGGGTGGAAAGTTTTTTTATAACTATCGAAAGATTTTACAAAGGTTAAACCGAGGCGCAGCCGAGGTTCAGTCTTAGACTATGGTTTAATTAAAATCTCGAGACAGTAATGAAACTTTCAACCAATTTCAATGAAAACTAAAAAAATACAATAAATTTCAACGACTTCACTTACTTTCAGCCCACGAGAGAAAAGTAAACTTTCAACCCATGGGTGAAAAGTAAAAATCGATAAGTGACATTTTCAAAAGTCCGAAAAGTCACATTACATGTATGATTGTAAATAATAGTATATTACATGCGGAGGTGGAAAGTGTTTTATTATTATCGAGAGATACTCTAGTTGACCGAGGTCATCCAATTCTCGAGGCAATAATGTGAAAATGTTCCACCAAATTATGTATACTATTTTATTTTGAGCCAATAATAATTATTGGAAAAAATAGGGTAAAAATATGACAAAAATTGAATTTCGAATGACAGTCTGACACCGACATTGGCATCTTATGAAATTTCAACAATATAAACACATGTGACATCTACTTCTAAATACAAACATTGCACCTGGATTTGTGTTAAGGTGAGATAGAACAATTTATCAGGGCCGCAAGTGAGTTGTCCAGGCCGAAAGTGACAGGAGAACAGTCACTTCCGGCCTACTTTAAAGTAAACAGAAGTAAAATGACATTTTCAAATCTCCAAACCAGTAAGGAATGCATTAATTACATATATGGTTCAAAATAAAATGTTTTTCATCTTGAATAGTTTAGCGAAAGTAAAAGTAATGACTAGCTTGTTTGACTTTCATGTTCGCTTGTCTAATCAAGATGAAAATTGTTTTCCTGAGGAGAACAATGAAAATTTTGATACATTACACGCTGCAAAAGCGCTTTTAGGTGCTCGAAGGTATTCAAATAGCCGAGGCTGCGCTTCGCTGCGCCTCGGCTATTTGAATACACGCACCTAAAAGTAAGCTTTCGCAGTTTGAAATGTAAATATGTAGCTATTTAGGTGTTCGGAGGTATTAAATACACCTCGCACCTAAAAGTAAGCTTTCGCAGCTTGGAATGTAAATAACTATAGTTCAATTCAATTTCAATTCTTGATATCGTGGATTGGTAGCTAATTCAGACACACAATTAGTCCTTCTTCTTACTAATTTTATAGCGCCGTAAATAAATAAGATTTTTTTTGTTTCATCCTGAAAAGGAAGGCAAGATGCTTTTTTTTTCTGAAAGTGTTTTTATTGAAAATATTTGTTTATTTATATTTTGGGCTACGATAAAGATTCAGACTTGCGGTTTTCACCAGTTTCCTTATTTTTTCATCCTCTTTCCATCTAAATTATAAAAAAAGCATCATTATATTTGAAATTTCCAGGAAAAAATGGAAAATTGTCGACTTTTAGACACAGCGCCCCCTAGCGGCAACAAAACAATTTAATTTTGTCATTTTTATTATGCATTTCATTAAACAGAAAAAAACTGAGAGTTAGAGCAAAAAATCCTTGATAAATTTTTTTCGTAATCTCATCAAGATTTCAATAATTATATTTTTAGGATACCTTAAGTGGGCGTTTTTTGAAGATAATCACAGTATTATGTTTTCGAGTGTTCGTTGCGCCCCCTAGCGGTCAACTTACAAACTTGAAAACTATTTCCAGCAATTTTTCATGGCCTATTTTATAAAAAAAAAATTACTTGGAAGCTCTAGGACTAATAGTTCCTGAGGTATAGCCGGCGACCTTTCTTATTTGGACACTTGGTACAGTCGCGGCCATTGGAATTGGCACACACTTTAAAAACGCACCTCGTATTGCATCAAAATCTGACTTTTTTGACAAGCCGGTAATGCCAAAATTGTGTCAAAGTAATAAGTCAGTGGCGAACTAGAACAGTTTTATTAAGTTCTTAAATAAGATTGAGAAAAAAGTACCATATTTTAACCAACGATGAAAAAGCGAAAGCAATTCTAAGTGCGCGTTCACATTGACACCGCTCGAGCGGTTAGCGTTGCGCGATGTCGCTGTAGTGATTCCCAAAAATAATTTTAACATTATATTTCAAATGAACAAGTTTACACTGGGGCAGCGTGTTGCGCGGTTTTAACATGTTCATTTGAAATATAATCTTAAAATTATTTTTGGGCATCACTACAGCGGCATCGCGCAACGCTCACCGCTCGAGCGGTGTCAATGTGAACGCGCACTAATGATTTCACATTTTTCACAAGGGAAAACTATATGTGCAGTCGCCTTAACCCTTGGTTGTGGAAGTAGTATAATTATGAATTTTTTAGTTTTTACTAGGCTAGATACAAAAGGATTTTTCATTTTTTAGTTGGGGTCCAAACAATGACATTGGGTCCAAAATTGAACTTGGTGGACATAACATTACACACGCCACTGACCACTTTTGTTGGTTACAGTTTTTGTCAGATTTTGATACAATACGAGGTGCGTTTTTAAAGTTTGTGCCAATTCCAATGGCCGCGACTGTACATGTACATGTATAGACTGCACACGCTCACAGCAGTCCCAGTTGTTCACATTAGGACCTCGTAAATTAGCAGCATGCGAAGCGTTCTTTGTTTATCCATTTATTTTCGAGATCAGTGGTGCAGAATGAGCATGCCCTACTAAAAGCAGATCTATATAATATATAGATCTCCGTGAACATATTATGTTCACGGATGTATCTAGTCTAGGGAATAATGCAATCCGACCCAAACTCACAAAACCATAAAAATATGACAGCCAAGCCGCTTAGCTCCACCTACTGTAATTCAAGAACAGTCAGGAGCTGTAGCTGTTAGGAAGCTTTAAGCAAATTAGGGAAGAAAAATAAGGTAACTCTAATGAGGATTCCGGGACAGGCTGGCCTTGAGAAAAATTGAATGGCGGATATTTTTGCTAGAGGAGGAGTCGAATCCAACTTCATAGGGCCAGAGCCAATGTTGAACATTGCTCATAACATGCAAATCAAACCCAAACCATTGAAACCTGGGCGGACCACAAAGCCTACGAACTATGGCTGAATCTGTCAGAGATGACTCAAGCACAGGCAATCATAAGACAACCAATGAAAAAACGGTCGATTGTAGGGATCCAAGAAATCGGCAAAACTAAGTTGAAAGCCCTAATCGGCTTATACACTGGACACTGTAGGCTACAACATCACATGCACGGGGTTGGACTGGCAGATGATGCTGAGCCCAGGCTATGCATGGAGGACGAAGAGACAGCTGCACATATTCTTTGCGAATGTCCGGCAGGTAGCAGACTGGGGCATCGTATCTTAGGTCCCACTGGAAGACCTGAACAACATCTCTCCAACTCACTATCCTAGACTTCATTGGGAAAATAGTCATGATTGGAGAAATATAAATAGGCATGAGCCACAATAGACCAATTAGGCAATCCAAACCACGTGACATTTAAGATGGCGTGGCGGCCTAACATAGACCAAATTTCATTTTGTAGTCGTGTGTTGTCTGCTGTTTGTTCGGAATTTCACAGTTTTATGTGCTTTAAGGTGTATTTGTGAGAGGAAAATCTGTTAAATGCAATACGACAAGACATTATCATTATCTAGAGCTAATATTTGCAAGAACTTGGTGCTCTGTCAGGATTATCTGCATTCTCTAACTTACTTGGTTTTCCTATTTTGAAAACATTTGATGCAAGATAACATTGATTTATTTTTTATCTGTAATTTAATGCTAACTACAAACTTTTTGGTTTGCTACCTACTTTAGATTGTGAAAGTGAAAGATCGTTCCGTTTGATTGTCTCTAACCATACTATCCGTCTTTTCTTAATTGTCTTAGCGATGAATTTTATTTCTTGAGGAAAAGACACTGAAGTAAAATTATTTTTCTGACCATGCTAAGAAGATGTTTGGCCAAAACCAGGATATTTTCCATATGAGTGGGACAATGAATATTAAGTGAGTTTGGTTAATCCTCCGTGAGTCAAACGATGACACTGAACACAGATGTCCACATGGGCAACGCGTGGGTTCAGCATCTTTTTGTTCGCAGAGGATTAACCGAACTCTAATATAGTCTACATTTTTTTCTGTGTATAACTCTGTGAATAACTTGCCATATTTATGAGAAGTTTTACACTTGTAACGTATTCGTTTTCAAGAATGTGCAACTTCATATATTTAATCTTTATTTGACGGCTCATTAAGAAGTTCAATATGTTGTTAAGAGACTTCAAAAGATTCGCAAAATTCTTTAATTTTTGCAGCGTAATATCATATTCACGCTGCTCGGGCTTGCTTATCTATTATCCATACCAAGTAAAAGGCTACCTAACTCTAATCATTATTTTTTCAAATAAATTTTCGTAGCTATACAGGGTGTCCATTAGGTGCGATATCGGACAATATCTCTTCACAGGGTGATGCAAGAAGAAAAAGTTAAATTACAAAGTTACCAATTAACTTTTGTTAAAACTTTTTTTTTTCAAAAACGCACCGTTTTAGAGTTATTAGACTGTCTCAAGTTAAATGGACCACCCTGTATATAGGGTGTCTCAAAAATTATATTTTAAAGCAAGTTACACTCTAAAGAAAGTCATTAACCAAAATAACGGTTAAAAAAATTAATATCAAATATTTTTGAAATATTTTATATCATAATTTAGTATGGGTAAACTTAGAAATATATTTTGATATTTCAAGTTATCATAGTTTGTAGCAGTTGCGTTGGTTATTGGCTTTCTTTAGAGTGTAACTTGATTTAAAATATAATTTTTGAGACACCCTGTATAATAGTTTTTGTTCTTAACTACATAAATATCTTAATATCTTCAACGTATAAGTTACAAAATCACATAACAGATCAGACAAACATAGTTTATACTTCACTTAAAATAAAATATTTCATGTAAAAACTTTGAACTTAATTTTCTGGGACATCCCATACTCATACAAAGAAGTGACCATAAGCAGAAATACTTGTCGCCGCCGCACAAAACCCCTAGCTTTTTGCGACCTGTTCCCTGGCAGAGCTAGTCGACGCACATTCTTCAGTAACATTAGAATAAGCGAAGAGTTCGCGCCCCCTGATGCTCTCCAGAAGCAAAACCCCCAAAAACCCCCGTTAGTACGCACGATTTATAGTAAAAATACTACTCTCAGTGTCTCAAGGCCTGACATGGTCTATATTATTGATTACAATTCATGTAATTAACCCCTAATTGTTGCAAGTCACCTCGGACGAGCAAAATTCTCCCCTACGCTTGTTTTTGACTCTTATCTCTCTCACTCTCGACGGGCTCCAACGCGCCTGTATATTGTGTTTTCATCTCAGTGGAAAATTCCCTAGCTGCTAGTGTGAATAGTGATAAATGGATAAATAATCGCCTTGTGGATTTATCTGTATGAACCGGATTAAGCAAGTAAGACCGTTACAATTTCTCAACATTCGAAGGGGGACTTTGCAGTGACATTTTCGTCCGACGATTTTAATTTATGTTTAAAATGGCCTCTGTTGCAATATGTTGAAACGTCAGACGAAGGTTAAAAAAAAATTGAAAAAAAAATTACAACTTTGAGGGTGTCTGTCGCTTTGGCAGCGACCTAAATGTCTGACGATTTACATACGTTATCTGTGACCTTTAAACAGATAATGTGCAAATTTTCAGCCGAAGATTTGATCATTTTTTGATCAAATTTTTTTTCATTTTTGATTCGTCTGACGTGTCCTTTGCAGGGGTTTTGAGCAAAATCCTTGCAGATGGCACTTCCTTATAGTCCCCCCAACCACTCCACAAAATTCTAGCCTGAGGTAATATCGTAGTACCTCCGCGGCAGCCAGCTCTTAGTCTATAAAGTTCCAGGATGTGGAGTGAATCATAGAGTAGCAACCTGCAACCTGTGGCAGTAATCACCACCCTGCTGGAAACAAGAATCTTGATCCCTGAGAGAAAGAACGCAAAGGACAATAAGTTCTGATAAAACAGAAGGAAAAGAAATACATGAAGACAAACAAGCAAGAGTACAGAATAAAATAGTAAAGAAAAAAAAAAACGAATCATGAGAAAGAAAGTATACGTATATTAATACTTATCTAGGAGGTGAAAGAAATATAGAAAGTTGGATTATTGCCACAAGAAAACGCCAACAATGGGAAGAGTATTTCGAACAACTACTGAAAGAACAATGGACAAAGTTTGAAGAAGAAAGAGAATAGACACACAAATCTTGTGAATTGCAGCATCACCAAAAAGAGTTATAAAGAAAGAAGGTAAAAAACAGACCAAAATAGAGCACGAGTGCAAAGATAATGAGGCAGAAGAATAGGCCGTTCCGTTATAAGAACAAGACGATCAATAGTAGACCACTTATTTAGTTTGATCCAGGAAATAGAGAAGAAACTAACGTATGACCACAAATTTCATTGACTATTTTTTGATCTAAACCTCAAGTAAGTCGTTACATGTGAATGAAAGCATAAAATTATTAATTTTTATGAGATTGGTACAGTTGCTTGCGCGTGTAAACAACGTTTGTGCACATTTCTGATAAAAAAAATAGCATACAACTCCTGATTTTGAAGGTTTAGGTTCTGTTGTTATTGTTAATACTTGGTGTAGTTTGAACTTGCCAAGAAATTCTGCTATTAAGTTTGTGTGTGAAAAAAAAATCCTCTACAACAACCAAGGTTTGAGCCACCTTTTTTTATAAGGGATTTTTCATCAATCTTTCCTTTTCTTTATTTTCTATATTATTTTCATGGAAAAAGCCAAAACTTCATATGCAATTTAGACAGAACGTGTAGACAGAATCCCGAACTCAGTTCTTTCACGCAAACTTAGATGTTGAAATGAGCAACAGCAATTTGCAGCGTCTCAACCCACCATTACACACAAGCATTTTTGTATTCCAAAATTATACTTTACGCTAATAGGAAACAGAATATGAACATACTTTTATTCACCTGAATATAACAAAGACTTTATACAAAGTTCTCGTCGGTTATTATTATGGCCCATATCTTAAAAAAAGAATCCAAGAGAAAAACCCAATTTCCATAATTAAAATGCAAATACACTCACTTTCTGAAATATGTATTATGCATTTCGGTTATATTTCTTTGAGTCAATAATCATGCTTTGTCATTTTTGTTAACTTTTGGATCTGAGAATGATGAAGCAACTCACCGAAATGTATAAAACATTTTTTTCAGAAAAATATTTGAATTTTTATTTGTGGAGATTGACTTTATCAACCTGCTTTTGTAATGAACTTAACGTGCTCCAAGATGATGCCATACATCGAAAAATGATGAAAATTCCAAAAAAAAAAACTCAAATCATTATTATTGGCTGCACAATAATACCAATTCACGTTTGGACATCACCTTGTCACTTACTGTATAGGAGGGTGATGCCAATTTTAATATTTCGCAAACGGCATTTTATAGGATTTGACGGCACCAGAAACAATAAAACCCACGAAAAAAAAAAAACGCAAACGAATCGAATTCGTAATGAAATTTTTCCGCGTTCCGTTGCTGATGCGAAAATTAAACGCGCCCAAATGTCATTTTTCATTAAAAGGAATATGAACATTTTACGGATGATGGAAGATGACACATCTGAATACCATATTATTGTGTTCGTGAAGCTACAATGACTGCAACAATCTGGGTTATTTTTATTTATTAAGGAAAGCGAAGCACCAGTATCTGAATTGCTTTTTTTAAATAATAGTTCCTGTTAATTTTTTTCTTAGGTAGGTATGCTAAATTCCATCAAAATTATGCGGAATTCAAGTGAAATTAAAGAAGTAATGACGTGGAATTCCAAAGAAAAAAATAATTAAATGGAATTCTATAGGAATTTTGCAAGATTCTATAGAAATTATGCGAAAATTTATAGAAATTATGCGAAATTTTAGTAAAATAAAATAGAATTAAATGAAATTCCGTGAAAAATATACAAAATTTTATTGAAATTATGCTGAATTCCATAGAAAAAAAACGTTTAATTTTAAAAAAATTACATAGATTTCTATGGAAATTATGCAAAATTCTATAAAAATTATGCGAAAATTCAGTGAAATTAAATGGAAGTCTGGGAAAATGGCTTAAAATTCCAAAAAAATCGTTGAGTTTCAATTAATTTACATAAAAACCCATAGAAATTATGCAGAATTCCATATAAATTATGCAAAATTCCATTAAAATTATGCAAAATTCCATTAAAAGTATGCGAAATTCCGTAAAAACTATGACGAATTCCATTAAATTATGCTGAATACCATGGAAATAGATGCCTTATTTTATAAAAAGTATGCAGAATTTCATTGAAACTATGCCAAATCCCAATAAAGTTATGCTGAATTCTAGTGAAATTAAATGGAAAACGACACAGAATTTCAAAAAAGTCATTGAGTTTCAAAAAAAATCGAAATCCCATAAAAATTATGTGGATTTAAGTTGTATGTCCAAAGAATTTCTGCGGAATTCTATAGAAAATATGCAATATTCTATAATTATGCAAACTTCTACTGAAATTATGCGAAATTACGTGGAAATTATGCGGAATTTCATAAAAATGGTGTGCAATTAAATAAAATTCCAGGGATACGACGTAGAACTCCAAACAAAAATATGCGGAATTTCTGTGGAATTTCGGTAAAATTCCAATAATTTTCCTAGAGTTCCAATCATTTTCTCCAAAATTTTAAATAATTCTCGTGAAATTCCAAAACAAAATATGATATTATTAAAAATTTCTGAGAATTTCCGAGGAATTCCTGTGAAATTTCTTGCAATTACAGAAAATTTCCTTGAAATTACATGGATTTCTAGTAGAATTTCAGAGAATTTTAATGGAATTACGAAGAATTCTGGTATACAATTTTTTTTTTTTTAATTTCCTAAAAAAAAAAGAATTTTTCAGTACATTTCAGAGACCTTGACACCGTCGTTACGGTTGCGCTGAATTTTACCTTATACTTCAAAATTCATGCAAATTTTTATTAATCAATTAATTATAATTATTGAAATTTGAAATAACTAATAAGTAATAAGCTACGAACAACTTACTCAAATATCAAAAATCTTGTAAAATTATTTGGGATTTCAGTGGAATAATGTAGAATTTCGATGAAATGATGTGAAATTTCAAAGGAATTGCCATTAATTTTCCTGGAATTCTAGAGAATTCCTATAAAAATTTAATGAAATTCTCGTGAAATTTTAAATAATTTTTGTGAAATTATTTGGAAGATCAGTGAAATTCCGGTAAAATTATGTGGAATTTCGAAAAAAATCCAATGAAATTCTATCTATTTTCCGGAAATTCCACGTAATTCTCCCGAAATTCCAAGTTATTCTCGTAAAATTCCAAAAAATTCCCATGAAAATTACATTAAATTTTCGTGCAACTTTAAAAAATTCTTGTGAAATTATTTAGAAATATAGTGGAATTACGTGAGATTCCGGTAAAATTACGTGATACTGCGAAAGAATTACAACGAAATTTTCCGAGTATTCGAATCAATGCCTCCGGAATTTTAAGTTATTCTCGTAAAATTCCAGAAAATTCTCATGAAATTCCAAAATATTTACGTAAAATTACGTGGAATTTTCGCTAAATTTCAAAAAAAAATCCTGTAGAATTACATAGAATCCTTGTAAAATTTCAAAAAAAAATCCTCAAAGTTACTTGTAATTTCAGAGGAATTTTGAAGCATTTCTATGGTATCACTTGGAATTTTCGTAAAATAACTCAAAATTTAAGTGAAATTCTGAAATAATATGAAATTCTCATGAAATTCCGAAAAGTTCTTGTGAAATTACTTAATACTTTAGCAATATTCCTGTAGAGTAAATCGAAGAAATTTCTGTGTAATAAATCAAAATTCTCGTGAAATTCCAAAAAATTCACAAGAAACTACTTAAAAAATCGTATAAATAATTATGAAATTTCAAAAAAAAAATCGTGAAATTATTTTTTAAATTTCAGCAAAATTCCAAGAAATTTTTATGGAATAACTCAGAATTTCAGTGGAATTCCAAAACAAAATACGTGAAATGACCTGAAATACTCATGAATTATTAAAAAGTAATTTGTGAAATTACATGGAATTCCAAAAAATTCCTGTAAAAAAACAGATAATTTCTTTGGAACTAATTGAATTTTTAGTGGAATTACGAAGAATTTTCAGGACATTCTGGTGTGCAATTTATGAACATTCTATAGTAAGAAATTCAGTGGAATTCTGAAAAATTCTTGTAAACTTAAATGAGATTCTCATGAAATATCAGAAAATTCTTAAGAACATTCCTGAAACATTTTACGGAAATTCCCGACATTCTATAAGCATTCCCCGAATATTCTTCAAAAATTTTCCAAAAAAAAACATGATGAAAAATTCCTGAGACATTCTATAAACATTCTTGGAACATTTTATAAACATATCTAAAATATACATTGCAAATTTTTCAAAAAAAAAAAAACATGTTGAAACATTTCTGGAACATTTTATACACATTATTATTCCGAAAATATATTGAAATATTTTTGTCTTGATCGGACATTCTACGAACATTCTATTTTTGGAATGTTGATTTTAAAATATTTAAACCTCAATTGCTCAATAACCGTTAAGCAAATTGCATTGAAATTTTCAGTATTTGAAGCTCTTATTAGGTTCTAAATGGCCTGTAATTTACAATATTTTTAGACTTATAGTTTTTGAGCAAATTGAGTTTGACAAAATTTGGACTAAAAGTCAACTTTGAGGCTTATTTGCTTGAAAACTATCTCAGCTATCGAACTCAATTTTACAAAGAATGAATTATAGAGAATTTAATTCTCTTTCTGATGATATATAATTTATTTCAATTTGCTCGAAATATAATATAGATATAGGCAATTGCTCATGGCCATGACAAGATTTTGAAAATTTTCCAGAGCCAAAAATAGGATTTCTTTTTTAATTTTGTTCCTGCTTAAAATGGCTATTTGGAATTGATGTCAGGTTTGTTTTTTACTAATTTTGCCCCGCTCTATCGATTGGTAAAGTCAAAAATGAGCGAAATTGAAAATGAAAAAAATCGAGTTTTTTATAAGCGTACCCCCTTTGAATTCTAATTTCAAAATTTTCTAACCTCAATGGCTCGGTAACCGTTGAGCAAATTGCATTGAAATTTTCAGCATTTGTAACTTTCATTAAGCTCTAAATGGCCTGTAATTTACAATATTCCCAAGCTTATAGCTTTTGAGCAAATTGAGTTTGAAGTTTTTAACAAAATTTAGACTAAAAGTCAACTTTGACGGTCAATTGCTCAGAAACTATTTGAGCTATCAAACCTAATTTTGCCAATTAATTTATAGAGAATTTAATGCTCTTTCCAATGATATATAATTTATTATAATTTGCTCAAAATTTAACAAAGATATCAGCAATTGTTCATGACCATGTCAAGATTTTTGAGCCAAAAATAAGATTTTTCTATTTGAGTTGTTTTTGCTTGAAATGGCCATTTAGAATTGATGTCAGGGTTGTCTTCCATCAGTTTTGACCCGCTCTATCGATTACTAAAATCAAAATTGAGCAAAACTAGAAAAATCGAGTTTTTCTTGAATTCTTGAATTCTTTGAATTCTGATTTCAAAATATGTATTCAAACCTCAATTGCTCGGTAACCGTTGAGCAAATTGCAGTGAAATTCCAAATATTTGTAGCTTTTATTCAGCTCTAAATGGCCTGTACTTCACAATGTTTCCAAATTTTTAGTTTTTAGGCAAATTGAGTTTGAAGTTTTTAACAAAATTTGGACTAAAAATCAACTTTGAGGCTTAAATGCTCAAAAACTATTTGAGCTATCTAACTCAATTTTGCACGGATTTATAGAGAATTTAATTTTCTTTCCAATGGTATATAATTTATTTTAATTTGCTTGAAATTTAACAAAGATATGGATTTGATGGGTTCATTTGTTTGAGAGGTTTATTTTCAATAAAACTCGATGGGTATGATTTATTTTGAAGTGAAAACTTCTTAGGTGGCGATTTGGAGAGTGATTTGAAAGACGCGTCACGTTTTGGGAAATTTCGTTAGACGATAGGAAGAAAGATATAACAGAGAGACAGAGAAAAACAGCTAATGATAATGACAGCCGACGAAAGATTGACACAAACCAAGAATTATAAGCAAGGAGTCATCTATCATTGTCAAGCGCCGATACTCTTGTGACGTCACTACACATAGTAGCGGCAGGACTGATTGGCTAAGTGTATTCAGTCACTGTGATTTACCTTTACCTTGTATCAACTGACTTTAAAAAGACTATACCTACACAAATAAGATATAAGTTTTGTTTTAAATCACAACTACAACGAATTAATAGTAAGCTTCTAAGTTTTGTTAAACTGTCTCGTCATCAAAAGCATTATAATCGATCCAACTCGATAGGGGAAATGCACTCTATCAAAGTTCCAATATCGTCATTATTAGTCCCTGACAAAGTTCTAATTGAACTTCCAGCTCTATAATTCTCTCCTGTAGAGTATTTACTGGCTCACAAAGTGAACTGCAGTGGTGGAGAGACTTAAAAATATTCAGTTAAAATATAAAGGCATTGTCTAGGACGATTTGCTGTTGAATTCAGAGCAATCGAGGTAATTATTTCTTGATTGAAATGAAACTTAAGTTTTATAAGCGTCTCTCGTAGTATAGGTATTTTCTATTAAATTGAGCGTTGTTAATGTCTAAATTCAAAGCAATCGAAGTTAGATTCTCCCAAAAAAAATGCATGAAAAAATATGAAAATTTTCTTCGCTTCTTTTTACAAGCACAGAAAATTTATTAATCCGAGGCCCCCTTTTGTCTCCAAACATTTAATTAAACAATTCGTGTCCCTTTTCGTCCTTTGCCTTCTGGCAGGTAGGTACCTACTAAGAATTAGGGACGAATAAAAAGCCTGCCGAGTTTATTGTTCTATTTATGCTTCAAATATATTCTCCTCCACTTTTAATTAAACAAATCGGAACGCCGGGGATTTGCTGAAAATTAACAAAACAATAATAATTAGGACGGGCCGGGACTCAAGGATGGACGAAAAAAAACAAACAACAACATAATTTGCTTGTCGGATTATTTTGATTTTCTTAATTAAAAATTAGTGAGGCAACGAAAAAGAAAAAAAACATCGTCAACGAAAAGTCATAAACAAAAAATGTTTAGTCCCATATAACCTAATCCTGGAACGTGGTGTGCACCCTTTCGCCCCTCCGGATAATAACTTCTCGGTTGGATCCTCCGAGGCGACAGATTACCCCATTTATCTCCTCGGAGGCAGGTGTCATAAAATTAGCGCGACGCCATTACTACAGCCGGTGTCACGTGACAAATACAACCATCGGGAAATTAGCGGCAAACTGGCACGGGACAGGGACCGTGTTTTATACTGATATGTTTCTTCGGCGATATAAAAGAGAGGCTCTAAATTTTAGTTGAACCACTGAATTTTTTCGAAGCTCGACCACTGAACGTATAGGTGGTCTGAGCTGCATTTGATTTGTGGGAATTTATGCAGACAGATATTTTGAATACAATTTTGGAATCTATTTTTGTTGTTTGCTTTCAAATATTTGCTCTAATATCACGAATTAGTAAGTCAGGGCCATCTATCATCTATAACCACATCAACATAATTATACACAAACATTTAACCCTCTGAAAATAGCAAACCTTCTCTTTATTCATTCATAACATTTTTCTATTAACACTAGGACTGAGCTTCCATGGTGCACCCTCACCAAGTGAACTCATTACATCCCATTGAGAGTCAAATCATAGTACCCAGTTTTGTTGTGGCTCAATCCACAAGCGCAGGATGCTTGCACTTCGTTAGGGAGACTGGAGACAAAAGTAACAATTTTTACTTTTGACTCAAGTCTCACTGTACGCTCCAGGAGACTATAGTTCTCTGGATGGTATTTTCTGCTTGATCCTGATGGTTTAGGATAGAAGAGCAGAAGGGCCTTAGTACCAGACAGGACTTAAAGTCACGGCACTTGCACTAGGGCCTAAGATAGGTAACTTACAACCAGACTAGAGCACTTGTAAGTTGGAAAAAAGACCCAAGCCAGACAAAGCACTTGCTATAAGGGTTAAATTAAACCTGTAACCAGACAAAGCACTTGCTACAGGTTTAAAGAATGGCCTAATGTAACCAGACAGAGCACCTGCTACAATAAGGCTAAAGAACAATAATTGTTAGAGCGCAGTCTCACGACTCTACTAGCGTTGCTAGGCTAATGGTGACTTGGGCACAATTTAAGTAAGAGAAACAACAATAAGTTTGAATCTGATTTTATTAATGAAATTGATCACCTTTTATATACAATACATGCTGATTTTGCACACATCGATTGTCGTCATTTCCAATAATAAAAGTAGGTTGCTTATAATTAATTAATTCTAATATGTACAGTATGGTAAAAATATAAGATTAAATGTTCCAATTTGGATAAATGGACACTCACCTACCAAATAAAGGTAGGAGCAAACCGTTTTTTTTTTTGAAAGGTCATTGAATGTACAACAAAAATATATTATTGGGCAAACTTTCAAATGGAGCTTTATGAGTTGGAATTACTTTTTCAATGTCCGTTTCTTGTTACTACCGTCCTAGATGTGTGGGACGAAAGTAACATCCCATGAGTACAAAAGTAACATTGTAATATCAGAGACTGATACTTTATTTATTGCCAGTGAATTGAGAAGTATATTTGAATAAACATATTTTATTTCAACTTTATAAAAAAAATAGACTCTAACGCACTTGGAACAAAATACTAACTTAAACTATTCAGACAAACAATTGTGACACACGTAGATTGAATCACCTTTTGTGCAATTTTCATGAGACCAACCACTACAAGATTGACAACGCATCCATTTTTCACCAGAGCGGTTTTGACTGTAGGGTTCTAAGCACACCAAACAGATACAATCAATATCGTCCTCTGATTCTGACGACTGGTCTTTTGAGCCACTACGGCGCTTATTCTTTGAATTTTTTTTTTTGATGATTTATTGTTCTCATCAATTTCCTTCTTCGAACCAAAAATTGCCTTTTTTACCGTTTTTCTTCTCGAATTCTTCCTCGAATGCCATTTTCGTTTTTTTCTTCCTTTGTTAGTCTGAAGCCTTGGACCAGTTTGTGGAAAAGGCCGGATGTTTTTTAGTAAAAATATTTGAACCTGTAAATAGCTTTATTTTAGAATAACTTCACTGCAGGAAAAAATATCTTACCTGCAACTCACTGGGCCCTGGTTTAGGTTGAATTTCTTCTGGTTGAAGTGACAACTTTTTTATGTCCCTTGGGGCTGCATCTGCATTTTGGTTAATTTCTTGTAGTAGTGAGCGAGCTGCAGGCTCAGGTGGAATCACTTTTAGAATATTATTTTCAATACCGTTGGGGGCTGTAATTTGTGAATGCAGTGCGGTGGGAATGATTTTCCTTACAGAAGTTAAGACATTTGATGAATAAGTGGGACTGATTATCAAGTAAAAGAAGGCATTTTTGCTCAAGAGAAAGTCTTGCTTGCATTTTAAAATGTTCCAAAAACATCACAAACTCTGCTTCTTGCATCCATCCACTGCCATTTCCAGAACCAGCGGATCCGACTGGGCCATGTCGGATCATGTGGTCATATATTATCTTTTAAGAAGAAAAACAAAAAATGGTGGTGTCCTATCTCCCTGAGCATTTATGGCAACTGCAACAGTTACTAGTTTACCGCGCTCTGCTGAGGTAAGAGTTCCTACTTGTTTTGTTCCGCGTTTAGCTACAATACGGTTAGGCTTCTGTACAGTTGTGACCCCAGTCTCATCTACATTCCAGATATCTTTGGAGCTAAATTTATGCTTGTCTATCACTTCCTTCAATTTATTGAAAAACATATCGATATTGGTTTTATTAAATTTGCAGAGAAAACACGCATAAGTGAAAAATTATCTGGTTCATTTTAAAGCTCAAGTGGTATTTACAGGATTATTTCACGTATGAGAATGCAAAAAATATGGAAATAAATATGTATTAAACGATTTGAACATCTTAACAATCGATACAAATTAATAGTTGCTATCAGGAACCGTTTGTTTGTATCAAAAATTAGCATGACAACCATGTATACAATAACATGGGAGAATTATCGCTGTAATTCTCTCTAGTTAAACAAATGGAAAAGAGAATTTTCGCTGTAATTCTTAAAATCGTCACTTATCTTATGGGATTTCTAACACATGAGTGGAATAATCATTAAAATATCAAGAGCAAAAAACTTACCTGAGACGTTATTAAACAGAAATCACGTAACTTGAAGTAAACCGGCAAAGACAGACCGACGATTCACTGATTCACATGAAGTGGAAGCAGGGTAGGTTTATAACTGCTTACTGTCAAATGTCTTAAAACTTTAGGGTGCGTTCGAAACACCTCTGTTACATTGTTACTTTTGTCCCCAGTCTCCCTACACCAGTGTTGGATCCAAAACGAAACCAGGAAGTAATTTACAAGATTTTGAGCTAACTCGTTTCGACTAGCTCAGTTTTCAGGCACGAGTGTGAAAATCTTCGAGTAAATCCATTACGGATCGTTCGGAGCCAAACTTGTATAGTCGGAATTATAACGTATGTTGTAGATATTTTAGCCAATGCTCATCATCGTCATAAGAGGCAATCACTCGATCCGAGTAACATCATATTCTATTCTATTTTTATTGTCGTCGATTGTGCGTTTTCTGATGGCTATACAGGGTGTTTCAGAAATAGTGTTATAAACTTTAAGGGTGAATATAAGTCATCAAATTAAGAAAAGAAGCTCCTATGAATATTAGTCCGGAAACGTTTCGTTTCCGAGATAGAGAAACATTTCGCTTCCAATGCTAGAAATTAAAAAAAAAAAAAAAAAATTGTAATATATTTTATTTTTAACCCTATATGAAATATTGTCATTACTGACTTTTCAAAAATTTGAAAATGTCACATTTCTGTCTTTTCATTTTCCTGCTCCATTACCTGTCCCAGGACGGGAAGTGAGGACGGGAAATTTTTTCCGTCCTTATTTCCCGTCCACGGACGGAAAATGGAGCAGGGAAATATTTCCTGTTCTCATTTTCCTCTTCATTTGCCGACCTCATTTGGTTGCCCCGAATATTTTTTTTTCAAGAAATTATGGTTAAAAATAAAATAGTATACAACTCTCGACGGGAAACTTCATTGCTGTCTCGAGGTTAAGTTTATCTCGACGCTACGCGTCTCGAAAAACTTTAAAACCTCTCGACCAGCAATGAAGCATTTCCCGCCTCGGATTGTAATATACTATTTAAATTTTAAAAATAAATAGCTGAGATTTCCTCGGAAGTTTCGTACAGAGCGTACATCTTTTGTTCTTTTTCAAAAATAGCCATCATCTTTACGATTACTGAAGGGATGTTTTGTCTTATTTGGAAAACACCGCCAAAACTATTTGAGATACGAAAAAATTGCAAGATACCAAAAACCTTCGCAATGAAACGGAGAAGCTAGGGCTCAAAAAAAAATAAAATTAAAATGTGCTGATAAAAAAAAATAAGGTGGTTTTGGGTGGTGTCACCCCCCAAAAAAGTCCAACCCCTTGATTTATCGTAAAGATTGTGAGCTATTTATCTTAGAAATGGGCTCTTTCACTAAAATTTAAATACGTAATTTAAGTATAAAATCTCAAAGGAAGGACTATTTTAGGCATATATACCAAAAAAAAAATATTCTACAAGGTTCAATAAGTTTTTCATAGGCAATCAAAAGTGCCTAAATTCAAACTATTTTAAAACGCGCCGATTTGCCGACGTCACATAAATATTCTTCATTTCGCTTATGTCGTTGCAAGGAGGAAGGGCTCGGCTGTGTTTGCGCTCTGTAAAGATACGTGAAGGTTCGAATGCGCTGTTGTCGGTTGTGACTAAATGTAGTGCAGCGTAAAATAAATAAATAAAACTAAACATAAAAAATTGCATTAAATTGTATTTAAGCATAATTTAAAAAAAAAATGTTATAAAATCTTGAATCTATAACTAATTAAATTAACTACTTTTCATGAGATTTTGCCAACATTTCAGAATTAAATCTATTACAAATTTTCAATGTTGACAATTAGTGGCAACACGGTCAAATTGCGAGCTGCGACGTCATAGAAATAAATTCTGGGTTTTTATTTGGAGGTATTTCTTTGTTTTCTGTTTTCTCAAGAAGGACTTTGAATTTTTCAAAAGTAAAAATACAGAAAATTCTGTTTTTAGTTGCTTTATCCAAATATGCCAATTTCAAAAATTAGTGAAAGAGCCCATTGAGAAATATAATACAAAAAAACATTTTATTTTCTTGAATTTCTAGCTCCAATATTTCGGAAACGAAACTTTGTGTACTATTTCTGAAACACCCTGGCCTGTATAAACCAATTCTGGAGCCGCACACTATTTGAGAGTCTTGGCACACCCAGCCTCTGGCAGTATTGTCTCTTCCTCTATTCTCCTGCTTCTTCTTGCGGTCCCTCTTTTCGGTTTGTTGGCCGTCGTGGACTACTGGACGCCATGGAGGGGCTATCAACTATTTGCCATCGTCTTCAAGTTGCTGGTATCGATGCAGCACTCTACCATATTATCCCTGAAAATATCCTTGTAGAGTTTTTGTTAGCCTCCCCGATTTCGTGTTTCTTCTTTCAGTTGACTGTCGATAATCTGTCGTGCAAGACGTGTTTCGGGCATGCAAACCAGGTGACCTGTCCAGAGAAGTTCGTGCTCAATGATGAGAACTTCGATGTTAGTTGTTTTGGCCTCTAAAACACTAATGCTTGTTCGTCGGTCCTGCCATTCAATCCGTATAATTCTTAGGCAGCGCTGGTGCTTTTTATGTGTCTTCTGTATATGGTCCATGTTTCGCAGCCACGTAAGTGTTGCTATTATAACTGCATTATAGATGCAAAGTTTGGTCTCAGCGTTGATGTCGTGATTATTGAAGACTCTCTCTTGAAATCGCCCGAACGCTGCGCTGGCACACCTCAAGCGATAGTGGCTTTCAGTGTGACCGCAGAAGGCCGCAAAAGTGACAAGATCCGACATAAATTCCCAAACGGCTCATCCATCTGGTATACAGATGGATCGAAAACAGAAGAAGGGGTCGGAGTGGGCGTATATGGCCCAAACTGCAAGCTATCGGTAGCCTTAGGAAATACCCCACCATATTCCAAGCGGAAACGTACGCAAAAAAATTCTGCGCCAGAAAGTGTCTTGAAATAGACCTACGAGGTGCAAGAATATTCATCAATTCTGACAGTCAGGCAGCACTTAAAGGGGGTGTGACCCAAAAATTAAAGTTTTAGTGCAAAAAAATCTAAGAATAAATATTTAAACCGCATCTTGTTACGATAGACCGTTTTCGAGTTAGAGCGGTTTAAAGTTACAGCTAGGCGTTTGTGACGTCACACTGAATTATCAGGGACAGTATTAACACGTGTAAGAATTTTCCAAAACAAAAGTTAATTATCTCCTAGAGCGAATTGAAACCACTCAAAGTATATTGTACGGCTCACTGACGACTGAACGAACAGAATACTGCGATTTCGGCGGTTGTGACATCACAAGTTCCTGCATAATTTATCTTCAAAAGGAATTTTTTCGGAGACCATTTTGAATATAGGACTGCGGTTTTCACGAGAGATCTTAGAATTTTTTTCTTGATTCAAATAGCCTAAGTCGTTTTTTAGGGTCACACCCCCTTCAAGGCTCTTAACAGCTTTGTCACTAAATCCAGACTAGTCTGGGACTGTCAGCAACTTCTAAAGCAACTGGCGAACTGCAATAGAGTCACTTTAGCATGGGTACCAGGGCACCAAAGCATAGAAGGAAATGGAATAGCGGACCGGCTTGCAAGAGAAGGCGCCTCGTCACCATTCCTCGGTCCAGAACCCTTCTTGGCCTGACAAAAAGCCATGAAAAGCTACGTACGCACTTTGCGAGGCAGCCTCGTGAGGCTGCCTCCCGAGGCGTGCTTTGCGAAATTAGTACCTGCCTCGACTCATTATCTGCCGCGTTGAGAGGCAGCCTCGCCGTGAGCCATATTTAGTCGGTTTTTTGATCGTGCTCAAAGAAGCCTCGTAGCGCGGCATTTTCCAAGTTTGTACATGTTTGCTGGTTATGAGCGACATTGTTGTTGCCTCAGAGCGAGTCAATAAATGACGGCTCGCGTTGCCTCGTGTTTAGCTGCTACTACCATTTCAAAAGTAGTGCGAGGCCGCTTGCACTGCGGCAGCATCACGAGGCGTGCCTCGCGAGGCAGCCTCGCAAAAACCGTACGCGGCTTAAGCTACGTACGCACTTTGCGAGGTTGCCTCGCGAGGCTGCATCCCGAGGCGTGCTTCGCAAAATTAGTACTTGCTTCGACTCACTGTCTGCCGCATTAAGAGGCAGCCTCGCGGTGAGCCATGTTTAGTCGGTTTTTTGGTCGTGCTCAAAGAAGCCTCGTAGCGCGGTATTTTCCAAGTTTGTACGTGTTTGCTGGTTGCGAGCGACATTCTTATTGCTTCAAAACGAGTCAATTGGATGATAGCTCGCGTTGCCTCGTGATTAGCTTCTACTATAACACTTCAAAAGTAGTGCGAGGCCGCTCACGCTGCGGCGAGGCACGCCTCGCGAAGCAGCCTCGCAAAGTCCGTACGCGGCTTAAAAACCGAACTCAAAAAATGGGCAGAGGCACAACAGGCCCCCCATTGGAACAACACTCCAGACAGGCGAAGCAATTCATCTCGCCAAAGTCAACAAAGGCAAAGGAACTACTCGATTTCAGCAAACCAGACTTGAGGCTCATAACGGGTCTCCTCACCTGCCACTGCCCTCTTGGCTACCAGCTGAAAAAGATGGGTAAAGCTGAATCAGACCTTTGCCGCTTCTACAAAGAAGCATCCGCATCTGCCGAACATATACTCTGCAAATGCGAAGCATTGGGTACATTCAGGCGTCCCCAGCGGCTTAGTTCAACCACTCAGCGGGAACTTTATTCTCGAAACAGGGGAGCACCGTTCTCATTGGAACGAAGGTTCTGTCTTTGTCGTCCGGCATAACACTGACAAGACAGAGCAATCGTTCCTATGAGAACGCTGTTCCTTGGTATCGAGAATAGAGTCCCTGCTGAGTGCCTGAACTAAGCCGCTGGGACCGCCTGAATGTACCCATTATGTCACAGAAAACTCATCCATCTGGAGCAAAAACATTTGACTGCTGTGGATGTTAAATGAACCAATCCCGGGAAAATCGTGAGAATTTGCGAAAAGTCTCAACCTGGGAACCTTCTAGAAAAAGAGGAAGCACAATAGATCTATTCAGGTAGCAGTGCAGAGAGGTCCATCACCTAAACGCCCCTAACACAATCTAATCTAATCTAATCTAATGGCTTTCAGCGTGGTTGCATTCGCTGACAGATAGCTGGGTTGTGTTTTACCTTCTGCAAAGAATGGTTATTTATAGTTATATCTGGGGCTTGGGGATTAGTGTCTGCTGCCTAGTGCGAGTTGGTGCAGAATCTGAGACTTGTTAAAGTTGACCTCTAGGCCGATTCTCTCGTATGCCTGGTTGAATGCATTAATAATTGCGTGAAGATCTTCCTCTGATTGGCCATCACCACGTTATCATTCGCATATTGAAGTTGAATCATCGATGTCGTCGATACTTTCGTGTTGGCTCGTAATCTACGTAGGTTGAATGAGCCGCCATCGAGTCTGTACAGAGTTTCCACTGAAGGCAGGTGACCCTCGACAAGGTGAAGTAGGTATGGATCTTATAAACAAAGAAAATAAAATGGACGCAATAACACAGCTCTGATTAACGCCTGCAGTTATTTGAAAAGACTCTCCTTGTTCACCGTTGCTTAGAACGGATGCATTCATATTATCATGCAGCTGGCCCAGGAAGAGTATCTGATTAATGTACTTTTGCGGCACCCAACCTTTCCCAAAGAGCTTCTCTGTTAACTGAATCAAATGCTTCCATTAAATCTATGAATGTATAGAGGGCGGTTTTGTTATCTGGATTTCTCTGGCACTGAAAATCATCTCAGCTGTACCTCGTTGTCCTCGGGTAGGTCTAAAGCCATACTGTGTCTCTGGGATAGAGGTGGAAATGTAGGAAACTAACGAAGAATCTAATTATCTGATATTTCGATAGTAACGAATAAAAACTATCGATGTATAGATATAACTATCGATTTAAAAAAAATAAATAACAAAATAAATCTGTTTTTTAGTTTATTCAAGATTCCAAATTCTATTGCAATTATTGGTTTCCACTGAGAAATGTCAACATATTTACATTCTTAGATTTCAGTCTCGAACTTCTTGTGGTTAATAAATTCCCTGTTTTGGAAAATACTCGTTCAGAGGTTACCGAAGTACTTACCTGGATTGCTTAAATATTTTTTAGCAATTTCTTGGACATATACATATTAGTATTTTTCATATCCATCCAATAGCTGATTGGATCTATAGTTGGTTCACCATTGGGCTGCTCTAAATATTGTCTCACAAGAATAATAGAGTCAGCTGTATGGGTTGATTGCATTCTGCTTTTCAACCAGATAGCTTAGTAGATTACCTGCAATAAAATAAACATGAAAAACATACCTGTTTGTAATTGTAATTATGTTGCTTATTTATTAGTATATTACATTACGAGTGTAGAAAGTTACAAATTTCACACAAGTATTTGAAAGACGCTTTCTCACAAGTGATGTACACCATTTTTCCTACGACCAGAAACCGAATTACATCAATTTTCTCTTATTTTATTTCTTTTCATTTTAAACACAAATAACTCACCACTGTCATTTTTGTCATTAATAGAGGGTGAACTAACTGAAGGACCAGGCTCAGAGATAGTCATAACACTGCTAGGAGGAGGATTGTCAGGATTAGTGATAGTAGTCGTAGAAGTTCCAGTTTGTTTTGATTTGTTCAAAAACATTATAATTTCTTCTTGTAGAAGCTCTTTGCCATTGCGACCATTAGCCGCTGAATGAAAAGCATCAGTTTTTTTCATTGTTGGAGCAATGATAGTCGTAATTTGTACACTGTGTAATTTGTATGAAAAAAAAATATTTACAAATATTTTTTTATTGGTGAATCTTTAACATTTTTGTTTGGCAATGTTTGAGAAAACCAACTGCTTCTGAACTGTTATGTAGGCCTACTGTAACAGGAACAATTGGTGAAGCTGTGCAATACAGATCACATATTACAAATTAGAAATAGGGCGCAGATGAAAATTTAAAAAAAAATAGATATGACACACATAATTGAACTGTCGCATCATCTAAAGTTTTTAAAATAGTAACCAACTCATCCAGTATCTTGATCTCATCAACAGTAAGAAGAGCGGCTGAAGCACCTGATAGTTTACACTGAGCGATTAATAATGGGTCACCAATTTCAATTAAACGCTGGATCATAGTTAAAATACAATTCCAACGAGTATCCACGTCGCGCAGCAACTTTAAACGAGGTTTGTTTGCTTTGTCTTGTTCTACTCTCATCATATCCATTGCAATATTACTTTTTTTGAAGTAAGTAAAAATAACAATACCTGATACCTCTACATTTTGTGACCAAGGAGTTCACTTCTGGGTTTTCTGCGGTTGTATCTGTTACACATAAGTTAAGAGAATGAGCGAAATATGGTAGGTGGCGTAGCTGCCTTATTTGAAGTAAATGTATTGCACCATTATCTGTTGTACTGCATACTATAATTTGTTCATAATATATTGAACTCTCGTAGTACATCCTAAAATAAAAAAAATATTTTGAATAGCTTTACAGTTATTTATTTTAAAAACCTACCTCAATATGTTATTAATATGCTGGACTACCAGGAAGTTTAGTTGGAATCATAATGACCCATCAGCAATAAAATGGGCAGTGATAGTATAATACGATTCCGAATTCATGGATGTCCACATATCTGTGGTCAGACTTATATGTATATTAATCACTTAAAATAGGTTTTAATTTTTTATACATTTTATTATACAGGGTGTCCCAAGAGGTTCTACCCAGCTGATAATTTCGGAACGCGTCATCGAATGCTCCACTTTCTAATTTTCTTCAACAAAGCCTTAACAAATATGGTATTGTCCATTTTGTAATTTTATTTTCTAACGAAAAATGCCATACTTTGAGTTACATGTTAGATTCTAAAGTTGCTGTCACTTGACCAAACTTGAAGCGAAAGTGGTGCACAGAAAACACATCTGGAAGCGGCAGAAAAAGTTACCCAGATCCTCAAAATTTCAATTATGTTGGATGACACGTCATCACCTGGGTAAAATCGTAGTTGTCTTTCTGTATAATTCAGGTACGATTTTCTCAGAGAAACTTTCTAAGGTAGACATTTTGTAGGGTGGATCTAATGGGTACATTCAGGCGGTGCCACCGGCTAAGTTCAGCCAGAAAGCAAGGACTTTATTCTCGAAACAGAGGAGTAGCGTTCTAATGAAAACGAAGGTTCTGTCGTCGTCGTCTGTATTCATATTTCCATAACACTGACAATAACGGAGCAATCGTTCTCATGAGAACGCTGTTCCTCGGTTTTGAGAATAAAGTCCCTGCTGAGTGGCTGAGCTTAGCCGCTGGGACCGCCTGAATATACCCAATGTCTTTATAAGCTCCAAAAATTCTTTATCGAATTATTCAGACACTTTTCAAAAACATTCCAGGCAATGGGGGGTTTACATTTTGGACGCATTTTGTATTTGGGGTTTTAGCAATTAGCAGGTCAGGGCGAGCCAAAATGGTAATGAACTCAATAGTTGAGAACATAATCCTAGAAAACTCCTTAGTTCATGTTTGTCGCGTGGTTTTGGCCAATGCCGAATTTAGTTTTAAGTTGGCATTCCGGAGGCGGTTAAAGATTCCTTTCAGGTTATTGAGATGTTCTTGGAATGAACTTCCCATGATCATGACATCATCTAAATACACCAGGCAAGTTCTCCATGTAGGGTTTCACAAAACTAGATGCATCAGTTGCTCAAACGTAATTGAAGCATTACACAATCCGAAAGGCATTACGTTAAATTGATATAACTTCCCACATAACAATGAAAGAACATTCATATTCTCAGAATATTCCCTCAAAGTGCTTTTTGGCATGTTCTTTTAGGAATGTTTAATGAATATTCTAAGATTGTTTCGATTGAAATATTCATTTTTGAACGTTCTATTTATGTACTAGGAATGTTGCTTCTATGCACCTACCTGAAAGATTGTGCTAAGAACCTACTTTATATAACAATATTTGAATATTGTCATACGAACATTATTATAATGTACCCTAAAGAATGTTCTTTCGGCTAATATCTCTATCAAGTATTAAGAATAAACCTACCAAGTTGTGCTGAGAAGTTTATGTAGGTAGGTAACCATGATAAGAATATTTTCATATTGTTCACCTAATTATCTAAAGTACCTACTCAAAATTCTTAATTGAACAATTAAACAATATTGCTCTATCTAGAATCTACTAAGAATATTATAGGTATATTCTTTTTCTTTTGCTTTGTAGGACTTCCAAGAAAGGGAAACACGCGCTATTAAAGATCTACATCTTGCCTAGCATTTGAATCACCTTGGAACCTGTTTCTCTCAGTTGGCGTGCTATCCGCGACGAGAGCATAACAAGCTCGAAACCTGAGCTTTGGTTAAACACTTGTGTTTTCCAGAGAAGTTTTTCAACAACTCTTTCACTGCCTTTTATATAAAAGGACTGAAAGAAGTATTATTTGGGAGCGAAAATTAACATTCCAAGTATATCCCTAGAATCAAACAAGAATGTTATATCTAGGATGCATATTGAGATTGATATATGTAGATATATTCTAAGAATATTTCAAGCATATTGGTATAATATTCTTTTGAGAACATAACTATAATGTCTTTGAATGTGAGAATATACATTTCAAACATATTTTTAGAAATCAAAGAGGAATATTTTTTCAGGATATACTGAGAATCTCATAGGTATATTCTAAGAATCCTAATGGATTTCTCAGGAAGTTCTTGGGTATTGCAAACAGTATTTCTACAATCTTTTCTCAGAACATTCTCAGGACATTCGCAATGGTTTTGGCGGACATTCTAGGCACATTCCTCCTAAAAAAAGAACATCCCCATTACATTCTAAGGATGCAATTTTGTTATGTGTGTTGCTTCCGGTACTGAAGGCAGTTTTCACTTTGGTGCCCGATAGAGTTGTTAATCTATCCTCAAATCCTCGGAAGAGGGAAGCTGTCCTTCGGTGACGTAATTAAGCTTACGGTAGTCCACACAAAATCTAAGACTTCCATCTTATCGATGATCTTGAATAATGAATAAACGCAGATGATAACTTTAAATGTATTGGCTATTTTGCAACTGGAAAAGGAACAAGTCCGAAACGGAATTGCACTTTAGATTGAGAATTAATACAACGAACAGTAGAGGTAACAAAACTGAGCTTTTGAATATTAGGGAAAAAACGCATAAAATTATGTTAGCTTATTGAGAAAAATCAAAATAATGATAATTTAGTTAACTTCTTCATGAAAAAAAAAATAAAATAAAATACTGATTGGATGAATAGATTAACACATCAAAATGAAAATACCACCTAAAAAGATAAATATATGAATCACACCATATTGCATTATCAAGTTAATATAAATGCAACAATATTGTGAACCTTTTTGTTTTGACCATAAATTCCACTTGGGATCAGGCAACAGGCAACATATAGACATTCCTAGTGTTTCTCTATCCATCTATTAAACAAGATCCGTACAGGTTAGTTTGTCTATGGAAGATCTGCAACAGGTACTGTTTTTGTCAATAGTATAATTTTTATTTGTGTTACACGAAAATAAATCATTTTTGATGTTGATTTTTTCATATTTCAAAAATCTAGTTTTGCCGTGAAACTTAAATTAATTGAAACTTTTTTTTTCAGGTACGTTC
This sequence comes from Ceutorhynchus assimilis, assembly GCA_917834065.1. Classification (NCBI taxonomy): domain Eukaryota; kingdom Metazoa; phylum Arthropoda; class Insecta; order Coleoptera; family Curculionidae; genus Ceutorhynchus; species Ceutorhynchus assimilis. The sequence goes on from OU892289.1 coordinate 16,475,644, forward strand.
ACTCGGAATCATCTAATCATCATAACGGAAGAACTTCCATCAGCATTCTTGTAATTACCCTTTTGCTGTCTTTATTTTTGACAGCTGTTATAGAATTTGGTAAGATTTGGTGCATTGCATTGATAAAACTTAAACAACTACATACATACCAATATTTGTAATACCGTTGATTGGTTATACCTACTTGCATGAATCAGAAAATTATTAAGACCTCGAGCTGAAAATAAAACAAATTAAATTCAAAATAGCCCTGTAAGGCTAAAGCATTCGGAAAAAAATATACATCTAAAGATAATGTTGTAAAGTAGCAAATTTAAATCTTTGTAACCTAAAAACTGTATAAAATAGGCACGAAGCTTATAACCATATAGAATGCAACCGGCAGGTAGGTGGTCCAATAAAAGCATTATGCAGATGACCCATTCGTATTTACATATACTTAACAGAAAGAGAATCCTGCTACCGGCCTTTTTAATGATGATTTCTCTTCTCCGATGGCGATCTCTATTAATCACAAACCTAATTAGACGTGTACCAATCAATTTTAGTTACACGTCAGATTATGTTTCGAGCATCATTAATTATTATTGGTAAATGTGTCGATAAAAAAAGCGACGAGCGAAAAATTTAATAAAACTTTCGATCGTTAAAGTTGAAACCCGGAAAAAAAAAACTTTAAACGTACACTTCGGATTCGCTTTGAATATTTTAACAGCAATTTCATTTATAGTGGCCATTTTAGCCTACACCCCCTCGTTTTCAACCCTCTGTCGGATTTATGTTCAGTTTTAATAATTAAGTTTTCTGTTTCGAGCTCATTCGACTACAATGTACGGACTGCCATATGCAATCTTAAAATAGCTGTTAAAATTTTATTTATTCACATTTTCTCATTGGTGTAACTTCAGGACGGCTAACACTGGATCAGTTGGATGTATTTTTAAAAAAACAAAAACTTATTTCGTTTTGAATGGATCCTGAAAATCTTCATTTCAACCCTCCATTGTAACATCATGAATTCATGACTGCTCAAGAAGAACTCAAGGTTGTTTGAAGAAAGGGGTAGGTTGCCTGATAACTTTTATGACATCATCTGGGATGCCTGAACATAATGCACATCTCCATTAGGTCATCCTGAATTTAATTGGTCATTCAAAAAATTAAGATAACGTGTAGTCCTTTTATGTGCAAATGAAACCACTCAAAATCCAGCAAACAATAATTTTATTTGATATTTAGCAATATTATATGTAACATAGAGTAACAGTAAATGTTACTGTAAAATTTTAGTGTTGACAGCTTGGTTTTTCCGGTGAATCTGACACCATATACCTTTCCAATCCGGAGCTCTTCAATGGGTGTTCGGGTTTCAATCTTCGTGTTGTTTCCTGTATCCAGGAAGAGGATAGATTGCTGGAGTGACGTCACTCGAGCTGATCCAGATTCCAAACAGTGATCTTTATGTGGAGTAGGTACCCAGAAAAGAATAAGGCAGTATCAGGTTCACCAATATTTGGAATATTAAATCCCTAAATTCTGTCAAAAAGTGAGTGTCTTGCAAAGGAAATTGAAATGAAAATTTAATATAAAACGATCGTTGTACAGACACTTTCTTCCAATAGAATCAAGTATGAACAGCTATTGCAAGTTGAAAAAAAATATATATTTCAATATAAAAAAATACAATTAAATAATTAAGAATAATGGAAAGGTGATAATAAAGTTAAAATAATAACAAGATTAAATTAAAATGCTTGTTAGGATTGAGCAAAATGCTGCTTTCCTGACAGCAACTCTGGCAGGCAAAAATTCGAGCAAAAATAAGGTAAAACAATAAGAAATTAAATTTTTGGATTCTACCCCAAAAAGACAAAATTTTCCTTTCAAATTAAGGTAGCAGGTGGCCACTATAGATACTACAACATAAACCTGAGGTTGAATTAATCAAATCCAGAATATGTCAAAATTCTTGAGATGTTCTAATTAAATATTTTTTCCTGAATTTTTGACCTGTCTAGATTTCTATTAAAAAATTACTTCCTTTAGTCTAAATAATATTTGACGGAGTCAAACAAAAAATGGCTATTCAGGCCTCTGCCTGGATTCAATAAAGAGTTGATAGGGATGGACACACAAATTTGGTTTTCTCTATTTAGAGCAAATGGTCCATTATTCCCACAATAACAATTGATTCTGAAAACCAGAGCAGCAGTACAAGTCCAAAAGTCTGAATTGACTTATCTCAGAAAAACGTGGCACCACCAATCGGCACTCACATAAAATGGAAGTACACAATTAGATGAAAAAAACATTAAAATATAATATTTATATTTTAAGAACAGATAAGATAAGATTTATCAGGTAAAAACTTAATAATGATATGATAATATGCGTTGATAGCAAAATATATTGAAAAATCTATAAGGGAGAATCAAAAAATTAAGAGCAAAAATTATTAAAAATGAAAAGAACTCGCCTGCCAGACTTCTGTCGAGGAAAGAGAACGTTTTAGAAACCAAAGCCCACAGGAAAACGATCCTGTGTTTTTTATACCTAACTGCATTTTAACCAGTTCAACCAATCAGACGAGTACACCCAGAGGATCATATTCACTTTACAATGAAAACACAATGAAAACCCACGTGCAATAAAAGAGAATAGATGAAAATCCACTAGAATTATTGTTTACAACTTATAATAATTTAAATAAAGGTTATATCAAAAATAAAAAACTGCTTATTATTTAGGTAATCAAGCCAAAAATTGATTATTTCAGAATCAGAAGTTAGAGAAAGACAGAAATATATCGATTTGCTAAAAGTGAGATAAATATAATTTCTTCCAATGAAAATACAAATGACTGTCAAATGCGAAGTAATTAAAATCATACTTTGAAAAATAAATCCATTAGGTACTAATGGCAGTACTGGTAAATGAATAAAAGATATTTACATTTTACGTACATGATGGATAGATGACAGGGGTCGTATTTTCGAAACCATTCGAATGCCGTTCGTATACGAAATAAGGTGAAATTCGCATGAAAATTGAGTTTCCGTATTTTCGAATCACTTTCGAACGGTCCGTACACGATTTGGTTCGTGTACGTTTACTCGAGTGGGTCTCCACCAGTCGAATGTCACATTTCGCATGCGATTTTACTTGATTCTGCGCATTGTTTGGAATTTTGAAGTGCTTATTTGGTTAATATACGTTATATTTGTTGTTTATGTACCTAAATACGTTGTGCAAATTGAAAATTGTGTTCTTTGTTCCTTCCCCTTTTGACTTTTCATTCGTTTCCAAATAATTTGTGAATTAAATTGTCCTGCTTTATTAAAAGACAGTTTTTGGAATGGTTGGCTTGGATTATTTAATCGAAAGAAATGTTATTGATGCCCTCGAAGAAGCAAAAATACTGGCAGATCGTAGGGACAGGGTGTTACATCCCTTTTGTTGATCTGCTGGAAGAATATTCGTGTAAGTAGGTACTGAGTTCCGAAAATTATATCGCCTGACGAAGCCACTCACCTCGGACTTGATAGAGCTTTTAGAGCCCCATCCAAAAACCATGACTGTTTAGCAACGTTATAAAAAACAAAGATGTTTTGGAAATCCCAACGATTAGGCGCACACATTTTATTTCAGCAAGATCTATATTATTCTATACCAGCATTTAAAAAGTCAGATGTCAAAAAAATCTTCTTCGTTTTTGTATCGGTCGAAATGGCCATTATAAAATACTCGAATTTGCGACGTTGCCAACGCAAATGATACTCGTATACGATATGATTTTTGAAGGGTCGTCAAAAATACGCATTTTAGTTCGTACACGACATTTTTCATTCGATTTAGATCGCATGCGAAAGAATTCGCATGGTTTCGAAAATACGACCCCAGTACTTGTACTATTTTGAACTTTGTGGATATTTTAGATTATTAGGAATTATTATTTTGTTGATTCTAAATTGGAAAAAATACAACTTTATAATGAAAATAAGAAGAGATAGAACATGTTACGTAAATGATAAATTTATCGTAACAATATGTAACACTTATAGTTAACAGGTTGCAAAGTTTTGCAAGTAGATAGTAGACTCGATTCAACACCTTATGTATTTAGGATTTAGCAGTACAAATTTTATTCTGGGAGAGTATTGTCACGGATTCCGGGTTCACTTAAACTCACTAACAAAAACAGTAACTACTTTTATTAAACTAATTGACTCTATACAAAATTCACTTATCACTTTTTGGAACATACACGGCAAATTTCGAATTAAAACTAACGTAACTTATTACTGCGCTCGGAATTTAGCTAGAAAAACATCGAGGGAAATATAATAGAATTCCTAGAAATAGTGCGCTGTCCGACGTGAACAAGTACCTAATATCTTGGACTTCAGGCGCTGCGTTGTCAATGCATTTTCGTAACACTGCCTCCCTCCTAAATCAGATCGCCCCAATTTGACCATTTATTCTCGTGATAAGCCTTCAACCTGTCAATATGTACCTTTGATTGCGTTGATTCGATACATCACGTCGATTAGTTTCTTTATAATCGTGTACTGGCTTTACCATACTGGTGTTGTCTTGGGAGATCTACCTTTTTCTCATTTGAGTGTTATAGAGCCAAACTTTGTCATTTGCCTGGAAACCGGTAGAGTTCGCCTTAAAATCATGCCTGGTTTTCATCCGATTACTTGTAAACTCTATCCTTTAACTATGTCATGGATATCAAGCAGCCTTTTTCGAAGATCGTCATCACCTTTTTCGAAGATCGGACACCAAGTCACAGGGTGAACCAAGCTTCCTTCCAAACAAAACTTTGGCTAGTCGGCTAGTGTGATTGCTGTTGTGTTATGTACGGCTGACCTGTAGGCCATCAGAAATAGAGGTATATGCTAATCCCAATCATCTTAATGCTTATCAACTATGTTGGAGAGATGTTCCGCGATTGTCTTGTTGAATCTCTGAACCCTGCCATCTGATTGTGGATGCAATGCTGTGATTCCAGTCGTATGAATGACAGCCATCTTGCTACCTATCCTACTGGTTGTTTCATGTTTAGAAGCCATTTGAGCGATACATGGTCTGTTCTAATAAGAAATTCTTATCTATACAGGTTCTTGTGGAAGTACGTGGTCAACCGACTATTGCTAACATTTCTTTTCTTGTAAAGCAGTAATTTTTCTCGGGCTTGGTAAGCAGTATTCAATGGCCCTTTCTTCTCCATCTTGTGCCAATACAAGAAAAAAGCGACAAGACAGCTCCGATGGCTGTGTTGCTCGCGTCTGTGTCCAAAATAAATCTTTCATGTAACCGTGGATAGTCTAATGTGGGACTGAACTGCAACATTAGAGCTCCTTTCAGCCTCCTAAAAGTTACGTTAGAGTAGCTGGTACAATCAAAAATAGCTTTTTCTTCAGTAAGTCTATGCAACGGCGCTGCTACCTTAGCAAATCCTTCTATAAATCGTCTGTAGTATGTAGAGAGCCCAAGAAAACTTCTGAGTTTTTGTTTGTCCCGAGGTCGAGGACATTCACGAATTGTTTCGATTTTTCTCTCGCCAGTATGAATTCTTTCAGGTGAAACTGTAACATTTGAAATGTCACAACAATATAATTATTGTTCTTAATTATTTCTCTATATGTATATTGGATTCATTTAAACAATGTTAAGGAGTACTATTTCGTACACCTAGCGGCATCTGTGATTCTTCTGACTAGTTTCCTAACCTAATACCGAAAATTATGTTATTGAGAGATGCGTTCGGCTTGCTCACTCCGTACACTTCGAGTGACTCTATTCGCACTCCAGCTGTTCGGGTACTGCTTTTTACCATATTAGGGTTAGTTTTATTCACTCCATTCCAACTCCGAACCTAACTAGGGTTATTTTTTTGAAAACCGGTAGCGCTGTCATTTTAATATTTTCGACAGGCTGGACAGAGGAAGAAAGACAGAACCACAGGGGTACTTTGGACTTTTCTTTTCGATTTTATAGTTAGACTGAAAAGGTCGTCTCTGGAAAATCCAAAAACTTTGGTTTTAATTCTTGACCATCGGGCTCAAAATTATATAAATTTAACTAGCCAGAAGAGTGAGTTATTATGTCAGCTGGAACGTTTCCTGAAAATGAATAGATTGTTGATTTTTGTGTAAATTTTTGGAAGTGACGTTAATTATCGGCCGTTGAGGTATGTAAACCCTTTTTCCCTTTGATGAATGAGTTCTTATATTTCTTCAATCCGTTCAGGCAATTTGGGAGAGTATTAAAAATCCACGCCTACACTTCTGGGTGAAATTTGACAAGTTTGAGACCATGCGGTACTGCATTTCCAAAGTAAGTCTGGGCCCCCTCTACAAGGAAAGTTGTGTCCTGTAAGAGATTGATCCCCGATCATTGGAAGATTGCCTTCCGTCAGTTTGGTGCTTCTGGATCTCAAATTTATGAAAATTTCCAAGGATTTCGTCCAGGCTTGTATAATTACTTAATGGGTCCCGTAACTGTGCCTTATTAATTACCGTTACCTATTATTATCTCTTTTCTACCGCTCCCTATCGATTAGCTTTATTAGCTAATTATTATCTTTATAATATTAATTACTGTTAATTATTATTATCTATTCCTTATCGCTTACTTTCGATTAGCTTAATTAGCTAATTCATAACTGTATAAAATCAATTACCGACTCATTTACCGTATTGTAGTATTTAGCTAGAATAGCTAACTACAAATTAAATATAATTATCCATTCAATTAATTAATCATTATCATAATTAGATTTTTACTTTTATTATTGTTTTCTCAATAATTATTTATTTTCAATAAGTATGCATTTTTACAATTATTATAAATTTTGTTTCCTCTATATCGAGTACTGATCGATATAATATAAGTGGGTTCAGTAATCTTCAAAAGGTTGATTTAACTTCTCATTTCAAATCAATAATGTGGTAGTTTTACGAGGTGAACTAATGTAAAATCTTTAGGTAGTCAAATTTAAGTTTTATGGTTACCTATTTTGAACTTTAAAGGTAAGAAGGTAAGAGCTCTTCCGGAAACCGTGAACCCTTGATTTCATGTAGCAGGTTTTTGATATTTATAATTGCCTAAGGATTATTTATTACCTTTCTGCATTGAATAAATTGTTTTCTATTGATTTGATTGACTTTGAGTCAAAAATTAAAGGTTAATGATATTGTGACTTCATCATTTATACTTAGGTAATCTTTATCATGGGTATCTATTGATTGTTTTTAAATTTCAATCTTATTATACTTATATTAAGTTTTGCTTAATGATTTTTTTAAAAAAAGACTTGGATACTAGACAATAATTTTCTTTAAATAAAAAATAAAAAAAGTTCGCCATCTTGTCACAAATTTTTAATGACATAACCATAGAACAACAGTTCGCCTTCTTGTCACAAATTTTTAATGACATTTAATTAATAAATAATTGTGTTTAGAATTCCAAAGCTTGTGTTTTTATTGAATGGGTTGACTGTCAGATAGCTATTGGATTTTGGATTTATTTTACCCTTTCAGATTTTTTTGAATTTATCTTTTTAAACAATAACTAATTAATGGAATAGTGCCTAGTTTGGCTATTCCTTGGTAATCAAAATTATTTATACAAACTAGTGGCGCCCTCTCTCTACTGTACCAACACCAAGGACCACCCCAAGCTAAACAACCACTGAGCAATAGTCGAGCACAAATTATGAACATTCTTTTGCTTCGACAAAAGAGCGTTACAAAACTACGTGGCCAAGAAAATCAACACGCTGTTGGAAGAGTGAGCATTTCTTGTTATTTAATCGGAGCTGTTTATCTAAAGTTTTTCGCATCACTAACACAGCATCCAGGTAGACAAGGCATACTTTCCACGCAAGTCCTCGTACTACGAATTTCATCAATTTTTTGAATGTAGCGGGGGTGTTACAGAGTCCAAATGGCATTACCTTGAATTAATAAAGACCACTTCCAATGGATAACGCTGTCCTCTCTTTATCTTTTACGTCAATGCCCACTTGCCAGTGTGTGCTGTTCAAGTCCAAAGTAGAAAACTAATTGAAATCTGCCAATGTCGTAAGTATTGTAGTTTGTAATCAAGTTCTTTCATTACACCCTTGTATATGGGCTGTTTCTGTGAAAAATAATACACCTGTTATGTCATGTGGGTTTGTCAATGTCACGAGATAGTATTTGGGGGCTTGCTACTTTTATTCATGAAAAGTGATTGAAAAGTTAAGTTAAAAGTTTATATCTGTTGTTTGATTGTAACCAGAAAGCTGCGTGGAGTAGATGATGTATCGTCAATTCTGAGTAATGGGTAGCTGTCTTTCTCAGTGACATTGTTAAGCTTTCTGTAATCGACGCAAAATCTGGTGGATCCATCTTTCTTTGTCACTAGTACAATTGGCGATGACCTCGGACTTGAAGACTCTTCAACAACTCTCTATGCAAGCATACTGTCTACTTATGATTCCACTTCTTGTTGTCTAGTCATGGGAAGTCTTCTGGGTGGTTGACGGATCAAATGACCACTGCCAGTATGTTCGTCTTACCAGCTTCGCCATTTTTCACAATCAAAGATATCCTTGTTCTCGCAAAGGAACTGTTGAGCCTTCTTTAGTTCTGTTGGGAATCGGGAGTTAACTGATGCTACGAATGTTGAGTACCTGGAGTTTTCTGTTCGCTCCAAGCTCGTACTTCGATAATTAAGTAAAACTCGGTATTGTATAAAAATGTTTCATTTATTAAAATTCTTGTTGAGGGGGGGACACTTAGTTACAGGGCCGTATCTAGACCAAAATTATGGGGGGGGTTAGACAAAGTGGCAAAAAAAAATGGTTACACTAGTAATAATAAAAAAAATAAGTATTTAATAAGTGTTGTTTGTTTTTAAGTTAAATTTTTTGAATATAATTATTTTGGGGGGGGGGGGGGGGGTTTGAACCCCCAAAACCCGCCCCTAGATACGGCCCTGCTTAGTTAAGAATGTTGAGAGGCAACCCGACTGTTCAGAGTGAAACTCGGAATCTGAATACCTTGCCTTCAACTATCTTCCACCAAGGAAGGCAAGTTTGGACCCCCCTAAAGAAGGGTATTTTACAATTTCCTAAAATTAACTTATCCTAACAACATATTTTATTTAGGTGCTAAAATGTTACGAAACGTTTGTATAATCCTAAACCTAAAATTAGGCTAGGGGTTGTAATTCTCGCCATCTGTATTATAAAAAAGGCCTGGAAAGGTACTATGTCTTTGGTGGCAAGAGTACTTTCCATGGGCTGTATTTGACTTAGTTTTTATATTTACAACAATTGGGGTTTCTGCAATAGAAGTACCGACTTTTCAGAAATTGGTGTGAACAGGACACTGGGTATATAATAATTCTAGCCGGCATCGCCTTTGAACCCCAACAGCATAAAGTTGTTATAATAAAACTTGGAACTCAATTACACAGATGGTGGAACTTTTAGAAGAGAAAATGTAGCGAACATTAGGATTATTGATAATATAAGTAATAATAAATTCACTAGTTCACAACAGTTCTGTAGCGGAAAGATGTTGCCAAGATGTTTCGAATTGTCTTAGAATATTAGAATTTGACGTTTTTCAGCTTCACACTTTGAAATCCCTTCGACAGGCTCATGGATGGCATGATGGCATTGCCTTTGTCGATTTAAATAATTTGGTGGCAGAGGTTACTTATTCGGACTGGTATAATTATGAGTTTACCAAAGTTTCTCTGACGAGGTATTTATGGTAAGTTTGGTGTGGTTGTAGAAGTCTAATGTAGCTCCCAAAATTATTTTCCAACTGTCCACATATAATTTGTTCGGTGTTGCCGTTTATTCCCACAGTTTGTGTAGATTTTACGGAGACGGACTTTGGACCCTTGAGTTTGGAAAGTACAAACTCTTCAGTGCCAAAGTTCAAATGAAAAACCATGTTGGCTGTGGCTTTCCATTGAACTTTTTGGCAATGTTGGAATTTAGTAGAGATACGGCTGATAAAGTTGGTGATCTGAGGCTTCAAAAATTTGGCACAAGATGGATGAACCATTTATTTTCAATAATTCCAGCTCTGTTATGGTGCAATCCTTAGAAAAATGATTTTCTCTGATTGCAGTTATTATAGGCCTAATTTTTCTTGGAATAAGTGAAATATCTATCACAATATGATGCATTTTTTGCAAGATCTTTCTTAAAACACTTAAAACATTATTCATTTGAATTTCCCTGAGATCTTGGTCCATGTCAGCATGCTACTTTCCAAATTTTGAGAGATAAGAACATTGAAAAAAGTTACTTTATTACTGACTTTCTTTCAATGTGTCCTATTGATGCTTGTTAACGCAACATTATTTACAAATTTGGTTTCTTCTCATTCTCATTAAAGAATTATTTAAATGTCAATTTCGCGTAAAACACACAGGAGTGTATTTTCTACGATCCTGCGCCGACCGAGATAGCTGTTGAAGATTTGGATTTACACACTAGATCAATGATACTTGATATGCACGTTGCATTTTTACCGGTTCCGCGTTTTACGCTCGAAAAGTCTATGTCTTGTGCCGTAAAAAAGGGACCTTGAGTGCCTTAAGTCGATGCTGATACGTTGGTGGTTGTGGAGAACCGTTTTCCAGGGGATCCCCGTATATACGCACAGCTTATAAGAAAACCCAGGTGAGTGGTTATGAATTTTGTGTGTTTCGACAACCCTATGGTATCAATTTCATTTCTATTTCTATTTGTTTGCGCGATTTTCCAGTCGCAATCCAGTTTACTAAATTTCAAATACTATTGCATAAACAAGGCTATTAAACGTTTTATTTAAATTCTTAACAGCCCTTTAAACAAAATCTGAAGCAGTCCGGAAATGCAATTTGGGACGTAACATTTCCAAAATTCTAGTCATATTTCAACTTTCTTTGACCTGTTCTCCTCGGGCCTCCAAATATTTTCAAACACTGACTTGTCTTTGTAAATCGTCAACAGTAAGTTCTCACTTCTTGCCTTGTTTTTTTATTGAGATGCCAGGCCGTTTTTGTCTTTGAGATATCAGCTGTTAAAGTTGAAATTCTTTGTAATTTTTTAAAAATTTTCCAGGTTGATTTTCTCGAAAACGGTGTCCCGTGGCGGGATACTTCTTATAGGCTTTTTTGTAGTACTTGACAAGATCTATAAGTTCTGTATTTGAAGTTTTTCTCCCGAGCTTTTCGTTTTCCAGTTAGGACGCTTTGAAAATTAAAAAAAATACCCCCTTTGAATTTTTTTGTCGAAAAAAATTCAAATTTTGAATTTCAAAAAAAAAAAGAAATCTATCGGATAGAGGAGCAAAAAATACGACGAAAAGTTTATTTAATCCTCCTCGCTAGGGCACATCTTAAGGCCGAAAAAAAATAAAAAAGGAAATTTCGATTTTGATCAGAAAAAAATTGTGGGTACTCGACACGAGGCCACTTTTTCGCTTATAGCTCCGCTATTTCTTAACCGATCATTCCGAGTCATATCTTTTTTGAAAGATGATGAAATTACCTACAAAATATTTTTTTATTGAGATGCCAGGCCGTATTTGTCTTTGAGATATCAGCTGTCAAAGTTAAAATTCTTTGTAATTTTGTTAAAATTTTCCAGGTCGATTTACTCGAAAATGGTTCTCCGTGGAGGGATACTTCTCCTAAGCTTTTTTGTAGTACTCGACGAGATCTATAAGTTTTGTATTTGCCCCGAGCTTTTCGTTTTCGAGTTAGAACGCTTTGAAATTTAAAAAAAATAAATCGAAGGCACCCCAAAACAAATTTTGCCTGCTGCGCAGTGGTTACCTTACCGTAATTCATTATTTTTTAGCCTCCTCACTTGAAACAGTCACGAGCCGCCACTGACTTTTACCTTTGGATATCGGATCGTGAATAGATAATATGTACTGTATTTGATATAAAACTGAAATTGTCAATAGTTGTTCCATTATAGACATGTAAATTTGCCTTACAGACTTTCACCACAAAAGAAATACTTCTGGCTTTTACTGACGGTTTGACTTTTTCACTGATTTCCTGACTTGTTTGCTGTCTTATTTACAGACTTCCCATAGTCCACAACATCATGAATACGCGCTTTGTTTGACGACCAGTACAATGATAAGTTCAAAAATAAGGGAAATAACATGGTATATATGCTCAGGAAAAATATTGGAAGGTGAATGAATGTCAAGATACAAGGTAAAAATGTAGAATTTAAGCTGACACTGAGGCACAAGTCAGCATTTTACCAATGCATGTTTTCGATTTTATTTGTAATAATGGGTATGAGCAGTTCTATTACGAAAGAAATCCTCGCTTCTGCATCAATTTTTGTATTTGGGGCTTATTGTAATCATAGGCCCTTAGAATCCATATTTGGAAAGGATTGGCTTGTTTGTCTCGACATTTATAAATAATGAGATTGAGACTTTGGAATTATTTTCAAAAGTATGATTTCATTAAGATGTTGAATTTAGATTATCAAAATTGATAATTGAATATGCGTTGAAAAATGGTTTCCTGGTTGCGTAATTAACAATTAGATACCAATATCGAGAAATTTCGACATCGCATTAAGGAGATGCATCAAAAATAGGTACTTACGATAACCCGAAATATTAAATATCATTTTTTGTTGATTCTACTGGATCAATTTGGTTCAATAATTAATTGTTTTGGCTGAAGTGAACTTCATTCTATGTATCGAATCCTATTTTTTCAATCAAATAAAACCCCCTTAAAGTCCCAAGTCCCCAATTGTATTCAACGAGGTTGTGACAATTTAAGGAGAGAAGCTCCAATATTTTGCTGCCACACTATCACGAGGGTTTTTGTCAGGAAAAGATTTAAAAAGTAACATATAGTTTACGCCAGCTATTCATTTATTGATACGAAATATTCCTATGGCTTTCAGGATTAAATTAATTAAAAAAATACATATTGCTATCGCGAAACAAACGGTATCATCTGCAGCTGACAAATATCCCACATGTATTTAAATCGCCATCAGCAACATAGTGGTTATAGAGGGGAGAAAGGGAAGGGACGAGGAAATGTTCCCATAGTCCATTACCTGTCATTCACTGGACGATAAGCGAATTTGGTGCGATAATTATGTCACGCGGTTAATACCGTTTTAGGGGATAATGGTAATGCATTAAATTCACAATATAAAATAAATTTATCAAATTACACTCAATTCCCTCTAGAGAAACAGTTTTGAAAAGATCCTCCGAGTGGAATCGTAGAACCGTTAAATTTACAATGAAAACGTGAAGAAGAGAGACTCCCACCACCCTTGAAGCTCTAATCAATTCTAATATTTCTCAGAGGAAATCCAAAGTTGCTGTAAAATTCATATAGGTGGAAAGGGAGTAAAGATTTTCTTTGTCAGGAGCTTTTGTTCCGGGCTCTCTTCTATATACCTATATATACCTGTAAGTCGCTCGTTATCTCCTCGAAATTATTTATTAAGTTTTAATGGAGTTTATATTCGGATATTCTACCAGGACAGGCCAGTGCAGACTTAAAAGACTTATATTGTTATAGCATTCCAAAGTATATAATATTAAATTTATTTAACGCTTTAAAATGAAAATCGTCGAAAGTCAGTGCAAACTAAAAGTTTTCCCATCGGGCGAAAAAGCATCGTGCGATTTGTTCAGTGTGAAACCGAATAATCTTCTGATGGCTGGTGGAAACTTTTCGGAGGAAAAAGTTTAGACAAAGAACCGCAGCATTCTGCCTGTCACTGCTGCTTCATTGACTTTTAAATTGTATTTTTCCGGTCGCAGATGGACCGAGAAGAACGTAATTATTGAATCGAGTCAAGATGAAAAACGACTTTGATGTCTAATAAATGTGGAATAAATTTTCCATTTTGATGGATAACATTAACTTTATGAAGTCTTATAAAAGCTGCGGCTATGACGCAATTCTTATAATTTCATTTAAGAGGCGCTTCAATACTTTTTTAGATTTTTGTCCAGGGAAAGGAGAATCTGCGATACCTAATTACCATTTCTTTCATTTATGGAAACTGCACATTAGGTACTTGTTGGTAAATTTTACAAAAAAAAAAAAAAATAGATACCGGCGCTCGAATAAAAATATTTGTACTTAGCTAAGGCTTTTCCACCAATTTTCACTTCCATATCCGTTGATCAACTTCATTATTATACTTTTCATTTAGTCTTAGGAAAGATATTGTAAACTTGGCAACGTCAGCAAATCAATGCATGACTTGTAACCTATTTTTGTTGAAATAAAGTTAAGGTGGAAATATATTTAATTATGATTAGGTTACAGTAAAAGGAGTTACCCTTGCCAAGCTCGCTCAGGGAGACTGAGGTGTGGGTTCGTAGCTCAATGTCCGAAAAAAAATATATGCTGCTTCGCTCAATGCCTTGGGGCGCCAACCTAATTTCGTTCTGAAATTAAAAGTGCAGCAAAGTAGAGTATCTATTATACTCAGCAGTAAAGTAAATCAGGTAAACTGCGTGATGTTTCAATAATGCTGCTTAGAATCAAATCATACAAGTGAGGTATTGTTCGAACGAACAAATAGTGTTTATTAAAAAAAAAAAAATATATTAATAAAGGAAATATTTAATAATAAATAGATAGAAAAATCAATATTAGATTATCTTCAGTAGGATAACCTTAAAACTATACGCTTAAATTTAATTAATATGTAATCAATATCAATAGTGATATTGAGACTGAAAACAACGAGTAAACATAGAGCATACAGAATACACAGAGCAGAGTCTATAAACCAAAAGCAATCGTAATTAAAAGGATAATTGCCAACAAATAATACCTATGAGGTTGAATAATTGTACACAGCTCTATAGTTACATACCGAAATTACCTGAAAACTATTATATATCAAAACAATACTAATTTAGTATAGTTATAAAAAAATTCTTAACTTAAATAGCTAAAGGGTCCCCTAATTCTATTCGCGAATATTAACACTTTTGAAAATGTCCCAAAAAAAATTCTTCAACCACCCACAAATCTGTCCAAAGGTTCAATACTACTGCCTTTAGTCTCCAACTGACACATCGGAATTCGATCCAAAATAGGGTTTCAAATCCTGCACATGCCAAGTGCCGGCATTAGAACCATCAATATTTACCAAATTGTATGTCAACCGGGAACTCTTTCCAACAATCTTGCATAGCACATATTTCTTGGCTAATTTAGCAGAAAATTTATTAGCTGCATCCGAAAGCACTTTATTGCACTCCATACCTTGTTACGATAAATTTATCATTTACGTAACATCTCTTCTTATTTTCATTATAAAGTTGTATTTTTTCCATTTCAGAATTCAAAATAATTTCTAATATTCTAAAAATATCCACAAAATTTCAAATAATACAAGTGCTGCCATCTATCCATCATGTCTGTAAAATGCAAATATCTTACCGGTACTGTCATCTAGTGCCCGATGATCTATATTTAAAAGTATGATTTTTAAATTCGCATTTGACAGTCATTTGTATTTTCATTGAAAGAAATCATATTTATCTCACTTTTAGCAAATAGATATATTTCTGTCCTTTTCTAACTTCTGATTCTGAAATAATCATTTTTTGGCTTAATGATCTAATTTAAATCGTTTATGTTTAATTTTGATTTTATTATTTATAAATACAGGATAATTATTAACCTAAAAATATAAAATAAAATTGATAAAACTATAAATAAAAAACCTCTTCTAAACCGGATTTTTCAGGTAAGGTCCCCAATATGGAGGCCGCATTACCCCTCTGAATTGCAAGACTGATCCGCTGCGTCATGAAGCTTCTAGCATTTTTTGTTTTAATTTTGGCTGGTATGTCAGACACCAATTTTTTAGCTTCATCGCCCCATGGACCTAACGTCTCCACTGCAAAGGTGCAAAACAAAAATCCTCTGTCTTCTAATTCTTTGTACTTGGCTCTTTTTATTAATTCTCCTATCTTGGCTGCCTCTCCTGATTTTTGGGAAGTTTTGCCAACATAGGAGCTGCAAAGCGTGTCCTTGCAAGTGGCATCCCAAATTAAAGATTTCCCCCCTCTCCAAGGAATCAAAGTGATTCCATCAGCCCGCTTTCCATCGCTCCTACAAAAACCAAACGGTTCTAGTTTTGCTGGGAATCCTGCTGAAACTAGAGACCGTTTAATAATGTCGTTGATCAAACTGTGGCGAGTCCAACGACCAGCACTCTTTTTGCAGCTCAGGCCATGAAGGCCAAATTTGCTCACTATTTCGCCGCAAGTGCAGGTGTGAGATTCACACACAGGAAGACCAAGACGAAGAGCGACGGAAACACGGAAAGACGAGTCATCCAACAAGTTTCCTAAAGGAGAAGAGGGTAAAGCACTAAGCCAAGCGTTGCTTTCTGGTTCATTAAGAGCTAGAAGACGTGCTTTATCAACTTGAGATTTTGTAGATACAAAAATTTTATTAAAGAAAACTTCACACATTGCTGTATCAAAGTCTTTTTGTGATTTTAAATTTGAGGTATCCAAAATGCCCGTTAAATTTTGAAATTCCTTCGATGCTTCGATCAAAACCAAGTCTGGATGCGAAATAATTTCGCTAGGAAGAATTTGTGGAAACAAATATGAAGAATCGTTCACAGAACCAAGAAAAGCTGAAAAACATAAAGATGTGCTATTTCTAATTCCCAAACCACCTAATTTAGTTGGAAGAGTGCACAGTGACCAGGCATTCGAATCAATTTTACAATTTATAATATTTTCTAAACTGCTTTTCAGAAGATCGTCAAATTTTTCCAAACATTCGTGCATTCTCCAGCAAGGCGCACTTCGAAGTAAGTAAGTGATTCTCGGAATTGAAAAGGAATGTTTCAAAAGATAATAGGCAGTATGAGAATTTAGAGATAAAAGTTTGTTAGAAAATTTCGTAAAAACATCCAATTTCGATGAAAAAAAATTACCAATTTCCTTTTCAAAGAAGGGTACTCCTAAAAGAGAAAGTTTTTCAAAATCAACTTTTAATAAACCTTCCAGTTTTGAGTCAAAATATGGAATATTTAAATTTTGTTTATCACTCAAAAATGAAAATTCACACTTTGCCATGTTAATTTTCAAGCCAATATTGGAACATTCTTTTTTCAAAAATTCAAAATCTTCTAGTACGCTACAAAGGTCTCCAGCTAAAGTTCCGTCATCGAGATACCATAAGTTTATATCAGATTTTAATTTTGATATGAAGAGATAAGCAGAACAGTGGTGGACCTAACGGATCACCTTGTTGTACTCCCCTTTGTGAAAAAATGATTTTTTCTCCAAATGATAAAAAAGAAGGACTTCTATAACACTGTGAAATAAATCTGAAAAATTGTGGTATGTTTTTCTTAACCTGTAATAATATAGTTTCTCTATTGATCATATTGAAAGCGTTATAAAAGTCAATTTTCAAAATAATTTTATCTGAAAAATGAGGAAAGGACAAAAAACGACGGACTGAGTGGCTAATTATTTCGCATCCGCCTTTCGTACCAAAACCTAACTGAGTTGGACGAAGAAAATTGCCTAA
This sequence comes from Ceutorhynchus assimilis, assembly GCA_917834065.1. NCBI lineage: Eukaryota > Metazoa > Arthropoda > Insecta > Coleoptera > Curculionidae > Ceutorhynchus > Ceutorhynchus assimilis. Next base: position 16,493,239 of record OU892289.1, read on the forward strand.
AGATTCAGAAATTGAAAAACAAACTAATTTTGCTGCTAACCTACGAAAGGTTAAACCTACTGCAATTGGACGTATACCTCCATTTTTTTTATTTAATGCGCAAAGTGAAGCTCCGTAAAAAATTGGTAAAATGCTTTCAGGGACAAAACCATTGAAAATATGTATAATAAATAGCGACAAGGAATTTTGAAGATTTGAAGAAAATGTACCTAATTCGTCATTCAGAAGGTCTTTCAAATGTTGCGGGCTCAGTGCGTCTATACCAGCTGCAGAACCCGGTTTAAAAGAAAAAACTGATTTTTTAACATTTGGGTAAACAAAATCTAAACTATTGTTAACATTCGATTCATCTTCAGGAAAGTTTTGCATACCTTCATGAGCTGGATGTTTGTCTATAAGTTTTTTGTAGGTTTCCACATTTTTCAAAGCCAAGGAATCTTCAGAACATAGCAGCCGAATAGCTCCTCTGACATCTCCATCAGAAACTTTTGTCTCGACTTTCTTCGATAGGTAGTTTGTTTTCAAAAGGGTTTGTTTCATCTTAACCCGATTGGTTGTAAGATAATCCATAAATTGTTTTAATGGTAAATTTTTATTATTTTTCCAAATGTTTAAATTGTCTTTTATCAAAGTTGTTAAAGATCTCGATGCGTATTGTTTGGATTTTTTTGGTAATCTGAGAACAGCGTATGCAAACGTAAAGAGATGAAACCATGCTTGGAAGTTGTTTTTTGAAACACAGTCTTTCAGAAGTGAAGTAAGTTCTTCAGCAATCAAGGGTCGGGCACTTTTCGGAATTCGTTTTAAGACTGGTACTGATGATTTTAGGGAACTTAAAAAAACATTTACAGCGTTCGAATCATACAAGTTATCTTGTTGAAAATCATGATCTGCTTTTGAAATAATTTTCTTTTGCTTTGATTTAAATTGTTGGTGGAGATTGCTTTTGCTTGTATAAGAATTGTCACATTCATTAGACTTGTTTCTTGATAAATTTATAGTTACGTCATCGGAGCTGCATAGAGAATTTTCTAAATATTTATTGGTATGAATTTCACGGTTGTGAATATTTAAACCAGTTTTGTTTTTGAGAATTTTATCGCATGGTAAACAATAGATATCTTCTAATGGCTCGAGTAAATTGTAATGACCAGAGTCTGGATTTCCATAAAAATTTACAAAAATTGACGAGTTATATTCATTTTGGCCTTCATTTTCACTAACACATATCATTGGGATTTTTTCTGCAACGAAAAGTTTTCTCTTCGAATTTTCTTTTGAAATATACACATAAAAATTAATTTTAAAAATTTCTGAAATCGCCAAACATTCAAAGTGAGTGCCAAAAGTACCTAATTTAGACATCCTGGATCCATATTCTTCTTTGCTACTCACATTAGCTTGAAAATTTTGAAAATGTTGCCAGTTTTCTAGAATGTATTGGACAGCTTGCTTTCTCACTTCTGGATGATTATCTTGACTTCCAAAAACAAATTTGCTTACAGAACGAAAAAGACAGTTTCCATCTCCTTGGATCGAAATAATTTTGAAATCATTGTGTTTGGTTGCCATTATCATTCGTGGGAATTTTCTTTCTTCGAACGTTCTTTGAAATACCAGCTTCCTTCACCTTTTTTTTTTTTTGATGTTTAAAAATAAAGGTATTTTTACCAATGTCAAATTTTATATGGAAAATCCTTCCACTCTCATCAAGTGTTCACTGTGTATCTTTCCAACACAACAAACTTTCGAGTTTATTCTATCTTATGGTATAGAATTTATGAATTATATCACTGAATTAATAAAGAATTTTCAACTTTTTGTAAGACAACTCTCAAAACATGTCTATACTTTTTGATAGCTTAAACGTTATTTTGATTAATTAATTAACAGTTTTTTATTTTTGACATAACCTTAATTTAAATTATTATAATTTGTAAACAATTGAAATAATTTTAGTGGATTTTTATCCATTCTCTTTTATTCCATGCGGTCTTTCATTGTGTTTTCATTTTGAAGTGAATATGGTCTTTTGGGTGTACTCGTCTGATTGGTTGAAGCTGGTTGGAATGCAGTTAAGTATAACAAACACAGGATCGTTTTCCTGCTGGCTGGGGTTTCTAAAACGCTCTTTTTCCTTGATGGCTACTCTGGCAGGCAAGTCCTCTTTATTTTTAAATAATTTGTGCTTTGAATTTCTGGATTCTCCCTTGTAAATTTTATCAATTCATATTATCATATCTTTATTAAGTTTTTACCTGATAAATCTTATCTTATCTGTTTTTGAAATATAAATATTATATTTTAAGTTTTTTTTATCTGTTGACCTCCATTTTGTGTCAATTGCTTATTGGTTAGTGCCACGTTTTATTAAGAAAGAGGTTAGTCAAGACAGATTTTTGGGTTTTAGATAGGTACTGCTGCTCTGGCTTTTAGAATCAATTTTTAGTGTGGGAAAATTGGACCATTTTCTCTAAATACAGTCGGTGAGAACCAAATTTGTGAGTCCATCCGCATTAACTCTTTATTGAATCCAGGCAGAGGCCTGAACAGCCATTTTCTGTTTGACTCCCTAAATTGTTACCTCAACTGAAGGGTGTAATTTTTTAATAGAAATCCAGACAGGTCAAAAATTCAGTAAAAAAAGTTTTAATTAAAACATCTCAAGAATTTTGACACATTCTGGATTTGATTAATTTCAACCCTAGGTTTATCTAGTATCTATGGTAGCTACCTTAATTCTAGAGGAAGATTTTGTCTATTTAGGAAAGAATCCAGAGATTTCATTTCTTATTTTTCTCACCTACCTTATTTTTGCTTATATTTTTGCCTGCCAGAACTGCTGAGGAAAGTAGCATTTTAAAATATATATTTTTTTCAACTTGCAATAACTATTCATACCTGATTCTGTTGGAAGGGAGTGTCTGTACAACAATCATTTTATATTGAATTTCAATTTAAATTTTCTTTGCAAGATGCTCACTTTTTTTACAGAATTCAGGGATTTAATATTCCAAATATTGGTGAACCTGATACTGCCTTATTCTTTTCTGGGTACCTACTCTACCTAAAGATCACTGTTTGGAGTCTGGATCAGCTGGAGTGACGTCACACCAGCAATATATCCTCTTCCTGAATACAGGAAGCCACACGAAGAGCCCCAGTTCACGAAAGTGAAACCCCAACATCCATTGAAGAGCTCCGGATTGGAAAGCAGGTACTTGGTATCAGATTCACCAAGAAAAACCAAGCTGTTAACACTGAAATTGACTATATAATATTGTACACTAAATAAAATTATTGTTTGTTGGATTTTGAGTGGTTTCATTTGCACACAAAGGGGCTACACGTTATCTTAATTTTTCTTTGAATTCACGACCCTAGGTTATCTTTTTCTTAAAGTATACAAATTCTATTTTATTTGTAACAACCTTATCTTCCATATTATACGAGACACCTCTTCTTCTCAAATTATACGTCCGAGAATTCCGCGCATAAGTTTTACTAAGCTTAAGCTTTACACTCTCAAAAACATTCGAAAGTTCCTTTAGACTATCGCGAAATTTAACGCGATCTCCAGGTAAAAGTTCTATACCTTTAGTAGATTGGACTTCATCATAATATTTTCCACTAATAGGAACACTACGACCAAAAATGAGGGTGGAAACCACGTAACCTCATGACAAGCCGAATTCAGCGCAGCGCATACTCAATTTCCGCCAGGTTCTTATCTCATTTTTTATGATCGTCCTTAATATAGCTCCTATGGCAGTTCCAATTGTCTTATTCGTGCGTTCTAAAAAATTGGCCTGAGCATGATAACGGGCGTTAAACCATATCTTTTGGACTTCATATTTCTCAGCCAAGGTCCTAAACATCTTTCCAGCAAACTGGCTTCCATTATCGCATATAATGAATTGTGGAACTCCATAAACGAGAAAAACTTCTCTTTCCAGGAATTTGCATATTCTTGAAGCGTTAGCCTTTCTCAACGGGCATAGAAGGGTATACTTTGAAAACCAGTCGGCAACGGCCAAAAGATGGGTGTTCCCAGATCGACTTCTTGGAAGTGGCCCCATCAAGTCTAAAGCGATTATTTGAAAAGGAAAATTGACTGTTTTTTCTAATCCCATCAATCCCTGTCGAGTATTATTGGACATCTTTTGAGAGTTACATGTCCTACACTGTCTCACATACTTTAAAATATCTTAGCGCATTTTATTCCAGTAATATAATTCACGGATCCGGCATAAAGTTTTATAAAAACCAAAATGAGCAGCAGTAGCAGGATTATGAAACTTCTCGATAATCTTCTTGATTTGCATCTTATAGGCACTAACATTTTCCATGGCGTGAGGTTGGATTTCACAGAGATTCTTGAGGGTATATACTTCAAAATAAATTCTTCCCTTAGAGTCCAATTTGGAAAGTCATCCGGTTTTTCACGTATGGCCTTCAGAATTTTTAAATAAAAAACATCAAAGTCCTCTGACTGATATCTAAAGACCTTGGCACTGTATTACTGATTTCGGTAATTCTTGGGTCCTGTTTAATTTCTTCAGGTATCCTAGATAGGAAATCTGGTACTACATTCTGTGTACCTTTTCTGTGAATCAGATTAAAATCAAACTGTTGGAGTTGAACCGCCCATCGTGCAATTCGGTCTGTTGGCTCCTTGATGTTATTTAACCATAACAATGGTTATTACATGGTCAGTTACAACTGTGAAATGGGTTCCTTCAATATAGGATCTAAACTTTTGTATGCTGAAAATAACGGCCAGGCATTCCCGTTTAGTGGTGGAGTAATTTCTCTCAGTTTTTGACAGTGATCTGCTGGCATAAGCTGTTACCACTTCTTCAGAATCAATTGTTTGTGAGAGAACACCTCCAACTCCCGTCATTGATGCGTCACACTGGACCATGAAAGGTTTGGTGAAGTCAGGACTTCGCAAAATTGATGCAGATATCAATGCTTGTTTCAACATTATGAATGATTTTTCGGCCTCTGGTGTCCATTTTATAGATTGTCCTTTCTTTCTTCCCTTTAAAAGGTAATTTAGTGGCGATACTAATGAAGAGAACTGATTGATAAATCTATGACACCACGATGCTGTCCCAACAAAACGATTTACTTCAGTAGTCGTTGTTGGTCTGGGAAAATTAACCATTGCAGCTACCTTATCGCTGTCCGTACGCAGACCTTGAGAGTCCACAACAAAACCCAATAGAATCCTTGAAAAATTCACATTTATCAAAGGTGGCAGAAATAATAATAATGTTATCTAAGTAACAAAATACATGTGGTCCTAGCTCTGGTGACATTATAAGATCCATCAACCGTTGCTGGCATTGTGCAGAGTTTCTCAGACCAAAAGGCACTACATTGAACTGGAAAAGTCCTCTGCCTGGCACGGAAAACGCCGTTTTGTCTTTGCTATCATCTGCCAATGGTATTTGCCAAAAAGCCTTTCTCAAGTCTACTGATGATACAAATTTCGCTCCCTTCAACAATGACAATATCCTATCCGGAGCGGATAAGCATCTGGCTTGGTAATCTTATTGAGCATGCGCCCCTCATAACAAAATCTGTATTCACCAGAATCTTTATTTACTAAAAGGACTGGAGAGCTCCATGGACTGTAAGACGGTTCGACTACTCATAGCTTGAGCATTTCATTTAATTCCCTATTCAGAACATCCATCAGATATGGTGAAAGCGGATACTGTCGTGTTCGGAAAGGCTTCGCATCTCTGGTATCAATGTGAAACTCCATCCTGTCAGTCCGGCCCAATCTGTCCGTACAACTAATCTCACCAAAACCCTCTTGAATTCTTTTCACCCTTCCAACTTGATCCTCTGTCAAGTGCCCAATACTACAAATAAATTGATTTTCCTTTTCAAATGTTGGTTTGTTCCTAACAGCAAAGTTATGTTTGTTAATATGACTACAGACATGCCAAGAACCAGCCCTAAAGTCAATCTGAATCCCAAATTCTCGACAAAAATCACTTCCCAAAATTATTGACTGTCTCAAGGAAGGCCCTACGAGTACTCTACACAAATTATCTGCTTGAATAGGCAAATAAATCGATTCAATAACCTCCTGCGGTTTTCCGTCCGCCGTCAAAACATTATTTTCCAGACATTGTTCCAGTTTCAAATTATATCGGTCCAAAACACTTAAAGCCTTGCTGCCTAACACCGACTGAGTTGCGCCACTATCCAATAATACCTCAAAAGGTTCGTCAAAAATAGCAATTTCAACAAATGGTCGATTATCCAAAGGCTTAGCAACGAACAACGGCGCCACAGAGCAAGGGCGACTTGATTTTCGATGAAACTCCCTTACGAATGCAAGCCACTTCCTCCAATCTCCTTCCGAAAAATATTTTCTTGCATCCAATGCAGAACTATCGGCCTTGAAATTTCTAAACGCATAACATCCAAAATCATGCGCTTGCCTTATTGGTTTTTTGAACAAGAACAAGTTTTAACTGTTTTATCCTGCTTACCACATCGGAAGCAAAAGGTATGCATCTTAGCTGTACAATTTTTGAAGATACGATTAGGTTGGTTACGATTCCAACATTTTATTCTATCCTCCTTTCCAGGAGTTTTGGCTTTGAACTGTTGTCTGTTTGGGTTTGGCGTTCCATTGAAAGGTCTTCCATTCCTTGATGAATTATTTGGGCTTCTCGGGACCTGCCTAAATGTCTCCATATGGGGAAGGACTCTCCAACACTTGAACAGTCAGTGGCACTGAACTGGAAGATTCGCTGTCATACACCAAGCCTTGATCCAAAGATGAAATTCTGGGTGGTGAATGATACTTATTCTTTAATGAATTTGCATTATCTATCTTTCGACACAAGTCAATTAACTGAGCTATTGAGGTTATATAAATCAAAGCTAACTGGGTGCTGTAGCAGGGTAGAATATTTTTCCTCGGATAATTTATTCTTGTCACTTCAGCCACTGTTCGCTCCAATCGATTAAAAAGAACGTCCATTACTGCTACATAAATGTGTATTGGTTCATTTTTTCCTTGGGTTCTCGATCTTATTTCTTCCCATACACTCTTCTCCAAATCCGGAAGCAAAAAGTTAATCTTCAACAGAACCACCAACGCATTCCACTCCGTCACCTGGTTTTGGACTGATTTGAACCAGATGTAGAGGTCTTATTAGAAAACAAATTCATAGCCGAATCAAATACTTCCTGTTTTGAAACATTTCTAGCCTTACACAACTCTTCTACTTTATCCAAAAACGTCAAAAAGCTGCAATTGTTTTCGCCCGAGAACTTAAGATTCCATTTATAGACTGGCACTGACTTATTATGACTACCGCTAGGCATTGTAAAAAATTGATTAACCATGGAGTTATTAGCAGCAATGAGTGGAGTACTTGTATTAGGAAAGGCTGGAGCTCCGGTATCTGCTTCTGCTTTGTGTGCCTTTTCAAAAAGTAAAGATTCAAGTTCAACTGAAGTAGCATAACATTCGTTTTTGAAATTAGCAATTCTCTCATCAGGGTCCGCTTCGGGAATAACTATTCTTTTAATTCGATACGTGGTACTAATCAAACGAGACTTGATGCTAACAAAACTTGAGTCTGACCTAGAGCCATCAAAATCATCAATCAAAGACCTCAATTCAGTAAGAGTATTCTCAACAATAGGCGCTTCTGTCTCAATCTGATATGCTGGATCTTCATAATCAATATCACGACCCTTATCTGTTTCGATTCTCCGCCTTAATATTTTCCTCCTGACTGAAGCATCCTTCATGCTTGTGACTATACCCCTTATTCTCAGTTCGTAAGTCAGTTCATCTGCTTTTAGGTCAATAGGTCTCATGTCAGACAAATCCATTTTGAAGGTGATGTAATCAATAGGAGCACACTCAAAGTTACTTTAAAGATTTAATGCAAATATTCTCCCGTCCAATAAAAAGATTGTCGCAAGAAAGAACAAAAAAAGAAAAAAAAAAAAACCAGAAAAGGAGTGGAGAGGAAACAAAATCTTTCTCGGAGTCACCCAGTCCTAAGGGAAATTTTTATGCACTAGTTGTATTACCACTGGAAATAAAATTATCTATGTACCACGGGAATTATCAGGTGTTAATACCCCAGAGCTTGTGGCCTGAGGGACGCCAATTGCACCCTCATAATTCCCTTGATACATAAATAACTATTACTTGAGCTTTAATTATTATACCAACACAACAATGGTAGCATTTATCAATTGGTGTAAACATGTTAAATAAGAAGTGAAAGCTCTTGTTAAAGGTTGGAGAAATTCAGAAAATATTGATGTATGTGCCCAAAAGAAAAAAATATGGTTATTCGCTGTGTTACCAATCCTATAATCGGCATCAGGTTCATATCAGCTCAAATGCATGGGCAACAATCCAACCATTTGGCAGATACTTTGGCCGATGAATAGCCTGCTTGGCTTACAGCTCCACTCAGGACAGGACACTCACAAAGACATTACACACAGGGCTCAATGGGGCCAGAGAAGATGGATTCCATCTTCTGGCGGGGCTCTTGGTCCAAAAGGACGGTGCTGCCAGTCAGCAAAGCACCCAAGCTCAATGTAACGAGGCCTGTAATAAGAAATAGGCCTGTTGTAGGTTTGCTTGACTAAATATATGGATAGGGGTGACAAAAAAATACTGGAAAGGAAGATTTCACAAAAAAAAGGTATCAAAGTAGAACTTACCAAGGATGTAGGGTGACCTCACAGTATCAAGTAGAAAAAACTTAAATATGTGGGGCTGAGACAATCAGCCTACCACATGGTCACTCTTGCCTGAACAAAGAGACTTAATTTTTCAGCAGCACAGTCAAATGGCACGACAAAAGGGCAAAGACACCTCTGGGCAGCGTCCTTTTATACCACTGGGCTATCTGCCGCCAATTTTGGCAGAAATCCACCACAAAAAACCAATGAAAAAATCCCACTTTTCACCGACACATTTTCTAAATTCATTGGGGCAAAATTCCTATAGAGCAACCTCCAAAAACTCCACAAGCACCATGAGATTACCGAAATTTTCTATTGTTTTCCGAGATTTTCACGAATATTGCCAATCCAAAACTGTTTTCTTAGAAATAAGGTTCGAGTTATTGTCTTCTTTTTTCCTAGACGAAAGCGACCTGCAACAACTGGGCTTAGGGTTTTTCGGATGTTCGAGTCTACACTACACCGTACTGTTCTCTTGTGAACTTAGTCCACGGAATTACTGTTCGAGGGACTCGCTCCGAAATTTAAATTTTTACAGACTTTTAGGCTTGCCCTTTCCTCTATGATAAAAAAGGGACAGTTGCAAGACGATGTCACAGAACCACACCACATATTAAAATGTATCGCTTCAAAATAAAACCAAATTCTTGTACGAAATCATGAAGTTTGAATTCATAAAAGTGTAACATCAAACAGCTTAAGTCTTAAAACCTAACAAAATTTAAAAGCTGTAAGTATAAATGATTGGGATATCGGACATTTGGAGGCAAATTATTAGGTATAAAAATGGCAAACATCAATATTAATCAAAATCGGAGTGCTTTTTTAAGCTTGCCATCAATATTATCAAATGCAATATTAATCTCCATGGGAGATCACTTTTATTATAAACCTAAACGCGTCATCTTTCATCATTAACTGAGTCATAGGGCGAACACCCTGGGGTTTAACACCTTGGAATTGATTTTAACTTAAATCTCCCCGAATTATTGGGGCGCCCTTTATTAGAAATCCCCAGATTAGATACTTAATCAAATCCGAAAACAACTCTTAAAACGAAATCCTTCTGTTTACAATTTTCTCTCTCTTAAAGCGAATAGCTGTACTTAAATCTCTAAATTAGAATTTAATAAAACTTTCACTCTAGTCTCCCTCTTGCTCTCGCTCTGGCGCTGCTCTTGACAGACTCTTCATGTTTTTAACAGGGGAATTCACTTAGTTTAGACTGTAATTACTTTACTGAATTATTTTCTTTATAAAGAATTAAGCAAGGAGAGGAGAGTGTATATACTTGAAGTCGTTCTTGGAGGCGAACTTTCAAAGAAAATACAATTTTTAAATTGAACGAAGGGCAGAATGTTGTTTGTTTATGCGATGATTTAAAAAATTATATTCTGACTGGATGACTGGCAAAAAGGGGGATTTTTATTTTAATTACGGAAGGTAAAGCGCCGCTTTGGAGAGGGTGTTTATTCTGACCCCCGGAGTAATAAATTTCGCATAGGTGTGCGCTGCAGGAAATTAGAAGAGCGCCGTTTTAGTGTATTAACCAGAATGTTAGCTGCACTTTCTGGGCCTGGCAAGAATACTGGATTACCTTTGGCCGATCGTAAATCAGCTGCACTATGTGTGTTTCACTTTATCTTTCATCCGGCTGTAAATAATTAGCTTTAGGTTAAGCTACGTTGTTCGGTTTGAGGAATGCGAACTATGAAGAGAAAAATTGCATCTGAATTTGATATAAGGATTTCCAGTTTGGTATACTAGTTATTTGCATTAACTAGTGCGGTATGAACGTTATTTTAGCCACTTTATAGGGATACAAAAATCCATGAAATCTAGTGCTGTATTATTTTCGCGACGTAATTCAGATTCTAAGATCAGTAGTATAACCACAACAAGAAGGTTTCCATGGTAGGGTTTCCACGATCTAATAGTTAACAATAATTCAAAAGAAAGTTTAAATCAGGTGGATCCGCCAAAATGACTTCGAGGATTTCATTAGCACTTTACGTTGATTACATTTGTCGCACTGAATCTGGTCTTAATCAGAACTTGGAGGGCGTTTGGAATCTTGTGAATGGCAGGCGTCAATCTAATGATTCACCTTCCGAACTATTTTTGGGGGAGACGAAAGCTTCTAAGGGTCCAGAGGCAGCTAGCTGCTGCAAGTGAAGTTTATTCTAGCCGGTCGAACCCTCGACAACATTCTCATCCAGTAACTCAAATTCCTTTATTAACCAACTAATTATTTCTGATGTCTATCCAAAGTTGACCAGTCTTAGCCCATATATAACGGGCCCTTGGTCCAGATAGCATCTATTCGATTATACTTCAAAATTACGCCTTTGTTGTGGCTATACTCTAATGAATCTCTTTTCCAAATTTCCAAGAAAAAGTTTCCAAAGTTTGGTGATCATTGGTGGTGACAGAGCCTCCTCAGTGTTATAGTCTTATTAGGTATGGTCTTGAGGCTTTAGGAAACCCTCACAAAGCAACTAGCTCGCGACCTCTTTGCAACACGCTGCTGAGCAAGGACATGTCAAACTGTACCCTATCACAGTGGACAAAGAATGGATGGCCATATATCACTTCAAACGGTTGAATATGTCAGAGTTGTGAATAGATTCTGGATCAGGAAAGACTTTCAATGAAATTTTAATTCATCATGTCTGGCAACAGCTTGGATCTGAATGCCTGGCTCGGGGTGTGATGCACTTACCGGGTGTGATGTTTGGAATAGTTAAAAAAAGGCATGGAATACATGGGCTGCTTATCCTGAGGTCACTGATACGTTCATTGACGTCACAAATAGAGCGAATAGTTTCACAATGGAATCACAGCATGTCTCATCTTGGACGCCTTACAGTTGTGATGTACAGCATAAACTGGTGCAGATTCAGTCAATGATGCAAGTAAGATGACTGTTCAAGGCCTGAAGGCTGTTGAATCTATAGCACCATCACAACAGACTTTACTTCAGCATACTATCATGGCTCTGGTCTGCGTGACAGAAATCTTGGGTTCGTTGTTCGTTTATTCCAAAATCAAAGTCCAATTAACACAGCAAATATTTATTCCATGTAACTGTACACTCTGACACTAATTACTTTAATACCTAACTCAACGACTAAACTAAAGATGGCAGATTCGATGTTTCGTTCCTGATCTAAATGTAACTCTAGTGGCACACCATGACGACTAAAAACTTCGTCCACCAGCACCTGAGCAACAGTGATGGCTTCTTGATTGGGAATAGCGAAAAATTCAGGCCATTTACTGAAGTAATCCAAGATAACCAAGATGTATTTGTTACCACGCTCCATTTGCCATCAACGATCAGGCCTGTTCTTCTCACAGCTGGACTTATGTTTTTCTCGTGCAATCTTCTTTACATGGCTGTCTAGACAGAGCGTCAGCATTTTTATGCAGGTTTCCAGGTCGATGTTTAATTTGAAAATCGTATTGCTGCAATTTCTCAATCCATCTAGCAAGCTGTCCTTCAGGAGTTTTCATTTCTAAAAGCCATTTTAGAACCGCGTGATCTGTTCGAATTAGAAATTCATGTCCGTAGAGATACTTATGGAAATGGTCGACTCTTTTACTATGGCAAGCAACTCTCTTCTGGTGATAAAATAATTTCGTTCCGGCTTTGATAAGGTTCTGCTATAGTACTCTACGACATGCTCTTGTGAATTTTGGATTTGTGAAAGGACAGCTTCAATACTGGTGTTACTTGCATCTATGTCCAAAATCAACATGCCTCTCTAATTGAGATAGGACAACACTTGGCTTCTACATAATGCTCCTCTCAATTTTCTAAATGCGGAATCAGATTTTTGGGTCCAATTGAATGTGGATTTTTCTTTCGTTAATCGATGGGGCATTACGTTAAAGTGGTATAACCTGCTTCCGGTACTAAAGGCAATTTTCCCTTTGTCATCTTTGTGTTTTGCCCCTTGCCAGTATCCACGCTTAAGATCCAAGGTGGAAAACCATTTGGAAACCGATACAGTTCTTAATGTATCGTCTATTCTCGGGAGAGGGAAGCTGTCCTTCTTGGTGACGTCATTAAGCTTACGGTAGTCCACAAAAAATCTAAGACTTGACAATTTGGTTTTCCACTTCCTGTTGTTTAGCTGGCATACGTCGAGGAGGTTGTCTAATTGGGTGTGTCAATCCAGTATCAATTTTGTGTTGGATTAAACTGGTCCGTCCAGTTTGATTATCCATTACAAATACGTTTGCTGAAATCTGTGGCTTCCTGAAGCCTAACTGGTTCGAGATGTTCCCATGATTTCTCCAAAGTCTGCATCAAGGTGTCTGTGTCCAATTTCGGTTCTACAAAATGTCGCTTATCTGATAGGTCACAGTTCAATATTTGATTAACTGGTTCGAGAGTTCCAATAATATCTCCTTCCTTTATTTTTACTGTTTCAGAAAAAACATTGGCAATTCTTATCATAATATCTCCATTTATTCTTACTAGAGTCTTTCCAACGAGAAATTTTTCTGATTTATCTTCAATGAAAAATTATGTATCACTGCAACGCAACACCCAAGGTTTGTTTCCAATTTTCCGAAAATGATCTTCTCAGTACTTCCAGGAATCCTCACTAGGTTTGTGGCCAGGATTTTAGAGGCTTGAGATTCTTCTGGTGTAGTTAAGACAAATTCTTCGATACCAAATTTGAGAATGTTCATAAAAGGATCGAAAGAGAAACCATGTTAGCCGATCAAATCCATTTCCAAAATAAAATCATCTTCTATATCGGCGACTAATGTTCTATTCCTAAAGGTGGTAGATCCGAAAGTAAGCTCATGCTGAAGCTTCTCCTGGAACTGGTGCCGATTCACCCATCACTGTTCGTAGTGACAGGTTTTTAGTGAGCGGTTGGATTGCCCGAGACTTGACCAATGTTCTTCTAATTATAGAAACTTCAGCACCCGTATCAAAAGTGATGGTTTTGAATTCTCCAATAATTTGTTTTTCGAATGAAAGCCTCTAAAGGAACTGATTGGTAAACGATATTAAGAAAATGGTCGACGCAGACGGTTCTGTGTTAGAAAATCAAAATAAATATTGTTCTAGTTGCAGCAGAGTAGCTAAAGCTGAAATAATTTGCATAAAATGTAGTAGTGTTTATTATGTGGCATGTATTGTTTGTTTAAAAAATGCGAAAATTGTGAGGTATAATAAATTATTATGCCCAAATTGTGTTGTAGAAAATTCATCAGGGCAGATGTCCAGTGAACACAAATTTGATGTTTTAACCAATGAAAATCAACTTTTATAAGTAAAGAAACTAACGGGAAAAAATGACTTACTGAGGGATAAAATCGAACTTTAGGCGATGAAAAACGAAAAATTGAATGAAAAATTGCAACATTTCAAGGGAAGTAAGGTTATGTTACCCCCTGGATTCCCGCCGATCCTCGAAAATTAAAATAAAAACACTAACCTTACTTTCCCATCTGTGGTGTAAAAACCTGTGCAAAATCATAACAACATCCCTATTTCTGTTCCTCATAGGTTCACCCTCAGCCAGGTTGCAAATTCCATTGATAATGATGTGAATAGTCAAAACCATGATCATGATAAGACACAGCAAAAACAATATTTTTTTATTCGGGGTGAAAGATTGCTTTCAAACAGCGAAGGAGAGTTCAATGCAACTAGTTCTGCTGGGATTCCATCAAAAAAAATGGTTCTACGTTGGTAGAGTTGCTGGCTCCACTTCAGCTCATATAATATAGGATTATCTCATGAATAAAACTGGCACTACTGATAATAAAAAGATCACAGTGAAGTAATTATGGATCATCTTTCAAGGTTGGTATCGACTCTTTGCTGGAGGAGCAACTTATGCAACCAGAATTTTAGCCTCAACACAAGGTGTAAGATATTTCAATTTTGGGGTTAGGAAAAAGCCATCTAACATAGGCACATTATAAGACCCAAGACAAGGGGCATCAGAAACATAATAGTAGATTATACCACGAGTCAATAATGATAGCTATTATTCCCGAGGATTATTACGAACTGAGCCGCGTTAGCGGCGAGGGAGTAACATTCCGAGGGAATAATAGCCATTATTGCGAGTAGTATACTCTACTTTATTTACGACAAATTAATTTATTTGAGATTTTCAATGAACAAATTTCATCCGTCTCATAATTTTCAAAACAAATCCACAAGCACTACACGTTTGACACTGACACTTTTGTGGAATAATGACCATTAATCCCGCTACTCGTCATTAATCCCTGGAGGAATAATATATGTCATTATACTGCCAAAATCACAAATATAATACGCACATTATACATTAGTCGTAAATAAAATGAATAATAAATTGAAATTATATTATCAGAAAGCTTGTAGTATAAAAAATAAGAAAAGTGCAGTACAGCAAACTACCACTATTGACCAATATGATATTGTATTGTTTACGGAGACCTGGATGGATATACAATGGGTTTTTCCCACGATTTTTTTTATTGGCTTATTGGCTTATTTTATTGGAATTTTTTTATTGGCAAGGGTAATCAAAATAAAGCCCAAACATATTTTTTTCGGATTTTTGTGGTACCTGGAAAGGCCTTAAATTTTCATTTGAAATTCAAAATTTCTAGGATGGTGACGTCCCGCGCATAGATTTTCTATTGGCTGCTTTCTTCCAGTGTTGCCATGCGGGTGAGGATTTCACGAAAGGACCCCGCACACTTCTTATGGGATTTCTGACCGCGGTCAAATTTAACCAAATTTTAGTATGTTATAGATCTCACCTTTCTGATCAATAACTCTCATTGCCACAACTTAATCCTATGACTAGTTTCTGAGATACAGGTAGTTTAATGTCCAAGAAATGCACACATTTTATATGCATTTACATCTACCTGTCACCTAAAAATGCCAGGATGAACAGGTATCCTCACGCTCAGGTGACAGGTAGATGTGAATGCATATAAAATGTGTGCATTTCTTGGACATTAAACTACCTGTATCTCAAAAACTAGTCATAGGATTAAGTTGTGCCCATGGTAGTTAATGATCAGAAAGGTGAGATCTATAACATACTAAAATTTGGTTAAATTTGACCGCGGTCAGAAATCCCATAAGAAGTGTGCAGGGTCCTTCTCTACGAATTGTGTTCTCAAAGTGACATATCGATAAGGATTCGATAACCCATTTATCTCTATTCTCCATGAATTCAACCTCATTTTTGATATGAAAACAAGGAGTAGTTTGGTTGCTCGTGTCTACTAGAAAGTTTCCTGGAAAATCAACCGATTGTTGATTATTGTGAAGATTTTGGAAAGTGAGGTTACTATCGGCCGTTCAAGTATGTAAATTCCTTTTCCTACAGCCGTGCGGAAAAATCGATTTTCCGCACTGATATGCGTGCGGAAAAAGAGTTTCCCCGCACGGTGCGGTAAAACTTTTTTTTTTGACATATCAGTGCGGAAAAAGTTTCTCCGCACCGCTGTCAGTGCGGAAAAAATTTTACCGCACTGATATGTCAAAAAAAAAAAAAAATACATTTTTTCGCCTGTAGGAAAAATATTGTACCTAACACTTGCGGAAAATATGTTTCCGCACTCGGCTGCATCACCGAACTCCGCTACGCGTCGTTCGGTGAAAGGCAGCCGCGTGCGGAAAAATTCATTTTCCGCACTTGTTAGGTAAATAGCTATTTCCTACTCGCGTGCGGTCAAGTACACTTTACCGCACTCGTTTGCGTGCCGTAGGTAGTACTTTACCGCACTCAGTGCTGTAAAAATTCTTTATGGCACTCTTTTAAAAAAAAACGTTTGTATGGACCTTTTTCATGTAATGAACTGAACAACAAGAATAGTTTATTAGGATTTCTGCAATAAAGAAAGAGACACATATAATGACGCGCGATACCTGTGTGGAATGTCAAGTTTGAGAAGTACGAATTTGCAAGTGCTAGCAAACCTTTAATTGTACAATTATCATTGTATTTGATATAGAAATCGTTATTTTACGAACCCTCAAATCTCTCTTCCAACTTTAATCGTCTTCAGTCAGGTTGAGATCACGTAACCATTGTTTCCTTACTTTTTGATTGCTTGAGAACTTGTGAAAAGAAAGATTTGACTTTTTTTCTGCCTCACTCTGACAAGATCATACACAACACATTTGAAGTTTGAACCATTGTATAATAAACAGTTTTTGTAATAATTTTCAGCAATATTGATTGATAATTGAGGTTAGCTTAAAGAAAGTCAGCATCAGACCGCGTTCATTCAATTGACAATTTTATTATCTGTCACCCACAAGCGGCGCGCGCAGCACAGGTAAAATGAGAAAGTTCCATTGTTCATATTCTTTATTGTGCCGGTCCTGGGATTTTTGTGGAATCAAAGAAACGACTGCTGCATTCGCTGCTTCGAATATTTCTTCATCGAAGGTCTCCATCTCTGAAGAATTTATGTTATACCGAAAAATGGAAAATTTGAACCACAAAACACGAATCTATTTGAACTTCCCATAGACGCAAATTATAATATTGATTTGTTGCTATGGGAAAAACAAAAATGCAACGTAGCAGATTTGACAAATGCCACCATGACAGACTTTTAACCAAATTCTTGTGCGGTAAAAATCCTTTACCGCACTGTATCAAAAATTTAAAAAAACATGTAATTAATGCATTTGCCTTCGCGTAATGGCCGTAATGCATGAAATAGAAAAATTTATTGTTTTTAACAATCAATGTTTGCTATTTTTTATGCATTTTTTCTTCCAATTAGATTTTAATTCCAAAAATTTTGTGCTCCGAAGGAAAAATTTTGTACCTAACACGTGCGAAAAGTGACTTTACCGCACGCGTGCGGTAAAGGACCACTTTCCGCACTTGTTAGGTAAATAACTATTTTCTTTCTGATGAATGAGTCCTTATCCACTCAATTCATTCAGGCACCTTTGGCAGGATGAAAAATCCGTACCTGCACTGCTCCAAGTGAAAATTGACAAATTTGAGACCACGGTGTCCTAGAAACTCAGAGCAAATCTGGGCCCCCTTTACAAGGAAAGTCTGTGTCCTGTAAGAAGTTGATTCCCAACCATTATTTGGTTGTCTCCCGCCAGTTTGGTACCTCCAAATCTCAAATTTGTGAAAACTTCCGAGGCTTTACAAGGATTCCGTCCAGGCCGAGGGGTAAACCACTCTGCGCAATACTGTCACAAATCGCGCGAAATTCCTGCGGAATCATGCGAAATCGCGCGCAATCCTTGCGAAATCGCCAGCAATCCCGCGAAATCACTTAACTTTGCGAAGTCGGAGCCTCGTTCAAATGAGGAATTTCAAAGCTGACCAATCAGAACTATTCAAAGAAATTGGCGGGAAATTACTGCTTCTGACTTTTGTAGTCGTAATAATCGTTGTGTAAACGATTTTATAATTATTGTGTGTCACCAGGGTCTGTATCAGTTATTGAGTGATTGATTTTCAAAATTATCATATACATTGTGTCCCGCTTTTCATGTATATACCCCGATATCTCAGTTATTAATAATGCGATTTCATTCAAATTTTGGTGGTGATTGTATGTTGGAAAAATGAACTATTTGACATAGTAAACATTTCCATGTACCATTGGCATGCGGTGTTGAGGGGTGTAAAGTGGTTGTATTTTTGTGAGAAAGATATTAGAGCTTATTTTAGATAATTTTTCGCATCAGATTAAGAATCAGTATCCCTAAAAACCCCTAAATTCATATTTCCAAAATCTCAAGAGATGATTATAGCAAAAAAAAAAAAAAAAAATTTATTTTAATTTAATTTTTCTAATAAGCTGTGTATTTCTAATTAAATCGTAGCTATGATGAAAATACAATATTCTAAAATAATGTCATCTGTAATTTGAGGTTCACATTTAGAAAAAAACAACTTATTCCAAAAAGTGAATTGATATCTATTATTTTTTTTTTTTTTGGTTTAAAATCAGCTCTTGAGAATTTGAAAATACATGAATTGAGGGGTTTTTGTGGATGCAGTGTTATGCATTTCCCTAATACATAACACTGACCAATTAGATCCAGTGCAAAAATTACATTATTTCCGTTCATCTTTATCGGGGTCGGCTGCTCAATGTATACAAAGTATCGATCTATCTAACTATGACCTAGCATGGAGTGTTTTATGTCAAAGATTTGATAACAAAAAACTGATGGTACATAATCATATAAAATTTCTTTTCAATATGCCAGAACTAAAAGCAGATTCATCACTTGCTTTATGTAATTTCAATGATATTTTGTCAAAAAATTTCGATGGGTGATAACACAGAATCATAGGACCCATTGATTATAATGTATCTAGTTGCAAGTAAATTTGACCCAGAAACTATTAAAGAATGGGAACACTATCAAACCCAAGAACTTCTTCCCACTATTTAGGAACTTAAATCCTTTTTGAATTCTCATGCAAATTATTCTGAAAAAATTTATATACATAAAGTCAAATAAAAGGTTTCCATTCCCATCAATAAAGGCAAAGAAAAATGTTTATCGGCAACAATTACTAATAAATTTTCTTGCTACTACTGTAAAAAAAAACCTCATGCTATATACAATTGTCAAGAATTTGAGTCTTTACCCTTAAATAGTAAGAAGGAACAGGTGAATCTTCTTAAGCTTTGTTTTAATTGTCTCCACAAAGGTCACGATGCGAGTAAGTGTAAGTATGGGGAATGTAAACATTGCAAAGAAAAGCACAACTCTATTTTGCATCCAGAACAAAGCACAAGCGCGGCAATTTCAACTCAATGTGAAAACTCCACAGATGAAGATTATGCTTCTACTTCACATCAGACTACAATGTGCAATCAGTTGTAATCAGGTTCAGATTTTTCTTGCAACAGCCTTGGTTGAAGCTGAGGATGTGGAAGGTCATTTTCATGTTTGCAGGGCATTGTTAGACAGCGGATGTCCAATTTCATATCTCAGGAATTTTCAAAAAAGCTGCGATTACCCCAACACTCTGTGAATGTTTCAGTTAGTAGTATTGGGGAGACCCAGACTCGTGTAAGAAAATCTTGTAACAATCACATTAGGCCCAGAAATAGTAACTTCAACGCTAATCTTTATTGCCCAATCTTACCAAAAGTTACATAAGAGCTTCCTTCAGTATCTATGAATCCTAAGTTTCTATATATATCTTCAGACATTCAACTTGCCGATCCTAAATTTTTCAAATCCAGCAATATTGACCTTTTGATTGGTGCAAGCTTGTTCTGGACTTCTCCAAAGGTACAAACAAGGCCGCTTGGTGAAGGCAAAGCAATATAGCTGAACAGAAAACCTGGTTCAGAATTTATTCGATATTCTGCAGAGGTTGCCTTTAACTTGATCTGGAATATGCTAAATGAGTGGACTGTAGGTTTAGGAATGAGAAAAAAAAAGCTGGTCTGAACTTAACAAAAAATTTAATTGAAATAAAACCCACTCAGGTTATGAAAATTGAAGAACGGCTGGGGTTGCTGAATTATAACGCGCAGTGACTGAAAACGGGCGTACTTGCAGTTTCGAGTCTCTCTTCGTACTGCCTTCATCTTCGTCCCGGTTCCTCTTTGTTCCAAACTTCGTCGAGGGTGGCGCTTTTTCGGCAATCGATAATTGATATTTTTTGTTTGTCAGGAATTTATACAATTTATAATTCGACAATAACGCCCTATCCAGCTAGTAGAACTAGCCACAATACCAGAAGGCCAAAAGACTTCAAAATCCAAGCACAAAATAATATATATTTCCATTAGTATTCCGAATATACGCTACAATAACATCAATTTATTAAAATTATTGTGACAATATATTAATGAAAACAGCCATTTGGCCAGTTTATCATATCCGCAAAGCTAGCAGGAAATTACGGCGATTCGTGGCATACAAATTCGGGACAAATCCCGTATGAGACGCGCCAGAAAGGGGGTTAATTTTTGCGTCCTCAAAAGTTAATCTGGCGTGTGTATGACCCAGAAATCCGGTGCTTATAAAATAGGAAAATAGCCATTAAAACACGAACTGTTGGAATTAACGAAAATGCAGCTGGAGTAGAGATAACTTTGTGCTCTGGATGAATATTGTCTATTTTCCTTTTTGCAATTCCAACATAATAGTCATTTACGTTCTTTGTCTCACTCTATCGTATGTTGAAAACCAAGCGCTATACGGTAGCTCGTAAAGGTATATTTATTGGGCCTTATTAAGTTTTTTACTGCTGTTATAAATATTAAGGCGGCGGTGGTAAATCTTTCCACCTTCCGCGGCTGTAAAATATTTAATGATACTTTGTAATGGAATGTTTTCAAAAAGCAGCTTTATATGTTCGCGTACCGTTTGGTTTATTTATGAGGTGAGCAACATCAACTTTTATCTTGTTTTGAGATCAAATTAGTTGTTCAGTTTTCGAATCTGTTGTTGCAATATTTCATGCGTTTTTGGTAAGTTCCTCATCACATTAGCATCTGCTACTAACGGTTTCAGTGAATTCTACCTAGATTAGGGATTCTTGAAAGGGAACCCAAATAAAAATTTCCAAAAAACGACAACAGCTAACTACTCAGGCATCGCAAACCAACAAACAAAAACCAATGTTCCGCAAAATAAAACCCAAAATGCATCTACTTCGAAACAATTCGTACCAAGATACGCTTCAGCTACCCCTCAAAGAAACCCCAATTTTTACCCTAATTAGCAAGAAACATATCTTTTAAATGATTTCTCTGATGAAACATATGCCAACTTATTTGAGTACGCTGAAAGCCCTCATTATGAACAAGATGCTAGTTATGAAGGAAACGAATATGCTGAACAGTTCACTACTGATCCGAACGCTGAAAATTATCAGGATTTTCTGGTACCTTTTACCAATCACCATCCGCCAGAAAATACCCCTCAAGATCACACTTCGAATATCGAGACTCAAATACAACTTCTGAATCTAGACAACATGAATCCGAACCTCAATTTTCCTGAACCCACTTCTTACTGTTAATTCGAAAAATCTGTATTACATTCATGATGCTTCCAATAAATTCAGATTACTTATTGATACAGGTGCAGGCATTTCAATTTTTGAAGAAAATACTATCCAAAAATTCCCCTATCGTTCCGAAGAAAACATAACCATTCAAAGTATCACCGATGAAAAACTCCAGATCTGTGAATCAACACTTGTACTGTTCACCTTCCAAGATCTTCACAAAGTACCTATATATTTACAACTTGAATATTGATATCAATGGAATTTTAGGGTTGGATTTCCTAGAACATTATCAATGTGTGATAGATTTGAAACCTAAAGAGCTTGTAACTAATTTCAAAACTATCCCTCTTCATAAAGTTACTGAAGATGACTACCCTAATAGGTAATACAAAACCAAACAACACTCAAACAGTTCTCAACAAAATATCTATAGAAGCTAGAAGTAGAAAGATCTTTAAACTCAAGTGTAATCTATCCAACACAAATGCTTTACTCTTTTCTCAAGAAAAAGAAAAAGTCAAATTACCTAATGCCTTAGTAAAAGTGAACAAGGTGAATTTTTAACCTCAATTGTAAATATTAACGCCATGGACAAAACCGTAGAGCTTTTGAACTTGTCTATCGAACCATTTGTCTCAGAAAGTGAAACTCAAAAAACCATTCTAAGTTTCAACAACTCTAACCTCGACTATGACGACACTTATGATAGGCAAATGTCCATACAAAATGAACTTCGTACAGAACATTTAAAGAACGAAGAAACAGAACTAATTACCAACTTATACCTGAACTTTTCTGACATTTTCTACCTGGAAGGTGACACGCTCACATTTACTATTGAGATTAAACAGCCTATTGAAACCAATAATGCAAAGCCTGTGCATACCAAATCTTACAGATACCCCCAAATCCACAAAGAAGAAGTCAAATCCCAAGTCTCCAAAATGCTAGACCAAGGCATAATTCGCCATTCTGTATCTCCATGGTCTTCTCCCGTCTGGGTCGTTCCTAAGAAACTTGATGCTTCTGGCAAACCCAAATGGCGCGTCGTAATCGACTACCGTAAAGTCAACGAACTGACTGTAGATGACAAATACCCGCTGCCTAATATTTCCGATCTTCTGGATCAATTGGGAAAATGTCAATATTTTACCACCACTTGACCTTGCCTCAGGTTTTCACCAAATAGAAGTAGACCCCAAGGATGTTTCGAAAACCGCTTTTTCCGTAGAAAATGGCCATTACGAATTCGTTCGTATGCCCTTTGGATTGAAAAATGCCCCGTCTACATTCCAAAGAGTCATGGAGAATATTCTCCTTGGCATTCAAAACGAAAGATGCTTAGTCTATATGGACGATATTATCGTTTACTCTCCTACCATCCACGAACATATTTCAAGGCTTACCGAAGTATTTAAACGCCTCCGTAAAGCTAACTTAAAAATTCAGCCGGACAAATGTGAGTTTCTTCGAAAAGAAGTAGCTTTCCTGGGACACCTTATCACTCAGGACGCTGTAAAACCGAACCCTGCAAAAAAAAAGTTGTATTCAGAACTTCCCATAACACCCAAAAATCTAAAAGACGAAAAACATCAAAAGCCCTTGACGAAACTCCTCCAGAAAGATGTTCCATCTCACTTTTACCCAGAATGCGTATCTGCATTCAACGAGTTGAAAAACGCACTAGTTTCTGACCCGATTCTGATCTATCCCAATGTCGAAGAGACATTTCTATAACCACCGACGCAAGCGCTTTTGCCATCGGTGCAGTTTTGTCACAAGGCCCTATAGGAAAAGATCCTCCTATAGCCTATGCCTCTCGAACGCTGTGCAATGCCGAAACTAAATACTCTACCATAGAGAGAGTATTACTGGCCATTGTATGTGCAAACATTTTAGACCTTACCTCTTTGGTCGAAAATTCGTCCTTATCACAGACCTTTAACTTGGCTTTCCTCAATTGAAGACCCTGGAAGTTGTTTAGCTCGCTGGCGCTTAAAACTCGAAGAATACGACTATCGAATCGAGTATAAACCTGGGAAAATCAATAAGAACGCTGATGCCCTATCTCAAATAAAAGTAAACAACTTCAAATATTGTTCAGATTTAAGTTCCAAAATTCACATATTCGCTTCTGACAAAAAAGAACCTGACATTGACGATATAAGAAACCGCCCCTCTACAAGTCAACAACAACAAGAAATTCCAATCGTCGAAATTGAAAACAACGATGAAACAACCCTAATTGAGGAAGAATACAACTCTTTCGTAAATCTCTACAAAACTAGATCAATTATTGACTACTCAAAGATAGATATTTCCAACCTACAACTTCTGGATAAGTCTCACAAAAATATTGCAATCTTCTTTTGGCAAACCAAACTAACAGACTTACATTACAAAATTATAGATGATCTATTCGAGGAAAATTTCGATTTTCAACCTAATCAGGTTAACATTTTATCCAGCAAATCTGTGAAGGCACGAAAATACTTCATAATTCCCTTGCAAAAATTAGAAAATAGTCCCTACCCTCTTTCACTCGCTTTTCAAATGTCAAAACGAATTTGATCCTGAAAAAACCTTTTGCATAGAAAACAATCTAGAATTACCTATTCTTGAAATATTTTCCTTTATATTTGCCGAAAAAGACATTAAGTTTAAGATATGCCAAAATATCGTCAAAACCCTAGATCAAGACTAAATTCCAATTATCCTGGACCAATATCATACTGGAAAAACAAATTTACATCGTGGAATCAATGAAACCGTTAGAAGGATTAAAGACAAATACTCTTGGCAAGGCTTAACCAAAGATGCTGATAAATTCATCACAGCCTGTGAAATCTGCCAAAAAGTCAAAATCTGTAGAAACAATCTTAGTTCTCCACTCGTTATTACTGAGACTCCCAAAACCCCATTTGAAAGGATAAACATTGACCTTTTTGAATTCCCAGTTCGTAACTATACCCTAACAGTTAGGGATGTACTTACCAAACTCACTCAAGTCTACCCAATTTCAGACAAAAAGGCGTCCACAATTGTTAACACCCTACTAGCATTCTTCCAACATTACGGTACATCTTTGAGAATGCACTGCGATTGTGGAGGTGAATTCAACAGCGCTTTACTCAAAGATCTCGGTCAACTCTACGACATAAATTGACATTTTCAAGCGTAAGCCACCCACAATCCAACGGATCGCTGGAAAGATTCCATGCAACTTTAACGGAGATGATTCGCGTTCATAAAGCGGAACATCCAGATGAACACCCATTCAATATTCTCCCATACGCAGTTATCTGCTATAATAATATCAAAAATAATACACACGGATTCACACCTTTCGAATTGATCTTTGGCCATACGTCGAATAGACCCCCTGAGACTCTTTATAATCAAAAACAGCTAATCTCCAAATACATACGAGACCTCAACAACAGAATGGAATATTATTAGAGAATGGCTGGAGCCCAGAATCGATATTCAGAAAGAAAAGTCGAAAGTAAGGTTCGACAAGACGGTCTCACAAAATCTTCCAGAATATAAAGCAGGTGACAAGGTGTATGTCAAAGAAACTCAAATAAAAGATAAAGCTCAAAATCTTTTTAACGGACCTTTCGAAATAATTGAAGTTTATAAAAACTCAGCGAAAGTGAAAAACTTCAAAACAAATCAATTTTCGAAATTTAACTTTGATAGACTAGACCCGTTCTATGACTAGTCTATTCTTTTCCAAACTCGTCTTCTAACTCCACTTAACAACACAGTTGGAATATTCTATCACGAAGAAGGTAATCTGAGAGTCTCAAATGAGAAATGGATTCTTTTAGTTTACAAAGAAATAGAATCTATCCAGAACAATAAAAAGATTCTCACTAGCCTGACCAAAATAATTGATGGCCCTTCTCCTCGAATGACAGCCTTTAAAGTTGAAGTTCAAACTCATTTCAGCTTTTTAACTCAAGTTGCTGATTCAGTCAACCAGAAACTTAATGAAATCACTGGCGACACAAACTATAGAAATAAACGTGGACTAATTAACGGAATAGGAAGTATCTTTAAATCGATCACCGGAAACTTAGATTCTACCGATGGTGAATACTTCAATAAATGTATTGACAAAATTAATACAGACGAGCGAAAACTTGAAATTTTACAAGGGGGTGTGCGCCAAAAAAACAACTTCATCTCAAAAAGAGAAAAAAAACCAAGAATAACAGTGAAAACCGCACCCCTCTATGACAAATAATACCGAAGATATGGCTCTATGAAGGTACCGCATCTCACCCTATGACGTCACGAAAGCTCAAGCGACGCACGAGAAAGTGAAGTAAATTGAATTTTCATATGTTTTTCCGATGTCACCTGCAATAATCTAAACAAAAACCACTCACGTGTGCCGGGAATAATCAAATTAACAATGCGGATCGCGGCTGGGACGAAGCTCTCGTGACGTCACACACACTTTAAAGCGGTATATCTCACCGATAGTTTATCGTAGAATAACGAGGTTTGAACAGTTATTCTTAGATTTTTTTACACTAAAACTTTAACTTTTGGCACACACCCCCTTTAGGGTTAGAATATTTTGAAATTAGAATTCAAGGGGGATACCGTTTCAGGAATGTTTAAAGAATGTTCGTAGAATGTCACATCAAGACAAAAATATTTCAATATATTTTTGAAATACTTCGTCTATTTTAGGAATGTTTATAAAATGTTCCAAAAATGTTCCAGAAATGTTTCAACATGTTTTTTTTTTTTTAAATTTGCAATTTATATTTTATAAATGTTTATAAAATGTTTCAACAATGTTTATAGAATGTTTCAGGAATGTTTCAACATTTTTTTTTTTTTTTTAATTTTTGGAGAATATTCGGGGACTATTTATAGAACGTTTCGGGAATGTTCGTAGAATATTTCAAGAATTAATTTCATGAGAATTTCGTGTAATTTTACAAGAATTTCCTAAAATTCCACTGAAATTCTTATTATAGAATGTTACAGGAATATTCATAGAATGTTCATGAATTGCACACCTGAATTCCCTAAAAATTCTTCGGAATTCCACTAAAAATCCAATTAGTTTCAAACAAATTTTCTGTATTATCACAGGATTTTTTTAGAACTCCATGTAATTTCACAAATTACTTTTTGATTGTTCATGAGTATTTCTGGTCATTTCACGTAAATTTCACTGAAATTCTGAGTCATTTCATAAAAATTCCTCGGAATTTTGCTGAAATTTAAAAAATAATTTAACGATTTTTTTTTTCGAATTTCACGAGAATTTTGATTTACTTCACAGGAATTTTTTCAAATTTTGCTAGAATTCCAAATAATTTCAGAAGAAGTTCAAGTAATTTTATTTCAGTAAAATTACCTAAGAAATTTCAGAAGAATTTTTTGGAATTTCTAGTTATTTTGTAGAAAGAATTTTTTTTGTCAATTCCACGAAAATTCCAAGCAACTTTGAAAAAATTTTCTGAAATTTCACATTTTTTTAAAAATTCCACTAAAGTTCCGATTTAGTCCACAGGAATATTGCTAAAGTATTAAATAATTCCACAAAAACTTTTCGGAATTTCACCAGAATTTCATGTTATTTCACTTGCAATATTTAAATGGAAATTGGTTACCCGTGATATTTGGATGAAAAAATATGTTATTGGGGATGCCATAAGCAAAATTTTTTACCATGGGCGCAACCGAGGGGGAAACCACCTTAGAATTTTGGTGTACAAACTGATAGAATTTTTTAGAATTTCTTAGAATTTTTTAGAATTATCAGTATTATTTAGCATTCTCTAGCATTTTCTAGAATTATTTAGAATTTTTCAGTATTGTTTAGAATTAGGTAGGTGGATTCCCCCTCGGGCGCAACCTTGTATATATGACAGGTGAGGCGGTATCAGCTGTCAAGTTTTGGAATCTAATATTCAAAAGCAACGTAACTATGGCAGATTTTGATGAAGTGAATATCGATTTCCACTAAGTCGACCAAGGTAAATCGAAAAATGTCAACCATTTTGATATCTGTCAAAATCCTGCCAATTTTTGGACTCAAAATTTACATAAGCTAAAAATGTCGAATGACACCTCATGAAATATTGAAAACTGAAAAATATGAGTGCTGTCGTTTGGCAGGGTTTTGACAGATGTCAAAATGGTTGACATTTTTCGATTTACCTTGGTCAACTTAGTAGAAATCGATATTTACTGCATCAAAATCTGCCATAGTTACCTTGCTTTTAAATATTAGATTCCAATATTTGACATCTGATACCGCCTCACCTTTCATATATAAAAGGTTGCGCCTATGGTAAAAAATGTTGCTTGTGGCATCCCCAATAACATATTTAAATTTCATCCAAATATCACGGGTAACCAATTTCCGTTTGAATATTGCGGCGTCCTTTTAAGTTATTCCACGGAAATTCCATGTAATTTCACGAGAATTCTTGAGAATTCAATAAAAAATTTAAGTAATTTCACAAGAATTTTATGCAATTTTTTCTTTCAATTTCACGAGAATTCCAAATGAGCCAAAGAAATTTTTTAAAATTCCACTGAAATTACCAGTAACTTTAAGGAATTTTCTAGAATTTCACGAGAATAACTTAAAATTCCGGAGGCATTGAGTCGAATACTCGGAAAATTTCGTCGTAGTTCTTTCGCAGTATCATATAATTTCACCGGACTCTCACGTAATTCCGCTATAATTCTAAATAATTTCACAATTTTTTTTTTATAGTTGCATGAAAATTTAATGTAATTTTTACGGAAATTTTTTGTAATTTTACGAGAATAACTTGAAATTTCACGAGAATTTCATGTAATTTTTACACGAATTTTCTGGAATTCCAGGAAAATTAATGGAATTTCATCGGAATTCCACTGAAATCCCAAATAATTTCACAAGATTTTTGATATTTGAGTGAGTTGTTAGTAGCTTTTTACTTATCAGTTATTTCAAATTTGAATAATTATTAGGTCTGTTTGTTATTTACGTGTAGGATAGGTCAATGCAGACTGCTGGTGCAGCTAGGTGTAGCTGATGGGCACCAGGTTCAAGAAAAACTACCAAACGCGTTAGTGCAGTTTGTGCAGCGATAGGAGCGGATAATTCTCTAACCTCACAAAATTATTATTCAAGTAGATTAAAGTGGAAACTAACCGAGAAAAAAATGTGTATTATTTATGATAAGAACAAAATTTACAAGGTTTTATTGT
Source organism: Ceutorhynchus assimilis (assembly GCA_917834065.1). NCBI lineage: Eukaryota > Metazoa > Arthropoda > Insecta > Coleoptera > Curculionidae > Ceutorhynchus > Ceutorhynchus assimilis. The sequence goes on from OU892289.1 coordinate 16,522,242, forward strand.
CGGAAATTATAGAGAAAGATGAAGATTCCCTATCTTCCAACCCTGAAAACAGCCTCTTTGAAATAGTTTTTAAATACTATTGGCCCCTCCCCATTCTGCACTTGTTACACCTCCTCTTGAGCAGGTGTAGGTAGTGCAAGATTGGGCACCCTACACTGAAATAACAAACGCCTTACACTATTTGCACTAACCATATAACAAACGTCTCAGTACAGAAAAGTGTAAATTATTGTGCACTAGTGGAGGATAACAAACAGACCTATTATCAATTGATTAATAAAAATTTGCCTGAATTTTGAAGTACAAGGTAAAATTCAGCGCAACCGTAACGACGTTGTCAAGGTCTCTGAAATGTACTGGGAAAATTCTTTTTAATTAATTTAAAAAAAAAAATGTACACCAGAATTCCATATAAATTCTCTGGAATTCTACAAAAAATCCATGTAATTTCAAGGAAATTTTCTGTAATTGCAAGAAATTTTACAGGAACTCGAAAATTCACAGGAATTTTAAATAATATCATATTTTTTTTTTTTGGAATTTCACAAGAATAATTTAAAATTTTTAGAAATTACTTGGAACTCTAGGAAAATTATTGACATTTTATCGGAACTTTATAATTTTACAGGAATTCCACAGAAATTCCACATATTTTTGCTTGGAGTTCTACGTCGTATCCTTGGAATTTTAATAAATTTTACTGGAATTTTATTTAATTGAACACAATTTATATGAAATTCCGCATAATTTCCACGTAATTGCGCATAATTTCCACGTAATTCCGCATAATTTCAGTGGAAGTTTGCATAGTTTTTATAGAATAGTATTGCATATTTTCTATAAAATTCCGCAGAAATTCTCTGGACTTTTGCATAGTTTCTATGAAATTTCGCATAATTTTTAAGGAAATCTATACGACTTAAACTCATATAATTTTTATAGGATTTTGATTTTTTTGAAACTCAATGCTTTTTTGGAATCCATTGTCGTTTTCCATTTAATTTCACTAGAATTCCGTATAATTTAAATGGGATTTGGCATATTTTCAATGAAATTCTGCATACTTTGTATAAAATTAAGCATCATTTCCATGGTATTCAGCATAATTTCAATGGAATTCCTCCTAGTTTCTACGAGATTTCGCATAATTTTTATGGAATTTTGCATAATTTTTATGGAATTCCACATCATTTTTATGGTTTTTTATGTAATTTAATTGAAACAACAATTTTTTTGATATTAGTATTCTACGCCATTTTCCATTCCATCTAATTTCACTGAATTTTCGCATAATTTTTATAAAATCTTGCATAATTTCTATAGAATTTCATCAAATTTTTCTAAAATTAATTATTTTTTCTATGGAATTCCTCGTCATTACTTCTTTAATTTCACTTGAATTTCGCATAATTTTGATGGAATTTAGCATATGAAACCCTATATAATTTCAATGGAATTCCGCGTGAATTTTGGTGGATTCTACATAATTTCTATGGAATTTTGCTAAAATTTAAACTTTTTTTTTTGGAATTGTCATCATTTCTCAGATACTTATTTTATTGAAATAAAATGGAATTCCATGTCATACCTGGAAAGTTCAAAAGAAATTACAATATGTTTTTGCATAATTTCTATCAAATTTCACATAATTCTAATATAATTACAATATAATTTCGCATAATTTCTTTAACATTTCTCATAATTTAAATAGACTTCTGCCTAAATTGCCCATATATTTGTTAAATTTCAAGCGAATTGAAATAAATCATATACTATTGAAAAGAGCATTAAATTCTCTATAAATCTGTGTAAAATTGTGTTTGATAGCTCAAATAGTTTTTGAGTAATTAACCCTTAAATTTGACTTTAAGTCCAAATTTTGTCAAAAACTTTAAAGTCAATTTGCTCAAAAACAATAAATCTGAAAATATTGTAAATTACAGGCCATTTAGAGGTCAATAAGAGCTACAAAAGCTAAAAATTTCAATGCAATTTGCTCAACGGTTACCGAGCATTTGCGGTATGAATATTTTAAAATTGAAAGGGCGGGGTACCCTTATAAAAAACTCGATTTTTTTATTTTCTAGTTTTGCTCAATTTTGACTTTACCAATCGATAGAGCGGTTAAAATTAGTGGAAAACAACCCAGACATCATTTCCAAATAGCCATTTCTTGCAGAAAAAAAATTAAAAAGGAAATCCTATTTTTGTCTCTGGAAAATTTTCAAAATTCTGACATGGTCGTGAGCAGTTGCCATATCTTTGGTAAATTTTAAGCAAATTCGAATAAATTATATATTATTGAAAAGAGCAATACATTCTCTATAAATCCGTGTAAAATTGAGTTTGATAGGTCAGATAGTTTTTGAGCAATTGAAGCTCAAAGTTGACTTCTAGTCCAAATTTTTTCAAAAATCTCAAACTCAATGTGCTCAAAAACTATAAATCTGAAAATATTGTGAATTGCAGGCCATTCAGAGCTTAACAAGAGCTACAAATGCTGGAGATTTCAATGCAATTTGCTAAACGGTTACCGAGCAATCAAGGTTTAAAGATTTTGAAATCAGAATTCAAAGGGGGTATAAAAACTGGATTTTTTGAAGTGAAACTTCTTAGGCGGCAGTCTGATATTTGGATGAGAATAGAGAGTGATCTGGAAGTTTTTGGCAAATTTCGTTACACGAGAGAGAGAAAAAAAATAACGTAGAGGAACGGAGAGAGACAGCTAATGACAATGACAGCCGACGAACGATTGCCGCACAAAGTGTGGTCCTTCTTTCGTCTTTAGCACGGTCCTGATACGTTAAAGTTTTGTACTTTAGATGGGAGTAAGGAGACGGCGAAAATTGTCTGGGCACACAGGCGGCTAACACCCTAGCGGCAACCCTGCCCATAAAATCCCACATCTTTACTAATTCATAAATGTTTCAAAGTCACCACATGGTCGTATGAAGCCAGAGTTCTCGCATTGAAGTTTATCCGAGGGAAAATGTTAAAAGGACAGAACTTGTGTCTCAGTTTCTGGCGGAAAACGGAAAACCGGTCAGGCAATATCGCATTAAACCCCTGAAGTTAAACGAAGCAGCTCAGGGAAAAAAGGTGAGACCGAGCGTCAAAGTTGAAACTTTCCAGACGGATATTAAACCTTTCCTCCAGATTGCAGGATTTGCAGGAGTCATATCAAATAAGTAGTAAGTACACTAAAAACTATAAAATGGCTTTTTACTGAAATAAATTTTAATTACTAATAATTAGCTAGTAAATTTGATGATACTATTATCAACTATGGATTAACACGGATATGACCGGCTTTGAATCATTTTTCAATTTAAATAGGATTTTTTTTCGGATAAAACCCTCATAATTTCAGTTGCTGAATCCTTTAATTTAACATTTTCGCAAAAAGTCATAGAGCATCGCAGCCGGAGCGTTCCTGCTGCCCATATTTCATCGAGACATATTGGAGGCAGCAGTTTAAATCGAAAGGCGTTCATTTGGCGCATTGATACGAATCTCATTCGGGGAAACACTAATTTAAATTATTGCCTGTAATCTGGAGAATTATGTGCGAAACAGTGGCGACTCGTATTAACTTGTTTCAAAATTTTTCAGTATCTTTAAAATATTTTTTTAATGGATTATCTATAGAAGTTTTGAAATGCTAAAATTACATGACAACATTACAAACTTATGAGAATACCTACTTAAATCGGCCAAGCGGTAAAAACAATATTGAAAATAGTCAAAACTCTGAAATAATTTTGATTCCTGCGCTACTGGCTACAAGTTCAAAACAAGAAAAATCATAACCCTTATCCATACACCATAAATCTCATTTGAAACAAGCTCGTAAGCTCGAACAAGATAATTTCGCCATCCTTGTAATTATTATTATACTTTTGCCCGCTTATTACTTTGTCAGAGATTTAATCTTTCTGCCGATATATTAAATAGCTTATTGTACAGGTTGAATGATTTAATACATCTAGAGAACAAGATGTCGAACTAGTGCTCCCATAGAGAGAGCTCCATAAATCTATAATCGAGTCAATTATTCGGACCAGAATGGAAGCGTATTAATTATCTGTAGAGCTGCTTAATCCTAATAGCACCAATAGTCTTTAAACAAATCATTAATGAGGCCAGAGATATAGTTAATTGCTTTGATAGCAAAGCGACACATTAATTATTATCGATGATTTCTAATTATTGAGGCTCTATGAGCGAGCTTATTTTTCACGCTGACGGTTGTGATTTCTCTTTTTTCCGCACGGTATTTTTTTTTCTTTCTTATTTTATTTCGCAGGCGCTTCTCAGATAATTGAAATCCACCGTAATAAATTCGTTTTCTCCCAGGTAAACGTAATTTATTTTTACTTAATGGAAGGGACCCTCTGTTTTTGTTTATTCTGCCTTGGCGTCCGCCATGTTGTTTTTTTTATGGGTATTAATTTAAATTGCTACGGGTAATGAACTTTTCTTTTGGAAAACGTAATAGACCGTTTTTTGTCTTGTGGAAATTGCATTGTACTAACACTGCTTGACAGTTATACAGAATAATAGTTCAATCACTCATTTTTGAATAGCTTTATTGAACGCACAAGTGATGTACCTAATGAGATTATTGCCTATAGATTATTTTTGCATAAAGCAGGTTGGCGTGATTACTAGCCATGTAAAATGGAGATATGTAGCGACAGCGATTGATACGAGACTTGACGAGGTGGTAGATAGTCGACGAGAAAAGAGGTGGAAGATTGAGATTAACGTGAGTACATTTTGGAACCACTTTCATCCAGAAAGATTCTTTTGAATAAAAATAACTCGTCTGGTTTAAACTTCGATTCAGAAATTTTCCAACGCATTTTTGAGTTCATGCAAAAAAAATTCTAGATCCGCAAAGAGTTTCAAATTGCCTATGCAAATATAGCAAGGAGAACCAAACAGAATGTTTAAATGCCACATCGGAAAAATCTCTATATTTCAGCTACAACTATTTGGAAGAATTATCAGAGATGAAATTCTATCTGTCGTTGGAACGAGTTTCATCTTTAGATTTCAGAAAACATTCTGTCCGAAAATTTGAGAAGTCATCCTTAAATTTAAAAAAAATATTTATGTTAAGAGTTAACATGTGCTAAATTTAAAGGTTTCTTATCAATTTCTTCTGAAGTAACTAATTCTATGTAGCTCTCCATAAAAACACCCTGGAGAAATATAATGATTCCAGTCATCAACTTCTTTCCAAGTATCTCTGACATACCTACCTAACATTTATATAAGCTAGTTTCATGCAAAATTTTAATAGAGACTCAACCTCATTTTACATGAGTTTCCATCTCTTTTTTTACAATTGCTAGAATATCATTATCATCTAAATTTAAAAGAGTCAAAGTTAAAGTCAATAAATGCTTAAGTGTGCAAGATACAATCTGATTTACAGAGCGGACTGTAGTTAATTCAGCAAAATACAAGACAACTTAAATTGAAATAAAAAATCATCATCAGTCATTATAAAAAAAACATTACTTAAGCAAAAACTAAGTAAACATTTAAATAAAAAGCAAAATCAAAACTAGAATCAAAACTTGATAGCTGACAATACCAAAACTTTAAAAAAAGCATAGAATTCTAACCGGGATCCTTGAATTCGGCCACAAAACTTACCTGTTCCAAAATAAGTAAAAGGGTGGCAATTTTACGATAGTTGAATCCGGCCAACTGATCTACTTCTTATGAATAGCTAGAAACTCCAAATTAGTTTCTGGTTTGTTCTCATTGGGGTCTTCGTGAATTCCTTATTGGAAGATGATTTGAAAGAAATATTAAGTGAGCGTATTGGTTATCGTAACTATAAATATTGTTGTGTGTGTGTGTGTAGCCACAAGTAACTCTGGACTCTGGCTAACCGGGTAACCAAACCAAACTCAAGTTGCTGAATTGATTTATAGTAAATTATTGGATATATGCAGGTAATCTGGTATAACTCAAGTTTCTTCCATATGAATATATGTATGTCTACTTAATACATAGGTGTATTAATTATTGTTTCGAATATAACCCACAAGTTCAAATTTTATTATTTCAAATTTAATATATCTCAATCTCTATTATTAACCATAAAAATAATATTCTTAAAATATTGCTATTGCTGGACTATTTATCCTGTAAAACCGGCAACAACAACCCTTTGAACCGGTAAAATTACAGGTTTCTTCATTACCTTATAAGGCAGTGAACCTTTCTCGCCGTGTGATTGGTCAGCCGTCACTCAAAACCCCTAGTGTTTTGCGACCTGCTTCCTGACAGAGCTAGTCGACGCACATTCTTCAGTACTATTAGAATAAGCGAAGAGTTCGCACCCTCGCAGCCTCTGAATGGTCTCTAGAAGCAAACACCCCCAAAAACCCCCGTTAGTACACGCGATTTATAGTAAAATACAACTCCTAGTGTCTCAAGGCCTGACATGGTCTATATTATTGATCACAATCCATGTAATTAACCCCGAATTGTTGCAAGTCACCTCGGACGAGCAAAATTCTCTCCTATGCGATTGTCTTTTGGCTCTCCCTCACTCTCGACGGGCTCTAACGCACCTGTATATCGTTGTGTTTTCTTTTCATCTCAGTGAAAAATTCCCTAGCTGCCAGTGTGAATAGTAGTGATAAATGGAAAAAAAAGCGCCTTGTGGATTTATCTGCATGAACCGGATTAAGCAAGTAAGACCGTTACAATTTCTCTAGCAGTCGAACAATAAATACTGATCAGTGATTCACTTGAAATGCACTATAAATTGAAGTGGTTTCTAACGTTTAATGCAGAAATTTAGTTTTTACACTCGTGAAATTAACATTTGTATATAGAAACTGAGCATATAAAAAGACTTTTTCCTACGGGCGTGCGCAAAGTTATTCCTTTGCACACTCGTTAGCGTGCGCAAAGTTGAACTTTGCGCACGGAAACTCATTACGCACTAATTTTTGTTACATGAAGAAATAATGCAACAGGTAGCTCGTAAGGAAAAAAACCCAATGACGCAATAAACCATGGAAAATTAGAAGGAAAACCGCTTCAACCTAACCTCAAAATATCACTTGATTGTACCTCGAAACTCACGAAAGTGAAAATTAAAAATTATGATCGTAAAAATACTCGTTCAGAAATGCCGAGTACTGGAATTGTAAAAACATAGGATAGGTATACTTACATGGATGATTCGATGAATACAAAATGGTGGCTTGTGTGTCGACGGGGACCCTGGCACTGGCTCGGCACTCAACACTCGAAAACTCGTATTATTATTGTTTCGCACTTGAACTTTTATGCTGTAATATTCATATTCGTATCAAAGAGACCAATGATGATGATTTTGATTCGAAGGACCGTAAAAACTCGCTTAAAACTCGAAAATCGTACTTGTAAAAAAAAAAATCGTGTTCCTTACCTTGACTTGACGTAGGTGGGAATGTCATAATGTCATTCTCTCTTGACGGTTGACAGTTTCAAGGACCGGACTTTGGGTTTAATTGTGAAATTTACTTAACAACCTGCGTTTTTCATCTCTTTCTCTTCTCTTCTGGCCACGTATCCATTTATTCCTATCCCGTCTTTACATGGAATATACAGGGTGGGCCAATGGAAACTTTCCACTCCGATTTTTTGGATTTGAAATGAAAATCTGGAAAAAAGCTCGGACACGTCGATTTTTTGATTTGAGGGGGAATTATTTTTCAGTTTTTTTCATCCCCATAGCTTCAACCCCCTAGCTGGGGGGAGAACAACTGCCCAAATTTGAATAGGGGATAGGGGTCGTGTCATACCTCTTTTTGAAGGTCTCATTGAGTTCTTCATGACCCTAGAATTTGGGGTTATTATTTTCATTCGTAACGAAATGACAGTTTGTCAAAATCTGGGAGATAGACTTGTTTTAGTAGGAGTAGAAGCGATACTTACCTTCTCTAATAAAAATACTTACAATGTACGTTTCACGAGTACACATAATTGATAATAATAATAAAACAACTTTAATTGTAGGTATTTTTATCAAGGGAGGTAAGAAGTATCGCTTTTACTCCTAAAACAATAGTCTATTTCCAAGATTTTGACAAGCTGTCATTTCGTTACGGATAAAAATAATAAGACGAAATTCTACGGTCATAAAGAACTCGGTGAGAGCTTCAAAAAGATGTATGACACGACCCCTACCCCCTATTCAAATTTAGGGGGTTGTTCTCCCCCCAGCTAGGAGGTTAAAGTTACAGGGATGAAAAAAACTGGAAAATAGTTCCCCCTCAAATCAAAAATCGACGTGTTTGAGCGTTTTTCCAAATTTTCATTCAAAATCCAAAAAATCGGGGTGGAAAGTTTCCATTGGCCCACCCTGTATATACGCTAGCAACGACGTAGCTATAGCTTTGACATGGGGGGGTTTAGAGCAGTAATGACCGCTCATGGTCTATGCTGGAAAGGGTTTCTATTTTAGACCAAACGATGGTATAGGCGACCGGGCGTAGCATAGTCAGAGCTGTTTCGAGTACAGGCAAAATGTACTCGGCTACCGGGTACAAGTACTAAGCGTAGAATGTTCTTGAGTATAGAGTACAATTACAAATATTCAATACCCAAGTATTCAAAGTAACGTATACATTTATGAAAACATTCTAATACCACCTTGCATTCCTACCCAATGATGTTATAGGTACCTACAAGTTGTTACGCAACGTCCTCTTTGAAAAAGCCTTGATTCATCATGGAAATCTAATGAATCCTCATAGGCTGCAAGCGCTGAGGTAGCTGCGAACTTAGCATTGCACATGGGTTATGACGTCAGCTCCCCTTTCACATTTCCCGAAATTTACCATCAAACCGCCGGTATAGATGTTCACACATCAAAAATTGAAAAACACATTTTGGTTTACTAAATGAATTCAGCCAAATCAAACTTCAAAATTGAAGTTTGATTTGGTTATCCAGAGTCCAGAGTTTATAAGGACTCGGTTATAACTGCACAAATTATAATGTATAATTATATATTCTGAATCAAAATTAAATTATCTTTAAGATAGAATAATATTCAATTCTCTACTTCAAATACTTCTGGAGATATTGAGGCTCAAAGTCAAAACTTTGTCTCAAATTTCACAAAAGATTTAAAACTGATTTTCTTGAAAACGAAGTCCTTGAGTTCGGAGTCTCAAATAACCTTTTTTATAGCTCTTCTTGAGAGCTACAATTGAGCAAAATATTCACGCCGATAGCTTCACTGATTTCCAAAATATGGCTCTTTGAAATATTTGAAAATCAAATTGAAAAAATTTGAATTTTTAAATTTTTGGATTTTGCAATTTTTGACTTTACCAATCGAAAGAGGAGGTGAAATTTAGTGGAAAAGCATTAACGCAACTTTGTTTTTTGGGTTTTAGAGATTGTAAAAAAATAAAAACGGTTTTTGCAATTTTTAAGCTCAGAAAATTTCAATAATTTGACTTTGTCTCACAAAATCGCTCATTACTCGATTATTATTGCAACAAATATGATGTAAAATTATATATTCTGAATCAGAATTAAATTATCTTTTGATACAATAAGATTCAATTCTCTATCTTAAATACTTCTGGAGATATTGAGGCTCAAAGTCAAAACTTTGTCTTATTTCACAAAAGATTCAAAGCTGATTTTCTCGAAAATGAAGTCCTTGGGTTCGGAGTCTCGAGTCTCGGATAACCTCTTTTTATTGAGATAAAATTCAGTGAAAATATCAGCTTTCTATCTATAATAGAAAAAAAGTTATGACTTTTCAAAGTTTTTCAAAATCTAAATCATAAGATGTGCCTTATGGGTTTGCAATTGGGTTGCTTATGATCGTGTTTGGGTTGTGCTTCAAGGAAGCTTTTGATAATTATTGTAAAAGGAAATCAGAATTTTCAAATTTATGGCCACAGACACAATGTCACAGTGCACAGAAAAGTTCAAAATTTTCGTTTGCAAATCACAACGATCAATGGAACGCATGCTAAGCATCTGATGCTAAACAAGAAATGGCTGAAAATTGGTCATATTGTAACCGTAACATAATAGGTCTGTTCCAACACAGCAGGAAACCTTACAATTTATCGTCATGATTCTGCACAAACTGTAAAATTTGCGCGTAGAAACCGAAATTCGTTCACTGAGTGGTTTTTTACGTGTTGGAACAGACTTAATGTCAGATCTCAACTTGTCTGGAAATGTAATTCTGGCCAAATAAATATGTATTTAGTTAGAGTCCAATAATTTTACTCACCAATTGCAAATGTATTTGAAAACAATGAAAATACCCGGGTACTTATAACAAATGTATTTAAAAAAAAAAAAAAAAGTATTTAAATAAAAACGCATGTACGCGGATATTTTGAAAATTACTCAGTACAATAAGAAGTACCGGGTACCTATTTTCTATATTCTTAAGCAATCCAAGTACGAGTACAAGTACGCGATTCAGAAAGTATCTTGGCCTGAGTACCGAGTAACTAAGAATATACTTAGAGTACAAGTGAAGAGTACTCGTACCGTACCCGAGTACCGTTCAGCTCTAAAGCCCATCAGGGATATCGTCAAAGGCGATTTTTTTTTTCGAGTGCCTTGCCCAAAAACGTTTATTTTTCTTCAATAAAAATAATTTATTCAGTTCAATGGGGGGGTTTGAACCCCCAAAACCCCCTCCCCCCCTTATATACGTTCTTGTACGCTAGTCTTCACATGGAATATCTAGAAGATCGCAATTGGCAAGGGCAATGCTTGAAATGCTGAATTTCCAATCAATCAATGAATCACTCAAGGATTTGGAGTTTGGACAGTTACCTACTAGGGCCAACTTAGTTGTAATTCATGGTCTAGAGAAAAAGATTGATTGGAGAGATCGGAAAACTAATGACTGAATCAGAACGAGAACCAAAATCTTGGATGATAGAGAATTGATGACAACGTGGGAATGGAGCATGACAAAGGAGATTTGGAATTGGCGAATAAGTTCTTGGGTTTGGTTGTCGATCAAGGCTCTACTGAGATTGTAGAAGGGCTTTCAAGAAGCCGTTTTCGGGATTTCAGATGGACTGTATATTTTAGGCTCAGCATTGGAAGTTTGTCTTTTCCATTTCACATTCGCTTGTCTCATTGTTTGCTTCACTGATTTCTTGATTCACATTTTATAACATTGAAAAATATAATTTAGGTAGATCAACAATTTTAAATATAAATCTTCACAATAATAATAGTTTTGTTTTGTGTATGAATGTACAATAATTATTTATTTCAATTAAGTCTGTACAGTCTGTGTGCAATTTGTCGTATTGTATTGTTTCAATTGGGATTCCTAATTACTTTTCGACGGTTCTCATTTGCTCAATGCGCAGTTCAATAAGTTTATTTTCATACGTTTTTGCACCAGTGTAGAAATGAAAAATTTCCTATTTATCAGAATTTTGCTTTAAATATTGTATAGAAATTTTGATACGACTTCTAATTTATTGTTTCAATGTTAACTCTGGGTGGCTCGAAGCCTAAAAGAGACTATTAAAAAATAACGTGTGAAAAATACCATCCACTCTAAATTCCGTTGGGAGCGTCAAGCTAAAATCCAAATCGATCGGGAATAAATTAAGCGGATGTCGCGGCGGTGGTTGCCGATAAGCGCTTGTAAACACGAAGATCGCAGATAAGGCCGTTCCTGGCCATGCCTTATTTTACCTGACAGGTGCCAGTTTTAGCATCGACCTTCTCAAAACTCCACGAGGCTCATTAAAATTTCTTATATTTCGGTGTGATGCTCACGTACGCATCGGTGCCGTGTAATTTGGGAGACCGCTTCAATTTGATTTAAACACCCGATAACAGGGTACTTAAACGGCGTGAAGAATTAGGTGTCTGCTGTCCATCGTTAATCTTCCTTTTTGTGGTGCTTCTTCAACACCTACGTGAATTTTAAAAAACGATAATAATATTGGTATAACCACATTAAGGGAAAAAGATACTTTTGGGCTCCCATTTCTTTTGTCACAGCCACAGTGTATCTTCCATCGTTTTCAAGCGAATGCCAATAATTTTCTTACGACTGCGAGCTTGTATAGCTAAAGAGGGATTGATTCTCAAGACCTTTGTAGAGTTACGCTATGATTCTTCTTGTGTCAATTATTCCCATTAGATGCTCAATCTATCAATTTATGTGACCGTATTTGAGCAACTTCGCACTTTTATTTGAGAAAAAGGATCAGCTATTGAATTCACGTCCTCATTTAAATTTATGTATTACTGACAAGTGATGTGATCTTGGATCACGGATTTTTGCAGTTGATTGCCTGTCAAATTCTAATATACGCGTCATACTTTTCTCTATCTCAATAATTTCTACCTTAACTATCAATCAAATATATAACTATAGTATTTTTAATACCCATTTAGAATAATTCCATCCTTATTTATCAATCACGAATCAGATGAAACAAAAAATTACCAACAAAAACGAACGTCGATTGCTAATACGTCAATTTCATGTACAAATAGCAAATTCTTAACCTAATTTTATTTATATGTTCAAGAAGCGACATACGTTTAGTCACTAGAACAACTGGTACTTCTAAATAGGTATTAAAAATTCTATAATACCGATTAATTCCGTCTTTGTTCTAGCAAACAATAATGTTTTATGAAAATTCCCTGTTGGAAGGTTAATAACAGAGGGCGGTTTATGAGCATAAACACAGTGTGTAGTAAACTCTGGGGGTTTTTATTATATGCAGTATCGGAAAACATAGTAAATAAGGTAACAGCTAATAAGAACGCAAACTTCGTAGTGAATTTTATGAGTTTGCAGGAGCTTCGCCATCTGGATGTCTAGAGATTGATTAACATATATTTGAATTTAACCGACTCTGTATTTGATGATTTTTATGAAGTCTAGGATAGTTTTGAGACGAAGACTGACTTGATAAGTTTTATTCGCATTTTTGCAATTGGTTTAGTCCAAGTTCCTAAAAGCATTTTCGGAGATCTGATATAATTTACACGCCTTCGAACCATCTAGGTCGAAAAATAGTTTCTTTGAGAAGATGTTGATAATAGTTTCATGACTATCAATAGTTGAGGAGAGGCTTACCTATATGTTCTCATGCAGAAGAGTGAGGTTACTAATTTTGCCCAAAAAAGGTATTGTCACAAATTACGAGTTCACTAAAACTCACTTCACAACACTAACAACTTCTATTACACAATTTGACTTCATAAAATCACTTACCTTGAATTTAAACAAAACTACAATAACTGTCTTATTCAGAATCCCTACAACAAGGCTCTTAAAGACTTATAACTCAATACTTACTACTACATGCTATTTAGATTGTGGAAATCGTACTTCGGTTGTATCTAGAAAAACATGTTTATCCAAGAAAAGACGTACGTAACGAAGTTCCTAGAATTGAAAGAAGTGCTCAATTTCTTTTGGGGGTAGTTGAATTCCTTTGCTCTTCCTAGGCTGTCATCTCGGAACCCGTCAATGATTTTGGATGAATTTTTTTAAAGATTGTAGCCCTTGATGAGAGCTTTGAAATGGTATTTAGTTGAAGTCGCTGGCATTTACGGTTTTTGAGAAAATCGAGTTTGAAATTTTTGACTAAATTTTAACAAAAATCCAACTTTGAGGTTCAATTGCTCCTAAAGTATTCACGCTATCAAACTCAATCTAGCACTGATTTATAGAGAATTTGATGCTCTTTCCAACCATATATAATCTTTTTTGATTTGCTCAAAATTTAATGGAAGTATTGGCAATTGCTCCTAACCTTTTTAAAATTTAAAAATTTAGATCTAAAAATTAAGATTTTCTTTTTGATTTTTTTTTTCCCCTTTTGAAATCGAGATTTGGAAATGAAGTTAGAGTTTTTTCGACTAATTTAGATCCGCTCTATCGATTCGATAAGTCAAAATTCAAAAAATCTGAAAAATAAAAATTTCGATTTTTTCAAAGTAACCCCTTTGGATTTTAGTTTCAAAATTTTCAAACTCAATTTTCTCGAAACTTGTCAAACATTTTGGATCCATTTTATTTTAGATCGTAGCCTTTGATGAGGGCTTTAAAATGGTACTTGGTTGAAGTCGCTGGCATTTACGGTTTTTGAGAAAATCGAGTTTGAAGTTTTTGACTAAATTTCAACTAAAATCCAACTTTGAGGCTCAATTGCTCTAAAAGTATTTGAGTTATCAAACTCAATCTGGCACTGATTTATAGAGAATTTGATGTTCTTTCCAACCATATATAATTTATTGTTGCTTAAAATTTGATAGAAGTATCGGCAATTGCTCCTAACCTTGTCAGGATTCAAAAAAAAATTTAGATCTGAAAATTAAGATGTTCTTCTTAATTTTCCTCTTTGTTGAAATCAAGATTTTGTAATGATGTTAGAATTTTTTTCGACTAATTTAGACCCGATCTATCGATTGGAAAAGTCAAAATTCAATAAATATGAACAATAAAAATTTCGAGTTTTTCAAAGGGTTACCCCTTTAGATTTTTATTTCAAAATATTTGATCTTGGATATCTTAAAATCTATTAAAGATTTTGAATTAAAATTTTCAGGAAATGTAAATCTTGATAAGGGCTTAAAAATGGTATTTTATTTAGTTAAAATCGCTAGCTCTTATGGTTTTCGAGAAAATCGAGTTTGAAATTTTTGATAAAATTTGAACTAAAAGTTTAATTTGAGATTCAATTGCCCAGAAAGTATTTGAGTTATCAGAACCAATTTAGCATGGATTTATAGAAAATTTAATGCTCTTTCTAACCATGTATAATTTGTTTTGATTTGTTCAAATTTCTTTGAAGGTATTGGCCATTATTCCTAACCTTGTCAAGATTTGGAAAAATTTCCAGAACGAAAATTGAGATTTTTTAGCTTTTTGAAATCGCCATTTTGAAAGTGATGTTAGAATTTTTTTCGATTAATTTAAACCCGCTGAATCAATTGGAGAAGTCAAAATTGCGAAAATATGAAAAATAATAATTTCGAGTTTTCGATTGGTTTGACTAAAACCCCCCATAAGCAACGCCACTGGCCCAACAAAATATATGTTGCCAATTTGAAAATTAACCGGCCAATAGCAACAAGAGCCTGGAATAAACAGAAATTGAAATATAAAAAGGGAAACATATATATATATATATCAAAAGAACAAATACAAATTTATATAAAAATCAAAGAACCTCACACACCACTTATGGGTATTTGGTTTTCTGTCAAACAAATGAAATTTGTATGTTAATGAACTAAAATTTTATACATTACGATACGAGGGATGTTTATAAAGTGTATGCCATTGTTAAAAATGTTCAAAATTGATAAAATTTCAAAATCACTAGAAATTGTCATTTTTCAAAAAGTTTTTCACCAATCACCAGATTTTTCATAAAATCACCAGATCTGGTGAAATTTCACCAGACCTGGCATCACTGTTAAAGACTTACTTGGTGGTTGTTCTAAGCGGCTTTTAAGTTTTCCTGACACTCTGCAATTGTTAGCTTCGTGACCCAATAACTCCAAGACGTTTTGGTGAATGAGAACCCTATAGTCTGCCAATGCAGGTGATAATAATTGAACTCATTTTAGATTCTTCCCTGCGTGCCTATGTTACAGTTATGTTCAATAGGGTTTCTCTATTACATATAAAATCAATTATTTGCAATAAATTAAATATTCCGCTTTATTTTGAAACAAAAGCCTCATTTCCTCATTAAATTAAATGTTCGTTTCGAGTTTTGTATAAATAATTGTTTTTTGCATCACGTCGTCGTTTTACCTAATAATATAAAAGCTGGCGGACGCAACAATGAAAACGAGGAAAAATGCCGCAAACAACGGGGCTCCATTTTGTTTTAAATAATAATATTATGACTGGTAGAGAGTAATAACAAAAACACAACTGTGCATGTGTGCGTTGGGCTTATTAACATTTCAAAAATAGGATCGGCCTGAAGGGACATGTTTACATTTGGCTCGAGCACCGTCTCTTTATTTGGGAAAAACGAGCATCAGAAAAAAACTAATTTCCCTCACCGTTATTTACGGACCAGTCAGTTGTCTATGGCACATAAATCATCGTTTTGCCGCGCAATTTTTGTCTCTTGCTCGTATATTTCCATCAATTTTCGGATTTTAAAAAATGGAGAGCCAAGATACATGCACTATCGGCGAATTGATAGTGGTGTTTTTCGCTTTATCTATATGGTGAAAATGTTTTTACGATTAGAGCTTCAGGAAATTGAGTTTTTTATAAATTCATAAATTCAATGTTTTTTTTTTTTTGTTAACATTTTGCAGATAAAAATTGATTCATGCGACGTTTTTCAATGCATTTTGATGACGTACAAATCGAAAACTGCATATCAAATTTCGTTTGTCTCTAAAATTCGCCAAACTCGTTATAACCAGTAGCCAATCAGTACAAAACTACCTTGGAAGCCACACGGTTTAACTTTTGGATAAATTTATAATTGCCAATAGTTGAAGCAATAAATGAGCAACATAATTACCTACACAAACAACGTATTTGCACTAATTGCAATAAAATTTCCAGAATTTGTAGCTTTTATTAAGTTCTAAATGGCAAATTGGCCTGTAATTTACAATATTTCCAGATTTATAGTTTTTGAGCAAATTGAGTTTGAAGTTTTTGACAAAATTTGGACTAAAAGTCAACTTTAAGGATCAATTGCTCAAAAACTATCCAAGATATCGAACTCAATTTTACACAGATTTATAGAGAATTTAATGCTCTTTCCAATGATGTATAATTTATTTCAATTTGCTTAACGGTTACCGAGCAATTAAGGCTTGAATATTTTGAAATCAGAATTCAAAAACCCTTATGAAAAATTCGATTTTTTTATTTTTTAGTTTTGCTCAATTTTGACTTTATGAATCGATAGGGCGGGTCAAAATTAGTGGAAAACAACATCAAGTCCAAATGGCCATTTTAAGCAGACACAAAAATAAAAAGAAAATCTCATTTTTGGCTCTGGAAAATTTTCAAAATCATGACATGCTCCTGAACAATTGCCCATATCTTTGGTATATTTTGAGCAAATTGAAATAAATTATACATAATTGGTAAGAGCATTAAATTCTCTATAAATCTGTGCAAAATGATTCCGATAGCTTGAATAGTTTTTGAGCAATTGACCCTTAAAGTTGACTTTTAGTCCAAATTTTGTCAAAAACTTCAAACTCAATTTGCTCAAAAACTATAAATTTGGAAATTACAGGCCATTTAGAATTTCATAAAAGCTACAAATTTTAGAAATTTTATTGCAATTTGCTCAACGGTTATCGAGCAATTGAGGTTTGAATATTTTGAAATCAGAATTCAAAGGGGGTGTACCCTTATGAAAAATTTGATTTTTTTATTTTTTACTTTTGCTCAATTTTGACTTTATGAATCGATATAGCGAGATAAAAATTAGTGGAAATCAATCCTGATATCAATTCCAAATGGCCATTTTAAGCAGACACAAAAATATAAAGAAAATCCCATTTTTGGCTCTGGAAAATTTTCAAAATCCTGACATGGTCTTGAGCAAGTGCCCATATTTTTGGTAAATTTCGAGCAAATTGAAATAAATTATACATCATTGGAAAGAGCAATAAATTCTCTACAAATCTGTGCAAAATTGAGTCCGATAGCTTGAATAGTTTTTGAGCAATTGACCCTTAAATTTGATTTTTAGTCCAAATTTTGTCAAAAACTTCAAACTCAATTTGCTCAAAAACTATAAATCTGGAAATATTGTAAATTACAGGCCTTTTAGAACTTGACGAAAGCTACAAATTCTGGAAATTTGATTGCAATTTGGTTTACATATTTTGAAATCAGAATTCAAAAGGGGTACCCTTATGAAAAATTCGATTTTTTTATTTTTTAGTTTTGCTCAATTTTGACTTCGTGAATCGATAGAGCGGGTCAAAATTAGTGGAAAGCATCCTTGATATCAGTTCCAAATGGCCATTTTAAGCAGACACAAAAATAAAAAGAAAATCCCATTTTTGGCTCTGGAAAATTTTCAAAATCCTGACATGGTCCTGAACAATTACCCATATCTTTAGTAAATTTTGAGCACATTGAAATAAATTATACATCATTGGAAAGCGCAATAAATTCTCTATAAATCTGTGCAAAATTGAGTTCGATAGCTCGAACAGTTTTTGAGCAATTCAGCCTCAAAGTTGACTTTTAGTCCAAATTTTGTCAAAAACTTCAAACTCAATTTGCTCAAAAACTATAAATCTGGAAATATTGTAAATTACAGGCCATTTTGCCATTTAGAACTTAATAAAAGCTACAAATTCTGGAAATTTTATTGCAATTAGTGCAAATACGTTGTTTTTGTAGGTAATTATGTTGCTCATTTATTGCTTCAACTATTGGCAATTACAAATTTAGCCAAAAGTTAAACCGTGTGGCTTCCAAGGTAGTTTTGTACTGATTGGCTACTGGTTATAACAAAATATACCAAAGATAGGGGCAATTGTTCAGCAGCATGTCATGATTTTGAAAATTTTCCAGAGCCAAAAATGAGATTTTCTTTTTATTTTTGTGTCTGCTTAAAATGGCCATTTGGACTTGATGTTGTTTTCCACTAACTTTGACCCGCCTTATCGATTCATAAGGTCAAAATTGAGCAAAACTAAAAAATAAAAAAATCGAATTTTTCATAAGGCTACCTACCCCCTTTGAATTCTGATTTCAAAATATTCAAACCTCAATTGCTCGATAACCGTTGAGCAAATTGCAATAAAATTACTAGAATTTGTAATTTTTATCAAATTCTAAATGGCCTGTAAGTTACAATATTTTCAGATTTATAGTTTTTGAGCAAATTGAGTTTGAAGTTTTTGACAAAATTTGGACTAAAAGTCAAACTTAAGGCTCAATTCCTCAAAAACTATTCGAGCTATCGAACTCAATTTTGCATAGATTTATAGAGAATTTAATGCTCTTTCCAATGATGTATAATTTATTTCAATGTGCTCAAAAATCACGAAAGATATGGGCAATTGTTCAGGACCATGTCAAAATTTTGAAAATTTTTCAGAGCCAAAAATGGGATTTTCTTTTTATTTTCGTGTCTGCTTAAAATGGCTATTCGGAATTGATATCAGGGTTGTTTTCCACTAATTTTGACCCGCTCTATCGATTCATATGTCAAAATTGAGCAAAACTGAAAAATAAAAAAATCGAATTTTTCATAAGGGTACCCCTTTTGAATTCTGATTTCAAAATATGTAAACCTTAATTGCTCGGTAACCGTTGAGCAAATTGCAATCAAATTTCCAGAATTTGTAGCTTTCGTCAAGTTCTAAAAGGCCTGTAATTTACAATATTTCCAGATTTATAGTTTTTGAGCAAATTGAGTTTGAAGTTTTTGACAAAATTTGGACTAAAAGTCAACTTTAAGGCTCAATTGCTCATAAACTATTTAAGGTATCGAACTCAGTTTTGAACAGAATTATAGAGAATCTAATGCTCTTTCCAATGATGTATAATTTATTTTAATTTGCTCGAAATTTACCAAAGATATGGGCAATTGTTCAGGACCATATCAGGATTTTGAAAATTTTTCAGAGCCAAAAATGGGATTTTATTTTTATTTCTGCGATTGTTTAAAATGGCCATTTGAAATTGGTATCAGGGTTGTTTTCCACCAATTTTGTCCCGCTCTATCGATTCATAAAGTCCAAATTTAGCAAAACTGAAAAATAAAAAAATCGAATTTTTCATGAGGGTACCCCCTTTGAATTCTGGTTTCAAAATATTCAAACCTCAATTGCTCGATAACCGTTGAACAAATTGCAATAAAATTTCCAGAATTTGTAGCTTTTATTAGGTTCTAAGTGGTCTGTAATTTACAATATTTCCAGATTTATAGTTTTTGAGCAAATTGAGTTTGAAGTTTTTGACAAAATTTGGACTAAAAGTCAACTTTAAGGCTCAATTGCTCAAAAACTATTTAAGGTATCGAACTCAATTTTGAACAGAATTATAGAGAATCTAATGCTCTTTCCAATGATGTATAATTTATTTCAATTTGCTGGAAATTTACCAAAGATATGAGCAATTGTTCAGGACCATATAGTTTTTGAGCAAATTGAGTTTGAAGTTTTTGATAAAATTTGGACTTAAATTCAAATTTAAGGCTCAATTGCTCAAAAACTGTATATCATAAGGAGCACTCTACTATACCAAATTATACAGAAACTAATTAATAACTACACAACATTTGATTATTTATTTTTGTAGCGATCACATTCATCTGATTCTGTCTGTTTGTGAGGAGAAATATTATTTGTTCAAATTGAATTTCAGGTTGATGATGCATAAACTCTCCTAAACAGATTTTTTAAATTTATTTTTATAATTTGGTTGTTAACAACTTCAATTACTTAAAACCTGATTTCAACCAGTTAACTTCTTAATCTTTTTGTTCTTCTGGGAAAGATAATGTCAAGTAACATTTCAATTTATTTACAACATTCTCTTGTAGAATTATTTATACATGAATAAAGACACTTTACATTTAACGACAACACAATTTCAAATCATTGGATTGTTTTATGATTCAAAACACAATAAAACGTCAACACACACAGGATGTTTGTTGTTACTCTAGATACAGGTTATAATAAATAAAAACAAGGTGAGAATTGTGTCTAATATTTACCGAAAAGATACGAGACGAATTTATGGTTTTGTATAACAATTTTGATGATTAATAAGTTGGTAAACTTTGAGCTAGATTTCTAGTACTTTTAGTTTGAATACTGGCTCCCCATTTCTGCCCCGGAGCAGCCAACAAGAAAGTTGTATCCGGTTACAAGCGGCGTCAGTTCGAAACCCAGCGCGCCAAAGGCGTTTTTGTTTGAATGCATAATATTGCGCTGACAGGCCTCCCGACGTTGCTTAAACTATTAATCTTCCCCAATTGAAAGGGATAATGCGATTCAGTTATCCTCCAACCGACTGGCTCTGGGGAGATGAACAACTTATGTTTTCGGCTTGTCTGAAATTTAGGGAAATTTGTTCAGATTTTGTTTACATATTATCTTTGTCCCACTTACATAGAATTTTGATGTCTATTATCATTATTTTATTCGATGAAAAATTAATTTCCAAAATAGGTAACTATATCCATCTATTAAACACGATGCGTACAGGCAAAGAATATTTCTTCTGTCGTACTCCGTTTCTTAAGTGAAGATTTTTAATATATCCCTCTGATCGTCAATTCAGTTCATTGTTCAATATTGATTTCCAATTTGTCTTCATCTGAATCTACATGATAAGTTGGGATGTATGATTTCACTGCATCCACCTCAGCAGCTCTGCGCGATATTATTTTTCAGGTCTTTCTATTTCTGTTAAGCTTTCGCATCACGATCGTTTCGTAGTCCTACTTCAATCTAGGATCAGTTGTATCAGGGCTAGAGTTTTCTAGACTATCCGGGAACAATGGATATTTTTTTTTTAGGATCACAATATTTCTTAGTTGAAATAATATCTGGCTTAGTTTTGTTTTCATCGTAGCCCTTTCTTTGATTGTGTTCAACTCTCAATATATTTTTTGCCTTGCAGCTTGTTTTCTTTTTTCATCTATTTTCCGAAATTCTTCAAAATACATTCCTCATTTCGTCGTCAATGCGGTCTTGGTAAATTCTCCCCCAGACATTAAACTATAAGGGACGACGTGCATTTTATTACTCAATGAATCGTTATAATACTGCATTGAATTTTGTTCACTTGTTTATCCCAACCAATATTATTTTTCTTTTTGATTTAGAATAACGATCGGTTTATTAAATTGGCCCGTCAAAACTTTCACGTCCAGTTAGTTTTTATCTCGAGTTGTTGGACAAACAATTGGAGGTGTCTATGCGGATACCAATATATGCAATGCTGGGGACTTTAATCTCTCATGATGTGTATGTTCCACCCCATGCCGTTGAAGCAAAATTGGAGCAGTATCTATTCTGATATATGTACATATACCATGGGTTTTTACAGTCAAATTCCATCCAGAACCTCAATGATGATGATGATAGATTTAGTCCAGTCTCAGAAGAAATTCAATGTAAAAAATTATGATCCAATTGTATAAATTGATAAGTACCTTTGACATCAACTTATCCAAAAGCAATTCACTTCTGCCAGTCCTTAAGCCAATTATTTCTTCTTTTTTTAAGTGTTGTACAGATTCCTGCGTAGGCGAACATCATCTTTCCGATCAAATATTTCCATTCAATACAGCGACTTATAGTGTCTGTAAGTCCTGTATTCCTATCCACTGCCGCACTTTCCGTAGCCAGGATAGCTTTTTTTTTTTCGATTTCCCTCCTTTCCCCTTCAATTTTACCTTGAAGGATAAGGCGCTGAAAGCAATAATGTTCTCCGCATATTAAGTTCCAGATAAGATATTTTTCTCCGCTTTATGGTTTAGAAGATTCCCCGTTCTAGCAGTTCCAACCCTTCGGATAATCTCTTCATTTGTGACGTGATCAACCCAAGATATTTTAAGCATCCTTCTCTAGGCCCACATTTCGGAAGCTGTGTCTACTCAACAATAACCAACTTTGCTTCGCCAGTGTTAATTTTCAAGTTCAGTGCCTTGCTCACTACATTAATCTGACCCAGTCATGTCTGCATTGTCTACTAATATGGCGGAGTCATCTGCATATTTGATATTAAATTGAAGAAGTAGTCCATATCTGAAAGTATGGAGTTGAAAATTCTAAAGAAAAACTCAAAGTCTTTCTCCATAAATACTTTATTCGTCTTGTCATATCAATTATCAAAAAAGGTAAAACTAGATGCTTATGGTAAGAGTGAAGAATCTTAACAAAATGGCGGCAATAAGTTATAATTTAAACAATTTAGCAAGAACAAACTACCCAAGGTGTAACCGTTTTTTCAAACAAAGAAAAATCAAATCGGAGTCCTGATACCAGCGCCATCTAGCAGCCTTTACAAGCGTTAAATGTAGCATGTACGGCCGTTTAAAGCGAATAAAATATTTATGGAGGAAGACTTTGAGTTTTTTTTTTTTAATTATATTTGATATTGTTGATGAAATTCAGTTCACTTTAATACCTAGAGGACTGTCTAAAAGCGGTTCACATACCGTTTCTGCATAAAGATTCAACAACATTGGAGAGAACATACATCCTTGTCTGGAATTTTGAAAGCTGAATATTCGAACTGTGATTACTGTCTGGCGATTTTTCAGCGTTATTTTCATAGCAAAACCTTTCGTTCTCTCGATCGCCAGACAGAAAGTGAATGCGGAAAGTTCTATACTTTTCTTTTGCAAGTTGACACCCATTCCCACCTTTTCAGCCATTGGAAAGCATCTGGCATTTTTTATGGGTGAATTATGTATCAATGTCAATCATCTATTCAAAAGGCAGACAATTTAAAATCATTAAAGAAAAATGCTTCATGTAAATAAACTTTTTTCTTCTCCAAATTCTCGAACGGGCAGCAGGCATTAAAATCCCCCATATTCTCATTAGCTAACTAGCCACATTCAGCTCTCGAAATGACAGATAAAAAAAAAAAATGACTCCACAATACAGTCCCTATCTCAGGGTCTAAAAGCATATTATAAAGACATCCTTTTTTTTGATCTTGACAATTTTGCAAATTGAGTCTGCATACTGAATATAGCTTCTTTAGTTCCAAAACCGCTCAAACCCAAACTGATTAGTTCAGCTAACCTCTTCGCACTTTTTGTGGCGTCTTGTGTCTAGAATTCGAAGAAAGAGCTTGCTTGTTTATGGGCTATTTGATTTTGGTAGTACAATGAAAGAGGAGCGGACCCAGTCCTCGAGAAAATATCCAGTTTCATTCGTGTTGTTAAAGAGCTGCACTATTGTATTTGGTTTGTTTGTTGATAAAGTGAAACGTCTCTGATAACATGTCATCAGCTCCCTTGTTGCTTTTCATTTTTTTCATTGCATATAGGATTTCGCTTCCTAATATTTTTGGTCCTGATAGCCCAGGTACCTACCTTTCTCTTTGACTGGTGCGGACTTTCTCGTCTACTGCCATCAAAACCTGGTTGTATATCTCTTTCATGTTTCCAATAGTTCTTTAGTGTCTGTCTTATTTCGTTGCTTTCCATCTCTAATGAACTTTATTGGGTATTTCTTTTACTTTCCTAGAAGATTGATTGATTGAAGCTCTTTCCAAGACGGTTTAGATTTTCCACCTCTATTAGCCATGTCTCTTTTGTAACTCTGATTTCTTACACTTTCTTCACTCTTCCATTGGTTTCAGAAATTCCTGATGGGTCTTCCATCTGTTCTTTGTTCTTGTTTTATTTTTTTGAAGCTAGTTATTATTTGCGTTTTCAAAAGATTTTCTGATTTCCACTCAGTGTTTTTCTGTGTCATTTGTACTGATGACACCTGCTAGTTCTCCATTTAACTGGTTTTCGTACATCAGTCTTCTTTGTTCGTTTTTTAGTACCTAACTTCGGGTCGATTATCTTTTTAATATTTCATCTTTCAGGTTTGGCAAGTAGCAGTTGACGTATACTGGATTATGATCTGATTCAATATCGGCTTCCAATTCGTTTTCATCTGAATCTTCATGATAGTTTGAGTAGTGTCATTTTAGTGACTCCGCCTCAGTGGCTCTACGTTAAAATTTTTGAGTTCTTTCTATTTCTGGTAGATTTTTGCATCAATATCGATAGTTTGATAGTCTTTCTACTCCATCGTAAGGTCCGTTGTGTTAAGGCAAGAGTTTTCTAGAATTTTCGGAAACAATAAACAATAGATAAGTTTTTTTAGGATCACTAGATTACTGGGTTAACCGTTCCACATTGCTCATTAGCTCTGGGCGTTAAGCAGCATTCCGAACATTTACAATCTGAAATTTCTCACTCACATGTTCAAATTCTTTGTTGGTGGAACCAGTAAATTAAATGTATCTGTAATAATTCTCTATATAATCATCATAGATGATAAATCTGTCAAAACTTTCACGATCAGCAGATTTTTATCTTGACTAAATCCTTAAGACCAGACTGTATCCTTAAGACCAGACTGTATCCTAGGATTTGCACCCTAGTCTAGGGCGCATATATATCTCATCATAATGACTTTCGGAAATATATATTGTTGTTGAAGGAACCATGATACCATTGGAGATGTCTATGCTGATACCAGTATATACCTTATTGCTTAGGACTTTAATATACCAAGGGCTGGATGGAATATTAGGTACCAATGATACCTATTCCTGGTCATGATTTGTATGTTACACTCCACACCGTTGAAGCAAAATTGGAGAAGTATCTGATATATGTAATTGTACAGGGTTTTCCCGTATATTTTTGCACCCCACCTGCAGCCTTTACTTTTACAGGTAGATGATCGGTGTACATACAAAAGTTGTGCAGTTTTAACTAAATTCTTAGAATCCATCGTCAGAAACAAAAATTTATTGTCAGAAATTTGAATTATTTTTTTTTCAAATGGAATGTCCTATATTCGATTCAATATTCTTGAAGAGCACAATTTTCTGATTCGAAAAATATATAGTTGAAAATACTATCAGAGAAACCAAGTGCCTCAAATTTTACCTGCAGCTGTCACCTTGACAGGTAGAATGGTTCACAAAATCTAAGGCAGTAGGATAGTATTTTTACAATTTTTAAAGCTAATATAGAAAGACTACGGAAAAGTTTGGCATAATAGGCAATAAAATATGCAAACCAATCACAATTAAGAAACCGACCCTAGAAATGTGAAAGACTGTCAAAGACGTACGTTTTTGTTGTCACATGCTATAAAGAAAGTAAAGTAAAAAGAGACAACTACTGTTTCTCACCGCTTGTCAAATTCGTACAGGCATCCCAGGTAGTATCCTATTGGTACCCCTGGGTACACACCACCATTGCAATCGTACAACCCTATATTCCAGGTGTTGGTACTAAGCGATAAGGAGAAGAAGTTCTCTTTTTACTCTACTATATTTATAGCATGTGACAACAATTGACCATATTAGTTAGGTTAAGAAAAATCGGGCGCGAAATTTAAAATGGGTTCCTAAACACATTTCAACAAATTTGACAGCAATGTATTTCTTATGGGGGATTCAAAAGAGTGATTTTCAGACGGGAATATCTTGGGTTCTGGGCATTTCTTAGTATTGGAACCTATTGTACATCAAACTTTGAACATATTTCTCTATAATTCATGCTCTAATTGTTTTTTTAGACCTATGAATTAAAAATACAAATGATTTTAATTAAAAGTGTCTGTTTTCGGTGGACGTACGTCGAGTCTAAAACCAGCTGAGAGAAAGTGAGGTTATGTGTTGTGTTATGATTGTTGGTGAATTGTTTATTTATTTATTTATCACTAGTTCAGTCATTTATTTTTCAATTTTTTTGGATTATTGAAGTACATTTACTAACCAAGTATGTAGGTGAACTTTTATTTTATTATAATTAGGTACTCATATATACTTATGAATCAAGCAAGGACATACGTATTTTATACAAACATCGGCTTCTTAAATTGGTAATATTTTTATTTTAACAATGTTTATTCAACTTTCAATCACTCTCTCAGTTAATTAACATATTAAAAAAACTATTTATACAACTCAATTCCGTAACAAACGTTCTATCACGACTACAGACGCTTTTAAAATTGAGTCCCCATAAGACATCAATGTATTAATTTTTGAACTAGGAACCCGCGCCAATTGGCGATTCTAACCTAACTAATATCATCAATTAAAAACGTACGTCTTTTCACATTTCTAGGGCGGTTTTTTTACGTGCGATTGGTTTCTATATTTTATTGCCTATTATGCCAAGTTATTTTGACTCGGAAAATTGTGTGCTCTTCAAGAATATTGAATTGAATATAGGGCATTTCATTTGAAAAAAGTTAAAAGTACGCATAATTTCAAATTTCTGAAAATACTTTTTTGATTCTGACGATAGATTCTAAAAATTTGTCTAAAGCTGAACAACTTTTGTATTTAAACCTATCATTTACCTGTAAGGCCCAGTTGTACAATCTTGGTTCAAAACAGAGTTCAGCTGAGCTCGACTGGTACTTGAACTCCCCCATTTGAAATGCATTGCTGTCAAAATTGATAGAATTTGATTAATAGCTGACAGCAATGTATTTTAAATGAGAAAGCTCAAGTACCAGTCGAGTTCAGTTGAACCTTGTTTTGAACCGAGATTGTACAACTGGGCCTAAATGTAAAGGCTACAGGTGGGGTTGCAAAAATATACGGGAAAACCCTGTATGCTACATGTGCAATGTGCATACCATGGTTCTCCAGTTAAATTCCATCTAAAACCACAATGATAAATGAATACATTCAGTCCTATCTCATATAAGATTCAATGTAAAAAATGTGATCCAACTTGTCCAAAAGTGAATTCACTTCTGCCGATTATGTCTCCATCAATAATTCTCTGGCCTTTTTTTCATTAGGAC
The DNA here is from genome assembly GCA_917834065.1 of Ceutorhynchus assimilis. NCBI lineage: Eukaryota > Metazoa > Arthropoda > Insecta > Coleoptera > Curculionidae > Ceutorhynchus > Ceutorhynchus assimilis. Next base: position 16,549,788 of record OU892289.1, read on the forward strand.
ACAATTATTTCTGACCTTGAAACTGATATAAGTTGTGCTGATATGGTTGGTGAACTGTATGATATCCTGTATTCTACAATCAATACCCTCGTTCCTTAATAAAAGATAGTGACTGATAGCTATAAGCAAAAAAGTTTCCATTTGGTTTTCTCAAGATCTTATTAGCCTAACTATTCAGAAAAAAATTGCATATGAAAATTACAAGACGATACCATAATGACACAATATTTAACTAATTTTTTCCAATCTACGCTCGAATGGCAAAATTTATCTGCAGTATACTATAAAAGCTACTATTGAAACTGATCTTAAACTGTGATCTTGAATGTTTCTGGCATCCTGTAAGCTCCAAATATAGCTCGTCTACTTTACCTACGAATTTATAATAGATATAGAGAAATTTAAAATGAATATTTATGTAGCCAATCTAATTGCAAATTACTGCAGCTCTGTTTACTCTCATGCTTTCTGGACTTCTACATTTGATATTCAATGGAATACTTTATTTTGGTAAATTTCCCGACTTCTAGAAAACCAGCTATGTTATTCTCATTCGCAAGTTTGGAGACAGCTCCTCCAACATATAAAATCACAGGCCGATCAGTATAATAAGTGCAATTCTGAAAATCTTCCGAAAGGTTGGTCCCATCTATTTTACTGTATTCAAAATTGTACCAAACAAACTGGAATCTATCTTTCGGCTGCTCGATGGTTTCAAATTGTTGTCCATCGTACACATTTTGTTCGAAAATTTCACAAACTGAATAGCCAACATCCATGGCCACATCTCTGGCTCGATATAATTCGTCTACAGATTAAATGCTCTGTAGTTTCTGTTGCTTGTTCGCAAGATCTGCAATGGTCGTTATCTGATTGTTTTGGGTGATATTTCACCATTGTCTGTGCTCAGTGAGCAGACAAACGACTGTTTTAATGTCTCTTCTATTCATTTTAACAAGTTGTTCAGCTCTCTTTACTGAGATGGATGTGAACCTTTTTGTGCCTGTCTCAGACCCGGAATGGATCTCCAATGAGCTAGCATTCCCATCTGTTCATTTCTCAAGAGACGCGGCTTTTCATTAGTCCACAAAAGGTTTTGGGCCTTGAAAAGGTCTTAAAATGCCTTGGTTTGCAACTTTGCAAGACAGTCCGCCTTCTCGTTGTCCTCTATGCACTGGTGTCCTGGCACCCACACAGGGCTACTTTTATCCTCCCAGCCAGTTGCTTTGGGATATTTTCACCCTCCCAAACTAGCTAAGAATTGCAGCACTTGATGGTTCCTAGAGCCTTTAAAATTGGTTGACTGTCGGACAGTACGTAAATGTGCTCTCTCAAAAGGCACTTTTGAGCACATATGTTTATGGCCACTACCTCAACTTGAAATATTGTGGGCGTTTCATCCATTGCTTAGGAGAGTTTGAAGTTTGGTCTGGTTATTCCCAGACCGACTCCTTCCGTTAGATTCGAACCATCTGTGTACCATAATGATGCGTTGTTCGCCTGCGGTAGCTTTGCGTTCTTCCATGATTAGCTTTCTTCTACAACCACTTCATATGGAATGTCAAGGTCCAGTGATGTTATCATTATAATCTGTTGGCTTAGGTACTTTAGCACTATAGATTGATGGATACGTAAGTGGCCATTCAGGTTAACTGGTTTAAATCTTTTTGTCGTCATACGGACACATCAAAAGTGAACAAAGCTCTTAGAATAGTGAGTTTCGATCAAAATAAATACTTATGTCTTCAACGCTTTTTTTTCGAAACAAAAGAATACTCATAATCTGTGCTCGACTATGCTCAGTGCTTGTTCAGCTTGGGGTGGTCCTTGGTGTTGGTACAGTAGAGAGAGGGCGCCACTAGTTTGTATAAATTATTTTGATTATAAAAGAATAGTCAAACTAGACACTATTCGAATAATTAGCTATTATTTAAAAAGATAAATGCAAAAATCTGAAAAGGTAAAATAAATCCAATACCTATCTGACATTTAACCCATTCAATAAGAACACAAGTTGTGGAATTCTAAAAACAATAATTTATTAACCAAATGTCGAACTCATTGTTCATTAGAAAATTTGTTGACAGGATGGCGAACATGTTCAATTATTTAAAGGAGAATATTGTTCAGTATCCAATTTTTTTTTTTTAAGTGGAGCAGCTTTCCAAAAGCAACACTTAATTTAAATAGGCATATATATAAAAAGATTGAAAGTTGAAAACAATTAAATAGATATTTACGATGAATATTACCTAAGTATAAATATTGAAGTGAAAATATAATTAACCTTTAATTTTTTGACTCAAAGTCAATCAAATCAATAGAAAACAATTTAATCAATGCAGAAAGGTAATAAATAATACTTAGGCAGTTATAAATATCAAAAACCTGCTAAATGAAATCAACGGTTCACGGTTTCCGGAAGAACTCTTACCTTCTTACCTTTAAAGTTCAAAATCGGTAACCATAAAACTTAAATTTGACTACCTAAAGATTTTACATTAGTTTACCTTGTAAAACTACCACATTATTGATTTGAAATTAACACGTTGAATACGACTGGCCACTATAATGGCCACAAAATGTTGTAAAAATGTACCGCGGCCACAATAGTGGCCGGTATTTTGAAGTATTTTAAACGACTATTGAATTGCCACGGTACAAAATAGAAGGTTTTATTTAGTTGTGTGGTACACAGAGAGGGTTGGCAAAATGCCCCCCATGGCCACTATATTGGCCATGTAGTACCTGAATTAGTCGTTTATTTTCACTTGTGGTAAATAAGTGTCTTGTTCGATTTAGGCAGCTTCTGTGCATTCTGGAGTGGCAAATTTCTTAACATACCTTCAGAAAAATGGATTATCTGAGGAATTATTGAAATATTTGAAGTGAATAGAAATACGGAAGAACTGAAAAAACTGCAATGCAGCCTGATCCGAATTCGTTTCATTACCTAGAACAACGCTGGAACCAATCCCGAAAAAAACACAAAATTCGAGACAAAATTCAACGCCCTCCAAACGGTGCCAACTAATATGCCAACAAGGTTCCAGAAATAACATGAGAAAAAGGACCAGATACCAATCTCCAAAGTGAGATGGTAGTCCAGATTCATGCATTCATCCGTGTTTTGAGATATGGCACACGAAATAAAGCTAAAAATATGATTTTTGTTTAAAGTTTTCTTTATATTTCCTTAAAAATATATTTTTTTTCGAAAAGTCTTAGTTTATTCATGGCCATTATAGTGGCCATATTGGTACATTAGGCTTACATTTTCTCAAAATAGACCAGTGGCCACTATAGTGGCTCAAGGTCAGAGCTGTCAAAGTCATATTAAGAACTCCTATTAGTCATTTCTGTCTTGGTTTCATATTAATATGTCAATCCGTTTGCAAGTTATCCCCTGCGGTACACCAGTATGGAATTGGTTAAAGCATTGTTGGTACTCAACGTGTTTAAAAGTTAAATTAACCTTTTAAAAGTTAATGAACACAATATATTTTATATTCCGGCGTGTCAAAATGACATTATTATGGACTTCATTGTAGTGTCAAAATGACGTACTTTATTGGATTGAGTACTATAATAATTTCATTATAGTCTTGAGTACTATAATGATTTCATTATAGTACTAAGTACTATGATGAAAAAAAAATAGGTATAGCAGGCAAAAATTTGAAAAATTTATTGAAAACAACAAAATTTAATGATTAAAATTAATTACAAAATCTCTACAATTTGATAAACTGATCTTGGACATCGGCGTCGAAATTGTCGCATTATTCTGGTTATTTATTTGTAAGTTTTCGGTTTCTTGTGGGGAGAAGACAATCGATGGATTTTTTTCCAAGAATGGTTGCAGAATTTTTTTTTTCATTTTCGTGTGAGTTCTCTATATATCCTTCATCTACTGTGTCACTTTTCCATCCACCATGGCGTTTAATAGTGTAGAGTTCGACTCCAGAATCAGCCAGCAATGAGGCTGAAGACCTTCGGAAACAGTGACCAGTATATTCGGCGGAATGGGGTAGCTTTAAAAAGGAAGCAATCCTTTTGGGCATATTTCCGAAGGTATGAATACCCACTGGTTGCTTTGTACATTTATTATTCCTAAAAGAAAAAACCGAGAAGTTTCGGCATCGCTGGGTCTCATTGATATATAGGACCGAACAAGCTGCACCATATTGATTCCTTCGACTTCGCCAGGCGTAATGAAAAATTCTCGAGAAACATTTGTTTTTGAAGTAGAGGTATCACAACTTTGAAAACAGTCCCTTCATCGTGCATATCTTCCCTTCTCAAGTTTTTTAACTCCTCTCTTCTACATGCTCCACTTATACCCATTACCATAGCCACTTTTAATAGCAAAAATGTTTCATTCTCCGCCTCTTGTAAAAACTTTGCAATATTTTCTTTGGTGAGAATTCTGGACTTTTTGGGTGTGTAAGAGTCGGAGTTCCGTTTTAAAAAAGCAATCAGGTGAACGAACTTACTTATGTCAACATTTCTTTTTATTGATAACATACTTCTTATTATTGAGTAATAATAGCTCCATAAACTTGAAGATTTTTTAGTCATTGATTGTTCCTTGAAATAAGCTAGAAGTACCTTCTCGTGCGCAATATTTCCGACATTTTTTTTGTTACACCAACTTTCATAACTGGCATAGGTTTTTTCATATACGCTTCTAGACTTTTCAGGCATTAAGCCAACAACTACATTATCAGCCAAATTTTCAATTTCTGGGGGTAAATTCATCATAGAATCATTCATTTTTCACTATTTGATGAACTTTTCTGTGAATTTAACTGAATTTAACTTTGACAATATGACAATCATAAATGACAATACAAACAAACAATTCCGTTGTTACCCGTTGTCAAGCACATTACTAAAATTAGCCTTCTTCAATAGGGTACTTGCATGGAAAATTAAATTGATTATTGTTTATTGCAAACTGTAGGAAATGGAAAAAAAATCGTTACTTTTTTTAATTTCGCCCAAATATGATTATTCCGGAAGTTATTCAAATATTAAGTTTTGTATATATAGATATACTGAGCATGTGCAACGTCACTAATTTATTAGATAAGTGACGTCATAGGCAGATTTCATAGTGTTGTATCTCCGTCAATTTTTGAGAAGAAAAAGAAAAAACACGTGTTAACTTATTTTTCATGGACTATCGAAATCATAAAATTTGATGCAAGGAGCCTATTATTTCCGACAAATTCAAATGCAACAGAAAAATGTATTGACTATAATCGCCAGAATATAAAATATTGTATGAAATTCGCATCATAAACAATCATAATAGCACACGCCGTGTTATCAGACTCGGCTGACGCCTCGTCTGATAACATTCACGGCTAGTACCATAATGATCGTCATTATGATCCTTATAACATAAATATCTAATATCGATCAGTACTCGATATAAAGGGAATAAAATTTATAATTATCACAATAATGATACATAATTATTAGATACTAGATAATGATGAAGAAAACGACAATAAAGGTAAATATCTGATTATGATAATGATTAATTAATCAAATTAATAATTATATTTAAACTGTAGTTAGCTATTCTAGCCAAATACTACTATACGGTAAACGAGTCGGTAATTGATTTTACAAAGATGTTAATTAGCTAATGGAGCTAAACAATAGAGGGCAATAGAAAAAAGGTAATAATAATTAACGGTAATTAATATTTACAAAGATATTAATTAGCTAATAAAGCTAATCGATAGGGGCGATAAAGAAAAGGTAAGTTACGGTAATTAATAACTCATAGGTAAATAATTATACAAGCCTGGTTGGAGTCCTTGGAAGTTTTCACAAATTTGAGATCAAGAAGTACCAAACTGGCTGGAGGCAACCAAATAATGGTTGGAGATCAACTTCTTATAGGACACCAACCTTCCTTGAAAAGGGGACCCAGATTTACTCTGAGATGCAAAACAGCATGGCCTCAAATTGGTCAATTTTCACTTGGATAAGTGCAGTCACGGATTTTCGTCCTGCCCAAAGTGCCTGAATGAATTTAGAGAATATAAAGATTCATTCATAAGAGAGAAAAAAATTTACATACCTGTACGGCCGATAGTAACCTCACATTCCAAAATCTTCATATTCCTCTATTCCAAAATCAACAATCGGTTGATTTCCCAAGAAACTTTCTAGCTGAGACGAATAATCACTCTTCTGGCTAGTCAATTTATAAAACTATGGGCTCGATGGCCAAAAATAAAGACAAAATTTTAAGATTTTTAAGATTTTGAAAATCTGGCTGGACGACCATTTCGGTCCCAAGACATAAGAGAAAAGACCAAGTCAAAAGTACCCAAATGGTTCAGTCGTTTCTTTCTTGGTCTGTAAGCCTGGTCAAGCCTGTCGAAGTTATAAAAATGACAGCGCTACAGGTTTCTCGGAAATAACCTTAATAACAGAATTTTCGGTATTAGGTCAGGAAAACTAGTCAGAAGAATCATAGATGTCGCTAGGTGTACGAAATGAGTCCAAAATATATGAAAATAATTAAGAACAATAATTATGTTGTTGTGACATTTCAAATGTTACAACATAAAGAAAAGTGCAGACTTGAACAAAGTATTGTAAGTTATGCAGATGATGCAAACCTACTTGTAGGGGGAGAGATGTTAAGTAATGATTTATTTAACAATACTAACATATTATTTAAGAAAACAGACAGCTAGTTTAAACAGAATAAGTTGATACTAAACAATGAAAAATCAAATGCTATTATGTTTAGAACAAAGCAGTCCAACCTAAATAAATAAACCAGCCACTGTAGAATGTAGTGATAGGGCTGTAAATATTGTAAATAGTGTTAAGTTCCTGGGGGTAAATATTGATGAATTTTTGGATCGGGCAGGGCATATAAACACACTATTAAGGGGGCATTACACGGCGTGTGGAGCGGCGCGCCAGGCGCGTGGAGTGTGAACTGGCAAGCCAAGCGCGTGGAGTGTGGTTGCAGAAGACGGCCTGTGAATTGACAAGTTCGCGCCCCTCGATAAAAGCTCGCGCATTGCGTGTTGAGGCCTTCTCCCACAACATCTTTGTTTTAGTAATATCAGGAATTACTTTTTAAAAAAATTTATTGGTGAACTTCCCGCTCCCGTTCGCTCCACGCGCCGTGTGACTGTATTCCCCGAGTCGCTACAACACGCGCGGCGCGTTTCCTTTGAAGTGTGTCAAATTTACCGCTCATCGACGGGAACAGACGCGCGGCGCGAAATTTGCCGCGCCAGACCCCTCACACGGCGTGTGGATTGCCAGTTCACGCGCCGTGTAATGCCTCCTTTAAAAAGACTAAATTCTGAATGTTACGGAATCAGAGTTATGAGTAGATAAATGCACTACAAAACTGTTAAAATAATGCATCACGCAAACTTTTTCTTCAAAAATCGGGAGTCTTTTGAACTACAGTTAACCAGTTAACACATAGTTACAACACCAGAACACAAAATGTGAGTTACCCAATCCACAGATTAACTTTGACTGAGAAGAGCCCCTATTATATGTGTCTAAGATTTTTCAATAAGTTACCAAACAATATGAACGAAATAATCAGTTTTCAACCTTTCAAACTTAAAATTAAGGCATTCGTTATTAATTTGGAACCCTATTCAGTCGGGGATTTCTTGGATGGTAATATTGATAGGTGATGGTGATAATATAAATAGGTTTTGTTTATTTATGAAATACTATTATTTGTATCCATAGCCAGTGAATTATATTATTTTCGATTCAGAAACTTGTATTTTAAAAAACATTTATTTTATTGATTAAAATACAGAGGTGACAAAAGAAAATATTCGGATCAAATTGCTACAGGCTAAAGCCAGAAAACAAATGAACGTTCCTTATGGGACTGCATCGGCTTAAATAATCATTTAATGCCAACATAGCAATTTGATGTTTACTTTACAACAATGTATTTAAAAAGTCCTAGAGGAAAGGGATAAGCACATTAAAGCATATAAAAAATAGATAATTGATTATAAATCAGCATGGCAATTGGTTAATATAACTCCTCCCTCCTTAAGATGTTGCAAACGTGGATTGTTGTGAATTCAAATCAGACAATTCAATTTGCACATTTGCACAACCTTTTTCTGAAGTTTTAAATTTCCTAAAACAGTAAAACAGTAAAATTAAAAATAAAATAGGAAGACTTAAACCTATGATTACATATGTGTTTAAATAAGAGTGTTCAAAATACAATTCTTTCATTTCTTTCAGATTATGAACTCTTATTTGTTTTGTCGTCTTGAAGGCTTCTTCTAAGTCTTCTTGGTTGATTTCTTGAAGTTCCAATGTTGTTGCGTTCTCTGGAAGTTCAGGGATGTCTATTCTTGGAATCTTCAGTTCAAAATTGAAGTTCTCGCTGGTTTTTGAAAATGTTTGATTTTGGATTTTCACAAAACATTTCTCAAAAGAAACTAGCGTTGGATTAGTTATTATTTCCATATGGTTTGTCTTGTCACATTGAATAACTATGGTCAGGCTTTTCTTAGGAATTACTAATAGTTGTCCATTCGGGAGTTGTCTCACTGTTGGTTTTTCATATTTCACTTTAGTGAAAGGATATTGTTGTGGTAGGTCAGTAATCAGGTCGTAGACACATGATTCTACTTGCTTCAGCTCTTCTTGGTTACAAAGGTACACACTTTCGACTTTCGGGTATTCCCATAACGTATTGTAGTAAATGTCCGTAGTAAGTAATAGGTAAGGGTACTTATTCCTAATGGTAAGTTCTTGGATAGGAATTGGATAGATTTTATACAATATAAAGGGCTTGGGATCAATCATTGGTGTGTGTATAACAAATATAATTAACTCATTTTGGATTTTTACTTGAGTTTTCATTGTCTCGTAATACTTGATTTTATTATCAAAAGGTATTTGCTGACTTTTGGGTATATTTGTTAATATTTGATTTAATTCATTTTGCTGTAAAATAGTATAATGCATTATTCCCAATTGTGCAAAATTTATTGCTAGTTGCACATGATCAATAAGATTCCTTATTTTATTACTTTGAATATTGATATTGTTCAATATTAGATTAAAGGTTAACATTGAGTGGAAATTTTGGTTTTCCAAGGAAATATTTTGTAATTTTCCTGTGATAACCTTTTGGTTAGATTCAATAGTTAAAAATTGATCGTGAAATGTTTTTGTAACTTGTTGCAAAACTTGAGCTTGTGTTTTTAGATCTTCATTGAGAGTTTTTTGATTATCATTAAGCGTCTGGATATAAGAATCATATCTTCCGCCGTCTTCAGCATCTAGGGTTCCGTAGAGCCATTTTTGTGCTGTGCCCATGAAATTTAATAGACCTCTTTTATTACGTTTTCGATCTTGATAGGTTCTGATTACTTGTTTCATAATCTTAATTTGAGAATGACTGTTTTCAATATTTGTTTGAAACAGTGCAACAAATTGGTTTAACCATGTTGTTTTGTTAAGAGTGTCAGATAATTTCATGAAGGTGATTTCCAGTTTATGGATACTTTGAATGATAATTGTTGTGTTTATGTGATAATAGGCCGTGTTATGTTGAGTTGTTACGTAATTAGTTCCTAAAGAAATTGGTAAAATAGGATTTTCTACCGTCATCAATGTATACGCTTGGGTGACTCCAACGAGAGTTAGGAATACTAATAGTCAACCATCCAAGGACCTTTTTTTTCAGGTATACATGTAAACCCCATACTTTGTGAGTGGCTTGCTTACATCAAGTCCTACAACTTTTCCTCTACGACTTTTCTCGGAAATGGCACGTATGCGCGCAGGCGACTCGCAAACATTTTAGGGGTATCGGACTCCCCCAATTTGCCATTATTTTTGTCGGCCAAGTTGATTTCCGTGATTTAGAAATAAAAATCAAACATTATTCGTGAAATTAGATTTTCATGTATCAAGAAACATAACCACGTCAGATCGACATTTTGGGGGTATCGGACTCCCCCAATTTGCCATTATTTTTGTCGGCCAAGTTGATTTCCGTGATTTAGACATAAAAATCAAACAGTATTCGTAAAATTAGATTTACCTACATGTATCAGGAAACATAGCTACGTCAGATCGACATGTTTGCGAGTCGCCTGCGCGCATACGTGCCATTTCCGAGAAAAGTCGTAGAGGAAAAGTTGTAGGACTTGATGTAAGCAAGCCACTCACAAAGTATGGGGTTTACATGTATAACTGAAAAAAAAGGTCCTTGGATGTTTGACTATAATGGATTCATCTCGGAGTACCTGAAATAAATTATTGTCGTTTAACATTTTGTTTAGCAAAGCGATTCTGTGTTTTGCTATCTTGGACTTATCTTGTCTCTATTAAATTGTTTTACAAAGATTGGATCTTGTAATTCTGGTTCAGGTTCACGATTTTTATTACGTGATTCTAAAGACTTTGTTTGTTTCGCTAATAACTTTTCTTGAATTTCTTTATTCAAATTTGCAAGGGATTCTGCCAAACTTGTTATATAGTCAGTTGTTAGTTTATTTTCCGTTTGTTCAATCGGTACGGCATAATTCAAATCTCCTTTAATCACTTGAAAAGGGGTGTGATTCATTGTACTATGAGTACTGTTGTTATAATTCAATATAGCGATTGTCATTAGATCAATAATACTCTTATTCGGGTTTTGAAGTTTCAAACTCGTTATACTTTCACCTAGTGTCGAATGGAATCGTTCGACTGGACTATTCGAGTTCGGGTTTCTTGGAGTTGTGTAATGAAACTCAATTTTGTATAATGTACAAAGATCTGTCATTATAGCATTTTTGAACTCTGCTCCATTATCTGATGTGATTTTTTGAGGTATTCCATGATCACTAAAATATTTCAATAACTGTGATGATATCTCAACAGCTGTTTTCGTATTTACAGGAGAGGCTTGACCAAATTTTGAAAAGCTAACAATAATGGTCAGAAATTTCTGGTTATTGATTATATACGTGTCAATATAAATATGTTCAAAAGGTTTCATACCAATGGGTTGGTTTGAATATGATTTTGTATGGTTGACGTTCATACTTGGTTTTATTGCATATCTCGCATACTTTGACATAATTCTGTACGTCTTTCTCGATATTGGGCCAATAGAATCTTTTCTTTAAGGCTGCAATATTTTCAGTGATTCCTCTATGAGAGGTTTTAGTCTCATGATATTGCTGAATTTTCTCTTGTTGAAGATCAACTTCTGTGATGTCTTCTAATAAAGAGTTCGAGATGTACAAAGTAAATGAATTCGAATTAAACGATTCTTGTAAGGCTCGTATCACAATAGGTTCTAAAGTTTTATTTAGGAAATGAAGGCAATAAATACCAGGTGGCATGTATTCCTTTACTAAATTAGTAATTTGTGATGTTGTTGGATTATTTGGTAAGAAGAATATTATTCTCTTTTTATTACCAAATAGTTTGATTATCTCTTTTCTAATTGTGTTATTATTGGAATATCGAAATACAATTTGATTTCCAAATACATTTACATGTTTCTTAGTATATGGAGCTCCTAATATTGGATTTTCCATAGACGTATGTATTGTTTGGTCATTTTCAGACAAGGCTGAAATTGTTGAAGAACGATTAGTTGGTGTTATTTGTCTGTTACTTTTTTGAGTTTTCGAAGATTCTCCTATTTCTATGGGAATTTCTTTTTTCTCTTTTCTTGGAGGTATTATTAGTTGTGATAATATCTTTATTTTGGGTTTTACTTTCTTAGGTTCTTCTTCAGGTTCTTTTTCTGATGCTGTCTTTGTTGATTGAGATGATTCAGACATTGTTATCTCTTTTTCTTTAGCTATCTCGCTTCGTTTAGGAAGATATACTTTAGAATCTGTAAAGTATTTTGCTATGATTTCATCATTACATAATGGTGTATCTTTCAGCATTAATCCTAATTTTTTATGAAATTCTTCATCTGAAGATGTTAATCTGGCATCTGGATCTGATTTTTGAATGGCATGAAGTTGTATTGCAGGAATTCTTGATAGTGCATCTGCATTCATGTTTAATGTTCCTTTTTTGTATTTGATCTCATAATCAAATTCAGATAGTTTTAGTCGCCATCTGACTAGTTTAGAACTTGGTTCTTTAACATTAAATAGCCATTGTAGAGGTTTGTGATCTGACAAGATTGTGAATTTTCTACCAAAAAGATAAGGTCGAAAATATTTTGTTGCCCATACGATTGCTAAAAGTTCTTTTTCAATCGTCGAATAATTACATTCAGCTGGGATTAAAGTTCTTGATGCGTATGCAATGGGAAGATCAGCTCCGATAGGACCTTGAGATAAAACGGCTCCAATTGCATAGTTTGATGCATCGGTTGTCAATAAGAAAGTTTTCTTAAAGTCAGGATGTTGTAATATTGGGTCATTTATTAATACATTTTTACAAGTTTCAAAGCTATTAAGAAATTCTGCATTGTGTATTATTTTTTTGTCTTTTTTCAAACAAGATGTCATTGGTTTGGTCAATTTGGCAAAATTCTTTATGAATTTTTGGTAATAACCTACTAATCCTAGAAATGATTTTATTTCCTTCACCGTCTTTGGTATTGGGAATTTTTTTATTGCCATTATCTTCTTTGGATTCGGTTTTATTCCATTTGGTGTAATTACATGTCCTAAGAATTCGACTGTCTTGTGTAAGAATTCTGATTTGTCTAATTATATTTTTAAATTAAACTTCTCGAGTCTCTCAAATACTTTCTTTAAATTTTTTACGTGTTCATGAAGTGGAGTGGAAAAAATTATTATAGCATCCATGTATACTAGACATATTCTATTCTGTAATCCTAGTAATACGTTATTCATCACTCTCTGGAATGTCGCGGGGGCGTTTTTCAAACCAAAGGGCACTCTGTTAAATTCGTAATGACCATTTTCAACATTAAATGCTGTTTTGGGTATCGAATTTTCATGCATCTCGACTTGATGAAAGCCAGAGGCTAGATCTAGTGTCGTAAAATAATTACTACGACCAAGTCGGTCTAATATATCCGTAATATTAGGTAATGGATATCTATCATCAATAGTTTTTTCGTTTATCTTTCGATAATCAACGACCATTGTCCATTTTTGTATGCCTGCGGCATCTTCTTTCTTAGGTACTATCCACACAGGGGATGACCAAGGGCTACAGGATGGTGTAATTATGTTATCTTCTAACATTTTCTTTATTTGAGAATTTACTTCTTGTTTATGCACATGTGGGTATCTATACGTTTTCGTGTGCTTCATCCGTTGTTTTAATCTCATGTTTGACTTGATTGGTAAATATCAATTTTTCATTTGGCTTGTGGAAAATTTTAGGAAAAGATTTAATTACGTGTTTTAAAGCATCAAATTCCTCTGAGTTTAAATGATTAATACGCAACGACTTAATGGGGTCATTTGCATATTCAGCATTTTCTAATAAAGTCATTTGCTCTATATTAAATATCTCAAACTGTTCGTCTGCGTAAGGTAAACTTATTTCCGCTAAGTTGTTTATGTTATATGGGACAATAATAGGCTTATTCATTAAATTATGCACTTCTAGAGCTACGGTCTCGTTTATGACTGTGGCTATTGTCGATGGTATATAATACGTTTCATTTTTTATCGGTGGTGTAAGTATTTCAATGCCATCAGCTATATTTGTATTGAAATAACATACTTGAATTGAGTTGCTTGGAATCTCAAAATTTTGATTTTCGAAATCTGTTCTATATTGAAACGGAATTGTTGTTTTATTATTAGAAAGAAGCATATTAGAAAAATCTATATTTAAATTATTATCTTGTAATGCTTTGATTTCAATAATTCCATCAAAATAGTCATGGAAATTATACATTATCATTTCAATGTTGTTTTGAATATTATATTCTTGTAAAATTAGGATATTGATTTTTCCATACGTTTTTCTTGTACCCATGCAAGTTGTTAGCTTGTTTCTTGAATTAATTATAGAATTTGAAAAATATTCTTCTGCTATTGAGGGTCTTATTAAAGAGGCATGACTTCCTGTGTCAATTAATAATTTACACGGTGGATAGTCTATTTGAATAAAAGGCAGTTGGTTGATTTGATAAGCATTTAAAGTTAATGCTGACTCATTGCATCCAAGGCTTGTAACTGAAAATTTTCGTCTTCAGTTGCGACTTGATTTTCTTCAAAATTTGTCTCTTCATAATAGTTTTGATTTTCAGAACATTCGTCATTTTCGAAATTTTCATCAGGTTCAGGCAATTCGATTTCAAAGATATTATTAATTTCTTCGATTGTATATTTAGAAGGGTATTGATGTTGATTTTGTGCTCTTGGTTGCACTGAAACACCGGACATAGGTGTGGGTTTCGAAAATTGTTGATTAGTGTTTTTTTCGAAAGGCATTATTGTAGTTTTTGCCAAAAGTTCCTGAACTAGTAGGAAATTTTGTTGGTACATAGTCTTTTTTAGGTTGTATATTCAGTGCCGGTTTAAGGTAGTTTGCCGCCCGGTGCTACAAAAACGCAGCGCCCTCCGCCCGTTCGGAAAAAACCAAACAATTTTTTTGGAGCATTCATTTCAAAAAATTTATTCAATTCTTTTCTACAGGGTGTCCCAGGGAAAACAGTTGTGATGATTCGCCCTTATTTTCGAGGGCGTGAGGTCAGTCCGTGTCTGCGGAAGGGGTTTAACTCCAATGACACAACTGATTATCTTCAGCCTTACTAGGCTGTTTTATTCTACTCAACAGAAGACTCAAAACACATTACATTCAAAAATATTTTTAAGGCAAGAGCGAGAATGGAGGCTGACACCCCGAATGACCCTCCTCGATCTCTCCTGACTGCTGTCAGAGGCAAGGAGGTGTTTCCTTTGTTTCCCTCTTCCGTCATCTGTCATCATGAATGCGTTCTACGCATTCAATTGAGGATGCGTTCGAAACAACCTCACAGTCCATCTCGATTTATTAGATTTGGAATGAGAATCTGGAAAAACGCTCGAACACGTCGATTTTTGATTTGAGGAGGAACCATTTTTCAGTTTTTTTAACCCCCGTAGTTTCAACCAGGGATGTGCGTCTACACGTAGACTTTAATTGTCTACTTTACGTGTAGACAATGTAGACAATGTAGACAACGTGTCAACAATGTAAAATAATATAAATGACGTTTAATTCTAACCTCACACTTTCCTTTTTTAATTTTTTTTTATTTTATTATTGGTTTTCCTGATATTTTATAATCAGTGAATGCTGATGTCGAAGTGATAGTGATAGTATAGTAACTTTTGATATTTTTTTTCGAATTTTTAAAAATAAGTTATTGTTTACGCCGCATGTAGACAATGTGTAGACAAATGCTCACGTAAACAATTCGAATTGTCTACGCGTAGACAATCAATTGTTTACGTTGACATTGTCTACAGGCACATCACTGGTTTCAACCCCCTAGCTAGGGGCGGGGAAACAACCCCCCAAATTTAAATAAGGGATAGGGGTCGTGTCCTACCTCTTTTTAAAGGTCTCATCGAGTTCTTTATGGCCCTAGATTTTCGTCTTATCATTTTCATCCGTAACGAAATGACAGCTTGTCAAAATCTTGGAAAAAGACATTGTTTTAGTGGGAGTAAAAGCGATACTTACCGCCTCTTAACAAAAATACTTGAAATTGAAGTTTTTTATCATTATTATTAATCAGGTAAACACGTGAATTGTAAATTCTAAGTATGTTTATTAAGGGAAGCAAATGCCACTTTTACTCCTACTAAAACAATAGTCTATTTCCAAGTCATTTCGTTACGGATGAAAATGATAAGACGAAATTCTAGGGCTATAAAGAACTCGATGGGACCTTTGAGAAGAGGTGTGACACGACCCCTATCGCCTATTCAAATTTGGGGGGTCGTTCTCCCCCTAGCTAAGGAATTGAAGCTACGGGGATCAATCAAAAATCGGCGTGTCCGAACATTTTTCCCGATTTTCATTTCAAATCGAAAAAATCAAGGTGGCCTGTTTTCCCAGGGACACCTTGTATACCTATATTTATTACGCAACGACGCCACCACCAAACAATATTATTATTATCTTGAAATGAATAATTGAAGTGAGATGCGCGCTGACTGTTGTCATGGCTATAGAGACGGGCGTAATTATTGTAGGTACATACTTATTTTTTCTATACGTATGGGTAGTAATCCCTAAACTAACTTGTAGCTTTTTGCTTTGCTTTTTCGTATTATGTGGTTACATCGAAATTTTAAGGGTCGTTACGCGCTTCGCGCGCCGCCCCTAATATTTTGCCGCCCGGTGCTACTGCACCCAAAAGACCCCTGGTTAAACCGGCCCTGTGTATATTAATTGGTTGGGATGGAAACTGTGGTTTCTGTGGTACATACGATGTTTTTTGTGTATATTGAGGTTTTTGTTGAGTATAGGTTTGTTGTGATTGTTGTGAACGAAATTGCGTATTTTTATTTTTGAAATTTGAGAAATTTTGATTTTGATTCTGATTAGTAGAATGAGTAAGTCCTCTACTAAATTTTATGTGGTTTTCAGCTAGTTGATAATTTAACACAAATTTGTTAGCTGCATCCAACGTTTGTGGATTTTGAACCATTAAAATTGTTCTTAATTCGGTTGGCGAATTAGTGACTAGATTTTGAATAGCAATAATTTCGTTTTGTTCAATTAAAACATTTGCAACTACCGTTAAATTTGGGTCGCACATGATTTTAGATGTAATTCTTTGAACTAAACCTTTTAGTTTATCCAAATACTCAATAATAGTTTCTTTATTAGTTTTAGTGGTATACATAAGCTCTTGTACCAAATTCTGTCTAGAATATTGATCACCATACTTTATTCTCAACGCTTCTCTTATATCGGTCCATGTTTGTAAATCAGGACGTGCCATAAGAAAATTTCCTGCATCATTTATTAATTTTGATTTTATGGCGGTAACCACATACTCTTTTTGAGCATTTTCACCAGTATAGTAAGTTTGATAAAATTCATTGATGTTTCTTATGAAATATTCTAAATATTGGCCTTCGCCACTGAAAGGTTTGATAAGTTGTACAATTGATTTTAAATTTTCACTCATTGTTACGGTTAGTCTTTGATTTTGGTTGTTACTTCTCGAATTAGAATTGTAAAGATGAGTTAAATCAAATTGAGTCAAAAGATTCTCGATTTCTTCTTCAGAATCTGACATATATATTTCTTTGAATTGTTAAAAGAAATTATTTTGAAAATTTAGAAAAATTCAAAATTAAAAAGTTTTTATTTTTGTTTTAAAATTAAAATTATAATTAATTATTCAGTCTTATGCGTTGCTTTTTCTAAAAACTATTTGTTGTTTTGGGTTTGTAAATTCTTTTTTTTACTCTTTATTTTTGATTTCTGTCTTTTTAGCAAACCGTTTCGGAATTGCAAAAGAACAAAAATCTGAATTTAAGTCTTCTCAGTAAATCAAAAAAATTAGAAATTACAAAAGATCAAAAATCCAAAAATCTTAACTATGGAACACCAATTACAAAATGTATAAAGAGAAAGGTTGTACTTACTAGGCAAAGCTAATAACAGTAGTCTTTCTTCACACGTTGTTTCTTGTTATTCCTTTTACTCAGTTAACCAATTCGAAGTGGACAGTATCTGGAACGTTTATAGCAGCACTGATAATCCAAATTTCACTTTTCCGAAGAATTCACTTTTTCGAACTTTCTTCAGTCTTTTGAAATTTTCACGCCGGATTACGACTGTTACAACTCCCGAAACTTAAGCACTCTGAGATCCGAACGACTGCGCCAATTATATTTTCGATTCAGAAACTTGTATTTTAAAAAACATTTATTTTATTGATTAAAATACAGAGGTGACAAAAGAAAATATTCGGATCAAATTGCTACAGGCTAAAGCCAGAAAACAAATGAACGTTCCTTATGGGACGGCATCGGCTTAAATAAACATTTAATGCCGACATAGCAATTTGATGTTTACTTTACAACAATGTATTTAAAAAGTCCTAGAGGAAAGGGGTAAGCACATTGAAGCATATAAAAAATAGATAATTGATTATAAATCAGCATGGCAATTGGTTAATATAACTAGTGTAATCTATGAAACCTGTTTTTTGTTTTTTAACACTATTTACTTTGTAGTTGTATGTTTTTCAGATTATCTGTGAATATCTAATGCAATTTCAAATAAAGATTGTTATTATTATTATATTCTTGCAGCCCACATAATTTCTCACTCTAGCAAACCAATAAATTTAAATTTTCTTTAGCCTTTTTTTTGCCTTATTTTCAGCTAAATTTTCATGGTCAAGCTATTTCCGTCTTGACTTTTTTTATGCGGCCAATTATAATTTTTCATTTTGTTTTTTCCTATACTTCCTCTCGTCACTGGTCTATCCCAACTTCATACCCAGCTTTAATTTTTCTTTCTTCTTCATTGGATGTTCTGTTGTTAAATCGGTTTTGTTGTGATAAACACAACCAATATTTCTTTCCCAGATTATCTACACCTTATTTAGTACAGCTTTACAGAAAAACAATGCTAAAGGCCAGAGAACACATTAATATCTGCCCAAAGAACATATTTTTCATGGTTAAAAACAAATTCTCATTAAACAATCAGGAGAGAATTATCTCGTCATGTTGCACACTATGCGGAAATATCTCTAGTAGAACATTGAATTATGTGATTTTGATTTCTGTTCAGTAAATTTTATATCTGGTAACAATCATCCTCTAAAAGAAAATGTGTTAAGATACTCCCGATTTTTTTTCTTCTCTATTTTTTAGCTTCCTTTAATTCTTAAGCCACTGTCAGAATCTACATAGAATTTGTTTAGGTACCTGATCCTTCCATATTATTCTAATGCCTGACGCATGGAAACATTCTAAAGTTTCTGTGCGGTTGATGTAGATTTGATTTTTTCAAAAAGACGATTTTTCTTGGTTTTCAGGGATCATCATTTGGAGTATTAATTCATTCGTCTTGTATTTTATTTTGGGCAGCTTTTTTGCAACGTTTTCCACTTAGTTATTGTGGAAATTGCAGTGATTCTAGCAACATCTCAGGTTTATACACATTAACACATTTCAATATTTGTGATTATGAAACACATTCCTACGATTGTTTAACTTTGGAATCAAACATTGCATAGAGAGTTGTTATATCTAAGTTTATGAAAAGTAAATACCTACGGAATATTAATTATGATTATAAAAACTATGGATGCAGCCTGATTCTTTTTTCTCATCAGGAAACAATAATATATATACCTACCTACTTACCTATATCGATTATTATACCTACGTCCATCGCCTGCTCCATTCACTAATAAATTTATTGATTGTTTTAGAGCCTGAAAACCATCAACAACCCATCAGACCGGACCAAATTGAATTTCAAATGGGAGTCCATTGACAAAACTACATCGAATGACTTTTTTGAAGAGCTGAAAGGACGTTGACGGTTTGAAAATTATGTATTGTGCGTTTCGGTAGTGAAAATTTGAAACATAAACATGCGTGCGCGTAGTGACCTTAGGATTTTTGTGTTCATTTGTTGGAATATTCATTTGGTGGCTAGTTATGGAGATAATGGTAAGTGTCGTCTTTAAGATTAATTTCCTTGACCCACAGATTTTTAAATATTTACTCTTAAATCATCATAGCATCAGTTAAAATTTCCAAAATTTGAATCAATAAATCCTCAGCCTATTCCTTATTCAAAACAAAGCTCATAATATTTTGATACACGTAAAAAAGTCCAGCAGTTCCATATTTATCGAGTCTTATGGCGGATACACATACGCGAGTCCACTTTCGCCGGATTCAAGGGATGACGGGCTCGGAATTTTAAAAAGTCTTCGACCGATTCCGAACAAAAATAAAGGAGTTTTATGACTCGCCCTGCATCGCAGCTTTGCATTTTTTATAAATATCGGTCTCTGCTGCTAAAGTATGCCTGAAACATGTTTCTGGATTTTTAGTTCGTTTTTGCACGAAAAAAAAGATGGGATCAATTTTGGGGCATTAGCATTTACATTCAAAGGTTGCGGAGACCAGACAACATTAAATCAGTGCAAAAAGTTTTTCAAAAAAAACTGCATCTTGAAGAAGCATACGAGGCAAAATACTGTTTGGTTATGTTATAGTAATGTAAGAAATCGCAATGTCTAAAACACCAAATTATCCATGTCTCATCAAACGCGCAATCAAAAATTTCATACATTAAAAAAGGCCAATCTTAATTCGAGACTACCGGAATCCAATTTGGAGTAGAAATAAGAAAAATCAAATAAGCCTTTGCCATGCGGTAATCCACGGAAAATAACTCAACACCAAACTCAACTTAACACCAAGCTCGAGTGTCAGCAACAGGCGATGCACCAAACTATTAAACTGTGGCGCATTTCCTAACTCAGATTTTATTGGAAGCTTTAAGCGACACCCACCTGTCTGTAAATCAAGACAATATGAAAATCGAAAGAGGATAATTCCACATTTTTAGGATTATGGAATATATATTTCGAAATATGAACTGTAACCATAGGCGCAACTAGGGGGGTGCTTTAAGGGTGCTTAAAGCAAAAATTAGCACTCCCATTCGGCATCCCACTAAAGCACTACCTACAGTGGCACTACCTAAAACTAATATGAAAAATCAGTGCAACTAAATTATTTTTTTTTTTTTACTTTTTGTACTTACTTACGTCATCGATGACGTCATAATTTAGAAATCTTAGATTTTACTATCACTTCTCCGCGATTCTAAATTCACTTTTCCGCGATTGTAAACCCACTTTTCCGCAAATATTACCTCATTTTTCCGCGATTCTTATCTCACTTTTTCACGAATTCACACTCAATTTTTTTTTGAAATTTTTGACTCATTTTTTTTGCGATTTTTGACCCACTTTTTTGCAATTTTGTTTTCACTTTTTTGCGATTTTTGGCTCTTTTTTTTACGATTTTTGACTCTCTTTTTTGCGAATTTGTCCTTACTTTTTTTGCGATTTTTGCCTCACTTTTTTGCGATTTTATCCTCACTCCTCGGCGATTACAAACTTATTTTTCCGCTATTTCATCCTCATTTTTCCGCGATTCTTACCTCATTTTTCCGCGATTATTTCCCTACTTTCCGCGATTTTATCTCCACTTTTCCGCTAATTTGACCTCACTTTTTTTGTGATTTTTGATTTTTTTTTTTTTTAATTTTTGACTCATTTTTTTGCAATTTTACCATCACTTACCGCGATTCTAAATCCACTTTTTCGCGATTGTAAACCCACTTTTCTCTAAATATTATCTCATTTTTCCGCGATTCTTGTCTCACTTTTTTTTGCGATGTTATCCTCACTTTTCCGCGATTTCTATTTAATTCTCCGCGATTTTATCCTCACTTTTCGTGACTTTATCCTCATTTTTCCGTGAGTCTCATCTTACTTTTCCGCGAATTTAAACTCACTCTTTTCGAAATTTTTGACTTATATTTTTCTTGCGATTTTTGACTCTTTTTTTTGCGATTTTATCATCACTTTCCGCAATTTTATCCTCATTTTTCCTCATTTCAAAATTACGAGAATAACGATAATTTTTGAAAAGTTACGAAAAATTACGGGAATTACGTTAAAGTACGTAAAATATGAAAAATTAGAGAGAGTTGCAAACATTTATGAGAATTACGGAACATTACGAGAATCACGGAATAACAAAAAATTGCGGAAATTACAAAAATAATGGGAATTATAAAAATTTACGGAACCCAGTAAAATGACGGAAATGACGAAAATTTACGAGAATTATGAGAAATTGTAAAAATTACGGGAATTGAGAAAAATACGAAAAACTACGAAAATTACAAAAATTACGGGTATTACGAAATATTACGGAAAAGAATTACAAAGTCATTTCAAAATTACGTGAATTACGGTAATTCCTAAAATAACGGAAATCACAAGTTTTTGAAATTACGAAAATTACAATAACTTAGGGAGAATTAGAAAATTCCCAATTTTTTTTGGAAATTAGGAAAATTGAAAATTAAAAAATTAAAAATACAAATAATTACTGGAAAAAGCGCGAAAAATTGCGGGAATAACGAAAATTACCAAGTTTTCCAAAAATTGAAAAAAATAAGGGAAAATTAGAAAATAACAAGAATTATCTGAGAAATGACAGGAATTGCAAAATTTCGAAAATCCCCCAAAAAAAAAATACGGAAATTACCAATTTTCGAAAATTTCAAAAACTTAGAGAAAATTATAAAACTAACGAAATTTTTTTAGAAATTACGGAAATTAAAAAATTACGAAAATTTCGAGTTTTACTAAGGGGGTATTATGAAAATAACGAGAATTATCTGAGAAATGACAGAAATTACAAGATTTCGAAAATTCCCAAAATAAAATACGAAAATTACGAGACTTACCATAATTTCGGAATTATGAAAATAACGGAGTTTTCTGAGAAATTACAGCAATTAAAAAATTACGGAAATCTGAAAACTACAGGAATTATTCAAAAATTATGAAAAATACGAAAAAATCACGAGAATTAAAAAAATTTTAAGGCAAAAAATTACGAAAAGTTACAGGATTCACGAATTTTCCGAAAATTGCAAAAACTAAGGGGGAATTATGAAATTAACGAGAATTTTTTGAGAAATGACGGGAATTTAAGAATTTTCGAAAATTTCAAGAAAAAAAAATACGGGAATTACCAATTTTTGAGAATGACAACAAACTGGGGGGGAATTATAAAGATAATGGAGTTTTTTGAGAAATTACGGGAATTACAAAATTACGAAAATTTGAGGAACTACAGGAAATATAAAGATTGGAAGAGATAAGAAAACATCACGGGAATTGCGAAAAAATTACGATAATTTTTGGAAAGTTACGGGATTTATGAAAAAGTTACGGGAATTACGAAAATTACGAGTTTTCCAAGAATTGCAATGACTGAGGAAGAATTATAGAAATAGGGAGAATTATCTGGGAAATTACGGAAATGATGAAAATTCACAATAAAAAAAAAAATTAAAATTACGGGAATTACGAATTTTTGGAAGTAACAAAAACTTAGGGGAAATTATAAAATAAGAAACTGAATATTTTGAGAAATTACAGAAATTAAAAAATTACGAAAATCTGAGAAACAACAGGAATTATTCAAAAATTACGGGAATTACAGAAAAATTACGATAAATTTTGGAAAGTTACGAAAAATTAAGGAAATTACGAAAAAGTTATGGGAATTACGAAAATTACGAGTTTTGCGAAAATTGCAAAAACTAAGGAAAAATTATAAAAATAACGAAATTTATTTGAGAAATAACGGCTTTTAACAATTTTTTTTCGCAATTTAACCTTCACTTTTCCGCAATTTCAAAGTCCAAACTCACTTTCTCGCAATTTCAACAAAATTTTCCGCGAACTTTGCCTCACTTTTCTGTTATCTTGCCTCATTTTTCAATAAGTATAACCTCACTTTTCCGCGATTTTCGCCTCACATTTTCGCAATTTCAACCTAATTTTTCCATAATCTCTACTTTTGTTTTTCGTATTTATAACGTTATAACCTCATTTTTTCTCGATTATAACCTTGCTTTTCCGCCATTTCTATTCAACTTTTTCGCAATTCCATCATTTCCAACCTCATTTTTCCGTAATTTTTACTTCTATTTTTCGTAATTCCAACGTCACTTTTCAGCGATTTTGACACTCACTTTTTCGCAATTTTTGAAAACGGAAAATTGCAGGAATAACGAAAAATTATTGGAATTATAAAAATAAAGAGAATTACAAAAATTACAAAAATTATAGGAATTACGAAAATCACGAATTTTTGAAATTATGAAAATTACAAAACTTGGAGATAATTTAAAAATAATTAAGTTTTTTAAAAAATTAGGAGAATTAAAAATAAGTACAAAAAATTACGGGAATTACGAAAAAATTATGATTTTTGAAGTTATGGGAAAATTACGAAAAAGTTACGGGGGAATTACGAAAATTACGAGTTTTTCGAAAATGCAAAAACCGAGGGGGAATCCACCTACCTAATTTTGTACACCAAAAATTCTAAAATTCTGAAAAATGCTAATTTTCATGTTATTATCGTCCCAAAAAATTCTAAAAATTCTAAAAAATTCTAAAAAATTCTAAAAAATCCCAACAAATGGAGCAGGCTCTTGAGCATGCGCAATAGATAAAAATTCTAAATTATTTCTAAAAAATTCTAAAAATACTGATTATTTCTAGAAATTGCTGAAAAATACTTAAAAATGCAAAAAAAAATACTGATAATTTTGAAAAATTGTAAGAAATTCTAAAAATTCAAATCAGTTTGTACAGGGTGATCTATTATAAATGTCACCCCCTGCAACTTTATTATTTGACGTTTTTGACAGAAGTGTCAACTGTCAAATACAAAAGTTTTAAGAAATTGTCAAAAGTCTAAGTTAGTTCTAGGCATGCAGGGTGCGTCAAAAAAGTGTAGCAGTGTGAAGTTATATTTTTTTAAAATGAAACACCCTGTATATTGTGCACTTATTTGTTAGTCCCCTCCCCTTACCAGTCCCAGCACCATACCAGATATGATTTCAACGATATACGGTTTGATATGTTTATCTCTCGGTTTATCTTCAGTAGTTAGGTATAGGGAAAAACACGAAAATCCCTTCCTAGGTCTCTCATGTTATTTTTTCAAAAATAATAATAATAACTTAGACATCTGGATTTATTATAATATTTCACCTTGTATATTAATGGATAAAATTTGAACAATAAACTGTTCATAAAAAAAATTCTCTAAAGCTTAAATGGTATAATTTTTCTTTTTTCAATATCAAACCTTGAAAAGGGTTTTCATGTTTTTCCCTATAAATATCGCAATCGGAAACGCCTTTAGTTAAAAACTTTTGACAATTTATTGAAACTTTTGTATATGACGCTTTTGTCAAAAATGTCAAATGAAAAAATTAGAAGGGGGTGACATTTATGATAGGTCACCATGTACACCAAAATTCTAAGAAGGTTTTCCGCTCAGGGGAATCCACCTACCTAATTTTTTACACCAAAAATTATAAAATTCTAAAAATGCTAAAAAAATTTAAAAATTTCCGCAGTGCGCGGGCTCTTGAGCATGCGCAATAGGTGAAAATTCTAAATTATTTCTAAAAAATTCTAATTCAATTCCAAAAAAATACTAAATAATTCTAGAAAATGCTAGAAAATACTGAAAAATGCTGAAAAATACTGGTAATTCTAAAAAATTCTGAGAAATTCTAAAAAATTCTATCAGTTTGTACACCAAAATTCTAAGGTGGTTTCCCCCTCGGCAAAAACTAAGGAAAAATTGACTTTTTTAAACAAAATTCATTTTCTTACGTTTTATTTTTTTTTTTTAGAAAACTGGCAAAAGGATAATTGTGAGAATTTCATACATCTGTCAAAACTGGTATTTCAACAATAAATTGACATGTTTTGATTGTTGATTTGAACCCAGATTGTAATTACGCGATAATTTGCACTAGTGCAAATTATCAGATACTTGCATACTAACTGGTGCGAAAACTGGTGTTTTGACATTTTTTGACAAAAAATTTAATTTTTTGATTTATGAAATTCTCTCATTAAATACAACTCGTGCAATGGAAATATATTTATAATTTTCGATAAATTTGCACTCATGCGTTTTTAACTGAAAAATGCATTCGGGCAAATTTCCCAAAAATTATCAATAATTTCCATTGCACTAGTTATATTACTATTGAAAATTTTCCAGAAAAAAAGAGGAAAGTGGGGATCTCATTAAAACAAAATTTCAAAATTTCAGACATAAAGAAACCTATTTTTCAGAAAAAAGGCAAATGATGACGTAAGTACAAACCCTCGTGAAACTAACTTTTTTTTACGAGTCACATTTCCTTTCCATCAAACCCCATCAAAAAAAAAAATATATATAAATGGTGCTACAACACCCCTTAAATTTGGAGCCTAGTTGCGCTTATGACTGTAACAAGTATTATTTAAGATCTCCGGTTTTGCTTTTTAATACTTTTTTTTAAAAATCATTGCTGATCGTGTTCTTCAAATAATCCTTCAACTAGTAGTTAGATTTTCTACTAGGTTAAGATCAGGCAATATTGGTGGACTCGAATTTCAAAATGCCAGATTATAACACGATATTCATTCAAAAATCGTAGTTAGGAATTCTTTAACTGGCCCGTAACCGTGCGCCATGCTACAATCATGTTCAGAGAATTTTGAGTGATGTCTTCCCCATCTAGAGAGAAATGGAACTCATCTATATTGGGATTGCCATTCGGGTTCAATTTCAATTCAGTTACAGTTTATGGGGATATATTTCTAGGATTTTGCGTAAATTTCTCTACCTGTGTTATTGGCATTCGCAATCGTTTTGATAGTTCAATCACTGTTTAGTCGTGGATTAGTATTGGCTCTGTGCTGATTTTGCTGACATCACTGAGCTAGTAGTAACCAGGCCTTGTCGTTTCAAATTTGTAATCCCTTGGTATAAATTCAACCGCACTCATAATAACATTTTACTAAACTTGCTCTTGTTTGCAAATCCACTTTATTGAAGTTTAAACGTTTGAATTTACGTTTACGTGAGTTTCATTTTGAGAACGATTATCTTCAATTATATTGCGACAATTCCGTTTGAGACTTTTATCAGTAGTTATCAGAATTCTATAGTTTTCAATAGATATTTGACATTGTAAGGACCAGTTGTACAATCGAATCTCTAACTGGTTCTTGGTCCTTCTTGCTTCCATTTATATTTGACGACTTTTAATAAAAATGCAAGTTAAATGGGCGGTTCAACTAGTGAATTAATCGAGTCGAGTTTAGCTCAAGAGATTGTTCAAGCGTTGATTGTACAACCGGGCCTTAATTTTTCTTTTTTAAATAAATCTTTCATCTTCTCTTTGATTTGTCCGCCACCTAATTTCCATCCTCTTCAATCCACTGATAAGAGATTTCTTCCACACATGGACTTTTGTATGGTCTTTTGCCATTCCAGTTTTGGTCTTCCTCGTTTTCTTCTACCTGTTGGTTGCTAATGCAGCATTTCTTTGAGTTACCTGGTATTGACATACGTTGTACGTGTTCGTACCATGTGAGTTGTTTTTTATCAATGTCCTGAACTATCGTGCCTTTTATTAACATTTGTTGTTTTATATGGTCATTCCTAATTCTCTCTCTTCGTGAGATTCACATAGATCTTTTAATAGCATCCATTCGAACTGCTTCCATCTTCTTCCTTTGTCTGTCTGTAATTTTCCAAGTCTCGGCTCCATATAGAATAGAAGGTTGCTCCTTATCATGCTCTATCTGTGTCCAAGACTGTTGAGTAGGCTTTTATGCTTCAGAAAGATAAGCTATGGGCAAATTTTCCTCCAATATAACTGCAGCCAAACTCTTACTGCTGCTATCTACAGACAAGACTTTTTTGTCGGATCAAAATATTTCAAAACCGGAGTTGCACTTGACATTATTTTTTAATAATTGTCTTCATGAGTAGGTAACATAAGACAATTTAGGAATAAATTTGCTTACATATGTGATCATGCCAAGTATTGTTTGTAGTTCTTTTTTGTCTTTAGGCTCCTTCATTTGCAAAATTGCACTAACCTTGTCTGGATCTGGTTTTAATCCATTTTTGCTAAACAAATGTAGCACATACTTGACCAAATTTGCACTTTGATTTAACAAAGCGCACATTACAGTTTTTTGATCTATCGAGCACTTTTTTCAACCTCACCTTTTCGACTTCTCCCCATACTATCACATCATCTATGTAGACCTCCACGCCATCTTTTCCTTCAAAAATTTCCTTGAACTTTTTATGGAGTACTTCTGGGGCTGAGCAAATACCATATGGAACCCTCTTGTATGCATATTTTCCATAGCAACCTGCATGAAAAGTTGTCAAAAGTTCACTTTCTTCTGCCAGCTTAATCTGATAGAAACCCTTGTTTCTCTCCAAAATGGAAAAAAAGAGAAGCCCCTGTCATTTTTGCAGCTATTTCCTCAAACTTTGGCAATTGATACCGTTTTCTGACCACTGCTTCATTCAGCCATTTTGGATCCAAACATAGTCTGACTGATCCTCAGGGTTTTTCACGGTAATAAGTGAGCTACACGATTCTGTGGGCTCCTTCACTTTTCTAATTATTTGATTTTTCTCCATTTTATCAAGTTCCTCTTTTACCTTGTGTTGTAGGCTAATCGGTATTTTTGTGAGTGGCTGACACACTGGCTCAACACTTTCCTTTAATTTTATCTTGTAACATCCAGGAAGTTCTCCGATACCTTCTCAAAAAGGAACTTATCATTTGATGTCTCTGCATCCACCATTCTCAGCAAGAAACTTTTCAATAAATGGTAGTCCTATGATACCCGGTGGCATTTTTGTATCGAGCGTCCAGCAACCCGCATTCGGAGTACCCGACCTCGGCACGTATCAAGCGCACGGTAGTACGAAAATCACTCGGACTACCGTATGCTCGATACTCGCGACTCGCGCCTACAGTCTCGAATATCTTTTTGAGTTTTCCTGGCTCCTCACCAACAAGCTACTCGATAATATGTATTAGTTTAATTTTGGTTCTGGTTCTGGTAGTCAAATCGTAAAGCAATTTTAATTCTAGTAGTTCACTAAGTGGAATGGAAAGTAGCAAAAAACTTAAAGATTAATAAGATTTTGCTATTTGCCTAGTTATTTGATGCTGTCTCTAACAAACTATCCCAAACTTACCCTAAGGCTGTCCTTACCTTAACCTTTTGCTCAGCTCCAATTTGGGTTAGTTTTGTTACTTAGAGACAGCATCATAAATAATTATTTACATCTGCCTGAATCTAATCTCCGCATTTGTCAAATAACGATTGCAGGTATACAAATCCCTAAGTAAATAGCAAAAATCTTGTTAATTTTTACCTGCTTTAAAAATTCGATTTTTAAATCGTTCTAACATATTTCAAAAAATAGGCGTTTTTTTTTGGAGAAAAAAGTATACAGATGATAATGTCATTGGAAGAATGGCTAACACAATAATTCAAAAATGTTTTCGAAAAAACGCGAAAGTGGCCTATTCTATCTCGCCATGGTATTCTATTCATGGTAAGGTTATGTAGATAAAACATAATTTTGCTCTTACTTATTCCCTTACCTCGACTTCCTGCTTAGTCTTGAAATTAGTTCGTATTTCGCTGGAATCGACAATGTGGTACATATTATTATAATTTTCTGGCCAGTGCATAATAAATGATAAACAATTAAAAAAAAAAAAAAACTGAATTGTTGGACGCCGATCCATAATTTCGCAGAAGACTAGTATCAAGCGTACGGTAGCTTGACAATCGATCGGGAAATCAGACGCTCGTTATGAGACAGGCCTCGGTTAATACGACGTTACCCGAATGCGGTATACTGGGCGCTCGATACAAAAATGCTACCCGGTGCATCATAATCTACTATTTGAAACTCTGGTTCAGCCTGTTTATTCCTAATTTGACAGGACACTACTGCTTTGCCTAAAACATGTATTTCTGTGCCATTATAGCTTTTCAATTCTGATTTCGATGGCTTTATTTTCACATGCAGATCATTCTCTGTATTTTCTGTCAATATGTTGACGTCAGCACAAGTATCGACTTTACAATTCAATGTATTTCCATTTATCTCGACTTTTTGCAACCATTCTGAGTTACTGCTTACATGCTTTATTTCGGTTTCCACCATCCCTATACTCAAATAATTCTTGCATGTCAGATGACTCATCAGTCATCACTACTGCTATGAGATTGTGACACTACAGTATGTACTTTTTTATTAACTTTTTTAGGGCACATCTTGTAAAAATGGTTGTAGTTACCACAGCCTCTACAAATTTTCCTGTATGCTGGACATTTCCTTCCGTGGAACAAGCTACATTTGTGCACTTCTCAGTTTCTTCTTTTTCATTGTCATTCAGCTTGTTTTTATTTTGCCACACTTTTTTGTTTTGTACCGCTTGCACCCCACTGCTTCCACTTACGTCTAACTTGTCCAGTAACTGTCCTGCCAACTCAGCTTCTTTGCATGTACTTACACATGTTTTTAAGTCAAGCTTAGCCTTCTGAAATGAAGCTTTTATAACTTTATTCGGAGTATTCTTTCACAAGATCGTGCCCTTATTTCAACCCTTCCAATGCGTGCAAACCTTATGGCTTTGGGTTTTGACTATTAGATTGTTTTATAATGTTAATGTGTTAAATGCTATGAAAGAGAAATTGAAAAAGTACCTAACCTATTTTTTTTCTGCAAAACAAAAATACATTTTCCATATGCCTAGCAGACGTCCGGTCGCTAAATTTTCATTTTTTGAGCTCAGCATTGACATAATTTTCAGTGGTGGAAATACCCGAAGACAGAAAATCGGTCAGCAAAATCTGTTATTAGCTGACGGTAGGCTCACACATGACTGACTACCATAGAATAAGGTTTATAGTGGGTATAGAATGGACAGTCCCATTATATGGGTCGGACCACCATTTGTGGCGCCATCTGTTGTCTATGAAATGAGCTCATCCCATTGTAGCAGCTTGTAGAGCAGTTTGCTCCTTATTTTTTTTAGATTTGCTTTTCATTTATTTTATAATAAAGACACAATTTGATACAAATTTAACAAATTACGGTTTATTACAAAGAAAGAAGAAAATTATGTTGGCTTTTCGAAACTTGTCAACAAAGTCAACACTTAACAACACAGAATTAAATAACAATAATAGTCTTTACACTAAAAATAACACTGTGAAATTTCACAAATACACACAGATATGCTCTATCACTACGAGACACTTTTTCAACGAACAGAAATATTAAAGCAACAATAAGAAGCACAACGTTTTCTAGTTCATCGTTTTGTCATCATTTGTCATTTCGTGAATTTATGTCCGTTCATGTCATAATTTAATTAGTAATCACGTCAACCTTCTTCTGAAGCGGATATATTGTTCGTCGATTTTAATCTGATACTCGGACGGAATGTGATCTGGTGGCTCCCTACATTAGAACGCCAATGGTTACCTGACGTCACACCTGTTTTTGCCATATGAAACACCCCCTCGCTCCTCATACCGCAAGTATCAGTTAAAAATCGACGAACAATACCTTAGAGATACAGTCAACAACGCGTACGCAAATCAATTAATATAGCGCCTCTACCGGGCATGAAACTAGTTTATCATCGAACCAAGTGGTACATTTGAAGATCGCGGGGTATGCTGACTACAAGACAGATCATGCCACCATTACTTGTCAAATGTCAAGTGGGGGTGCTCTCGAAAACATTACACAGTTGTACAAATCATAGGTACAAATCGATTACCACGTTACAATAACGACTGTGTTGTGAGTATGACATTGGTGTTCTTCTGGATGGGTTCTTGTTCATTTTCCTTAATTGTATCTTTATTTTGGCTCTTTCCAAAAATGATCTGACCTATAAGTGATTTCTCTTAGTACCCTTACGTCGTTTATCTCTATGTTTGCTTCTTGTTTGCTTATCACATAGTCAATACTAGTTTTTAGGTTACGGGTTTTCTGTATCCATGTGTAGCGGTGAACAGCATAATTTTTTCTATCTGATAGAGTGGGCATATTGAGAATCGCTTCAATCTCTGTATAGTTATGATTCACAATAACAACTCTAAGCTTAAATGCAAAAAACCTCAAAAACTTATGCTGAATCTTTTCTACAGTGTTATTCTGTCTGATAAAGGGACCACACCACCGAACAATACTCAAGCTTTGACCTCACCAGTGAATAATAAAGGCATTTAATAGTTTCCACAGAAATTTTTTTGCAGTTTCTCAAAATAAATCCCAACCTTTTTGAAGAACTTATTGAAATTGAATTTATGTGTTCCACAAAAGATAAGTTTTCATCGAAAATCACCCCGAGATCCTTTATTTTTGAAACATATCTAAGACTCTCGCCATTTATTGAGTAGGTAGTGTCAAACCTTCTAGCACCTCTAAAAAAGCTTATCTGACAATATTTCCCTATATTGAAATTTAGTTTGTTACGGCGACACCAGTCAGCCAACCTGTCCAAATCCGCCTGCAAAAGTAATTGGTTTTCAAAGCTATTTATTACTCGTGAAAGCTTCAAATCATCAGCAAATCAAAAATATTGTTTATGAAAAGAATAAAAAACAATGGCGAACAGTGCTTCCCTTGGGGAACGCCTGACGTCACAGCTATTGGATCAGACTGAAAAGAACCGATTTTTACTCTCTGCTGGTGATGACAGGAAGCTCCTAACCCACCGTACTGCAGATATGTTAAAACCTATATTGTGAAGGCATTTTAAAAAGGCGTAATGATCGACCTGGTCGAAGGCCTTAGAAAAATCAGTGTATATAGAGTCAACTTGCTTAAACTTCTCTAAAGCTTTAATTATTTTGTTTTGATATACTAATAAGTTAGTAACTGTTGATCGTCCAGCACAAAAACCATGTTGATTTATGTTAATTTGCTTACTAGTTACGACACATCATCTTTAATTGGTCACTAACTAGACTATTGAAAAGCTTAGGGATTGATGATTGTAAGCACACACTTCTATAATTGGTAACTACATGTTTGTCTCCGCTTTTAAAAATAGGCGCAATGAAGCTATGCTTCCAGTAGATGAACTTAGATGAAGTCAATGAGTTTCTGAATAATAAATATAATGGTACCACTAAGGTGCAAATACACTGCTTTAAAACAATATTTGGTTTTCCATCAGGACCTAATGTAACTTTATTTGGAAGTTTAGCAATTTTGTTGAATATATCCAATCTTGAAATATTAGAAAAAGTGAAATTATTTGATAAGTTTACAGGTGCATCCAAATCATCCAAGTTCATATAGCTGCCCGGAGTGTAAACTGTCTGAAAATAGTTTTTAAACAAAGCTACAATATTTTC
This sequence comes from Ceutorhynchus assimilis, assembly GCA_917834065.1. Classification (NCBI taxonomy): domain Eukaryota; kingdom Metazoa; phylum Arthropoda; class Insecta; order Coleoptera; family Curculionidae; genus Ceutorhynchus; species Ceutorhynchus assimilis. Next base: position 16,582,813 of record OU892289.1, read on the forward strand.
TCCATCATCAGCTACCTCATCTCCATTAGTCATGCATTGAGGGAGAGAGTGATTTGATTTTAAGTCACGTATAATATGTCCAAAAGTATTTAGGATTTTATGTACTCTTTGTGTATATAATGCCCAACATTCATTTCTTACTCGTTTGCACTCCGAACGTAGTCTAGAAAATTCATTATAATCAAGGGGAGATTTTGATTGCACATAGCATATTGTGATATTTTCTTGCGGTAAACAAGATCTTTCAATTCAGGTGAAAACCATCTAGGATAAGTACTACTTTTATACTTCTTGACAGGCACAAACAAAGCAATACCTTCCCCTAAAATCTTATAAAAAATATCCAATGCAGTATTAATATCATACTGCGACAGGCATTGCTCCCAACTGACACCTGCCAAATAGTTATTCAAACCAAAATATTTAGTTGGCGTTTCTGAAATCATAATAGAAGTCATCAAAGGAAATATTATTTGATCTGCGCCTTGACTGAATATCACTCAATGCACATTCATACTGAATATGGTGCAAGCTGCCATCCAAAATAGGGTCCTCAGCTAAACGTACATCCACGCTATAGTCATTAGTAAAAAGAAGATCTAAAAACACCCCCAGTAGCACAACAATATTTTTTTTTAATGGTCCAATATATATTGTAAATATGAATCCGATATTGAAGAAAAATATTGTCCCAATATTGCTAATCAATAAACATGTAATATTGTTTCTAGAAATATACCCAAGATTGGCACAATGTATACTTTTTATATGAATCCGATATTGAATATAAATATTTCTCCAATATTACCAATTAATAAATATGAAATATTTTTCTTAGATATATTTAAAATATTTCCTAGAAATATTTAGAAAATTTCTTTGGAAAAACACATGTATTTAACCAAAGCTCCAACACCTGCAGACTAGACCGGTTTCCGGTTTCGAGCTTGTTAGCGAAGCACACCAACTTAAAGAAACAGTTTTGAAGGAAACTCAAACGCAAAGAAAGACAAGGCCATCAGTAGCGCGTGGTGCCCTCTCTCGGTAGTCCTGATTAATATGGAAAAGGTACATCTTCTATATGTATATATCACCAATATTGGATAAATATTAAATATAAACATGAATAAAAGTTATTGCCAAATATGGATTGTATCCAATATTGGATCAACCTTGGATTCACATATTATGTAATAATAATGTAGGAAAAAGGTTAATCTCCAATATACTACCAATATTAGCTACAAATTGGCAATATTTGGACCCATATACAATATTTTACCAATATAGAATCACTACTATATTAGAAAAAATTGTTTTGCCATTATATATCCAATATTGGCTTAAAATGCATATTGGTCCATTAATAAATGTAGTCCTACTATGGTAATATAAAGTTGTATTGCCGATAATCAACCAATTTTGTCTAATAAAGATATTTTTTGTGTATATTGGCCCATTCTTATGTAAATATAATATAACAATGTGGAAAAATATGTATTGCCAATATTGGCTCAATGCAAGAAAAAACAATTTTTTTGTACTTATCGGTTCAATGATGGATAAATATATCACTGTTATATAAGAAAAATTTGTATTGCCAATATGTAACCAATCTTGGCTATATGCTGCCGATAGAAATATTGTTTGTGCATAATGGCCCATTTTTGGATAAATATATTATTATAATGATGAAAGAAGTTGTATTGCCAATAAATGTCCAATGTTGGCTAAAAAATGCCAATATTGGGCCAACATACAATATTGGTCCAATGTATCCGCAACATGGGACCAACATTGTGTGCTACTGGGGACATATCTGTTGTTTGGAATACTAATCATCTGATAAAGTTGTAAAAAACCGAAGAGTTGAGCAACACCTACTGCCGAAGAAGCACCATTTCTAGGATTTAATACAATTTGTCAAAGAATTCCTGCTCAATGCCAAACTATTTCGTCCTTTAATGGAGCGTTGGCCGCTATAATGGTGGTGTTATAGCCATGTAGTTTCAACTTGACCGTAAGGTTATTTTCATCTACAGTTATTTCCCAGTTGTTAATTTTGTTTTTCCAGTTTTTCCCTATCAGTATGGATACTGGAAGTGTGAGTGCATTATTTAGCAGTGTCATCCCCATCCCCTTTATGATCCCTAAATTAAATGTTGACACCTCAGTTAGAGGCCCTAACAGTCATCATTATTGGTTGATAAATAATTCATCAGGTGAATTAATGCGAAGCTTATCTTGACCACTTTAAACAGAGACCTTCAGGGAATCTCTCAGTATTTGATATAGTGAGTTTCCCTTTTATATAACCGAACGTTTTTCACTATTCGCTTCTAAAACAAAACAAAATGAAAATAAACATTGAACAGTTATAAAGCCACCCTTGCTCGATATATACGACAACAAAACTATTTACCAGTCAATCGTCGTCGGATTACTTTTCCTTTTATTTCTTTGCTTTTTTTTTCAATTTTACCACGCTCGCTGTAAATATGAAAAAGGTTTTCGTGCGTGCCGTAACAAATGCGAGCGGTATTATCCAGAACGATCCCCATCGCATGGTGCTCTTTTATAAGAAATAAATATAGGTCTATAAAAAATATATCAAAAGACCCACTAAAATGTAATAATCGAATTGAAGTCTGGCCAGATTTACTTTTTTTTTTGTTACAATTACTTTTTGCCAGAATTTCTCTTTATTGCTTTTGTACCATTAAGTTCTTGGTAATGACCTCACAAATAAATTTGAACTGAGTTCCAGAAGAAGTATTACAAATAGTTCAATACTTGGTAGATCGTTATTTGAGCTCTGTATATTTCAAGTTATAATTGCATTTAACAAAAAGTTATCCTCTAAATTATAATCCGCCATCCCCTCGATCCAGATTTGCAGCTTTACGCTCCTCTTCGTCGCTGAACAAAAAATTGAATATTCATCGGAACGAATCCTCCAAGTTAAATGCTGAATCAAACGTTTTTAACGCCCCCTTTTTCCGAATTGTTCGTTCCGATGAGCATTTACTCAGAAATAATTAGCGATAAATTAAATATTCTATAGTCGGTTTGAGAGGGGAACCGGGGATTGTTTTCCGACATCCGCGAATTTAAATTTCCACTTCGCCGTATTTATCGTTAACGATTTTTATCTAGTTTCCGAAAAAAAAAAGTGTAAAAATGTAGCCGAAGGCACTTACTTTATACGGAGAAGGAACGCGAAGAATTGAAATTCTCCATAGGAGCACGGCCGTGTAGTATTTCGTCTCGGAATAGCGGCGACAGAGCATTATAGCGGAAATTCTTAGTGTTATGGAAAATATTTACGAGATTCTCGAAGGAGGAATTTCCAACGTCGACAAGAAAGAAGTTCTGGCTGCCAGGATATCAGACATGGAAGTCCTTATTGAATTTTGTTTCTTCTGTGACGACGACAATGATGGTTTCTATTGTAGACAAAGTGTACGTTTAAAAATGTTTGATTGTATAGAAATTGTGTTATTAAAAATGTGTTGTCAATATTGTGATTTCCGCGGAAGTTCAGATGACACATAAAATTGAACAGTTTTACATGGAAGTTAATTTGTTTGACACTTTTAAACGTTTTCACTCGTTCATGTTCCTCCGATTTGTGAAAGAAACTACATCAGCTGGGACCATTTAAGTTTTAAAAGACGTAGATATAGGTTGTAGATTGCGTCTGGACTTGTTTCGTACCTACTGATATAGCTGATCAGCAATGCTAATTTTCCAGATATTTCGTGCACGACTCCGCTTCTAGCTTCAAGATTTGTAGATGTGACAGAACTAGTTATTGCCCCTTTTTGGGCTTTAGTTAAAGCGCACCAGGGGTGCCAAAAGTTTTTATTTTGACTGACTGTAAAAATTAACCATTAGGTGTTGGATTATTTAAGCCTTGTATTGGGTTAGGGTTGCCAAAATGTTTAATGATCCTTGAAAGTTCTTTAATTTATTGAGAGCTAACAATTTGAGCACTTTTCTGCTGAAGTCTGTAAACATTGTGCAAGAAAAGTCTTTATATGCTCAGTTTCTATATACAAATGTACAAATGTTAATTTCACGAAAATGAAAACCAAATTTCTGCAATAAAGGTTAGAAAACACTTCAATTTATAGTGCATTTCAAGCGAATCACTAATCAGTATTTATTAACTTATTGTTCGACTGTTAGAGAAATTGTAACGGTCTTACTTGCTTAATCCAGTTCATACAAATAAATCCATAAGGCGATTATTTATCCATTTATCACTATTTGCACTGACAGCTTAGGAATTTTCCACTGAGAATTGAGATGAAAAGAAAACACAAGGATATACAGCTGCTTTGGAGCCCGGCGAGAGTGAGAGAGATAACCAAAAAACAGGAGAGAATTTTGCTCGTCCGAGGTGACTTGCAACAATTAGGGGTTAATTACATGAATTGTAATCAATAATATAGACCATGCCAGGCCTTGAGACACTGGGAGTAGTAGTTTACTATAAATCGTGCGTACTAACGGGGGTTTTGGGGGTTTTTGCCTCTGGAGAGCATTCAGAGGGCGCGAGGGTGCGAACTCTTCGTTTATTCTGAAAGTACTGCCGAATGTGCGTCGACTAGCTCGGCCGAAGCAGGTCGCAAAAATCTAGAAAACAATGTGGCGGCTGACCAATTACAGCAGCGAAATAGCTCCACTGCCTCATAAGGCAATGAAGAAACCTGTAATTTTACCGGTTCAAAGGATTGTTGTTGCCGGTTTTACAGGCATCTATTTTTAGAATATTATTTTTATGGTAAATAATAGAAATTGAGATTATATTAAATTAGAAATAATAATAAAAGTTTAAACTTGTTGTGGGTTATTTCCGCAACAGTAGACTTCAAGGTATTTCAAACTGAGCAGAGCATTCACAGAGCAGATGTTTGGTTGCTTATTCGCGAAATCAGCAAAAGTCATTTTCTGTTTTGCCTATGGATTTATGTGATAATTTACTAGGAAATGTGATCAGGCCGACTCCTGCTCTAATGTCTATTCGGCAAGTTGTTCGGCCTTTTTGCTGAGATGGATATGAACGTTTCCGCTTCTGTCAGACTTCGAGTGGATATTCAATAAATTAGTATTTGGATTTTATTCCATCTATTCAGTTCTTCATTGGGGTGGTTCTTCACAGAATAAGTCTAAAGGCCTTGGAAAACGACTGCTCCATTATAGAGAAAATCATTAAGCCATTTTCTATTTTTATAGTCTCTATACTTCCGTCAAATACTACTCCAAGCGAAGTATAGTTTTCTTGTCATCACGTATAACAGGATGGTGTATATAAAAATCGCTGTATCCCGACAATAGTAAGTGTTGCCAGGGTCAGATTTGAAGCAGGATGATATAGGACCATAGCAGCATAAGCAGGAACCTGTTTCAGCGATCTTGCTTCCAATGTGTTGCCAAGGGTGAAGTTAGCAACCAAAATGGAACACGATATATTTCGAAAACGGTGGGGGTTGCTGGGTTGCGGTTTAAAGCAGGATGGAGCAGGATCATAGCAGCACAAGCAGGAACATGGTTTAGCGATCCTGCTTTGAATGTGTTGCTAACTTCCCTGACATCTAAATCAGGGTTCAGAATGTCGGAACGGCCTGTTGCACTGGTCCCATGCTTTGTTTATTTCCTGCTCATTGGTCTATTGAAATTTATGCGAAGACATTTTAATATTTATTTATGATGGAGATGCATGCCATAAAATTACCCGAAAATAATGCGAAGAGCACATAATTTGCCATTCTCCGCAGACATTGTAGGTATTTGTTGATAGTACATCATCCTGCGATGCACTAAATCATTGTTTACGTGATATCTTCATATTTTAGTAACAAGGAGTAACTATAAATACAAGCTTATTCAGAAAACTAAAAAGGGGAAGGAAGTTGTACGAAAACATGTAGTCTTTGAAAAATTTAGAACTTAGGTTTTTAATTATTAGGTATTCAGACAAGAATTGAAAATCTACAGGATTGTTCAATCCCATAAGACATACGTTCATAAAAATATCGCATATGGAGGAATGCGAGTGACATCACGCAGTCTGTTTTTTATTATGACAGTGCATTTTCCTTGCATTTTTGAACGCGATAAAAATTGCTATTTTGAGGTTATTTCCTTTGAAAACTGTGTTTTTTAAATTTAGCCGACTTCAAAAGTTTGTGTGCTTGAGTCGTTAGCTAATCACGAAGACGAGTTTGTTTGTTCTCTGCTTATCAGCAAGGTAATTTCAAAATACCTAGATAAATATTATATTAAAATGTGCATGCATTTCTTTTACCTTTTTTTTAAGCAACAAGAAGGTACATCTATAAAATAGATCTGCCTGGAATGAGATGTGCTATGTATGGGTGTAATAACAACTATTTTGATCAAAAAACAAACAGTCGAAAATGTAAATTTCATCACTTTCCTAAAGGAAAAGATCTTACGTACTATAACAATTTGATATAGACATTCAAAGTAAGCTTATCTCACAAAACCAAATAGTGATACCTAATTTAGATTTTCATAATCAGAATCCAGAAAAATACTGCATGTTTCCCATATTTTCCATGGGTTTACATAGTAAACGCACCAGTAAAGGAATAGTGTTAGTGTTTTTCATGATATTGGATAATTTATATTGTTATACCTAGTAGAACTGCATTCAACTGAGATTTTGAAGATTTTTGCAGCAACGAAAACTCACAGATCTTGACAAAATAAAACAAAAACGCAGATGGTGCCAATGGCAGACGGGCGAAAAGGGGCGAATGGAGAATTGACATCGTACCTCTTCCGGTTCCCGAGTAACCGGTTACTTGATGGATTTGCAGCGCCACGCTCCGTTCCTAAAAAATACCGCGACAAAATCGAGGTATTTAAATGCCGACCCATCTCTACACTAAAACCAGAAAATGTTTGGGGTTTCCGCGATTATTTTCAGCCATGACTGCCATGAGTCCTTTATGCTTACACACATTAAATGAAACTTTAGATTACACTTATAAAACTTGATAAACTTCGAATTTACGATGAAATAATTGTCAGCACAAACTCAACTATCATCTGTATCGGCGGCCATCTTGAAAGTCAGGAATGCACGTGACGTCACAGCACTTGTGAACAAATTTAGCCGATTGAGCAATTCTGTAGAGTTTACGGTTCTTGGTATTTAGATTTTGCTAAATCTAAATTAAGTAACCCCTTATATCCAAAATGGATATATTTCTTAATTCCTCCGTTTCAATCAAAAAACTAACAATTTTATCAATATATTCATGAAAAAAAATCCATAGGGAACACAAAGAACATTCTGACCCTAAATCTAGCCCATGCAATAACATTCTGACCCTTTAAATAGCTCCATGATCGTCCCGACATTCCGACCTTTGATTCAGTAGTAACATTATGCCACCCAAAATAGCCACATCGAATTTGATTGGTCAGGTTTCCGGGTTATGGCTATATTGTGTGGCAGAATGTTTTCATACTTTCTCTCATTAAAATTACCAGTTCAGTCTACCCATTCCGATAAATATTCCTCTCCTCCCCCTTCAAACTGTCACGCCACCACCACTAAAAGCCTCTCTTAATTCCATGCATTCTTCTCAATATCTCTCACCCGTTCCTCTACATACTAATACACGCCCTTCATCCCGATATAACGTGAATCTGCATTCATCCACAAACAAACATCCCTACCATTCAGCTACTCCCCAGTATCTATTGTCTATGAATATTAGCCCAGTTTATTCGTGCTCTTCGATTGACTGCTTTTAATAATGGACATGCTGTCTGACTCTTAAATTTCTCTCATGGAGACGTCTTTGAATTGTTCATTTTGAGGCTTCAATTCCTACCGCGATCTTTATTCGCGAATAATTGAGAGCTTTGTTTCGTCGCACTGGTAAAAGAATTCTGTTGTCATCCCGGGCCAAATTTTTCCTTTTCCTATTTGGTTACCGCTACATGGAGCGCTAATCCTTTAGGACTTGTAAAATTATATCTGGCATTGCGTTTCCTATTAGGCCAGCGCACATTAACTACCGCTACATTGTGCGCTACTCCTATAGGACTAGGACTTGTCAAATTATATCCGACGTCGCGTTCCCTATTAGACCAGCGCACGTAAATTAAATAATTACGCTCATATTGCCAGCCATGCTATTACATGACTTTCGACATTGGTTTGGTTTTTAATAATAATTAATAAAACAACTTGCAGAGTTTAACTTTTTTGTAGCAATAAAATTCTTTACAGCAGTAATAAAAACTTATGAAAAACTTTTCCATGTAGTTGCAGGCAAACACTTTGCCGCGGTAGAAAATATACTTATTAATAATAAGAATAAGTGTTTCTAATGTAACAGAAAAAAAATATTAGTGGCAGGTAGAGTAGAAATCAAGCGAGAAGAAGCCACACGCATTATCGTTTGTCTCACTTTAAATGGAAGGGACCCAGAGAAAAGAAAATCTGCTTTCTTTGTCAGCGCTGATGACAGTGGCTTCTTCTCGTTTGATTTTTACTCTAGTGGTACTTTTTGCTAACTTAGTAAAGTGCGATCTACTACTAGAATAGGATCGTTTCGCAATTGCAGCTAAAATGTCTGCTATGATAGCCGACAACCCATTAGTAAAGAATTTTTGGCATTTGGCATTGGTGTAGAATCAACAGAAATAATAAAACGAGACCCAACGAGAAATATTACAAAATTATTGCACCACCTGTAATCACCAATTAACCTCAAAAAATGACAACGATAATGCATTGCAATGGATGTCTGCAGACAATAGTAGAGGGTGTGCGCTGGTCTAATAGGAAACGCGACGTCAGATACAATTTAACAAGTCCTATATAATTAGCGCTCCTTTGTAGCGGTAGACAATGTGCGCTGGCCTAATAGGAAACGCGATGCCAAATATAATTTTACAAGTCCTAAAGGATTAGCGCTCCATGTAGCGGTAACCAAATAGGAAACGGAAAAATGCTCCCGGGCCGAAGTAATTCTTGCCTGCAATGTCTATAAGCAGCGGTGCCAGTGTTAAATCCCATTTTATTGGCCATAAATTTGCGGGACTTTGCCCTAATTTAACCGATCTCGAATCTTTTATATTAACCGAGATCCCTCCGGTTAGAAAAATAGACACACTGTATATTTTTGTGTGACCCTGTATCATATGTTTTAAAGTGTGTTTCCACATGCGCCATATTTGTAGTGTTTGTTTCGAAAAGAAATTATGACGTCAAAAGCTATATTTTACATAAAATCGTAGTGGGCTGCGATATTCAAAAAATCTCAAAAACGTCCTGAGGTACTAAGGTACTCTTTTAAACTGATTACCAAAAATCTATCTAACCCTCCCTCCAGCAGAATGGGGTGAACTCAAACTTTCGCAAAAAAAATCACCAACTTATGTTTCACCCTGTATCTTTTAGCAGGTGGCAGGAAATCTGTTAACAACTGGGAATTAAATGGTAATTAGAACATCCTTTCACTCCTTAAAATTTGAACAAAATTGGCTTGCTAAATTTTGAGTTATAGTTACCAAAAATTGGGGTGTTCGAGTTCGATTGATGCGAAGTTTAGTAGGTTCACAGTTTAGGACTTTTGGCAAAGCCGATAATGTTCCTAGGATTCGCCTCACATCCGCAGCCCTTAAATAGGGCTGCTTCAAATGGATATGTCTTCTGCGGCACAATGTCTCGCAGTTGCAAAGTATGTGTTCTGCAGACTCAGAGGCTTCTTCACAGAAGCGGCATAGGTCTGATTTTGTTCTGCCCATTTTTTTCAGGTGGTAACTAAGAGGGCAGCAAAAAGTCAGTCAGGTCAATCATTTCCTTTGCCTTTGCCTGAGTCCTGGAGCCGTGTTCTAGCGGGAGGCTTGTTGAAGCCAAACTAACCCAATTCTGGACGTCCCCTATTATATGGGTTTTCGTAATGCCAAAGAAAGTTTCTGGTCCAAGGAATAGTGTTGCAGCTCCTTCCTCTCGAATTATTGGTGCCCTGGTGACTGGGATATGGGTATTGCGAGACGACAGCTGCTTTAGGAGTTGTTGGCAGTCCCCCAGTCTCATACCAGATTGGACTTTGTGACAGAAGGACTCTTAGTGCTACCTGACTGTCAGAATTGATGTAAATCTTTGCTCTTTGTTCGTCCTTTTCGCCTCTGCTCCAGTCCCTTGCTCTGTTATCGATCCGTCTGTATACCAGACAGATGACTCATTCGGTAATAAGGGGTCGATATTCATTCTCTTGCGGCCCTCAATAGTCACTTTGAAGGAGTGTTTAAATTCGTTCCTCTGTTGCATGTGGTCACATTTTTGTTTATGTGGCCGAGAAAGTCCCCTTCCTCTAGTTTTAGGGACTATAATATTCTTGAGGCTTCCATGTAGGCATCTTTCCTCACTTTATATCTAGTGAAGGGAGGCCCAACATGACCTCCATTGCGGCGGTTGTATAGTAGGTGTTCATTGCTCCGGTAATTCCAAGACATGCATACCTTTGTACAGTTGCCAATCGGGTTTGCGACGTCTGTTTATTGACTTTTGGCCACCATACTATCGCAGCGTAAGTGACCAATGGTCTTATATCCATTGTAAATAACCAATGTATCATTTTTGGCTTTAGTCCCCAAGTCTTGCTGAATAATCTCTGGTATGTCCAATATATGACTATTGCCCGGTCGGTTATTCTTTTAAGATGTTGATTCCAAGTGAGTTTCTGATCCATCTGGTCCATCAGATATTCAATCTCACTTGCGAAGTTTATTTGTTTCCCATTAAAGGTTGGGGCTCTCAAATTTAGCCTTCTTCTCCTTGTAAAAGGTACAATTATGATTTTGTTCAGGTTGACGCTTAAACCTTTCTGCAAACACCATCCAATAATGACATTTAGGACATTTTGCATAAAGTAAGTGGAGTACTGATGATACGATTCAAAAAGCAATCAAATGTATATCTTGAAGTGCAATGTTCAGTTTTAAACCATGAGAAATTTGACCATGTTGAATTTCAAGAACCTGCGAAAATAGGCCATACGGCATATCATGAAAGATCAACATAAGTGAAAAGTGAAGATAGTGTATTGCATTGATCTAAACCAGACAGGATCTCAAAAAAAGAATCACCTATTGTTGGCGGAGATTCCAGAAAACTATTGTCCAACTATAAGAGACGTCACATTGAAGTGGACGCCTATCAAACGATCGATATGGAATTATTAGCAAAACAAAAATTCCAAAACGTTATCGTGTAGTTGTTGCGGTATACGTACTGATATCATACAGCCGATAACTGATCCTGAATATTCAGAAGAAAAATTGGTTTCTTGACTCAGACAGAACAACAGAAATGATAAACAAAAATTCTGACGGAAGAGAAACGAAAACACAAAGATAAGTAAAACTCCATGTATAGGAAAGGAATATTGAATATTGAATGAATGAACGACAAATCTGAAAGCATAGCCGAATATTAAATTTCATAAGTATTTGACAAATATGTCTATAATAAAACTAACCTGTATCACGCATCGTGTTTAATGGATAGATTTAATTTAATAAATAGGTGATTCTTTATTTACTAAAACACTGACCTGAGTGATAAGAGCCCATTTATAATCAATTATATATTGAAGATAATCTGTTCAATGGCACCAAATATCAAGCTAAGTTCCTCAAAATTTTGCAGAGGGCGCGAGTGAACTTGGAGTGCTTTGAATTTTGGCGGTATATGTCAATAGTTTTAAACCGTTTCAAGGAGTAGAAGAGTGAATAAGTTAAAATGTCTTCCAAAACGTTCAGTGGCCCTTAAAGAATATTTTCAAAAGTGTCAGCGTCAGCTTGTCTTGAAACCACACATCAAATTTGACTTTTGAGATTAAAATTACATTCGATTATTCACGCGCCAAAATTTAAAGAGCTCAAAATACAGAAGCGCCCTCTTCAACTCAACTGTCAAAATTACATGCCATTAAAGTCCGATTGATTGATTGATTGATCTCGGAAACCGTAACCAAGACTGTCTCACCGCTCTTTCTTAGATAATTTAATTCTCGATCAAGTAGAGTATTACACATGATAATCAGCCGATTTAAGAAGGCCATGTGGCAAGGTCGGACTATTTCCATGGCGAAACCAAAAGTTCCTCTTCACCTCGAAGACTTGTGAAGAGTGTGAATGAACGCTATTTGTATCTATCGAGATCAGAAAATGGTTCTGTTTGGATATTGGTGATATTCCGATTGTCTGAAAAGTATACAAGGGCAAAATGAAAAGTAAAATCATCAAGAAGTAATCTCCAAGCGCCACCGTGCTTGCTCAAGTTTCACCCACTGCACATTTGCAGTTTCTTTCAATTTGCTGTACGGGAAAACTAATTTCAAACAGCAAATTGCCCCCAGAAAATAAGGGCTGCAAATAGGAAAATGTGTATATACCAGGGACAATCTAAAATCCCAGAACTTTAACCAGTCTTTACTCGGTGAGCCTCTTCGGGCTTCCCCTGGTAGTTTAAAAGGAAAATTACCTCGGAAATCAACAAATGCTCGCCAAGACGACGAAGAAGAAAACTAGTTAAACAACAGAAGTTAGTTACGTTCTCCTGTCCTCTTTTTCACGGAAAAACGATTTGAAAAAGGAGCTGTTCGTGCTGGCTGCCTCGCTTGTTTAGTGGTCTATTTAATTTTAGTTTTTCAAGTACTGTCTGGAACAAAGATATCCGCAGGGACTTTTTATCATTAGGACAGGCTATACGCCTCATAAGAAATAAAGTAATTGCAGTTTTAAAATTGAGTAGGTGCAGTGAATGTGAAATTATATATATATATATATACACTAAGGTATTTAAAACCTGGTCGCAGAACTTCAATGAGAGAACTCTACGTACTTTTATTTTTTGCAATTTAAATATCCGTGAGCCTTGTGCTTAATCTAATCAATAAGAAATTAGACATGTAGACAGCTTATTGCGTAAGTACTTGCTTGTACTTACATGTTTTATCTATGAATGAGTTAAATAACGACAGATGTCAGAGTCGTGTCTTTATTTGTCAACTTTAAATAGTGCTGTGAATAAAACTTTAACTCTTTGAGGTTTTCCACAAATTCTGCTATAAAAGTAACTAATTTCTTGAGGATGGCCTGGACCCATAACCAGTACGAATCGGTACTAGTTTTTTTTGTATCTAGTGCGCGAAATGTCGAAATTAACTATAATCTCGAGACAGGAATGAAACTTCCTACCGAGGTTTATATACTATTTTATTTACAACAATCACAACCATCACAATTTTTGAATGAATGCTAATTAAAAATTAAAAAATTTTGTTGACAAGTTCTGATTTATCTAAAAAAAAAAAGAAGTTTGACATGACTTGTATTTAACATTTTAGGAAATGAGGGCTTACTTTCCACCCAGGACCACTTTACACCTGGGAGGAAAGTAAAATTTAAAAAAGTGTTTCAAACTTTTGAAAAGTCAGTGTAGCGGAAATAACCCACAAGTTTAAATTTTATTATTTTTAATTTAATATATCTCAATTTCTATTATTCACCATAAAAATAGATGCTATTGCTAGACTATTTATCCTGTAGAAACCGGCAACAACAACCCTTTGAACCAATAAAATTACAGGTTTCTTCATCACCTTCATTATAGGCAGTGGAACTTTCTCGCTGCTGTGATTGATCAGCCGCCACATTGTTTTCTAGATTTTTGCGACCTGCTCTCCTGGCAGAGTCTAGTCAACGCACATTCTTCAGTAATATTAGAATAAGCGAAAAGTTCGCACCCTCGCGCCCTCTGAATTCTCTCCTGGAGCAAAACTCCCCAAAAACCCCCGTAGCACGAGCGATTTATAGTAAAATACAACTCTGTGTGTCTCAAGGCCCGACATGGTCTATATTATTGATTACAATTCATGTAATTAACTCCTAATTGTTGCAAGTCACCTCGGACGAGCAAAATTCTCTCCGCGATTGTCTTTTGGCTCTCTCTTACTCTCGACGGGCTCCAACGCCCTGTATATCGTTCTGTTTTCTTTTCATTTCAGTGGAAAATTCCCTAGCTGCCAGTGTGAATAGTGGTGATAAATGGATAAATAATCGCCTTGTGGATTTATCTGCATGAACCGGATTAAGCAAGTAAGACCGTTACAATTTCTTTAACAGTCGAACAATAAATAGGTACTGATTAATGATTCGCTTGAAATGCACTATAAATTGAAGTGTTTTCTAACGTTTAATGCAGAAATTTGGTTTTCACACTCGTGAAATTAACATTTGTATATAGAAACTGAGCATATATAAGGACTTTTCTTGCACATATTGTTCACCGACTCTCGTAGAAAAGTGATCAAATTGTTAATTCCCAATACTTCAAAGAAAGAAGGTTAATTTTTGCTTCTCCAAATTTTCGAACGGGTGGCAGGTATTAAAATCACCCATATTCTCATCAGTTAACTGGCCACATGCAGCCCTCAAAATACCAGACAAAAAAAAAATGACTCCCCTAAACAGTCCCTATCTCACAGTCTATTAGTATAAAATTTGTAGTTCGACTGGACGTCCAATTAGGAATTTTTAGATAGGATTTGATTGATAACCATACCGAATTACTTTCATTTATTAATTAAATTGATAACTATTCTATTTCAGCGTTTTATTTGTATAAATGAGAATCAAGGCACCCCTAACCCAATACAAGGCTTAAATGATCCAACACCTAATGGTTAATTTTTACAGTCGGTCAAAGTAAAAACTTTTGGCATCCCTGGTGCGGTTTGACTAAAGCCCAAAAAGGGGCAATAGCTAGTTCCGTCACAGTGAGAAATGTCAACATTGCGTATATGGTTGTAAATAAAAAAGTGTCACTTCGCAAATTGTCACCAGTGTGCAAACTTTTCGTCCGTTTTTATTCTCATCGCTGACTTCACCGATGAGTTAGCCATCTTTGTTTAGTGAATGGAAAATGACAATGACGGCTATAGAATAGTGGATCCATCGGTGAAATTTGATGAGAATAAAAACACAGGGATCATCTTTTTATGACAGAGTTGTAGGAAAAAAATATTCATTCACATAAAATGCTCTCTATGTACTAAAAAGGATAATTCTTTCAACAAATCCAATCGTTTATCTTTATGTCAAAGTCATAAGATCCCTTAACCGTCTGTTGGAACATACAAAAAGATTAACCAAAAAGATAATTCCATTTTCCTCCCTCGGTTTGCTGCGATGACAATGTCCCGAGTGGCTCTTAACAAAATAACCACCCCTAATTTGGGATGTCATTGACACATAAGTGTGTCCTTTCCTATATCAATAATTGGAGTTTATAGAGAGATAAAAGAACTATCTGTCCGTTTTTCGAGGGCGAGATGTCGAAAAGCAAGCAGGTGGTTCAAAAGGAGACACGTTCGACCACTTGGAATAATTTGAACTTTTTTATTCCACGGTGGTACACGCAACGAACGAATCGAGAATTTTAAGTCTTTTTTTTTTGGGCTATAAATCGGATTCAATCGCCTTTGAATTTTGAAGGACTGAATTCTTATTAATAAAGAAGGAATAGATGTTTTTTATTTAGTGAATCAATCAGAGAAACCTCGAACGGGACTTTTATTGATTGAAATCTCGCAAGCCTCGCCGAACTTCAAAAAATTACATTCACGAAGTCGGACGCAAGGCAGAGATATATTAATTAGGCCTTTATTTGCTTTATTATGAAAAAGTTGTATTAAAAGTTACATACTATATTGATAGTTGTAACAATGTTTAAAGTTCACCTACTTAAGGTTGGTAACACAAGAAGAATGTAAGAGTCAAATCGTAGCAAACCGGTATTCAGTTTTTGTTGCAAATTTAACTACACATACATTTCGGAGTTATTGCATCTCGTCAAAACAATATATGATCCATAGCGTAAACCAGTTTACCAGGTGAATTATCTTCGAATGCCTTACGCAATTTTTATTCGGGTATGATGCCCTCTTCTAGTGCATTCAAACTCTCTGCAATAATCAACGGGTCGGTCGGTGTCAAATATTTGACGGCTTTAATCATTCGAAAATGATTGACTTTGGTATTCTGGTTATGATATTTGTTGTGGATCATGCACTACATAGACGAGGTGAAAAAACACCGAAACGCATTTGTAGTTGGATCCGCAACTAAAGCTGGACACCGGTTTGCCATTATTTTACTCACAAGTTTATTGGCAACGGTAGGTACACTTAGAGCCGATTTGGTGCAATTTTTATTATGTTTAGCACCGAATAATTCATTAGGGATTCTCTCGGTGATTTCTTCGGAAAGTTCGGCAAAAGAGGGCACCATACAAGAATAGAATAAGAAAGAAAATAGTTCAAAAAAGAGATTCTGTGAGGTTGAACTTAAGGTATTCTTAGAAATACAGTTGTGAATAATTGTGGAACTGATATTTAATATCCAGAGACATGTAATTATAATGAGCAATTTAAGTTACCTTAACCCTGTACATAAACCATAAACCTGAGCACTGAGCAGAAATGGGAGGTTTCTGGAAAAAAAATCTTAAAAGAACTGTATTTTAATAGCGACATTTCCTGCAACTTTATAAGAAATAAACAGTCTGGACGTTATCCTTGAAAAAGAAAAGCACCGGATATTGAGATAAATGACATGTTCCATTTTCCTTAATAATATTTCACTCAGGTGTAACATGGTAACAGACCTGATTGAAATGTTTGTTACGTTCAAATTTTGCCTTAACGTAACTGAAGATTTCAAATAAATTCAGGAATTAATTCAGGTATTTGTGAGGGCATTTAGACAGCTTCATACCTGGGGCCTAATATTTTTCAGTAATTGATAGGTTGCTCATTGAATTTTACTAGATTTCTGCCTTTTCGTTTGGATTCGAAACAGAAGTTTTAGGATAATAAAGCCCTACTGTTAGGATGGGAATTCACTTTATTTAGCTTTCGAAAGTCGTCTAAAAGGCCCTACTTAAATGTCGATGAAAAGGTTTGTTTACTTTCAAATAAATATCAATTGTCAACACTTACGAGTCACGTAATTTCCATTATTAAAAACGCTGCAACATCACACATCACTTTTACAGTCTTTAAATTGCTTTTCCACCCTTATTTCCTCTATTTTCCACATTTTTCCCAGTTATTTATTTGTCGAATATGTGTGGTTTTGGGACATTTGTTGATCCGTTTCAGGCAGCACTGTTGTCGAGGTTTCTTGACCACTGTGGGTAATAGAGTCACTGTAGTTGTGACCCCTGAACAGTCACTGATCATTTTGATAGTTTTTAGACTGAAAACTAAGTAGATGTTGATTAATAACTATTATAAGTAATTAATTAGTGTTAATTGGTATTAGGGGAGAAAATTTGATAACAATTTTGGGTTTCGTTTGTCATCATTGTGATTTAGGTTGTTCCGTTTCAAGCTGATTGTTCCGTTTTCCTGGTCAAGACCGGAAATCTGGCACCAGAGGGCATCTTGGAAAAAAAAAACTGGAATTCTAGAAAATTTTTCATATTGAGCTCGGCTATTGAACTCACCTAATAAATCGCTGAAAAGAAATCGTTCTCTTTTAAATTCGCTCGTTGAGCAAACAACAAGTGACAGATTTTACCAACAGTCCTCTTGGCTACGTTCCTGGGAACATCCACCTTTTTGTGGGATTTTAGAGGCGTTGGGATTTCAAGTGGTTACTGGCTTAATTGGTTTTGGGGTGAAAGCTTTGGATTTGGTCGTAGGTCCCCGTATTTGTATGCCAACCACACAGAATTTTCTGGAAACAAAGGTCTACGCCATTTTTTTGGTTTTGTCAGTAAAAAAAACTCATTAGTAGTTTCCAAAAGGGGCATTATTAGTTAAGGGTTTTTTTTTTGTTTAAAATAATCTACAGGTTTCAGGAGATTTTGCTATTTTAATTCCAATAATTTATGTACCATTTGGGGTTGGGATTTTTCATTTCATAAATATGAAGGAGTTCTAAGACTTATTTTACTCTTTCAGGGTTTTTCGAGGGGTTTCTAGATTAGATTGTACCTTTCCATTGGGTTTTTCTCTTTCAACGTTTTTGTGAGATGTCAGAGTACCCACAACACTGAATTTCGAACCGAAATATACCCCATTTAAGAAGGGAGTCAATAGAAGTTGATGGGGTCTGTTAATCAGGCTGTGAGGCTGTCAGGAGATAGTTATAGAAATGGGTGTTTAGTCTGCAGGGAGGACCACAAGGGGTGATGTACCCGTAAATTGATGAATGTTTCTTAATTATTATTTTTAATTATTATTAATGGTTTTTCCTATATTTACTTGGTATATTTCCAAGGTTGTTTTACTGTCTTAATTATTACAATGGGTGTACAGTACCAATGATTTTTAATGTACTATATTTAAGGTGACATTTTTGTAGAAACCCGCCGCGGTATACCATGGTATAGGCGTGCACAGGTTTAAAATAATACTATTAACCTTTTTATTCCTTATTTGTTCTCTTGCACTCTCATTGGAGTAAGGTAGTCAAACTTTTATTGGTAACTTTTGAATATATTGGAGTGTCTTATTTAAGACCATTACAAATTGGTCCTTGCTACCTTTTGGTAATTTTCACTATTACATTTAATAATAATTACTGTGGTACTATATATAATACATTGCCTCCTATTGGTCTTGCAAATTTCAGTTCTAAACATACCCCTCCCCATTTTATTGAATAGATTTATAATCATTGTTTTTAGATTTGACTCTTATTTTATCCCTACTGACCTCAACCAAACTAAGGTAAAGTTGTTTTAAAGGATAGGTACATTGGGTAGGTACATTTTTATAGGAATTTTGGAGATCAGAGACTTTTTCAATTCAATTCAATAATGCTTTATTGTCTAAATTTTATAAAAACCATTGACAAAGCGATTCTTAAACTATACACAAATTTTAATTTTTATCACAGTTAATAATATTCAAATTAATAATTAAACTAATACCCAATTGATTTTTCAAGTTGAGTAGGTACCTATCTATCACTTCAAGAGATCAAAATATAACGACATAAAATAGACTGAAATGTTAATATCACAAGCACATAGAAGAAAGCAGAAACAACATTATCAAAAACACATCAAAAAAAACATAAAAAATAATAATAAATAATAAATTTCTTATAATTTCAGTAAAGTAACTGGGATAAAATACTACAAAAATAGTTAAAATATATAAAAATTCCTACACAAACAAGAAGAAAAACAAAATAAAAATATATACATATTTGAAACCTTGTTAACACTTTAAAACAAAATAAAAATAAATAAATGCTAAAACAAAAAAACAACTAGGTATTTGGGACCTTTCAGAACTTCCTGGTTTAAGTTCGCGGATTTTATTTTGTGAACCAGTGGCGCCCTATAAAGCTAACTTTGAATATTGAACCTACTCCCACACCACTGAGTAGTCGCGAGCACTTTGTTGCGCTGGCCGCATTCCTTAAGGGTGTCTTACTGTACCTAGGCCTATTAGGATTTATTAATTCAAATTTAGTATTCAAACAGTTTAAGGGTAAATTTTTGCGCAACATGTTATCAAAATTAATGAAACAACGAGTACATATATCTGTAGCAAACTACTATTGGAAAAAAGCGACAATGTTCTTGTACATGGAAAAGCTCAATTGATGAGAGCACTATTAAGATGGTCATCTTGATAAGATATTGTTGGGAATTTCAAGAAGTTGAATTTTTTAAATCACTGAACTTTACCCTACTTTTTGGAGGGATATCGAGATGTTCAAGCACTATCATAAAAAAACCATCGAGAATACGTCAACACCCAGTAACTTTGACTGGGCCTTCAAGACTTATCGACTCCAACTGACAGATTTGAGAACATAAAGGCTACCAGCAGAGAATTACAAATTTTTTCATCAGAGAAATGGCCTCTAATTTCTACAAACTAGAGATAGGAAATGGTCCAAACTTCTTCCTAATCAAATTGCATATCTAGGAACCATTTGTGACTTCTTCCAGTCTCGACCAAGAATCAGAAACCCCTTACTAGATGTCAAATAATGGAATTAAAAAAAAATTAGTTGCTTGCTATAGGAAAAGGCATCTACTGCAATTAAAAATTCAATTTTAATCACATAATCGTGCATAATCAGACAAATTAAACCATTTTCTTAACGATTCCGTCTTGCTCGCACCCTCGACACCTCCCCTCCTAGCTTCGGGCACGTTCAATTAAAAACTTAGACAATCGGCCATCCATTTATCATGTTCGATTTTCAATTAATGGCTCTTTGCAAATTTACTTTTCGACGGCACGGCGCAACTTTTCTCTTTGTCCCACTGAAAACTAATTACTCTCGCTCTCTGTTCCTCTTGTACTTAGGGTACAAAACTTTGGCGCTAAAAAATCACCGTTGACGAAAAAAAATTGGTTCCCATTCTTGTATTATTCGTGCAAACAAAGCCGCAGGGCTATTTATCATTGTAACGACGTTATCGGGACGCTGGAGGCAGGCGGAACGTTACTTTTAAAAGTTTATAGGGGAGCTAGTTTGGAAGTTTACAATGGAACTAGTAGGCCGTCATATTATGGATCTAGGCAACAAGTAATTGATTCAAATTTGTAATATAATTTTGTATCATGTACAAGATTATGCCGTGCCTTTATATTTTGGCATCACATTCAGGCAAATTCTTTAGTCCATAAATAAACCCAATGTGTTGAAAGGATAACTTAAAGTCAAGGGTCATTTTTGTGGGTACAGAATCTGAACTTTGATATACCTAGGGAAGAAAGGGACTGTTGCGAGGGAGTCTAGAGGCAACCCTCGTGTATACACATTATAAAGAACCGATTTTTGGAAATATTATCGTGTTTTTCTCACTCAAATCAATTCATAAGAAATACCTTATGGGATAATCAAAATCGAAGTGACCGAATTAACAAGTAACGGGCGGACAATTAAAAAATGAGAAAAAACACGGAAACGATGCCAGGGAGCTTATTCGAGTATAGTAGTGACGATGCGACCTCTTCTATCACTTTGTCGATGGAACAATTGTGGAAACAAAGATGAGTCAGTAAATTGAAGCTAATACCTGACGTTTGATCCTAATCTGGACGATAAATATGATGATTTAAGTGGATTGACGAGACCATTTTGGGTTCCGAAATGTGGCTTTGAGAGCACTCTATATACAAATTTCTAATCCATATTTAATCCAAAACTAATAGGCGATATCAGGGATGAAAGCATATCGCATCAGCGCAGAAGATGAAACATATTATGCTGTAGCCGTTGGAATTAAAACAGCCAGAGGAAAGATGAAAGTAGCTTCAGCTCACTGAGAATACTTGAAGAAGGTAATTTGGATTCCAGTTCAACAAGAATTTGAGATGAAAATGCTTAAGAGCTACTGATTAGGTGGAACAACTTTAGAACGGGACTTGAATACAAGATTTTCATACCAGTGATTGTGATTCACAGCTTTGGACAACCCACAGGTTCCAAACATATCAGGCTATAATTTTGGAAGCTCTGCAACAATTGTAAATTTGTAGATTGCAGATTCCGTTCCAAGTAGTTACAGCTTGTTTTAGCCGCTCAAGCTGTTACCTTTCCAGATATTTGGTGCATGACTCTGGTTCTAGTTGGTGTCCAATATTTGTAGGCTTCTGAAGAAGGCCAGCTTCCTGGGTGGTAGAATGCTGACTTCTTGGGATGTTAGCCGTACCCCTTCAAGGTATTCCAGCCTTTTGCAGAAGGGGGCATTCGCAGATTAATAATGTTCTGTAATTTCTGTTGCTTTTTCGCAATATCTACAGTGGCCATTGTCTGATTTGCCTATTGTTTTTAGGTGATATTCCACCAGACAGTGTTCAGTGAGCAGTTCAACGACTGTTCATGTCTAGAAGTTGTTCAGATCTCTTTGCTGAGATGGATATGAACCTTTCTGCCTATTTCAGACCCGGAATTGATACTCAGTGAGCTAGCATTCGGTCCTTTTCTCATTTCTTCGGAAACGTGGCTTTTTATTAGTCCTGCCTCCTCGCTGTTTTCAATGCCCTGGTGTCTTGGCACCCACATCAGGCTTACTTTGTTCCTCTCAGCCATTTGCTTAATGCTGATGGCTCCTAGAACCCTTAGAGCCGCTTGACTGTTGGACGGTACGTGAATGTGCTTTCTTAAAAGACTTCTTTTTAAGCACTTTTGGGCAAAGATGTTTATGGCCAGTACCTCAGCTTGAAATATTGTGGGCGTTTCACCTATTGCTATGGATAGTTCAAAGTTTGGTAAAGTTATTCCCAGACCGACTTCTTTCGTTAGCTTCGAACAAATGGAACTAAGGTCGTTTTCCTGGGATCTATGAAAAATTCTTCTTCCTCGCTCCAGTTTTTGATTATATTCAATTTAAGACCCATGGAATGGCGACCAAATGGAAAATTCTCCAGGAAACTCCCAAACTCCCATGGTCAGTGAAAATAGAAGACATCAAGGAGAATACGAAGCTTGAAGATAAGAGAGGAACAGTATTGGTTTATCAGAACATTGCCTGATAGGAAAATATCACTACCGCAAAGATCTGCGTGATTAGCTAGAAAAATATAGCCAAAATTCGGAGGCAAATGGGCTTAATCTGTTGATATCAGAGCGGACAAGAGACTTCGAGTTGTAGCCCTGGGGCGAATGGATACTGAAATCATAGCAATTACTTCACGAGATATTGTGCTGGTAAGGCTCACTTACATCATTCCTTCTGGAAGTCATACACCAGAAAACGACAACAAGAGGTTCAGCTGGTTTTCTCAGATCTGGACTCAAAGAGACTTTCAATAGCGTTTGTGAATACATTCGAACTAAACAGTTGGGCCCATTTGCCTCCGAATTTTGGCAGTATTTTTCTAGCTATTCAAGCAGATCTTTGCGGTAGTGACATTTTCCTATCAGGCAATGTTCTGATAAATGACGGAGTTCCATTGATATACTTATCATCTTCATCAGGTGGAAGACATTTATCTGCGATGCGGGCGATTCTTTCATGATTTATAGACAAAAGCTTTGCGTCATTCTTATTGTTGGTAAATATGTTGGTGAAATAACTTCTCGTGCAGTGTCAAATTTTATTAGTACCGTGGCAGTACGAATACTTTGCCAGCTCAAAGCCTTCTGAATTTTCTAGTCCAACTAGGTCTCTTTATGCGCCAGACGAAGTTGAATTAATAACATAAATCCAGCCGCAAAACACACTAAAATAATTTATCTATATCCAATACATGTAATGGCCTCAAAATACGGAAAAAAAGGACAAACATTCCATAGAGCAAGCGTGAGTGCGATAAGCGCACATCCCATAACTCTTCTGGCTCTGGATGCTGCAGCATTGTCCGGTGCACGTTGGAAAATGCAAAACGGCAAGGTAATGCTAGGGGTGGGTGGAGGTGGATGCGAAGAGGGACGCGCTCCGGCCCGCCCGACCGTATAAAACGTGATTTAAGGGCAGTTTTCAGCACGGGGGTGCCGCAACGCGGACCTGTTGAAAGGGGTTAGGAGGCCGCCCTGGCAAGTGTTTATAAACTCTCGTGTAAAATTTGTATTGATTTAGAAAATACAATATATTTATTTTTCTTTTGAAAGAATATATTTTGGTAATTATTCAATTTTTAATCAGAGCCCCAAAATATTGCACTTACTCAACTAGGGGGACTCTTAATCTTCTCAAACTGTATTTATCGTCTTATGGATGTAGATATCTTCTAGGAGCCTAAGTACACGTTTTTCTTCTTTAGGAACAAATTACAAACTGACTGGTAACAGTCGGTTCATAATTTGGCTCTAGAACAATTTTTGCCAGCTATTCTTTGTAGATCATCTCAGTATTACTTCTGATGTCTTTTTGATTTTCTTGAGCACCGTTTCATAGTTCTCTTTGTCCATTATTATTATCAGCAATATATCTGAATGGTACCAAGTTGTCGGACGCCAACAGCTTTATCTGGATATTTTCGATGTTTACTTTGGATTTCCCAGCTAGCCCAGAAATATTTATTCGGTGACATTTTCATGAGCTTCTCCTCCAATATTTATTCTAAGGATTACGTTGTCGTCTGTAAAACAGATGGGTCACCCAGAAAACAACTCCCACTACTTATATTATATACTCCACGGCGAAATAATTTGTTGCGATATCTATATTGTCGACTCGGGTCAACCTTGTCCTGTGCGAAATGATGACTTGGCTCTTCGTTGAGTGGATCTTGATCTTCCAGTTGTTGTATCATTCCGAAATCAGATATTTCTTCTTGGAGTTTCTCATTGATTCATTCTGCGCATCTTATCTGTGCGTCCGTATAGTGTCTCTTCGGAAAGTGGTGAATGTGGACGATGTAAAGTTCTCTTTTTTTGAATGGTGCTTATCAATCTTCATGGTGAAGATTTTATCTGTCAAAATGTCAGGTGATTCTGAATCATTTTACAAGAGTTTGCTTGAATCATCTTGTGAACTAGTCCATCATGCCAAAATATATCGAAAGCTCGTTCGATATTTAGTATAACGGCTCCACTTGTCTTCTGCCACTTTAATCCATTGGTGCCTTGTTCGACTATTATGTTGCGCCGCCAAATGTTCTCCACTGGATCCGAATCCAGACCGAATCATCTGTAGATTTTTACTAGTTTCTTTTATAATTCTGAAGTTGATGGATCTTTCTGAGGAGACGAACATCCTGTTGGAACTTTCGTTCCTCCTGCTTTTCTTTGCAGGATAAATTTCGCATGTTTCTAGAAATGCGGAAAATAGTCTAATGTCAAGATAGAGTAGCTACGTCGGCATAATATGAAAATTGCTTAAGTCCAAAAAGGTAAATTTTACAGGAGGCGCAAAAAACCTTTGTGAAGAAAAACTACATGATAAAAATCGTAACAAATCACCGGCAAAAATGCACAGAAGAAATTGGACTTACGCAAGTTTCACTCTGTCTTATGACGACGACGGATTTGTGCAAATTTCTTTTCATGGTTGTGTGGCTTCATCTAACAATTTATCTCCCAAATATTTTGTTGGATCATAGATTATTGAGTTCCTCATAAGACTGCACTAGAATCTTAATTTTGAAAAAAATTGGACTTAGGCAATTTTCATATGATGCCGACGTAATGTTGTTTATAAAATTCTTCTGGTATATGTTCACCAATTTTATTGGAGACTGTGTCTGGCCCACTAGCTTTCTTGATATTCGGTCTCCCAATTATAAATTTCCTGAGAAGTGACGTAATTTCTCATACGTGGTTCTATGTCCTGATTGTTCGTGCTGTTTGCTCCAAAAAAATCTCACAGTGATTTTAGTCTTTTCCTGGATGTTCATTTAGCTGGCCATCCTTCGCCAAGATAATTGCATGGGCTTCAGCCTTTTCATAATTTTTGTATGCCATACGGTTGCGTTTTCTGAGTTGCTTGTGTATTTCCCGAGGTATTTATTATGCAAAGTGGTTTACTACCCTGATACCTTGTAGCTTTCCATTTCATCTTATATTTCTAACTTCATCGAGTGCCCAATACTGTTCCTCTCCTATCTTCAAGATTCGTATTCTCCTTGGTGTCTTCCATTTTCAGTTTCAGTTTGGGAGATTCCTGGAGAGTTTGCCATTTGGTCGCCACTTCATTGGTTTTAAATTGGATATAATCAAAAACTGGAGCGAGGAAGAAGAATTTTTTATAAATCCCAGCAAAACAACCTTAGTTCCATTTGTCCAAAGTGTGGCGACCCCAGAGGTGCTAAAATCCGAAACGAAATTTCTAAGCTCAACTCAAATTACATAACAATTTTTTTTCCAACGCAAGCGATAAGCGACCGGATGTCAGAGTTCGATATCCCCAATTAATAGACTCTTGCGACATTCCGATAAAAAAAAATTCAATAAAAAATTATAAAATTAGGACGCGTTTAACCGGAAATCACTATATTCATGTGATTTAATTGCGTCATAACTGATAAACTACAACACCGGTGTTGCATCATATCCTAAATAAAAACTTATTAAAAAAAAAAAATCTTGGAAAACAACAATGTCGTTTATCACTCGATAAACGAGGTGAAATAAGAGGATTGCTTCGAGAAATGCTAAATGACCGCCCACGTAACAGATTTTTGGTGGGAATTGAGTACTATTTAAGCAGGTTACAATCAGAAAAAGGGAGATAACATCCAGCAGTTGATTTGATAGTAAGATTTAAGGAATCAAGAAAATTGGTAATGAGTGAGTCTCCACCAAAAAGTTTTTTTATCTTTGTTTTGCCTCGGGCAAAAAGCTAAAAAGTTTGCGATTGACTATTGTCCAGTAAGAGTCATAAAGTAGTATCAGGTTTTCCTTTGTTTGTGCGTGCTAAGTAACTAAAAGTAATTTTGATCGTTTGTGTATCTAAGGACAGTTTGTAAGTACATGTAGAAATTTGAGACTTTAATATTTATCTATTAGTGAATTGATTCTAAGTGAACTTTCTAAGGAACTTTACTGAAAATTTATTTGATTTTCCGAGTGAAATGACATTTGAATTTATTTTGACAAAAAGGGTTTAATTATCAAAATAGAATGAACTTGACTATTGCTAACAATTTGAAGTGTAACTACTAGAAGAGTTATGAATAAGGAAGTTCGGTTAGACAACAGCGTCTAACCAATTTGAAGTAAAAGAAGGTGCCAGACAAGAAGATATATTGTCTCCAATGCTGTTCAATCTACATGCAGAAAGAGCATTTCAACCAAGTTTGGACAGTCCAATAGACATTAAAGTGAACGGAATTCCCTTCAACAATATCAGATATGAAGACGACACCGCAATATTAGCAGACAATGCAAACTTCAGACATTACTGAATCAGATTAATGGAGCAGGCAAGGCACTAGGCTTGAAAATTAACAGTGTCAAAATGAAGTTGTTTATTGTGAGTAGAGGCAATGCCTTCAATATCCAAATAGATATAAGTAGATGGAAAAAAATATTGAAAAGGTTACAGACTTGGACTTGGAATGCATGCTGAATTTAAAATGGGATCTGGAGAAAGATATAAAATGCAGGATAGAACAGGCAAGATCAACCTTTCCAATGCTTCAAAAATTTCTCATGGACGGAAACTTGAGGTTTAAATTTAGATACAGAATGCTGAAATGTTATGTCTGGTCGGTCCTTCTATACGGAGAGACATTGACACTGAAGGTAACCACCATAAACCAAATCGAAGCTTTCGGAATGGGATGAATGCTTAGAATACTTTGTGTCGATTACATCACAAATGAAGAGGTTATCCGAAGGGATGAACTGCTGGCACGAAAAGAAACCATAAAGTAAAGAAAGATATCTTATCTGGGCTACATAATACGCGGAGATCGTTATTGTAAAGAGTCTAGTTGCAGGAATATGGAGAGCCCAAGTATCATCCGCTGTTGCCAAATGTATCGTTATAGGTTGTTGCGCATGTTATTACTTCGATTTTGAAGGCATAGTGGCTCAGTTGGGATACGCTGGAGCAACTTGACTCGGAAATGAATACATTTTTTTGGTAATTTTTTTAAGTTTTTTTTTTTATAAGGATTATTAAGAGCACGAGTTAATTTGGATTAGCTCCATTTTAGTTTAAAATACCAACATGCAAAGACTATTACCTATTACGATACATTTGGCAACGGTGTCTCGAGCTCTCTCTATTTTTACGAATAGATTCTTGTCGCTTATCCTTCAAGGCAAAATTGAAGAAGGAAGGAGGAGAAGAAATAAGCTATCTTGGCTACTGAATGTGCGGCAGTGATCAGGAATACAACATGTCCATACACTACCAACCGCTGCATTGGATAGAAGTATTTGATAAAAACAACGATGAACCGCCGACGCCGGAATCTGTATGGCACTTTAAGAAGAAGAAGACAACCAATATTCTCAATAAATGGCAAAAACATTTTCACTCTGCCAGCACCGCTTAAGCCTCAAATCTAATACAGTGTCATCCATCCAAATTATTAGCATTTTTCCGTCACAGTTGTAGTATAACATACCCGGGTAATTTTTATTATCTCTTCTTTTAACAAATCTTCTGAAAAACGAAATTAAAAACAAATAAGGCCTACGTTGTGGAAACTTACTCAATTTTACTTACACTTGACATGCGCCCGACAATATCAAAATTAGGGAAATTTAAGAGAAGTTGGAAAGAGCACGGCAGAGAAACCCTCGATCTGCATTCCTCATAAATCAAAACATAGTGTGACATTTGAGTAATATTTGTGTCAATAAAATTTTAAATGAGGTACCGTCCCTGTCCTTGTGCTAAAACTTTAATTCCACACACTATATTCAATCAACACCATCTATATTTAATACTGAAAAGTTTTTTGGTTAGTTAGCCAGTCTGCCAGCAGGTACCGAGGTCCCATTCGGGAGGCTACTCAGCTATAGTTGTTATTTTGAGCCAATATCTCTAGATTGATTTTTCAATTTGCTTGCTAGGATATTCGCTCGTCAGGGTAGAAAAATGTTAGTAGGTTCAACAAGACCCTAATGCACGTTCTGAATACCAAAAATTAAAATCTCAGCACAAAAGACAGTACATAATTTTTCTAGGTTCTAATTTACTTTTTATCTGCGTTGTCTTGAAAATAAAATAACATTTATTCAACTGACCTGTGAATGCTCCTTATGACACACAAATTAATCACAAATTGGATTGAACAATCAGTTTAATATAAAATAAAAATTGAATAATGGACAATGGCGGACAACTTCTTTCCTGGCCTCTCATTTTCTGTCTGTCTACCCTTTCGGTACGCTTTTCGTGGCGGCATCCCCGTTTTCTCCTAAATTTCACAGCGCATACATGATTGCAATATTTACCATTTGCTTTTCTATAGTAGACGTTTTGAAAAGTTAAGATTCGAAGGCATAATATTTTAAATAGGTGATTTCCGTCACGGTTCTTCTCAATGACTCTTATGCTTAGGTTTACCTATACTATTACCCGTTTTCCCTTATTTTGGCATCTTGTCCAGTGAAAACCTTGACATTTAGGAAGGTTTCGGAACGAGTCTCTTTTGTAGTAGAAACCCTAAAAACTTATACCTATAGTATAGATCAACGTTGAATTTTTTTGTATGATATGATCACACATCAAAATATATTTTAAGTGCCCTTTTCCACGTATCTTGTTGAACTGCTACAAAGGGAACAGAACATCCCCATCGCAATAGAAATTTAAATTTAGCATTAGCAATCATAATTACCTACAATATTATTTCAACTGACTGAACTAATTAGTATTCCCATTAAACATTTTGTTTTTCAATTCGCAGTACGTATCGGTGGATTAATTTAACCAATTATGATGTATTTTAATTATGAAATATTGATATAATTATGCATATCAAAATAATTTTCCAATTTCTATGTAGCTTCTTCCTAGAATATTATTATACCTATTTTCGATTGTTGTTTCAAATATAATGCAGCTTGCTTTTATATCAATAAAATCCAAGTCATATCAGGCTTCTTGTTGTTTATCGTCCAATATTTTGCACCTGAACACTTTTTCTTCATAATTATAGGGATTTGCGAGGCCTTGACATTTTTTTTTTTTTGGGGATACCCGCGTTAACTTTTATCTTATCCACCCCTTTCAAAAGAACGTCAAATGATAATAATCATTTGTATTTCAAGCTTGACAGCACACTTTTTCAAATAAATGAATCCGGTATGGCCTTATTAAAAATTTTATTACCCCGGAGGGGTTGCGATTCTTGCCAAATATTTATGACAGTGCTTTATTGCCCTTGACTATATTTTAGGGAGAATTTGTGACGTAACAGCCGAAACACCGGCCCTGTTTTTCACTTTTTCAAAGAAGTTTTTTTTATTAATTTCCCCCCTTGACATAAAGAAAACCACCAAAAAGAAACCTTAAGGCACACAAAGTATCCGCATTTTAAAAAGAAAGTTTTTTATTGGAAACAAATCGGATTTTGGAAGTTTTCCTTTGAGTAATTACGCTCCGGGATTTTTCCAACAAAAAAGTCACTCTTTATAGGTAATTTTTATTAAAATATATTTTAATATATTCGAGGAAAATAAAAGTTGCTAATCAAGCGAAATTTACAAATGGATTTCTTTTATTGTAGCTAAAATATTGTACTTCACAATTGGGGAAATGAAAAAGCTTCATTAGGTTTGCACTTGACCACATCTGTCCGGGGTTCCCATATCCAGACGGAAAGACATTAGGATAAATTTCTTTGTTATTTTTTCCTTTGTGCTCTCTCACGCGAAACACATTTTCATCTTTAATCCTATTTTACGGGTAAGCTGTCTTTGTATTGCCGAACGGGGGAAATAGCTAAATACTTGTTGGTCACGCTATATCAATTTTCAACATGGTTTTTGGAGAGATTAGGATCAATTGAATTTGGCATTAAGAGAAATTGGTTAGGTTTCCAGATCAGGATGATTTAAACCACCATTTACAATATTACTCGAGTAGGAAATAAATACAAAAGGGTATGATTTTATGACTTTGCAAACAGTCCTTGAAACTTGAACAAGTAAACCGTATGAAAGTTGGTCTTATACGGAGAAGTTTACTTTGTATACTTTATACGTATCGCTCGATTAGGTGAAACTATTTCCCAGTATTTTTATCTGAAATAAATAATCCAAAACCTCTGTTTTCTCTCTATAGTCAAGTGCGCGAGAGTAATGTGACCTGTCGAGCTCTACCAGAGCTCCTGAGCTCCATCCATCCCTTCCCCGTCCCTCTTATTTCTCAGTTTTACTGTGCGTCATTTTCACTACTTTGTGCAGACTATACGTTTTGTATCAGCTAGCATAACTTTTTCCAATATCTGTGTTTGTTGGGTATTTACCGTGTATCACCATTTTCTAGGAAAACTTAGTTTATCTTTTGCCATTAGGATGACAAAATGTTACCTATACCTACGGAAACTCACAGAGTAAACTGATGTGACACTTGTGATGGCCCCGCTATTCAGTTGCATGTCTCAGCGGTGGGTTCAGAAAATAGGAGATAGGACGTCGTGCAATAATACACCACCAGTGTCAATCCGTAAACAAGATAAGAGAAATATCAAACAAATAGATTCAATAGGGGCTTGCCGAGCCGCACACTCCTCCACAGTCTTGGCGCACCTAGCCTCTGGCAGCATTGTGTCTTCCTCATTTCTCTCGCTCCTTCCTGCGGTCCCTTTTTTCGGTCTCGAATCTGCGTTGCTATTTTTCGAAAGATTGTGGTCTGTCGTGGACTACTTAAAGGTATGAAGGTCTATTATTTGCCGTCTCCTCTCTGATTTTGTTTACCCTCTTTCTGTTGACTTTAGAGAATCTGTCGTGGAAGACGTGTTTCGGGCATCAAGAAGACGCGGCGTCAATGGTTGGATTCGCTTACAGATCGCTAATATGGGTAGTGTTCTACGTTCTGCAATGAACCGCACTGTCACTCTTATAGTTACATTTGTGGCTTGGGGATTAGTGCCCGGTGTGGGTTAGTGCAGTTTCTACGACTTGTTGAAGTTGGCCTCTCCATCACGACGTTATCATCCGCATATTGAAGTTCAATTATCGATGTTGTCGATACTTTTATCTTGACTCGTAATCTGTTAAGGTTGAACAAGCCGCCATCCTTCACAGGATTTCCACTCTTGACAGCTGGTGACCTTCGACAAGGTATGGATCCTAAATAGATAAAATAAAGTGGATGCAATAAAGCAGCCTTGTTATTTGGAAAGACGCTTCTTGTCCATCGTTGCTTAGGACGGTTGCATTCATATTATCATGCAGTAGGCGGAGTATTTCCATATACTTTTGCGGACACCCAACCTTTGCCAATATCTTCTAAAGAGCTTCTCTGTAGACCGAATCGAATAATCGAATGCTTTCACTAAATCTATGAAGGCCATGTATAGATGGCGATTTCATTCTGAATTTCTCTTGCATTTGTCTTGTACTGACTATTTCACTAGAGTGTATTACACCGGTTATACAACTCACTGTACATTATTCCCATATGACACGAGAGGCTTAACAAGTGATAAGCCTTTTGGGATTATCGCGCTTGGTGACAACTTGTTATTAGTAATAATAAAAATTAATAAAGTATTGAAGTTTAGTTCGTTGTATAACCTTTTGAATACCACTCAATGTTTCAAGATTACCTAATACTTTTACCTGACACTCAACGCGTTACCAGCAACACCACTCCTCCTTCGGAGTCGTAGTGTTGCTGCGTAACGCGTTTTGTGACAGGTAAAAGTATTATCCGGTAATCCTGTAGCCTCTTGTGGTATTACATTCGATTATACAACTCACTGTACGTACATTATTCCCATATGATACGAGAGGCTTAACAAGTGATAAGCCTTTTGAGATTATCGCGCTTGGTGGCATTTATAGCAGATTCTATTATAGAAAATTTCTAAAAGTATTAAAAGTTGAAAGTTTAGTTCAATGTATAACCTTTTGAATACCACTCGATATTTCAGGATTACCTAATACTTTTACCTGACACTCAACGCGTTACCAGCAACACCACTCCTCCTTCGGAGTCGTGGTGTTGCTGCGTAACGCGTTTCCTCACAGGTAAAAGTATTATCCGGTAATCCTGAAACCTCTTGTGGTATTACATTCGACAATAAATTCGGTATTCAGCTGACAATATTGCTACCTGAACAATACCAACAACATGGTATTTCAGCGACCATTTTTTGATATTGTCAAACTGATATTTTTAATTTGAAGTTTTTATTCATATTTTTGCATTCTATTTATTTTCAAAATCTTACGTGAAATAGTCATACTACTCGAGAAAAAGTTGAGTAGGCAAATTTATTCTCAAGGTTTTATTCAACTGTGTTGCTTTTCGGCAATTTCCCAAGCCAAGCAACACACTTTCATACCTTTTGAAAA
The DNA here is from genome assembly GCA_917834065.1 of Ceutorhynchus assimilis. NCBI lineage: Eukaryota > Metazoa > Arthropoda > Insecta > Coleoptera > Curculionidae > Ceutorhynchus > Ceutorhynchus assimilis. Next base: position 16,615,789 of record OU892289.1, read on the forward strand.
TTTTGCCGACAATTTTTTTTCTCTTGTGATATTATATATGAAAATCATGTCAGCTGTACCTGGAGGCATCTCTAAGTTCGGCAGGTATAGTCTCAGTTAAACATATTTCACTTCTTATTAGGATGTGGGTTTGGGCACTCATCAGTGTGAGGCCCGCAGCAGGAATGCCGTCAGTATCAGCTGACTTATTGTCCTTTAGTTGTCTGATTGTCTTTTCAACCTTCTCTTATCTGGGAAGTTCCCTCAGTTCCCTCAGTTCCTGTATTGGTTTCTGTGGAATTTCGTTGAAAATGTCATTATTAATTTGTGATTCTCTATAAACAAAATAATCCGCACGGCTGTATATCTATTTCTATGTCCTAGACCGCAGGGTATATATTGGGTATGTCGTTTTTTTCTTTTGGCTTTCATTCGTTCAGATGCTATTATATGGTGTATTGTATAGCAGTCTGTTTCTTGAAATACCTTTTTCACCGTTTTCCGCACTTTGACTAGGTTTATGCGCTTGACATGTTGTAGGGCCACCCATTCTTCTTGCCTAGTTTTCTCTCGAAACCTTTCCAGCATTCCCCATAGGTTAATGTCATAGTCGTCTTGCACAATTCTGATTATTTTTTGTCCTCTTGTGGGTTCCGACCATCCTCTTCGTGTTTTCTGAAGATGCCGGAGTCGTCGTAGATATCCAGGATCTTCGGGTATCTTTTTTGGTAGAGGGCCTGTATGCTTTTTCCCATCTCTTGGTCTCCTGGTTCTACCAATACGAAAATCACTACATTTGTTTTTATTTCTATTGAATTTCCAACTTTTGTATCTGTTTTTGTAAAGGCCTTTTCAGTCCATTTGAATTTCTACAGGGTTCTATATTTTTCTTAACTCTGTACGCCGTCTAGTGTATGTACTATCTGTTCGGCTGGGTCTGTTGAGCTTTCTATTCGGGTAGTAGAGTTTTTGAGATATATCTTTCTTGTTAGGTTTCGTACGTGGCTTAATGCTCTTGAGGCCGTATCGTACTTGCCGTTGCCGACTACTATTACCGGTTGCCGTTGCCACGCTCATTCAATCACACTACACCGGTTCGGTTCTCGATTCTGGTGACGTCCAGTGCATACATGTAAACAACACTCTCAAAATATATCGTTGTTTTTCATAGTATCGAGTTTAAGTTTCATTTTCCATATGCATCAACATCGTTATCTTTATTTTTGTGATATCGCAGGTGATAATAATTTCAATAACAGCAACAACGGTCTCTGCCATCATTATTTCGCAGAATGCAGACTCAGCAGGCGTAGCAGTCAACAACAGTACCGTGTGCATACGGGATCAATATTGAAGGTATCGCAAAGAGCGTCATGCAGTATTAGCGCCCACGTTATTTTGACATTAAATCTATGCCTGATGCAGCTGATGTTTTCAAAGCATTGGTTGGCTACCGTTCACAATGGCCGGTTGAAAACTAGACGGTAACCTAAACGTTCAACAGCAATCGTAACCAGCACCCGCTTTGTTTCTATTGGTCAAAAATCCAACGGCAACCGGTAATAGGAATCAACAACGGCAAGTATGATACGGGCTTTAGTCAGCTGTGCTCGGTTCTATCATCATATCTAGGGCTTCCTTGAGGGCTAAAAATTCTGGGGATTGTCTTTTTTTATATGCCTTTCCATTATAATCGGATATTGTTTCTCACTGCTTCCTTACCGAGCATGTAGATCTGCTTCTTTCCGCTGTGTGACCTGAGCTTTTCTTGCAGTCATCCCATGTTAAGTCTACCGTAACTGAGGATCTTCGGTCTTTCCTATCATTCCCATCCTGGGTCTTCCAGTGTGTTCCAGAAACTGTCACCTGCGCCCCGGCCTGGTTCCTTACCAAAAACGCTGTACAGTTGCTTGCTAATGGTTGAGACTGGCCTGTACTTCCAACAGTGTTCCCTACCGCTACTAAGGTATCTCCTTTTCCGTGCGCTTGTCCATCATAGTTTTTGGGTTGGTTACCTTTTACGGCTGAGGATGAAATAGAAACTGGGATACCCCTAGCCCTCGGATGCCCTAATAGCGTCGGGGGGTGAGTGTGCCGGGGAAGTGGGGTTGGGGGTGTTTCGAATGGGATTATTGCCTCGGGTGTAGGGTGAGAGTCCAGCTAGGGTACCTTGGGTTTGTCACGCCCGTATTCGCAGTGCGAACTCCTTCCACCAACCCAAAGCTACAATCCCCATGTCACCTTGTAAAGCCCGTATCGTACTTGCCGTTGCCGATTACTATTACCGGTTGCCATTGGATTTTTGACCAATAGAAACAAAACGGGTTCTGGTTACGATTGCCGTTGAACGTTTAGGTTGCCGTCTAGTTTTTAACCGGCCGTTGTGAACGGTAGCCTACCAACGCTTTAAAAACATCAGCATAGGTTTAATATCAAAATAACGTGGGCGCTAGTACTGCATGACGCGCTTTGCTATATCTCTCTAATATTGATCCCTTATGCATACGATACTGTTGTTGACTGCTACGCCTGCTGAGTCCACAGAGGCCGTTCTTGAAATTATTATCATCTGCGTTACCACGAAAATAAAGATAAGGATGTTGATGCATATAGGAAAATGAAAATGGAACTCGATACTATGAATAACAACGATATATTTTGACAGTGTTGTTTACATGTATACACTGAACGTCACCAGAATCGAGAACCGAACCGATCTAGTGTTGATTGAATAGGCGTGGCAACGGCAACCGGTAATAGTAATCGGCAACGATAAATATGATACGGCGTCCAAAACAGGCGGTTATGTGACATGTGTCACTATATTTATATATTATGTTTCACTATACGATATTGGAAAAACAATAAAAAGTTTATATACGATATCATCGTGAAAAGCCTGATATCATACGGCTCAGAAATGTCGCCAATTAGGGACAAGACCAAACAAGTTTTAGGTGCTGACCAAAAGGATTTCTGGAGCAGTAAGAAAATCCCGGATAATGGAAATAATAACAGCTGAAAAACGAACAATAACGGACGAACAAAACAAAGGGTAAGCTACGAGGATGTACATGTACAGCAAATAGGAAACGAAAGAGTAACAAAACGAATCTTATAGTGGAACGCAAAGGGAAAAACAGGAAAAAAAGGAAGCCTACAAAAAGCTGAAGAAAAGGCGTAGATGCTGAAATTTGCAACAGAGACCTAGATGAAGCTTTATGGGCAGATAGAAAACAGTAGAGATTGGGAGTCGGAAGTCATCGAATTTTCTAAATGATATTGTAGCATTTTCAATTTCTTGTTTATATGCTACTGTGTTTTGCTCTAGTAGATATGATTCTATATAGAACTACAATGAAATAAATGAATAAACAACTGTCTTTTCTGTGCCCAGATTTTGTTACCTTGATTACTGCCTTCTACAAGAAGTTTTTTTGGTTCAGGTTTGCAAGTTTTGTTGATTGATCTAGGAAGGTTTGATTCAGTACGGCAGGGCCCGCTGTTATTGATTAGAATCTTAGGAAAAGGAGAGTTTTTTTCATCATCTCTGTTTCAAATCTAATTGATAAATAAATAATCTGAGGTTATGATAATAATTGTTGTTTACTTTTTGATTTTTCATTTCCATCATGTCATTGAACAGCTGTTTTGTCTAGGCGTTTTCTTTAGACCTGTTCTACCTTTTGATATATGTTCTATAGGCACTTTTCAACATTCACCAGTCATTTTTTACACAACCGATTCTCAGTTCGTACTTTTGGGGTGAAACTGAACATGTCCTTTTCTATAATTTTCTTCAATGTCAAAATTAGTAGTTTGACAGATGAAAGTCTTCTTCCGAAATCTAAATTCTAAATGAAGAATCTGCCCTTTTGATCTGCGACCTCACGCTGAGTAGTCGTCCAGTCTCGGGACTCGGCCCTAATTATTTTTGGGGCGAGACTTTTTGGAATTTTGTGCCAGGGAGCTCAAGTTTTAGACTAATTTCTTGCTGATAATTGTATAGAGTCGTCCCTTGGTCATTTCTGGATTCTGTTTCGGTAAGTTTGAGATTTTCTTCAGGAAATATTAACCTACAACACGTGTTCCTTTTTTTTTAATAGGACTGTTCCGAGCAGCATTTGGAAGTTTAAGATTTCACCTTTGGTCTAGAGTATCCCTCAATTTGAGGTAAGATTATTTCTAATATTTGGGGTTCGATTTGTTTTTTTATACGAACATCGTTATAGGGTCCTAGTCTCTGGCTATAGTTGGACAATCCTACTCTTAGGCTATAGTTGGACAATCCTAGTCTCAGGCTATAGTTGGACAATCCTAGTCTCAGGCTATAGTTGGACAATCCTACTCCTAGTCTCAGGCTATAGTTGGACAATCCTACTCTTAGGCTATAGTTGGACAATCCTATTCTCAGGTTATAGTTGGACAATCCTAGTCTCAGGCTATAGTTGGACAATCCTACTCCTACTCTTAGGCTATAGTTGGACAATCCTAGTGCTAGGCTGTAGCTAGACAGTCTTAGGCTATAGTTGGACAGTTGCTAGGCTGTATTTAGAGAGATTCTAGACTGGATCTGGATTGCTCTCAGTTGGGGCTTTGGTAGCCATTCTTCAGCAACTCTCTTGGTACCACTCTGGCAGAACCACGTCGAGTTCTACGCTAAACAGATACAACGTGGATAGGACTCATGACTCACTTACCATACCATAGTCTATCTAATAGTGAGACCAAACCTGTAGATAACCTCACTTTGGAAACTTCTGGATTTTCACATACATTTCACTTGTATACATGTAAGTAGCACTTTTACTATTTGGGCAAATCATATATAAATCATCTGACGCCGAATTACGTCAGTACGTGCCCCTAAAATAAAATTCTAGAATTTTACCCTGAGGTTGCCCTAACAATAACTTTCATCTTTCTGTGTTTAATTTGCCTGTTGGTAAAGTGTAACCCATACTGTAGTTTTCTTATAACTCACAAGTGTAAATACCAAAAGGTTTTTAGTCATGTTTACTTAAAATTCATATTTATATATGCGTTATTTACATTAATTTTTTTATAATCAAATATTTATAAATTGGTACGTCATAATGATGTCCTGGCTATCCCTATTCATTATTGTTATTATTTTTTAATAAAGAAGCCAGATACATTATTGTACCTAATTAGTTGTTTTATTGATAAGCTCTCCAATTGCACAGGTTTTGTTTAAACATCATTAGGTTATCTTCCTAGTTGTCACAATTAACTTGGTGGCGCCCAAAGGTAAGATGTATACAAGGAACCCATAGACCCATGGCCTCCGGACTGATGCTGACTAGCCGTATGCAGTATAATTAGGCAATTGCCAAAATAAGTACGTTATAATATTATGATACTGGTAATATCAACATGTCAAATACATGCCCGAGTTTGGAAGGAAGAGCCTGCTAGAAGTTACCTATTGTGGACATTAGGAAATTTGGAAAAAAATTGGCGAGAAGTTTTACATTTAAAAAACAAAATCGATTGACCTTCGTAGGGGCGGTTACACACGGACGTGGATGTCTTAATACATAAACGTGCATACATCAACGTGCAAACAACAACGTGCATGGCGCTTTTGTACAGACGCTCGCACAAAACTGCAGTCTTGCTATTCTCGCTACAGTGTTCCGAGTGTGCATACAAAACTGCACATTCAAAAACGCGTCGATATTTTGCATACACATTGATGCTTTTGTTTGCACGTTCATGTATGTGCGTACATGTTTTCAGACATCCACGTCCGTGTGTAACCGCCTTAGGTGATTACTGGAAAATGGCAAGAGCCGAAAATCAATGTTCCACTAAAAAATTCTTAGTTTTAAAGAAGTAAAAAAAAAGGATATATTTATCAGTGCCAATAAACCGTATATTGATCCGGATCGTTAAAGTTCATATTCGAAAACCAGATCTCCGCAACATATTTATTCTAAAAACTGGGGGTGTTTGAGAGACATTTTGAGGCCCTTTGATTTATTATCCTCCAGGCTCAACTTTTCCCTGTTTTTTTTGGTGCCTCTAAAGAAACCGAAAAAAGCCAATGGATAGGATAATACAAATTTTCAAAGAATGTATATTGGCAACACTGGTATATAATAAAATCGACCCTCGGTTTTCGGAAACCACCTAAAATAAAACAGGAAATAGCTGCTTTTCCTTAATTGTCAGATTTCGGATATACGCAGTTATTCACCCCCTTTCTACTAGAGAGGGAGGATTTATTCGCACATGAAAGGGCTGAGAATATATTCTTAAAATTTATGGTGACGAAGCTTAATAAAAACGTATCAACTCGGTCCTTTTATTCTCGTTTCCTTCGATTAACCTAATTCGAGGGGCAGGTTTCATAAGCAAATGAAAGAAAACGACGCCGCCGCAATTTTTATCCAGCACGAACGCCCAAGAATACAAATTATTCGAGCCGAGCAGGCAGCATACAACCAACAGATTATTGCTGAAGATTTTCCCACTCTGTCTGATATCGTTTTTCAGGAAATTGAAATGGAAATTTTAATTTAAAAATGTTTCGATGAAGAATATATAAACAAACTGGAAGTTGAGATTTTGATTTGAGAAAATAAGTAGGTAGGTACAAATAATATTTGGAGCCCTTATTACACTGCACATTTTGGCAGAGAGTGGCAACTTTAAACTGTCAAAGTACCAAGTAAGCTGACCATTTACCAGAATAGTATTGTTATTTTTGTGTTAAAAAATTATGATCTTTAAATCGCTTAGGTGTGGTTCAAAATGTTTACATTTGACAAAAAAAATCAAAGTGGAAATAACCGTTTTTGTTCGCTTACCTTCTTCCTTGGTGCACTTTCCGTCCAGATTGCGGATTGCGGTTGATATGGCAAAATCTTGTACGGATATGTCCCTTTTCTCGAGTATGGAACTGCGCGCATGCACCTTTTATGGGCTAGCGAACAGGTATTGCCGCGGTAAATACTTATTTTTAAATTTGAATACTAATATTAAGAACATAGAAGTCTTTAGATTTGCTCAATTGATATTGAATCAGTGTTGTTAGATGTCAAATTCAAAATTATCAGAATTTGAGAACAAAATTATCAGATTCCAAGAAAAATTATCAGAAAAAGTTTCTGTCAACTTTTTTGACTTTTTATCTCTATTTTCATTTTTCGGGTTCTATCTGGGACTCTGGCAATTGTAGCTCTCAATGAGGGCTACAAAAAAGGTTATTTGAGACTCCGAGCCCAAGGGCCTCGTTTTCAAGATAATCGGCTTTGAAGCTTTTGCAAAATTTGGGACTAAGTTTCAACTTTGAGCCCCAATATCTTCAAAAGTATTTAAGATATAGAATTGAATTTTATCTTGAAGATCATTTAATTCTTATTCAGAACTAGCGGACCCGGCGAACTTCGTAGTAACGCCTCAGAATCAATAAATGTTAAGTTAACGCATTAGCTTAATTAAATTCAGTTTTTTAATAAGATAAAATGTTTACTAACAATAAATTATGTGGTTCAATAAATGTTCAAAAATCAAAATGGAACAAACCGCGCAATCTGACGCGGCAAACTTGGTATCGGTTATAAGACATGGCATGGCGCCGTATGCATATTTAGTGAATTTTCTTCATAAATATGTTTTTCTTTTTCTTGCGTTTTTTTTATATGTTCCAATGTTCCAATAGTTGTTATGTAATTCGGGCCAGACAAATCCAATATAACAAAAATCATAAAAATCGGCCTAGCAGTTCTCGAGTTATAGGTTCTGCAACCAACCCGACAGATAGATAGATAATACAGTTACGTCAGTTGAATGCGAAAATTTGAATTTTTAAATTTTTTCATAAAAAAATAATACAGTTACGTCGGTTGAATGCGCAAACTTAAATAAATGTGGCAACGTTGTTTCATATTGTCAAAAAAAGTTGGGTCATTTATGTGAATAAGTTTGTTTGTAATTAATTAAAAATTAATTTTGTTTTCCGAGAAAAAATGTAGCCTATACTTACTTCCTTTATATAGTGACTAAGTGTGGTATAAATTCCAAGGAGATCGGTCCAGTCGTTCTTGTGTTCTAAAAAATAATACAGTTATGTCGCGTCGGTTGAATGCACAAGCTCAAATAAATGTGGCAACGTTGTTTCATGTTCTCAACAAAAAAAGTTGGGTCATGTATGTGAATGAGTTTGTTTATAATTATTAATTAATTAAAAATATTTTTTCCGGGATAAAAAGTAGCCCATGTCATTTCCCTTCAGGTAGAGACTACGTGGTTTAAATTTCAAGGAGATCGGTCCAGCCGTTCTCAAGTTATAAGTGCTTCCACAAAACACAACTGTGTTTTGTATATATAGATATATAATTTTATATCATATTTGTTATAAAAATAACCAATTTTGTGAAAGAATATCAGATTATTGAAATTTTTTGAGCCCAAAAATTTAAAAATTCGATCTTTTCCAAAGGGCATGGAAATTGGATTTTCGAATATTTCAAATGCTTATATTTTGGAAAACAGTGAAGATATTGGCATAAATCTTCTGCCCAATTGTAGCTCTTAATAAGGGCTACAAAAAAGGTTATTTAAGACTCCGAGCCCAAGTGCTTCGTTTTCAAGATAATCCGCTTGGAAACTTTTGTAAAATTTGAGGTAAAGTTTCAATTTTGAGCCTCAATATCTTCACAAGTATTTAAGATATAGAATTGAATCTTGTTTTATCTGGAAGATAATTTAATTCTGATTCAGATTATATAATTCTACATTATATTTGTTACAAAAATAACCGAGTAATCAACAATTTTATAAAAGAATGTCAGATTATTGAAATTTTTTGAGCCAAAAAATTGCAAAAATCATTTTTATTTTTTAACAAGGCTTTAAAACCCAAAAAGGAAAGTTGCGAAAAGGTTTTTTTACTAATTTTAACCTCCTCTTCCGATTGGTGAAGTGAAAAATTCGAAAAACTGAAAATTTAAAAATTGGAACTTTTCCAAAGGGGTATTTATGCATGGAAATTTGATTTCCAAATATTTCAAAGGGCCATATTTTGGGAACCAGTGAAGTTATTGGCATTAATCTTTGCCCAATTGTAGCTCTTGCCTCTTAATAAGGGCTACAAAAAAGGTTATTTAAGACTCCGAGCCCAAGGGCTTCGTTTTCAAGATACTCCGCCTGAAAGCTTTTGCAAAATTTGAGATAAAGTTTCAACTTTGAGCCTCAATATCTTCAGAAGTATTCAAAATATAGAATTGAATTTTATTTTATCTTGAAGATAATTTAATTTTGATTCAGAATATATAATTTTACATTTATTTTTCACAATAATAACCGAATAATCAACAATTTTGTGACAGAATGTCAGATTATTGAAATTTTTTGAACCCAAAAATTGCAAAAATCGTTTTTATTTTTTAACAAGGCTTAAAACCCAAAAAGGAAAGTTGCGAAAATGCTTTTCTATTAATTTTAACCTCTTCTTTCGATTGGTGAAGTCAAAAATTCGAAAAACTGAAAATTTAAAAATTCGAACTTTTCCAAAGGGGTATGTATGTATGGAAATTTGATTTCCAAATATTTCAAAGAGCCATATTTTGGAAATCAGTGAAGTTATTGGCATGAATATTTGTCCAATTGTAGCCCTTAATAAGGGCTACAAAATAGGTTATTTAAGACTTCGAGCTCAAGGGCTTCGTTTTCAAGATAATCCGCCTGAAAGCTTTTGCAAAATTTGAGATAAAGTTTCAACTTTGAGCCTCAATATCTTCATAAATATTTAAGATATAGAATTGAATCTTATTTTATCTTGAAGATAATTTAATTTTGATTCAGAATATATAATTTTACATTATATTTTTTACAATAATAACCGAGTAATCAACAATTTTGTGACAGAATGTCAGATTATTGAAATTTTTTGAACCCAAAAATTGCAAAAATCGTTTTTATTTTTTAACAAGGCTTAAAACCCAAAAAGGAAAGTTGCGAAAATGCTTTTCTATTAATTTTAACCTCTTCTTTCGATTGGTGAAATCAAAAATTGCAAAATCCAAAAAATTTAAAAATTCGATTTTTTCCAAAGGGGTAATTAATGTATGTATGGAAAATTGATTTCCAAATATTTCAAAGGGCCATATTTTGGAAATCAGTGAAGTTATTGGCATGAATATTTGTCCAATTGTAGCCCTTAATAAGGGCTACAAAATAGGTTATTTAAGACTTCGAGCTCAAGGGCTTCGTTTTCAAGAAATCCGCCTGAAAGCTTTTGCAAAATTTGAGATAAAGTTTCAACTTTGAGTCTCAATATCTTCACAAATATTTAAGATATAGAATTGAATTTTATTTTATCTTGAAGATAATTTAATTTTGATTCAGAATATATAATTTTACATTTATTTTTCACAATAATAACCGAGTAATCAACAATTTTGTGACAGAATGTCAGATTATTGAAATTTTTTGAACCCAAAAATTGCAAAAATTGTTTTTATTTTTTAACAAGGCTTAAAACCCAAAAAGGAAAGTTGCGAAAATGCTTTTCTATTAATTATAACCTCTTCTTTCGATTGGTGAAGTCAAAAATTCGAAAAACTGAAAATTTAAAAATTCGAACTTTTCCAAAGGGGTATGTATGTATGGAAATTTGATTTCCAAATATTTCAAAGGGCCATATTTTGGAAATCAGTGAAGTTATTGGAATGAATATTTTTCCAATTGTAGCCCTTAATAAGGGCTACAAAATAGGTTATTTAAGACTTCGAGCTCAAGAGCTTCGTTTTCAAGAAATTCGCCTGAAAGCTTTTGCAAAATTTGAGATAAAGTTTCAACTTTGAGTCTCAATATCTTCACAAATATTTAAGATATAGAATTGAATTTTATTTTATCTTGAAGATAATTTAATTTTGATTCAGAATATATAATTTTACATTTATTTTTCACAATAATAACCGAGTAATCAACAATTTTGTGACAGAATGTCAGATTATTGAAATTTTTTGAACCCAAAAATTGCAAAAATCGATTTTATTTTTTAACATGGCTTAAAACCCAAAAAGAAAAGTTGCGAAAATGCTTTTCTATTAATTTTAATTTCTTCTTTCGATTGGTGAAGTCAAAAATTCGAAAAACTGAAAATTTAAAAATTCGAACTTTTCCAAGGGGTATGTATGGAAATTTGATTTCCAAATATTTCAAAGAGCCATATTTTGGAAATCAGTGAAGTTATTGGCATGAATATTTGTCCAATTGTAGCCCTTAATAGGGGCTACAAAATAGGTTATTTAAGACTTCGAGCTCAAGGGCTTCGTTTTCAAGATAATCCGCCTGAAAGCTTTTGCAAAATTTGAGATAAAGTTTCAACTTTGAGTCTCAATATCTTCACAAATATTTAAGATATAGAATTGAATCTTATTTTATCTTGAAGATAATTTAATTTTGATTCAGAATATATAATTTTACATTATATTTTTTACAATAATAACCGAGTAATCAACAATTTTGTGACAGAATGTCAGATTATTGAAATTTTTTGAACCCAAAAATTACAAAAATCGTTTTTATTTTTAACATGGCTTAAAACCCAAAAAGGAAAGTTGCGAAAATGCTTTTCTATTAATTTTAATCTCTTCTTTCGATTGGTGAAGTCAAAAATTCGAAAAACTGAAAATTTAAAAATTCGAACTTTTCCAAATAAGGGGTATGTATGTATGGAAATTTGATTTCCAAATATTTCAAAGAGCCATATTTTGGAAATCAGTGAAGTTATTGGCATGAATATTTGTCCAATTGTAGCCCTTAATAGGGGCTACAAAATAGGTTATTTAAGACTTCGAGCTCAAGGGCTTCGTTTTCAAGATAATCCGCCTGAAAGCTTTTGCAAAATTTGAGATAAAGTTTCAACTTTGAGTCTCAATATCTTCACAAATATTTAAGATATAGAATTGAATCTTATTTTATCTTGAAGATAATTTAATTTTGATTCAGAATATATAATTTTACATTATATTTTTTACAATAATAACCGAGTAATCAACAATTTTGTGACAGAATGTCAGATTATTGAAATTTTTTGAACCCAAAAATTACAAAAATCGTTTTTATTTTTTAACAAGGCTTTAAAACCCAAAAAGGAAATTTGCGAAAATGCTTTTCTACTAATTTTAACCTTTTCTTTCGATTGGTGAAGTCAAAAATTCGAAAAACTGAAACTTTAAAAATTCGAACTTTTCCAAAAGGGTATATGGAAATTTGATTTCCAAATATTTCAAAGGGCCATATTTTGGAAATCAGTGAAGTTATTGGCATGAATATTTGTCCAATTGTAGCCCTTAATAAGGGCTACAAAATAGGTTATTTAAGACTTCGAGCTCAAGGGCTTCGTTTTCAAGATAAACTAACCCAAACTAACCCAAAAATTGCAAAAATCGTTTTTTTTTTTTAACAAGGCTTTAAAACCCAAAACCGAAAATGCTTTTCTACTCATTTTAACCTCTTCTTTCGATTGGTGAAGTCAAAAATTCGAAAAACTGAAAATTTAAAAATTCGAACTTTTCCAAAGGAGTAGTATGTATGTATGCATGGAAATTTGATTTCCAAATATTTCAAAGGGCCATATTTTGAAAACTAATGAAGTTATTGGGATAGATCTTTCGTCCAGTTCTAGCTCTTAATAAGGGCTACAAAAAAGGTTATTTAAAGGTTGTCGCTCACTGGAGCGCAGCGCACGGCAGCGCGGCGTAGAGGACTTTTTAAATACATTGTTTTAAATGGGAGTACGCTCACTTGTCGGAAGAGCACCGATCGGCATACTCCCATTTAAAACAATGTATTATGAAAAGTCCTCTACGCCGCGCTTCCGTGCGCTGCGCTCCAGTGAGCATCAGCCGTAAGACTCCGAGCCCAAGGGCTTCGTTTTCAAGATAATCCGCCTGAAAACTTTTGCAAAATTTGAGGTAAAGTTCCAACTTTGAGCCTCAATATCTTCACAAGTATTTAGGATATAGAATTGAATCTTATTTTATCTTGAAGATAATTTAATTCTGATTCGGAATGTATAATTTTACACTATATTTGTTACAATAATAACCAAGTAACAATTTTGTGAAGGAATGTCAGATTATTGAAATTTTTTGAGTCCAAAAATTGCAGATATCGTTTTTATTTTTAACAAGGCTCTAAAACCTAAAAAGGAAAGTTGCGAAAATGCTATTCCACTAATTTTGATCTCCTCTTTTGATTGGTAAAGTCAAACATTGCAAAATCCACAAATTTAAAAATTCGAATTTTTCCAAAGGGGTATGCATGGGAATTTGATTTTCAAATATTTCAAAGGGCCATATTTTGGAAACCAGTAAAGTTATTGGCATGAAACTTTGGCTCAATCTGGGACTAGTATTTGGTGCTCGCACCAGTACGTCAAAACACTCAAAACCAACAACCACCTTGAATTTTTTAATAAATTTTTACAGCTGTATGCAACATCCTCTTTTAACTTAAAAGCGCTTTTTAAAAATGGTCACTTTTAGGATTCTGTATTCTAAGCCATACAAATTTTTAAAGGTACCAGTTTTAAAAAGAGGTTGTAGCATACAGCGATTAATTTTTAACTAGAAATTTGAAAAATCTATATTAAAATTGTAGTTTCAATAAATTATGGTATATTAGCTTGTCATTATCGATTATTGAATCGTAGTCAAAATTATGGTAGAATTCGATATTTATCGGGTCATTGGCAACACTGTATTGAATAAACAAAGTTTAATTTAATTTTTAACAAATATCTAAAGAATATTTATTGCATCAATCATGTTTAGGGAATTTCCAAAAAATTCCATTCTCTCTCTACAAGTGATTTACTGTTAGAGCTACTATTATTAGCAATTACTTAAAATAAAGTTCCTCACTGTTTACAATCCAAATTCCAAATAAAAATCTCCTGTTCACTGTTCGTTCTCTCCCTCAAAAACCATCATCAGCATCCCCTGGCCCTGTTTATGCAAAAGGCCGTAATCGGCCGGAAGGAATTAATGATAAGTAAGTAAAGTTGTTCCCTGGAATAAAAACAGATTTTAATTACAACTCAGCTGGATGAATAATTATCCAGACGGTCGGACGCACCAGGAAGTTTTCCCGGTTTTTCGAGGCCTCATTTTTCCCTTTTTCTCTTTTCCACTTCTTCACCACTATGATTAGTGTTGTTCCAAATTTGAGATAATTAATCGAGACGGGGTTAGAGTAGATTTTGTCTGATCGGTCATGTGTTGACAGTTGTAACCCTTTTCGCATGTAAGAAAAAATACATTTCCACCTGGAGCTGTGAGTTTCTCTTTGGAATTTTCTCAGTTTCATTTCGAAGCTGAGCGTAATTAATTTAGTGCTCTCATTTCGCCGTGGTCACGAGGCGAAACACCCTCCGCATTTTGGGTCTTAAAGGGCAGACTGTTGATGCTTTCATTTTCAGTGGCGCGTTAAATAATTTCTAATGCAATTACTGAATTAAACTCAAACCAATCCAACAAAAAAATTGTGTGTATTATCCAGCGCATAACCAGATGAGCTCTGAATGCTAAGTGATTAAGAAACTTCTAAGTAAATACCTGAGACAATGTCTTCATCCAGCTTGCGAGAGATTGATATATTACAGTCAACATAGAGGAAAATGGAATAAATTGTGATGTAGTTGACTCTGGAATATATCATTTCAAAAACGTTTGAGAGTAGATGATGCCTCTCTTGAAAATATGCACCACCTTGGCAAGTTCATGTTGAGAATATGAATATCGTTGTCAAATGATGTCCGACAGAGACGCACATACGTTTTGTATGGGGGTTTTTCGGTATTATTTAAAACTCATAGACTACTTTAGTCGATTACAATCCCAAAATTATTCTATGTTTGGTTGGGGTAAATAGTAAATTACTATTCAAACTTCTGAGAACTATTGAGAATATCTTGGTTGTAGTGCAACCTCGTCATATTCTCAAAAACTACGTCAATTTCCTAAACTTTAACCATCCTACGTCACTGTACCAGAACAAGAAAATTACAACCCCAAATCCTCCCTCCTATATAGCAGAAACGAAATGTTGTGCCTCAGCAATTCAGGGTGGGCAAAATAGCGTCGCGACGAGTCGTGTGACGAATTATTTGCGTGTTGCGTGAATTTCGTCATGGACGCCGCAACACACGGTAGCTTTAGGATCAAGGGCTTTGTGTTTAATTGAAAAATGAGGGGCGCGATGGACCCTCTTGAAGATATTTGGGGTTTTGTGGTATTGTTAGATGGACTCTATAACCGCAAATCAAATATATTTTAGAATGGTCAAACTCAAACAGTAAATAAAGTAAGGATAAGTTAGAAACTCTATAGTTTTTTAAAGTCAAAAGAACTTTTTTGTGTAGCTAGGGAAAAATTAAATGATTTTAAAAGCAGCTCCACTGTCTACCTGGCTTATGCGCGCAGATGGAGAACTTTCTCAAACTTTCTCAATTAATTTTGAGGCGTTATTTATTTTATTCTTCAAGTCAAATAAAAAGAGCATCCTCGAAAAATGAAATATTAACGATTAATATTTAAAAGGAAAGTTTGTACCTATATTAGTTTCAGGAGGAAATTAACTTTTAGTTTGAAACAACGGCAAATTTGATATATGCCATGCGCATTTTAAGCGAAAATATTGCATAGGTACTTCTGATTTGAATTCGACTCTCTAATCAGTGGAATTCAATACAAGGGAAGCTTTTACAACCCACCACCCTTCGAAAGGAGGATTACACACCACCCCTTCACCCATTTTAATCCGACTCGCATGGGTTTTATTTTTTGCAAGTGAAATTCACTTCATATAAGGATCTCAGTACGTACTTACTGAGAAAAAGCAGTTTTCTCTTGTATTATTTTTTTTTTTTTAAATTGTAAAAATTTCAAGCTTTTTGAGAATAATTGAGCATCTGGTGTTCGGAGCTTATCTTTAAAGGTAGGTATGGGGTAGTACATTTTAGTGTGATAAATATAAATAAATTCATCATCAGGGCGCAGTTCTCTCTTTCAATGGAATTTGACTCGGCATGTTACACAGGAATCAAATGTTAATGGGATTCAAGGAAGTGTCCAACCGAGGGGTGGCTAACTGGTCAAAATCCGTGTACATGTTGAGCAAAATCCGAGATAATCTCATAAGATCTACTCAAAATCCTTAAAAATCTTTGAAATCCTTAAAAATTCAACAAAATCCCACAAAATCTCATTAAATTAAGGGAATTTCGAGAAATTTCGGTAGAATTATTTATGTTTTCTGAAAAAGGAATTACATGTGAAATTTTTGCGGAGTTTCCATAGAATTCACATTAAATTTTAGTTTTTCTCGAATTAGATAATCGAATTACACGAAATTCTAAACAATTATGAAATTACACCGAAATTCCCAACTTGAAATTTCAGTCCTTACTGAATTTCAGTGAAATTCCAGATAATTCCACGAGTGGAATGCCGAGGAATTTCCGGCTAAAAACATGGAATTTCGGTGATATTCCGAAAAAATCCCATATAATGACATGAAATTTCAATATATTTCGGTGAATTTTCAAGAAATTACTTGAAGTTTCAATAATATTCCCAGAAATTCCTGGCTATTGAGAAAAATTTCAGTAAATTTCCGAAAAATTCTTATGAAAATTAATGAAATTTTGAAATTTTTTTTGAAGTTTCATTGGCCTTTTGATAAATTTTTGGCTATGAACGTGGAATTTCAAAATATTCTCATAAAATTTTAGTGAAATTCCTAGGAATTTTTAAGAAATTACATGGAATGTCAATGAAATTCAGAAGAATTTTATGAAAATTTTGTGGAATTCCAAGATATTTCAGTGGTGAAATTTTGGAGAATTTCAGTGAAGTTACAAAAAAAAATATGGAATTTTGAATTTGAAGTTTTAGTGGAATTCCGAGGAATTTCATGAAATCCTGTACTGTACCTAATTCCGAAAAAAATTGTCTAAGAATTCCATAAAATTTTCTGGTGAAATTTTAAGGAATTTCTATGGAATTATCTAAAATTTTTGCGGAATTACTTGAAATTTTAGTGGAATTTCGAAGAGTTTCATGAAATTTCATAGTGTAATTTCCAGAAATCTTTGTTCAAGAATTCCATTGAATTTTATGGTGGAATTCCATGAAATCTTATGGTGAAATTTGGAAAAGTATTATGAAATCTTATAGTAAAATTTCTAGGAATGAAATTCCGAGGAATTTCGGTCGAATTATGTTATTCGGAAAAAGGAATTAAATGTGAAGTTTTTGCGGAGTTTTTACAGAACTCACATTAAATTTTAGTTCCTCTCGAATTACACGAAATTTCGAGGTTTTTTTTTGAAATTTCAGTGGAATTTCGATCGAATTACACAAAATTCTGAATGAGTTGCATGGAGGAATTCTTAACAATTACATGGAATTACATCGAAATTCCCAACATGAAATTTCAGTGTTCGTTAAATTACATAAAGAATTTCAAAAAAGTTTCAAAAAATTACATGAATTCCGAGGAATTTTTGTCGAACTATATGGAGCTCCGATTCAATTGCATGGAATTCCAAGGAATTGTCAGGGAATTACATGAAATTTAAGTGGAATTTTGAACAACTCTTATCGTTTTATGAGGAATTCCAGTCAAATTCCGAAAAATCCTAATGTAATCACATGAAATTTTGTTTTTATTCCAAGGAATTCCCATTTGAAAACATGGCATCTTAGTGAAATTGAAATTCCGAAAAATTCCATCAAATTACTGAGTTTTAGTAAAATTTTAGAGAAAATTTCACAAGTGGAATTCCGAGAAATTTTCGCCTAAAAACTTGAAATTTCGATGAAATTTGGAAAAATTCCCCCATGTAATGATATGAAATTTAAATATATTTTGTAGGAATTTCGGTGAATTTTCAAGAAATTACATGAAGTTTTATTAAAATTCCCAGAAATTCCTGACTATTGAAAGAGAATTTCAGTGAAATTCCGCAAAAATTCTTATGGAAATAAATGAAATTTTGAAAAAAAAAATCAAGTTTCATTGGAATTTCGAGAAATTTTCGACTAATAACGTGGAATTTCAGTGAAATTTCAAAAAATTCTCATAAAATTTTAGTGAAATTCCGAGGAATTTCTAAGAAATTATAGGAAATGTCAAATGTCATTGAAATTCCGAAAAATTTTATGAAAATTTTGTGGAATTCCAGGATATTTCAGTGGTGAAGTTTTGGGGAATTTCAGTAAAGTTTTAAAAAAATTATGGAATTTGGAATTTCTACAGAATTTTGGAGAATTTCAGTGAGATTTCGAAAAAAAAATAATAATAATGAAATATTCGCAGAATTTCCATCAAATTATAATATAATTTCACTTTGTGTCGACTTACATAAAATTTCGATGAAATGTCGAGTAAAGTTCCAAGGAATTCTCGTCGAATTACATACATGGAATTCCTTGAAATTTTATTGTGGAATTCCAGTGAAATTACATGGAATCCGAAGAATTCCCTCGGAATTAAACAGAATTTCCGTGGAATTTCCATGGAACCACGAGAAATTTCGACGGAATTCCAAAAAATTTAATTAAATTCAAGTAAAATTCTGAGTAATTTTTGTCGAATTACATAAAATTTTATTGGAATTCCGGAAATTTCATGAAATCTTTTACTGTAATTCCGAGGAATTTTTGTACAAGGATTACATTGAATTTTATGGTGGAATTCCATGGAATCTTATGGTGAAATTTAGAAAAGTATTATGAAACCTTATGGTAAAATTTCTAGGCCTTTCTGTTTTTCTATACAAATTTGACATTTGATTGGAATTTCGAGGAATTCCACAGAATCTTCTAGTGAAATTCTAAGGAATTTCTATGGATATGGAATTAACATAAATTTTCGCAGAATTCGCATGGAATAACTTGAAATTTTAGTGGAATGCCGAAGAAATTCATGAAATTTCATAAGTAGTGTAATTCCGACGAATTTTTGTTCAAGAATTTCATTGAATTTTATGGTGGAATTCCATAGAATTATATGATGAAATTCGGAAAAGTATTATGAAATCCTATAGTAAAATGTCTAGGAATTTCCGTTTTTTCATTTAAATTTGTCATTTGAATTCAGAATCTCTTAAAACTTTCGAAAAACCCCCAAAATACTCCAGAATCACCTAAGATTTTGAAAATCTGAAATCTTTTCAACTCCTGTAAAATCGTGTAAAGATTTTCAAAATTCCCCCCCTAAAAACCCTTTTAACTTCTTAACTTACTAATTATTTTTAATTACTTTATATATTTTTAAATCATCTGCATACAGAACACCATAATTTCAATTATCTACAACCGTTGGAACAGTATCCCATCATAAACCTTGTTTCTCCTGGCTATTGAATTGTCCATTGTTCAGCTCTCTCTATGCAGCACAACCAAAAACTGACTGTTTTCCTTGACTAGGCTTCTCCCTGATCCAGAATTCTGCATCCTTCAGTGCTTTGGTCGTCTACATACCAAAATTCTGCTGGTACAGCTGGATCTTCCACATCTTTACTTGGACTTCTATTTACAAAATGAACCACAGTTAAAATTGCTCCTCCTGAAAAAATTCCATACAATTATGCATGCAACAGCAAACAACTTATCTTTTCTCAATAGGAGTTCTATTCATAATTTCTGTAACATCTTTAACTACGAACTAATACACTGGTCACCTCTCTGACCATTCCTTCAACTTCAACGAAGTTGAGTAGAGTTTTTGTTTAGAAGTGCAACATAACATAATTTTATTTAACAAAACCAAAGTGAAAAATGGTAAATTGTCATATGTGAGACCACATTTTATCAATAAAAGACTAGTATTATTTAATACTAGTACTTAACCTCATTTTTGTTCATTCATCCCTTCCTTCAAATATTCTGCCATCTAAAATTTCAACACTAGAATTATTAGACATAAAAACAACTAATCCTTGAACAATCCATGTAGCATATAAACAAAAAGCGAACGTCCCCGTCGTGATCCCCCTTCCCCGATGGTATATCCCAGGGACTTAAAAGGCTTTATTCGGGATGCAAGCGCAGCTTCGTTGTCGTGAAAGGAGGTGTCTTATGGAAGCAACAATGGAAGAATGGATTGACGCCGTTGATGTGTAAATCCGGGTAGCTTTGATTGTAGACTTTGAATATATAGGGGATTTCTGAGTAGTTTACAGAGTGATGATTTTTATCACCAATCGTTCCTATATTAGGTTGGAGAACTGGCTATTTTTAATGGTTGAGAGGTCTTATTTTTGCCGACGAATGATCTATGACTTGGAATTTTTATTTATTGAAAAGATTCAATTGACAAGCCAACCATTTTCAAAATGTATAAAAAAATTATAAGCGTTTCATATAAGCTGAGATATTCTACTATAGAATCCAAGATATCCATTATAATCACCTTAAATTTGCATCCCCCTTAGCAAAATATCATTCATTCCGAATTTACCCCTGTGTGAAAGTAAGGGTGGAAACTGACCCTCTCCAAAAAGGGTTAATCCCTATTTCTAATAATAATTTTTTAGGCAAACACACACAGGTCGAGGGCGAGGGCTAATTACTTACTCTTTATATTCCCGTGGCCCTTCGGCCCCAGTTAAATCAGCAGATTACAAAAAGTAAACACCGATCTCTATAGCACAAACCTGTACAAACATCCAGGGGATTTTACGCTAAACAAGATTTTTATTTGAATAAGATTGTTAATTGCCAGTGGCAAAATAAACTAACAGGTAGGTGTCTCGAGTGGCCCCGGTACATCCGAGGGTTTCAATGGAACCGTGACAAACGTGTAGGGTCGGATTTTAATTACAACTACTCGTTCGTTATTTTTCTAAATAAAAATACCGAGACACGAGTTTTGCGGAAGAGAAACGATAAAAAGAAGCAAAAACACTTATTTTGTGTGTCCCCGTGTATGGAATTTCACGCCGTAATGCCCCGCGTGTATTTGTGTAGACACTCATCCTTAATGAACCCCGTCTCGATGACGACGACAACAGGGGAGGAGGGATCAAATTACGCACTTGTGCCTTCGCTTTTTAGATTATCTCCTAGGGTGGTAATTCTGAAAGGGATTTTTTGCATGTGCATCCAGTCTAATTATTGTCAAGTGCAAATCGGTACCTACATGCAATAGGGACTTTGCATACAAACAAAAGTTTGTGTAGAATAATACTCACAAACGTAAGTTTGTTGAAGATCAGCAGAATTTTTTCAAATTCCTCTATTAAAAACGGACATGGTTTGCAAGATACTACACTTTTTAGAACAGAAAATCAACGTAGCAAAATCTTTCTATAGAGTGTCGGTTAGTTATAGGTAGCTTTGGTTAAGCTTGCATGTCTGTTCTTTGTATCTAGCTTGAATTATTTTGTTTATTAACCCATTTAACGTCGAGCAGAGATGTGTGTGTGTGATCTTCTCCAGTTGAATCCGTTTATCGTGTACTTCATTCTGAGTGCTAGAAAACCAGTAGAGTGGTCTGAAGTCGACATTTGTTAGGTAGTCATCAATTTGAGCCTTAGAATTTTTCCTTCTCGTCTTATAGCTTTGTAACGTTTCATTTTTGTCATTACAAGGAATCATAACTTGCCAAGCAAATTATGCATCGTACGCAAGACCAATCTGAATCGATATAGGCTAGTCAAAATAGGGGGTTGGGGTAGAAAAAATTCGTAACAAAGTGATCTCTGCGGAAATGAATAGTCAATAGGGTCCTTATTAATCCCTCAAAAATCGCACTTTGTCGCATTGGTGGAACTTGGAAAAAAATGGCCGCCATCTTGATATTTTTGGAATTTATTGAATATTTCGTAAAGTATGCATTATATCAAAAAAACTCAAGAAGACTTTTTTGTGGAGAATCAAAAATTACCTATAATAGGAGAAATGTAGAGACCATCAGCTGCAAACGAAAACGTTATTGACATTTATTTCATTTGGCAACATGGAATTTTTCAAATCATCTGAAAAAAACTGAAATAAGTATTTTTTTTTTTGGTGCAAAATTAAAAACTACATTTAATAGAAGAAAAATTCAATAAATTTAATGATCTAAATATTTTTGTTGAGAGGAAGCAAAAACGCATATGACCTGAAAAACATTTGGGCAGGAAACTACCCAGACTCAGAAAGCACACAAAGTCTTAAAGACGTTTTTAAGTTTGCATTCTGCATTACATCTGACCGTCTGAAGACCAAAAAAAAAAAACGTCTAAAAACTTCCATAATCAGATGTCCTAAATTCACATCTCAAGGATAACTGAACTGAGCCACACTATTTCGTACAGCCAGGCCTAAATTTGAATAATGGTTCATATATTGAAAAGGGATTTAAAGACGTCTTTCAGTAATTTTGTTGAAGACGAAGAATGTCTTAGTTCTGAAGGCGTCTTTATAGGCAAACTTCTGGAAGGCGTTGGGTTTTGTAACATACGTCGTCTTTAAGATGTCTTTAAGACGCCTTAAAGATTTCCCACAGAATGTTTTTCATTTAATTTTAAAGTTACTTGAAACCATTTAGAATCCTACAGAACACTTTATAACTTTAATAATAAGCCTTTTCGAAAGTTCAAAACACTTAAAATTCAACTCATAATTTCCAACTGCATTGTGTAGCGCTTCAGAACATTTTGAAAACTTCAGAACCATTATTAGAATGGAGTATTTTGGAACAATTTAGAAATTTCAGAGATATTTTAGAACAGTAACGATTCAATTTAGAACTGGAAACCTTTTAGAATGCTTTTAAACCAATTCAACTTCACTTTGGAACTTCAATAGGGCTCTAAAATACTTAAAAATCTATATCAATCTGTCAAATGAACATTTTGAAATTTAACATGGATACTTGGAAGAAGCGTACTTTGCAATTTAGAAATCACTGAAAAACTTCTAGGATGCTCCAGAACCCCTCAAGCCAAGTTGGAACACTTTAGACAAACCTCAGAATTGTGCCAGAAAGCCTAATAAATAATAATAATAAAAATAAAATAAGTAATAAATAATAATGAAATATTAACAAGAAAATGTTCCTCTTTCAATTCAAATTCTTGAATTTTTATAATTTTTTCTATTCTAGGCTCTTGATTTTTCCTTACTTCTTTATCCTAAATTCTTAATTTTCTTTTGGCTTGGATTTTTTTTCCATATTCTTGAATTCTCATTATTCCTGTATTTTAGAATTTCAGGCTCTTGACTTGTTTTTCAATTTTCAGTCCTGTCTCTTCAAATGATTTTCTACCAAAATGAATTTTTCGTATGTTTCCGTTTAAAGAAATCAAGAATATAAGACCCTAGCGTTTGGAATAGACAAAAATTGAAAGTTATAAAATAAGTAGGTACCTAATAATAATGAGGCAGACGTCTGAAAGACTTTGGGTTTTGTAACACGGCGTTTTTAAGATGTCTTTAAGACGCCTTGAAGACGTAAGCCGATGTCTGAAAGATGTTCTGAATTTCGTTTGTGGACATCTTAGGGACGTCTTTAAGATGTCCGTGTACTGTCTGGATAGACACTAAGTAATTCGAATAAATTAAATTCTATACTTTAAGGTTTATAAAAAAATCACTAAACCTTCACAGTAGTGAAAGAGAAAGATTGGAAACTTGAGACCATGCTTTAAACCTTTAACACCCAACTTTTCGATAATCACTGTTGTTTTTTTTATCTCAATATAGGTACCTATTTTTAATCCTCTACTAACAGGCATTCTCAAGTTTTATTAGAAAAATCCATACATTTCGCGATTTTACCTAAAGTTCAAAAATTTCCAGATTTTTAAATAAATTAAGTCCCAATAACTTTTTTGTTTTCCAGCCTATAGTGTTGAAATTTCTTCTATTATAAGTAATTTTTTATTTTCCACAAAAAAGCACTCTTGAGCTTTTTTGATATAATGCATACTTTACGAAATATTCAATAAATCCGAAAAAAATCAAGATGGCGGCCATTTTTTTCCAAGTTCCACCGATGCGACAAAGTGCGATTTTTGAGGGATTAATTAGGACCCTATCAACTACTCATTTTCGCAGAGATCACTTTGTTACAAATTTTTCTACCTCACCTGCATAAACCTGCCTAGATTGACTATACTAATAGTTAACTACCTATCCGACATGAACGGATTATTCAGGAGATATTAAAGTATACCTGCAGATGTACAGCTCGACATCATAGTTAGAAATTTAGCCCCATTTTACGGTACCCAGCTTCCGATGGTACACTCACTTGAAGAATTGGAGGATGAATGATAAAAGCTGGAAACGAAAAAGTACCTATCGACGCAACTTCGGCACACCGCCCAACATTTCTCTGGGAGGTGTGACTCTTAAGTACTCCAGGGTTGTTAAGTTTCTAGGCGTGATGCTGGATTCTTAACTCTCCTGGTTTGAACACGCAGAGAACAGGATGAAAAAGGCTACCTGTGCTTTTTGGGCATGTAGACGGACCTTTGGTTGCACCTGGGGTCTCTCACCGAAGATCCTTTACTGGATTCATAACTCTATAGTTAAACCTCTTCTCACGTACGGGACTATCGTTTGGTGGCCTTGCACGGAGAAAGCCAAAATACGGACGCAACTGGACAGAGTCCAGCGCCTTTCCTGCCTCAGCATAACGGGGTCCATGCGTACGGCCCCAACAAGGGACATGGAGACCCTCCTAGGTCTCCCGCCTCTAGACCTCGTGATTCAGTTCGAGGCCATGAGGACAGCCTATAGATTGCACGTCCTTGACGAAATGCGCACCGGCGACCGGCGAAACCGAACACGCGAGAATTTGGTCTCAGGCCGCAGAGAAATGTCCTGTCCTTCTGATGGGGAGCGATATCATGCGACCAGAGCTTGTTCATAGCAAAGGCTTGGAGGCCCATATCACTGAAAGAAGTGAATGGCTGGGCGGCTCCAAGCCAACTGTACTGAATAGTGGAGTAATCTGGTACACGGATGGCTCCAGAATGGATAACAGGTCAGGGGCAGGTTTTTGCGGAGGGTCCCCTAAAATTAGTAAATCCTTTTCTTTAGGGAAACACGCTACTGTCTTCCAGGCTGAAATTTTTGCTGTAATGGAGTGTGGTCGGAAAATTTTGAACCGGCGCCACAGGAATGCAGTCGTTTCAATCTGCTCCGACAGCAGAGCCGCTATCAAAGCCATTATGGCTGACACTGTGCGCTCTAAGCTTGTAATGGAGTATAAAAAAGTCCTGGGAAGAGTGGTGAGTGCCGGCTGTCGGGTCCGCCTCGTCTGGGTGCCCGGTCAATCGGGCGTCGCGGGCAACGACGAAGTTGATTTACTTGCCAGACAGGGATCGTCGATGTCACCTGTGGGCCCTGAGCCCACGCTGGGCATAGCCAAATGTGAGGCTGTCACGTCCCTCAAGGGTCTCGTTGCGGAGCGATTCCTTGGGAGATGGATGGAGGCACCTGGCATGAGGCAGACTAAGGCTCATATTGATGGGCCCTCTGCCTGTCTCACCAAACAACTACTGCGCCTGAACAGACGCGAGATACGGCTAGTGACTGGTCTCCTAACCGGACACTGGCACCTAAAACGCCATCTCCACAGCATGGGCATTACGGACGACCCGGAATGCCGCTGGTGCATGGAGGAGGAGGAGACGGCAGACCACGTCATCGGTGAGTGCCCTGCACTCACGTGCGCGAGGTTCAAACACCTGGGCAAGTTGTATTGCTTGCCCGATGACGTTAAAAGAATGAAGCCAGGGTGCCTGATTGGCTTTTCTAAGGACATAGGCCTCTGGTAGAACTCAGTGGGGCACGACGGGTCTACCACAGGAGACCTATGTGCACTACGGTCGCGGCCGCCCACTCTTTCAATCATTCCTATCGATCAGACCTATATTTTCCCCCCTCTAGAAAACGCAACACGTTTGTGGAGCCTGAATTCGCCTTTGTATCGGCCTCTCCTACCGTGTCTGTTAGCTTTGAAGAAATTCTTGATGTCGTTAACTCCCCTGGTCATCAATCCAACTCTAACAAACGCTCATCCACAGTGAACTGTTGGAACTGCCAAGAGATAGGTCATAATAATAAAGAATGCACAAAGCCCAAAAGGACTCATTGCTTTTGCTGTGAAGTCGCGAATGTGACTATGCGCAAGGGTCCGGGAAACGTTTCGTGGAAGAGTCAATAGACCGTGCAACTTCTTCCTCCCTCGATTTATCGGTCATCACTGCAGATTTTCCTAAAAAAAATCTCCTGGACTATATAATTGGTCACGCTCATGGTGACCAAAGAACATACTTAGAAATGTGTATTCTTGAATTCTTGGTTATAAAATGCGAGGTCTATTAGACTCTAGTGCATCGCGCACTATTGTCGGTCTTCCAGGATTCGAGATCCTGAAGAGCTTGGATCTCCAAATATTAAAGCACAATATGAACTGCACTGTTGCGAACGGACAAAGCTGCACTACTACTGGATATTTCCAGGTTCCAGTCACTCTGATGCATAAAACAAAAATAATCGATATTTTAGTCCTTCCTGATCTCTCTCACAATCTGATATTGGGAGTAGACTTTTGATTCCTAATCTCAAATAGGATATGTGATACTTTTCTGAAGAATTGGAGACTCATGTGTGTACCGTTCAAGACGTGACGAGTCTAACACCTGAACAACGACTATCCATAGACAAAAATTCTCTGAAGTTGCCAATACGCTCGATTGTTGCAAGATCGCAGAGCACGAGATAGAGTTGCTGCCTAAGCCAATTAAACTACCCGGTATCTCCGATGAAACAAAAACTGATGGATAATGAGTTACAGGATATGTTACGTTTGGGAGTCATATAACTATCCAAGAGCCCATGGTCCAGTCCTGTCTGTTTGGCTGCTAAAAAGGATGGCTCTTATCGGTTTTCCATAGACTTCCAGAAATTAAATGCAGTTACGAAGAATGACGCATATCCGTTACCATATATTTCGTCGATTCTGGATCTCCCCCGAGATGCCCGTTTCCTTAGTTCCGTAGATATAAAGTCGGCATTTTGGCAAGTTCCTTTAAGTGACAAATCAAAAGATTGTACGGCGTTCACTGTTCCTGGCAGCTCATTATATCAATTTTCTCGCATGCCTTTTGGCTTGAGTAACGCCCCCGCCACCTGGCAAAGGATAGTGGATAGAGTTCTGGGTTACGATCTGGAAGAGCATGTCATGGTCCATCTCGACGACATAATTATCATTTCCAGATAGTACTTTGACGATCATTTGAGAATTTTGGCTGTATTTGATAGGCTGGTCTTATGATCTCTAAACAGAAGTGTCACTTTTGCAGACCACAACTCAAATACCTTCGGATATTTGGTTGATGCTAGGGGTCTCCGTCCTAATCCTGAAAAGGTCGAAGCCATTGTGAATATACCTCCTCCAACCAATATTCATGAGATCCACAGATTTTGTGGAACTGCGTACCATGACGCAGTTCCACTGCGTCATGGTACAGGCGCTTCTTACCTAATTTTTCGTCTGTTATGGCCCCTATAATTCACTTAACCAGAAAAGAATATAAGATGGTCTTGGTCCGAAGACTGCCATAAATCATTCAATCTCATGAAGGAAGCACTCGTTACTGCTCCCGTCTTGACCTGCCCACTACTGCCCAGATTTCACTAAACCATTCACATTGCAGACTGATGCGTCCAATTATAGCCTTGGCGCCATTCTCATCCAAGAACTCGAGGACGGAGAAAAGGTGATATGCTACCTATCATGATCCATGACGCGTCAAGAACTGAAGCTAAGTGTCACCGAAGAGGAATGTTTGGCGGTAATATGGAGTGTGAAGTAGCTTCGACATTACAAAAGTTCAAAGTCATTACCGACCACCACTCTCTTTTATATTTGGCGAACCTCAAAGATCCACAAGGAAGATTAGCGCGTTGGTGTCTACGTTTGCAGCCCTATGATTTCGAACTCATCCGTAGAAAAGGCAAGGAGCATGTTGTCTCCGACTTTCTGTCAAGATCTGTTTTTATAGTTGGAATGGATTCTATTGAGGTTAATTAGATTATTGATAATTCCTCGACATTCACAGAAACTAAAGATAAATGGTACAAAGGAATGTTTGCTAGATTGGAAGAACAGCCTCATAAATTTCCCGCCTGGCGAGTAGAAAATGGTTTATTGTATAAACATGTTAAGTCCGCCCATTCGGAGCTTGCCGGTCCAGCTAAATCATGGAAGATTGTAGTTCCTAAAGATGAAAGGATGAAAGTGCTGAATCGGTGTTATGACATACCTGCTGCGGGACATATGGGAGTCTAATTTATCATATTTCTCTGATAAATCGGAGGCTGCCAATGTTTTCACAAATGTTCTAGGCCTTCGCTTGGATGTTGTGTTGCCTAAAAATGAAAAGAAAAGATTAGTTCATTGTGAGATAGCAAGACAGCGTGTATCCATCTTCAGCATGTCTGCGTAGATATGGTAAAGTCTTTGTACTGTTGCAGCATCAGACGGAAATGGAGACAGTTAAAAGCTGAGGTGTTTACGTGCAAATAGGCGCATCAAAGACAGAAAACTCAGATGCTGAGCGTGGAAACTTTCAGCATTTATAGTTTTAGATGACGTGACCGATCAGTAGACTTCACGATTGCTTACTGATGAGCTGGAAAATTGGGCCTCGTAAACAAAAAGATAGTGGATTCGTGTCATGACTACGAACCAGAATTCAAAATGTGGTTAAATTTCTGTATGATAGTTACGAAGAGGAGGTTGTTTCTTCCTATGTTGCCGAGCCGATCTTCGTCGGTCGGTTGATGGCAAAAATTTAAAAGAAAGGGAGAGCGGAGCTGAGGATACTAACGCTCACAATTTGATGACAGACGCAGGTCAAGACATTTGTCAGACATAATGATCTCAAAATAGTTCTATTCCTTTCAAGGGTTTAAAATACTAGAGCTACTCGCTCCGGTGTTAGTCGACCCCGATTTGGAAGGAACAGATGCGCTGGCTTTCATGCATTTACATGGTTTGAGTCGGGCTAGAGCACTCAGGTGCAACAAACACTTTTCGAAAGGAATAAGCGCGTAACGCCCCGGAGCTGTTCCGGAGCTCCTCCTAGGTGTGAAAGAAATACAACTATTGTATGCTTAAATATCATAAAGCTTTCTGATGAGGGTCATTAATTAGATTATGCAATATGAAAAATTTTACTCTGTAAAACAAGGAAGAAAAAATGAAGTTTCCTTTCTTTGGATACTTCGTCAGCGTCAGCCATGAGTACAAGTGCCCTCTTCTTGTCAGATCCATGTGCAGGACAAAGACAGAAAATGTATTGTCATGAGAACGCTTGTTATGAGAAAAAAAAATTATAAATATTTGTTATGAGAAAAAAAAAATTAAATATGAAAATTATATTGTTTCGCTGCAAAATGAGTGGAATTCTAAAGATAATGTTAGCTAAAAATGCACTAAACCAAAAGTTTACCTAAACGGTTCGGAACAATTACCTGTTTGGGGTACAAAGGCCCTTCCTAGCTAGCTATGCCAGTGGAGAGTGGTCGTGGGTAAATAGCTCAGATAAAATTATAATAGCGCCACCCGTTTTCACCCCTACAGAAAGGTAATCGTGCTAACCAACAAAACGGGAAAGAACCTAAAGTAAGCAATAAACCAAGGGAAAGAAACACTAAATTCAAAATATGAAGTGGCAGCTTTAATTAAAGAATTAAAAAACTATAATTTTACACCTTCAGTAATGTCATATATCAAATTAGTATTTTATCGTTCATCATATTCGAATTTGAATAAACTACTTATGTAAAAGTTAACAAAATACTCTTGAAACTTGAAAATACTGTAAATAATCACCAGTGATTAGAAAATACCGCGTATATGCATATATTTGGTGTACATTCGTAAGGTTTTCAGCACTTTATCGAAACAACCAACTTAAAAACTAGAAGGCGCAAAAGTGGTAATAGTACACGGCCAGTTAAATACGTATGTTACCATTCAATGTTTTTCAGCCACGCTGAGGGCTTGAGATAATTCAATTATATGAGAAAAATGGAAAGATCTGACCTTATGGGAAGCAGGAGCAGTTCAGTACAATACACAAAACCCGTTCAGGTAGGTACCATTTTCTTGTCCATTTGATACTGTCTGTACCCAGTAATTCCGAATCTGGTAGGTATAAATTGTGGCATCCGACGTAAAGAAATCCCAGGATACTGAGGCAAGTGCATCAGTTTCACTATAGTTCCCTTAGTTGCCAGGACAAGAATGACAAGGACACTGGTCAAGGTGGATTTCCCAGCAAAGGAATAACAAAAATCGCAAGATAAAAGAAGAAAAAGGCCTATATAAAAAAAAAACGAGTATCAGCAGCGGAACAGGCTAGAAAGAACAAATAAGACTTACCGAAAGTTCTAAGGTGGCCTTTCAAAGAGAAACCATGTGGTTTTGTAGTTAATATCTTAGAATTTCCAACATTTTCCAGGATTTTTCCCAAAATCACATCAGCAAACTATGCTTAGACTCAGAAAACCATTCTGCAATTAAATTGGGAAAAGGAAAACCGATATTCTAATGTAAAATCAGCAAAACGTGCTAGCGTCAATCAAGTAGCTTTCGCAGCCAAAAATCGAATGATCAACCTAATTTTTTGCAAATGCCTGAAATTCGGTACCGTCCCTGCTAGATAACAGCGATGGAAAATAAAATCGGTACCATCGACTCGGTTCTCTCTCTTTCTCTTATAGTTGTACCAAATATTTGAATTTGATGGATTTATCTTTATTATACGAGAATGGGTTTTTCTTTTAGATTTAAGGAACGGTGAACGCCAAAAATACTCAGTGGACAAACTGCTCATAATATTCAATATCAAATTGCTTGGAAAGCGATACCAATTCAATCTCTGAAAATAGCCCGTAACACGCTGCTCCCTTGTTTTGAGAATCAGGTGCCAGCACAACAGAAGCGAGCACAATCAGGAAACAAGATTCGAATAACAACCACAACGTCACCCAAGGTTTGAATCGAAATAGCAAGTGGTTCATAATCCCACAAAGTACAAATAGCAAGTAGGCGAATTTCTTTGATTACCTAATCTGAGAAGAGCCCAATTAGGTGTAGTCTTCCTAGGATCTCTTAAACACTAAGAGTTACAGGGTGAGCTCGAATGGATAAATGTTCCTTATTGCAGATGGTGTCATCTAGATCATTTGAAACCGAAGTTTGAATTTCTTTATACGTTTTGCCTGGATGATTGCCGAAACTAAGGGGAATAATATCCAGAAATGTGGCTGTAGCATCACATGCTAGGCCTTCTCTTCGACTTCCATCTCACTATGGAACAGGAGATCGAATGTGTTGCTAGCAAGCATACAAAAATATAACATAATTATTACGGTATCTTTAAACATAGGACGCACAAAATCATGCATATTCGCCGCATATAAAGGTAATATTTAATTTTATCAAAAAATACATAAACATATTCTCTTTTGTACAATTAATTCAAACTGCGCATTAACTTTCCGGGACGTTTACATAGCCCAGGGACGTGTCTTCTCATCAAAAAGTTTGGCCGACGACTTTTATATTTAATTCTGTTTCTGCATGTTTGTTGCTTTTTTGTGTACTGACACAAAGAAAATTGGGTTTTTCTTGGGGGGGAATTTGAGGTTTATTTATTTAATATTTTCTCCTTTCTTGTTGGTTTGTTTGCTCGGGATTATGATGTTTGTAGGGAGGAAATGTTGCGCCTTTGTATATAAAGATAAGGAAGCGTGAAAAATAAGCTTTTTATTGAACTATGAATCTGCTACAGGTATTCTAAAAAAACTCCGGAAAACAGGTAGATAATAATTCATTTAAAACAGTTACTATGCATTTTAAAATAACATTAGCATCGAAACTGTTGAATTATTTACAAAATCGATAGGTCCGACAGCAGTTGCTGAAATTTATTGTAATTTTTCCCGACTAAATAAATTAATTTTTCAGCCGTAAAATATTAACGATATATTATTGTTTTTTCCGCCAAGCCAAATATTAGCTTTTTGCACCGAGGCATAATTGCCAGTTCATATAAAATGTTTGGGTTTAATAAAAGTTTGTTTTTTAGCTAATATGCATTTTATTTTAATAAAAATAAAGCATTTTTAATTATTCAACGATATCGTTGTCACGTCACAACCACAAAAGGGTTCCAATATTATCAGCTTATTAGTCTAATAAGGGTTTCAGTCATTATTAAATGATTAGTGGAAAAGGGACTCCTTCGGGTAGTAATGAAAATAAGGCCCCCAGGGGCTATTAGGGGCATCTTTTGATGATTGATTTTTGTTTACAGCGGAATGTCGAGCGGCTCTTGGAATGGAAGAAGGCAGGATACCGGATCATGCGATTTCTGCCAGTTCTTCTTACGAGGCTAAAAGCGTTGGACCGCAAAATGCAAGGTAAGAACTAGAAATAGGAAATTTGTTAAATCTGTGACAGTTATTTGAATTGCCAATTAAAATGCCCATTTGCGGTTTGGGAACATAAGAAGCTCTTGAGATCGAGACATGATCGAAACGTGTTGTAACGGAGTTACCAGATTTTTTCCGAAAATGTGTGCGCGTCTGACTTCATTTTAATAAATTAATTGACTTTAATTCAACTATTTGTTCTAGGTAATTTTCGGTCAATCCCGCGATAATGATTGTACCTGATTATCGCATTTTTAATTATTTGTGTAACTGAAGCCACACAACTTTTCTTTGATTTTAAGAAGCGCGGCTTTCTTGAATTTCTCCGAAATATTATTCATTTCTAAATATATTAATATTTTCCGCGTGACCTCGGTGCAAATATCAGTTTGTATGGTCGAACGCTCGATGCTGCATCGCTGGCTTTGGACCTATGGTAGTCGCAGCGCGCACTATGGTATTTTCTCCCACGAAGCTTGCCCTTCCATCGTCTAGCGTTTTCCTTACAAACGAACGGCGTTGGGTTAAGTCAGTCTGGCCCGAGTCCATCAACTAAGTAGACGCTTCCGACTTTCACCGAATACCGAGGTAGGCCTTCTCTCCGAAATACCGACTGGTACCTGTTTCACCGCTACGCGAGTAAGTTATTTTTCATTAATACTTGGTTGGTGAATTATATTTTGGTTTTTACTGTCACGGTTCACTTGGACGGACAGAGTTTAAGATTCTATAGACTATCACGGTTTATGTGTACGGATAGTTTTCGCTAAGATATTTATTTTACAAAGTAAAGTTCTATAAACTATCACGGTTTATGTGTACGGATAGTTTTCGCTCAAATAGTTATTTTTACAAAGTAAAGTTCTATAAATTGTCACGGTTTATGTGTACGGACAATTTTCTCTAAGACATTTATTTTCACAAAGTTTAAAGTTCTATAGCTGTCACGGTTTACGTGTACGGACAGTTTCTCTTCATATATTGGTTTTTGTTTTAGTGTCACGACATAGTGTAAAGTTCTATAAACTGTCACGGTTCATGTGTACGGATAATTTTCTCTTAGATATTATTTATACTGTCACGGTTCATGTGTATGGACAGGGCTTTATTTCCACCGCCGTTGCTGTTGATTCTAACCGATTTAAGGTTACCGTATTGACCAACCAAGTAAATTCATGTCTGTATCCGAAATGTCTTACATAAAATGTGAAACGGGTACTTCAGTATTCGAACCAGTTAAAACCGTTTAGATCTAACCGCTTTAGTATTGCATGACCGCTTCTTATTTTCTGTTGCTCACCGCTTGCTTGACCGCTTTTTATTTTGTGTTACTCACCGCTTGCTTATAAACCGCCCCTTATCATTTATCTACACGCACGCACACATACACATTTTGACTCTCTCCATTGCATGCCCGCTTCATTCACTATATTCACTCTGCTTAAGGAATGTTATATTTTACTATAGGAATTGCCTTATTGACATAAATTTATAGCAATAAATACCAGAACTTAATCGTGATGTCATGTGTCTTCTTTTGGAGTTTTCTGGAGGATTTACAGGAGGTATAGAAGGAATAACTTCCAGCATCTGATTCGACCCCTGATCTTCACTGTAACAAGCTACCTGGTGCACGTGGGCCCTCAACCACAATAATCCTGAGGGTGGCGCCCGAAATAACCGTTAAAGCAAGAAAAGGAAAAACCGAAAGGGCGCTACAAAAATTTGCGCCCGCCAGTATCGGGGCTTCCGTGAGACTTTTCTTTAGGGTGTCAAAGGCCGCTTGTTCAACTTCGGTCCAAGTCCAGCGAATTCCTTTCTTGAGTAGTTGGTTGAGAGGGCTAGCGATTTGTGAGAAGTTTGGTACGAAACGTCGGTACGGATGCTACTCCCAGAAAACGTCTCAAGCTCCGGAGGTTGCTAGGAGCAGGAAACTCACGAATTGCCGCCACTTTATCTGGATCGGTACTTTGGGGTAGTTGTTTAGACGGCATATGTTTGCAGCGAGGTCTCCCACGTATGAGTTAGCGGCTCCGGTATCGACTAAGGCAAAGAACAAGGTCTCTTCAAAAAAACGCACACATGCGGTCTAGAATCTGGCAGACGAATCAGGTTTAGGTTTTGCGGAGGGTCTGGTTTACTCGAGGTTTTCCGTGTAAAGTGCTGGGCTGACCTCGGACTAGGACAGCACCGGGTTAGTTTCCCGAACGGTTACGGTTGCAGTTACAATCTCGTGACATTATGCCAGTTTTCCCGCAACGACAGCAGAATAATTTGGCCGTACCTCGGCATTCTGTTCTGCTGTGTCCCACTTCTCCACATCGCCAACAAACCATAGCGTCGGACCGATTTTCGGTTCTGTAATTCTGTTGTCTTGCCTCCGTCCTCATAGGCCTTTCTGTTCGTTGGTTTTGTAAACTCTGGGTTTGTTGTCCGATTCTGGATGAGGGCGGAATTGGTCGGGTTTGAGTCACCGAAGTGCCCGCGGGTGGACCACATCGGTAACGTCGCTTTTCCGAATATGTTGTCGATATTCGGGTAACAAATTCCTATAGAGCCACTGTAATTCTTGTTCTGGGGTTATTTTGCCATGCCTCCGGATGAGGGTTTGTAAATCAGTAATATACCGGTGTGTCGGCTCGGTAGGTTGTTGCAAACGGCGGCTGATTTCAATCTCTAGATCGGCAGCATAATTAATTGTAAAATAGAAACTTCGAAAATCTTGCAGAAATTCGCTCCAAGTATTCCAATGACTGCGGTTGTTGCGATACCAAAGGGAAGCCTCTCCCTGAAACAATTCGGGCATATGTGATAATAGATAAGAACGTCACAGGGTCGGTCCGTCCATCAAAATGGATATTCCACTTATGAACCTTCATCGGTATTACTGGGGACCCATGGGTGCGAGGAGAAATCGGTGGTTGGATGGTAATCGTCGGTACCGGTGTAAGATTTGTCTGAGTTGTACCAGATGAACTGGTTGTTGTCAGGTGAGCTGTAGTACTGGCGGTCGTTGCGATGTTGGGAGACGTTGGAAATGAAAACCGATCATTGTTGTCGGTGCTGGTGTAGCTTTTCCTAGTCGAATAAATGTAACTAGCCTCTTTTTCAAAATGTCAACTGTTCCGGTAGTTTCTAGGCCGAATTTATTCAACTCTACCAGCAAATCGTCTTTCTTTAGTTGATACACCCAGCTCACACGGACATCGTTGAGGTCATACCAACCGGGGTGAGTTATCGTCGGGATAGTAACAACTGGGTTAGACGGACTGGTTGTAACTACAATCTGTGGAACGGTATTCGGAGTACTCGTAAGTGGCGGATTTCCAGTGGTGTTGTTGCCTCCTGTCATCTTGACTTTGAGTTTTTTTACAAAGGACTGGTTAACGGTATAATTCTGGTGGAAACTTCTTTTTCCAGCAATTGAATGTCCCTGCTCGGGCGCTAATTTTTATAGCGCCCTTTCGGTTTTTCCTTTTCTTGCTTTAACGGTTATCTCGGGCGCCACCCTTATGATTATTGTGGTTGAGGGCCCACGTGCACCAGGTAGCTTGTTACAGTGGAGATCAGGGGTCGAATCAGATGCTGGAAATTATTCCTTCTATACCTCCTGTAAATCCTCCAGAAAACTCCAGAAGAAGACACATGAAATCACGATTAAGTTCTGGTATTTATTGCTATAAATTTATGTCAATAAGGCAATTCCTATGGTAAAATGTAACATTCCTTAAGTAGAGTGAATTGAGTGAATGAAGCGGGCGTGCAATGGAGAGAGTGAAAATGTGTATGTGTGCGTGCGTGTAGATTAATGATAACGGGCGGTTTATAAGCAAGCGGTGAGTAACAGAAAATAAAAAGCAATCAAGCAAGCGGTGAGCAACAGAAAATAAGAAGCGGTCATGCAATACAAAAGCGGTTAGATCTTAACGGTTTTAACTGGTTCGAATACTGATGTACCCGTTCCACACTTTATGTAAGACATTTCGGATACAGACATGAATTTACTTGGTTGGTCAATACGGTAACCTTAAATCGGTTAGAATCAACAGCAACGGCGGTGGAAATAAAGTCCTCTCCGTACACATGAACGGTGACAGTATAAATAATATCTAAGAGAAAACTATCCGTACACATGAACCGTGACAGTTTATAGAACTTTACACTCTGTCGTGACACTAAAACATGAACCAATATATGAAGAGAAACTGTCCGTACACGTAAACCGTGAGAGCTATAGAACTTTAAACTTTTTGGAAATAAATGTCTTAGAGAAAACTGTCCGTACACATAAACCGTGACAATTTATAGAACTTTACTTTGTAAAAATAAGTATTTTAGCGAAAACTATCCGTACACATAAACCGTGACAGGTTATAGAACTTTACTTTGTGAAATAAATATCTTAGCGAAAACTATCCGTACACATAAACCGTCATAGTCTATAGAATCTTAAACTCTGTCCGTCCAAGTGAACCGTGACAGTAAAAAAAATATAATTTACCAACCAAATATTAATGAAAAATAACTCACTCGCATAGCGGTGAAACTGATACCATTCGGTATTTCGGAGAGAAGGCCTACCTCAGTATTCGGTGGAAGTCGTAAGCGTCTACTTAGTTGGTGGACTCGGGCCAGACTGACTCAACCCAACGCCGTTCGTTTGTAAGGAAAACGCTCGACGATGGAAGGGCAAGCTTCGTGGGAGAAAATACTATGGTGTGCGCTTCGGCTACCATAGGTCCAAAGCCAGCGATGCAGCCTCGAGCGTGCGACCAGCCAAGCTGCTATTTGCACCGAGGTCAGGCGTAAAATAATATATTTAGAAATGAATAATATTTCGAAGAAATTTAAGAAAGCCGCGCTTCTTCTTAAAATCAAAGAAGAAAAGTTGTGTGGCTTTAGTTACACAAATAATTAAAAATACGATAATCAGGTAAAATCATAATCGCGGGATTGGCCGAAAATTACCTAGAGCAAATAGTTGAATTAAAGTCAATTAAGTAATTAAATTGAAGTCAGAGGCGCACACATTTCCGGAAAAAATCTGGTAACTCCGTTACAGTGCCTATTCTAGAATCCGACAGTAGATGAAAAACATATTCGCCTGATATGCGAATTATGTTTATCGAAATGTTGCTATTTAGTCTCAATTTAAACAAGGCTTTTTGTAATGCAGACTAGTGAATAATTTATATTTTTCGTTCAGTAAATCTTGTTTTTTAAAAACTATTTATTTTATTAAAAACTAAGAAGTTACAACAAAAAATACTAGACTCTAAATTGCTGCGGCAAAGGCGGAGAACAAAAGAATCTTTGATTCTAATTGCTATAGTCTAAGCTAAAAACAAGAGAATGAGATGGAAGGCTTTGCGCGCCGTATTTATATTAAAATACTGCTGACGGTGCAACTGAGTGGGTGAAACCTCAATATGACGGTACTTTTCCAGGCTAATTATCACTTACTCAACAGCTTTATAATATATGGGCTTTTACGGGGCCGTATGCTTATATTTAACATTAAAAAGGAGAATTATTTTTTTCCTTTGAAAATTACGATGATTTCCATGTATTTCTTCTGGTCAGAATGCATCAATGCTGTCACATGTCGTTTTGGAATAACCAGTATTTCTTCAACTGTCGATTCTTCGTACCTATTCAATTTTCGTGAATGGGCCTAATTGTTGGTCACTAGATACATTGTCTCATAGTATTTAATTAGGTTGTCAAACGGTATTTGTTAAAATTGAAAGAATATTCATTTCCCTGGATCATTGTTAATTTGGTTTTTTCATGGGTTATGGGAATAAGGAGTAAAGAAAACCACTTATCTTATGGCGACGTTTCATATAATATATATACTTTTTCAAGCCCTGAAAGAGCAACAGGACACAATTGTAAAACCAAATAAATTTTATAAGACAAAAAAGAAACTTACTTAGAAATCGGTTAAGCAACTCCAGACCAATGTTAGTGTTGGTGAATTCAGGCATGTAGACATCCTTGGTGTTATTAATTACCCAATTGGTTTTATTATATGGTGATTGGAATTAAAAATCATCAAATCAGCCAATCTAGCAAATCAATTATTATAATAAGTAAATATCAATTGCAATGTGAGGTTATGTTAGAATTTTGGCAGCAGTTAATATAAGGAGGTTTCAAGCGTTCGACCGGTCGACAACCCTCAACAGATAAACAACGAACCACATACATTACCAATTGGTCTTGAACGACGCGAAATCCACAGTACACCAGTCAAAGCCGACGACCGGTTTTACGCTCGAAAATCCTCATGGTTGATTCTATTCATTAGCATTTAGAAAAGGACGAATTTATCACAATTCTTATTATACTACCCGAATCCACCTAACCTGACTGGAGTTGTACTTCTTATTAAAATCACAATAATGAAACACAATGTTATGGCATGTTAGATCCCTTCACAATTAATATAACATCACAACAAGAAACCGAAATACAACAAAGAAAACATTGAACAATAACTTATAAAATATCACTATTTGCTTGAAAAATATCACCTTTGATGACTAGAAAATATACCTTTCATAAAATGACAATACTAACATGGTTTTTGAGTTAGTATAAAAAAATTAGATAAAATATCCTTGATCACAAACTATTTTTGTTTTTATATAAATCAAGCACATAATTATATGTTGTGCTCAGTCCTCTAGTGTCTGTTCTGAGGTTGACCGTATCATTCAGAGTGATATGAATCATCTCACTGATTAGTCGTTTAGAGTAATTAGGTTCTATATCCACAATTTCTGTACTATCGAATGAAAAATGGTGACCCGTATCAAAACGATGTTTTGATAATGCTGTTCTATCTGCGTCATAGTGTCTATCACTCCTACAATCATTTTTATGTTGTAACAATTTACTGTGTAAATATTGCTTCGTCTGGCCAATATAGGTCTTATTACATTGGCAAGGGATCTTGTAAATTACATTACTCCTTCTATCAAGGGGTGTTTTATCTTTTAGTGGTGTGAAAAAAATATTTGTTGTTTTAATGTTATAAAATGCTAATTTAATGTCATTGCTCCATTTGAGACCAGTGGTGAGTTGTATAAATTCTCCAGGTTACAATGTTGCTAAATATTTACATGGTGTGCGCAGTCCTATGGTTTCAACGTTCCATTATAACATACGAGATTCTTTTCAATTTGCAGAAACCATAATAAACAAGAAAATTCCTAATGATTATGTGCTAGTTTCTTTGGACGTTGTTAGTCTCTTCACTAACATCCCTAAACAATTGGTTCTGAATGTCATTGATGAATCATATCGATACATTTCCAATTATACAGATACCAGTGCAAAGTTAGCAACCGAAATCAAGCACACCTGATTTTCTCAGGAGTTCTGAGTACTTTTAGGATAGTTCTATAGTTCTGAGAGGGGTGCAACAATAGTTCTCATGCCTAAGTATTTTTTTTTTTAAAAACAAAAAAAGGGGTGCTAACTTCGCCCCGCACCCCTTTTTGATAGTGCAACAGTTCTCGAGTGATTTTTCGGTTCTAAGGGTATAGTTCTAGAGTTCCTGATGGAAATTATGAATAGTTCTGCAAAAATGAAGCTAATATAACGGAAAAAGTTTTCAGGCGCGCAGGTCGCGCGGCGCGCCCCAGCCGTATTGCGGGACATAGCATCCCGGCACATCAGACATTACGCGATACATTTGAAGGCTCGTTGAGATGTATGGAGGCTGCTGGGGCCAGAACTATGGGTTATTTCTGCAGCACTCCATAGTTCTGGTGTCTACTATTACTCTACTATGGATAAATTTCAAAATTAACTGGGGTGCTGTGAAATACACCGGGTTTCCACGCGCATCCACGCTAAATTAGCATACTGGAGGCTGCTGGGGCCAGAACTATGTGTTATTTCTGCAGCACTCCATAGTTCTGGTGTCTACTATTAATCTACTATGGATAAATTTCAAAATTAACTGGGGTGCTGTGAAATACACAGCGTTTCCACGCGCATCCACGCTAAATTGGCATACTGGAGGCTGCTGGGGCCAGAACTATGTGTTATTTCTGCAGCACTCCATAGTTCTGGTGTCTACTATTAATCTACTATGGATAAATTTCAAAATTAACTGGGGTGCTGTGAAATACACCGCGCTTCCACGCGCATCCACGCTAAATTAGCAAGCTGGAGGCTGCTGGGGCCAGAACTATGGGTTATTTCTGCAGCACTCCATAGTTCTGGTGTCTACTATTACTCTACTATGGATAAATTTCAAAATTAACTGGGGTGCTGTGAAATACACCGGGTTTCCACGCGCATCCACGCAAAATTAGCATACTGGAGGCTGCTGGGGCCAGAACTATGTGTTATTTCTGCAGCACTCCATAGTTCTGGTGTCTACTATTAATCTACTATGGATAAATTTCAAAATTAACTGGGGTGCTGTGAAATACACCGCGTTTCCACGCGCATCCACGCTAAATTAGCAAGCTGGAGGCCGCTGGGGCCAGAACTATGGGTTATTTCTGCAGCACTCCATAGTTCTGGTGTCTACTATTACTCTACTATGGATAAATTTCAAAATTAACTGGGGTGCTGTGAAATACACCGGGTTTCCACGCTAAATTAGCATACTGGAGGCTGCTGGGGCCAGAACTATGTGTTATTTCTGCAGCACTCCATAGTTCTGGTGTCTACTATTAATCTACTATGGATAAATTTCAAAATTAACTGGGGTGCTGTGAAATACACCGCGTTTCCACGCGCATCCACGCTAAATTAGCATACTGGAGGCTGCTGGGGCCAGAACTATGGGTTATTTCTGCAGCACTCCATAGTTCTGGTGTCTACTATTACTCTACTATGGATAAATTTCAAAATTAACTGGGGTGCTGTGAAATACACAGCGTTTCCACGCGCATCCACGCTAAATTGGCATACTGGAGGCTGCTGGGGCCAGAACTATGTGTTATTTCTGCAGCACTCCATAGTTCTGGTGTCTACTATTACTCTACTATAGATAAATTGCAAAATTAACTGGGGTGCTGTGAAATACACCGGGTTTCCACGCGCATCCACGCTAAATTAGCATATTGGAGGCTGCTGGGGCCAGAACTATGTGTTATTTCTGCAGCACTCCATAGTTCAAGTGTCTACTATTAATCTACTATGGATAAATTTCAAAATTAACTGGGGTGCTGTGAAATACACAGCGTTTCCACGCGCATCCACGCTAAATTGGCATACTGGAGGCTGCTGGGGCCAGAACTATGTGTTATTTCTGCAGCACTCTATAGTTCTGGTGTCTACTATTAATCTACTATGGATAAATTTCTATGGAAGTGCTGCAAAAATAACCCATAGTTCTGGCCCCAGCAGCCTCCAGTATGCTAATTTAGCGTGGATGCGCGTGGAAACCCGGTGTATTTCACAGCACTCCAGTTAATTTTGAAATTTATCCATAGTAGAGTAATAGTAGACACCAGAACTATGGAGTGCTGCAGAAATAACCCATAGTTCTGGCCCCAGCAGCCTCCAGCTTGCTAATTTAGCGTGGATGCGCGTGGAAACGCGGTGTATTTCATAGCACCCCAGTTAATTTTGAAATTTATCCATAGTAGATTAATAGTAGACACCAGAACTATGGAGTGCTGCAGAAATAACACATAGTTCTGGCCCCAACAGGCTACAGTATGTCGATTTAGCGCCGATGCGCGTGAAAACGCGGTGTATTCAACAGCACCCCAGTTAATTTTAAAATTTATCCATAGTAGATTAATAGTAGACACCAGAACTATGGAGTGCTGCTGAAATAGCCTATAGTTCTGGCCCTAGCATGCTCCAGTATGCCGATTTAGCGCCGATGCGCGTGAAAACGCGGTGTATTTAACAGCACCCCAGTTAATTTTGAAATTTATCCATAGTAGAATAATAGTAGACATCAGAACTATGGAGTGCTGCTGAAATAACCCATAGTTCTGGCCCCAACAGGCTACAGTATGCCGATTTAGCGCCGATGCGCGTGAAAACGCGGTGTATTTAACAGCACCCCAGTTAATTTTGAAATTCATCCATAGTAGAATAATAGTAGACATCAGAACTATGGAGTGCTGCTGAAATAACCCATAGTTCTGGCCCCAACAGGCTACAGTATGCCGATTTAGCGCCGATGCGCGTGAAAACGCGGTGTATTTAACAGCACCCCAGTTAATTTTGAAATTTATCCATAGTAGATTAATAGTAGATACCAGAACTATGGAGTGCTGTTGAAATAACCAATAGTTCTGGCCCCAACAGGCTACAGTATGTCGATTTAGCGCCGATGCGCGTGAAAACGCGGTGTATTCAACAGCACCCCAGTTAATTTTAAAATTTATCCATAGTAGATTAATAGTAGACACCAGAACTATGGAGTGTTGCTGAAATAGCCTATAGTTCTGGCCCTAGCATGCTCCAGTATGCCGATTTAGCGCCGATGCGCGTGAAAACGCGGTGTATTTAACAGCACCCCAGTTAATTTTGAAATTTATCCATAGTAGAATAATAGTAGACATCAGAACTATGGAGTGCTACTGAAATAACCCATAGTTCTGGCCCCAACAGGCTACAGTATGCCGATTTAGCGCCGATGCGCGTGAAAACGCGGTGTATTTAACAGCACCCCAGTTAATTTTGAAATTCATCCATAGTAGAATAATAGTAGACATCAGAACTATGGAGTGCTGCTGAAATAACCCATAGTTCTGGCCCCAACAGGCTACAGTATGCCGATTTAGCGCCGATGCGCGTGAAAACGCGGTGTATTTAACAGCACCCCAGTTAATTTTGAAA
Organism: Ceutorhynchus assimilis; assembly: GCA_917834065.1. Lineage (NCBI taxonomy): Eukaryota > Metazoa > Arthropoda > Insecta > Coleoptera > Curculionidae > Ceutorhynchus > Ceutorhynchus assimilis. Next base: position 16,659,099 of record OU892289.1, read on the forward strand.
TTTATCTATAGTAGAATAATAGTAGACACCAGAACTATGGAGTGCTGCAAAAATAACCCATAGTTCTGGCCCCAGCAGCCTCCAGTATGCTAATTTAGCGTGGATGCGCGTGGAAACCCGGTGTATTTCACAGCACCCCAGTTAATTTTGAAATTTATCCATAGTAGATTAATAGTAGACACCAGAACTATGGAGTGCTGCAGAAATAACACATAGTTCTGGCCCCAACAGGCTACAGTATGCCGATTTAGCGCCGATGCGCGTGGAAACCCGGTGTATTTCACAGCACCCCAGTTAATTTTGAAATTTATCTATAGTAGAATAATAGTAGACACCAGAACTATGGAGTGCTGCAAAAATAACCCATAGTTCTGGCCCCAGCAGCCTCCAGTATTCCAATTTAGCGTGGATGCGCGTGGAAACCCGGTGTATTTCACAGCACTCCAGTTAATTTTGAAATTTATCCATAGTAGATTAATAGTAGACACCAGAACTATGGAGTGCTGCAGAAATAACACATAGTTCTGGCCCCAGCAGCCTCCAGTATGCCAATTTAGCGTGGATGCGCGTGGAAACCCGGTGTATTTCACAGCACCCCAGTTAATTTTGAAATTTATCCATAGTAGAGTAATAGTAGACACCAGAACTATGGAGTGCTAACCCATAGTTCTGACCCCAGCAGCCTCCATACATCTCAACGAGCCTTCAAATGTATCGCGTAATGTCTGATGTACCGGGATGCTATGTCCCGCAATACGGCTGGGGCGCGCCGCGCGACCTGCGCGCCTGAAAACTTTTTCCGTTATATTAGCTTTATTTTTGCAGAACTATTCATAATTTCTATCAGGAACTCTAGAACTGTACCCTTAGAACCGAAAAATCACTCGAGAACTGTTGCACTATCAAAAAGGGGTGCGGCGCGAAGTTAGCACCCCTTTTTTTGTTTTTAAAAAAAAAAATACTTAGGCATGAGAACTATTGTTGCACCCCTCTCAGAACTCTAGAACTATCCTAAAAGTACTCAGAACTCCTGAGAAAATCAGGTGTGCTTGATTTTCGGGTGCCAACTTTGCACCGGTTATACAGATATTTCCAAAAACACCCTAGTGGATTTAATTAAATATTGTTTTGAAACCAGCTATTTTACCTACAATAATGAGATTTATATGCAAAAAGATGGAAGTGCAATGGGGAATCCAGCAAGTCCAATACTAGCGAACTTGGTGATGAACCATTTGATCATCAATGTTATAAAGTATCTGCCTTTTGAAATACCTTTTTTGTTTGTATATGTAGATGACACCTTGTTGGCAGCACCCAGGGACAACCTTGATGTGTTGTTGGAAACGTTTAATCGGTTTCACCCATCATTACAGTTCACAATGGAATTAGAAATGAACGGAAAACTTAGTTTTTTAGACTCGGAATTATTACATCAGGATGATGGCTCGATACTGATCAATTGGTATTCTAAACCTGCAAACTCAGGACGTATCCTTAACTATCACTCCAACCATCCAGTCTCTAATAAGGTTGGTATTGTCAATGGCTTGCTACACAGGGCTACTGAACTAAGCAGCCCTCAATTCCATCAAGAAAATATAAATAAGGTGAAAACGTTACTGCGAAATAACAACTACCCTACAAACTTTATTAATCGGAATTTATCTAAATTTAAGCAAAAATCGATCAAGACACCCAAACCTAATGTAAAATATTTTAGATTTCCTTTCATAAAGGGTTTGTCACAAAAAATAAACAGATGTCTTAAGAGCAATGACATTAAATTAGCATTTTATAACATTAAAACAACAAATATTTTTTTCACACCACTAAAAGATAAAACACCCCTTGATAAAAGGAGTAATGTAATTTACAAGATCCCTTGCCAATGTAATAAGACCTATATTGGCCAGACGAAGCAATATTTACACAGTAGATTGTTACAACATAAAAATGATTGTAGGAGTGATAGACACTATGACGCAGATAGAACAGCATTATCAAAACATCGTTTTGATACGGGTCACCATTTTTCATTCGATAGTACAGAAATTGTGGATATAGAACCTAATTACTCTAAACGACTAATCAGTGAGATGATTCATATCACTCTGAATGATACGGTCAACCTCAGAACAGACACTAGAGGACTGAGCACAACATATAATTATGTGCTTGATTTATATAAAAACAAAAATAGTTTGTGATCAAGGATATTTTATCTAATTTTTTTATATTAACTCAAAAACCATGTTAGTATTGTCATTTTATGAAAGGTATATTTTCTAGTCATCAAAGGTGATATTTTCCAAGCAAATAGTGATATTTTATAAGTTATTGTTCAATGTTTTCTTTGTTGTATTTCGGTTTCTTGTTGTGATGTTATATTAATTGTGAAGGGATCTAACATGCCATAACATTGGGTTTCATTATTGTGATTTTAATAATAAGTACAACTCCAGTCAGGTTAGGTGGATTCGGGTAGTATAATAAGAATTGTGATAAATTCGTCATTTTCTAAATGCTAATGAATAGAATCAACCATGAGGATTTTCGAGCGTAAAACCGGTCGTCGGCTTTGACTGGTGTACTGTTGATTTCGCGTCGTTCAAGACCAATTGGTAATGTATGTGGTTCGTTGTTTATCTGTTGAGGGTTGTCGACCGGTCGAACGCTTGAAACCTCCTTATATTAACTGCTGACAAAATTCTAACATAACCTCACATTGCAATTGATATTTACTTATTATAATAATTGATTTGCTAGATTGGCTGATTTGATGATTTTTAATTCCAATCACCATATAATAAAACCAATTGGGTAATTAATAACACCAAGGATGTCTACATGCCTGAATTCACCAACACTAACATTGGTCTGGAGTTGCTTAACCGATTTCTAAGTAAGTTTCTTTTTTGTCTTATAAAATTTATTTGGTTTTACAATTGTGTCCTGTTGCTCTTTCAGGGCTTGAAAAAGTATATATATTATACGAAACGTCGCCATAAGATAAGTGGTATTTGTTAACTTGTGGGTATGTTTTTCTAAGATCAAGTTCAATTCATTATGCTGCAGTATTGTAAAATGCATTATGTTTGCGTGAGCAAATCTGATTGCGTTTTGTATGTGGTTAATTAACTCGTGACTTTTGACAGAAGCAAATAAGTGAGGCCGAAGTAGCTGTATAATCTGGCAACACAAACGGCGAACTACAAAAAAATTTGCTGCTTTGCCAAACTTAGCGGAAAAAATAATAGAAAAATTGCTGACATATTTTTTTTTTGCAATATGATTAGTGTACTGTGTAGTATTTTGAAAAAATATCCGGCAACATTGCGAAATGATTATTCAGAGGCATTATTCTATTGGTTAGAGCCTGATCGACAGCACATTGGCGTGATTATTGGTTTTAAACTATAGAGTTTTTTTTTGTAATAATTTGATTCATTTATTTCTTCAGTGATTTTCGAGCCACTGAATCCAACGATATGGTTGTCTAGGAGACGTCAGTGAATTTTCTTATTAGGCTGCGCCCGACTTTTCTCCCAACTGCCGTCACTATTAAGTTACCACTTGTCAGATTATAGAAATAGAGAAATTAATAGAGAAGAACCTTGCAAGAACAATATAAAAAAAATCATTCTCTAGAAATTAAATACAGTAATACAGTAGGTAGGCATAGTGTTATATCCTCATTATATTTGTTCCAAAAGGTATCTTGTAAGGTATTCACCAGAATGTTTGAATGTTTCTTTTTGACTTTGAAAGACATATTATAGTGTGGCGACGAGGACAAAATAAAGACCATAATGTTTCTCAGTTCAAGACCAAGAAAATCCAGATTCCAGAACGCGAAAGCTTAAGATTTTTTTAAATTTTCATGTGAAAATGAATGAAGACAAATTCAAGCAATTCATATCCGTTTCCACTGCTAGTTTAACAAGACAAAGTACTATACTTCAACAAATTCGAGGACAAACGGCAAATCCATCAGGTATCAATGCCTTTTTTCTCTGTCCCCATTCGAGAATTTTCATCCCCATAATGAAGATTTCAAGAGTTACAGGCAACGTTAACGGTTCGAAAATTATCTGAAGCTCAAGAATGTTTTCGATGATAAAAATTACGTAGCTCAGATGTTACTTAACCGTTTGGGATCTACGACTTTTGTTATGGCTGGATTCCATTTTTCATGAGCTTTTCAATGAGTCCCCACAAGACATAGGTTTCCATTAAAAAAAAAATTGGGATAGCTGGGGGCTAGGGGATTGGAAAAAAAATTATTTAACAGAAAAATGTGAAAAAATCAAAATCAGCGTTTTTTGCAAAAATTACTAGCTGAAAGACTATTTATTTCAGACTTTTGGCCATTCCTATACTGTTTATACCTATATAAGGTCCCCATAATATAGACATAGTTTTCTCGCCAATCTGATTGAAAATGTGTCCCCTCCCCTGGGGTTTCAAATTCACCTGTCACAAGCTTATTCAACATTCAAATGAATGTTTCCATTGGCACATGTGAATGAATAGAGGTTCATAATCTGCTTTGTTCGATATCCAATTAAGTCTGAAAGGAACATTTTTACTTCGTGAATATAAAATTTGCCGTAAAAACGTCTAATCGATTCTAATCGCCTCATAAAACGGATAAAATCTAATGTCATTTAATGGATACGTGAACCGTCCATATGTTGCCGAGCAAAACACTTTAAAAACATTAGCAATCACTTTAACTAATGCCCCCTGAAAATCGTGTTCGTGAACCCGTGACGCGTAGTCGAGCGTGTCGCCTAAATTACTCTAAAAAGTGTTGATTCCCGGTAACTTTCGCCCCCCCTCAGGAGGAAAAGTCATTTGTGTTCGAAGGCCCCTTGATAAAGGGCCATTTCTCAACCCCTCCCAAGACAAGCGTCGGATGACTTCTGTTTCTATTAATCTTTTGCTGATGCCTGTGACTATCGGAGAGAGATTTACTTTAATTTGTGCACTTTATTTGTAGGAACTTCATGATTTCGTTCTTTTAGAGTGAATAATGGATTGCTCCGATGAGAAATCGTTACTGTCGGATTTAAAATTGACTGAAAGGTGATTCAGAAATCAACCTTTTTCTGCAAATTTAGACAGTCATATAAAATAGCTATAGACAGTAAGTTTGGAATAATTCATTCAAGTAGAAAATCCTACCAGAATTCACAAAAATATTTTTTTCTACAAACGTATATTAACGTATTAAAAATGTTACTTTATCGCACTAGTGCCATAAAGTCTTTATAGCACCAGTGTTGAAAATTAAACATCAAATTTTGAGAGCGAACGTCAAAAAAAAATCAATTTTTGGTAAAACTATGACTTCTCAATATGTTTATAACAAAAGAGACCTTATATTATGTTACATGTGAACATTGTGGAAATGGTTTTAGTGATATGATATGAGTGGTATTTATTTGCAATTTTTGACATTCACTCAAGGAGTCATGTGCAATGACCTATTAACACAGATAGACAGAACAATAAACAATAATATCGGTTGACTACATGCCAGAAACCGCATCACTCCCCACTACTTATTAATATTTGTGTTATTTTGTATCTTTCTCTAACACGTGGAAAGCGATTATTTTTCAATAAAAATTAGCAACGCTGCAAAAAAATAAATCCCACCTCGAATTCCACCTTTCCACCAATCAGCGACTTCTATTCAATTGTCATGTCAAAATGCGACCTGCAGGTATTTTATGACAATTTCCATTTGTCAATCAGGGCGCAGTGAGTGTATCCGCATCTTTTTCTAAAATTATGTAAATTATAAGGATAAAGATACACTTTTGTAGCACTGATTCTGGTTTCATTTTCAGAGTTGCCAAGTATGCGATAGTAAAATGGGGGCGGAGTTAACGGAATCATTTGAATCTCTACTCCTAGCCGCTCTCACAGCTCACCCACCCTGGCCAATAAACATGTAGTCAACCAGAACAAAGCTATTTTATCAATGGGATGTTCTGTCTATCTGTGTTAATAGGTCATTGGTCATGTGTGCACAAGACCTATCAATTTTTTAGTGATTTTTTTTTTCAATATGGTTTTCTGTTTTTGTGTTTTAGGCTGTTCTGTTAAAGAAGGTGATAGAACTGAAATGTTGTTGTTTTATTTTCAAAAAATAAAGTTTAATAATAACACGAAATTGATTAGACAAATTATATGAAAAAAGGCGGGAACCACGTGACTACTGCAACAATGCTGGACACACCGAAGTACACACTAGCGCCACCATGCTGTGGCAGTCATACAACTCGCTGCTTGAGTAAGACAAGGATGGGGAAAAAGGCCTGAGTTTCCTATCTTTAGGACGGGTTAATCTGTGAATCTGACAAGACATTTCATTACCTGTTAAACAAGGTGCTGGTTGTTTGGCTTTTTTGACAAATGTCAAATTCAATAATTTTATGTAGGAAAGATGCTTCCAATAAATTATCCATTCTTATGATGAACATAAAGAGGTTCCATTGTCCGAATATACTTGTTCAGCAAATTCACCACAAAGAGAAAAATTAAAAGCTAAGATCATCTAAGATTAAAATCTTGTGTCAAATGATAATACCTCCAAAAAGATTGAAAAAAAATTCGATTGAAAAAAATTTAATTCAAGAAGATACAATTGAGAATGAAATAATCGAAAACGATCGAACTATTCGCGTGCCCAGAAGCATTAAGTTAGAGGTTTATTAATGGAATTGATTTCCTGTTAGTAGGGTTAAAATAAATAGACAATTAATTTATTAACAAACAATATCACAATATTTACACTAGAACAGCTGATGTCTGATCCGAGTAGATTGATTAGATTGACAGCACTCCAAATAGGGTCAGTGACTGGTACTAACTTAATTTGAATAAGTCCCATGCCCCAACTACCATCAAAATTTCCCAGTACCTTCCACCTTGGAGTTTTGACAGAGACTTTTTAAAGGACATTGCAGGGACAAGCAGAGGTCATTCAGGTCGAGGACTTTCCACGATTAAGTGTTCGGGAAAATTCCTCAGGCACATTTTGCCGATTTTCTGAGTTGTCTGGTTTTCGCTCATAGATCTAGGGTGGCTAATCCGTTATTTTAGCACCCAATCGCCTTGTGCGGATTTTTTTTTGTGAGTCGAAAAAGAGCAACGTGACCAATTGTTTGTTCCTAAAGGCCAAAGTAATTTTGGTAAGTGGTTTTTCTTATTAATCTTCTCTGTGTTTCTCTATTTCTTATGTAAAAGCATAGTTTTCTGTTAATTATATGGTCAAATTCCGAATATCGGACAAAACTTACCTATTGCTCCACGCACTGTCTCATAACGTCCATTTGTTTCAGGCCTTTAATCTTCACCTTTAGATGTTACGCTTTATTCGTCACCTTTTGTTCGTCACGCTTAGTCCTTAACTTGAGTAAAGAGTTAGACGTTGAGCTTACTGTATGTTTCAAGTAGTACCTCCAATCTTCAGCCTCCTCTAGACCATTGGAAGCTTTAGTGACTCCTAGTTACTGAACTTCAGTGCCCGGGGCCATCGGAAACACTGGAAGATATTAATTCCATTCGTCAGGTTTCCCCAAGAGATTAGGGACTACTCAGGTTTGATAAGTGTGTTGTATTGTCTTAATACCAAACCTTACCAACCCCTTGTTGGAGTAAATCACCACAACAACGCAGTTCTACTACAATATTAAATTACCCTTCAGATTAGATGTTGTTATTTCAGTTTCAATTAATTATTACCTTTGTTATATGAAATTTACCATTCAGGTTATGTACTATTAGGTACTTCAATTTTAAGTATTTATCTATACCTTCTATATTATTCCATAATATTAAATTTGCCCCTCAGGCTATTTATTGTTACTTCAACTTTAATTATTGATCTATATTTCTCTTATAACTATCCCCTAAATACATGCTGCACTGAATACAGGAAATACTTGTACACTGGGGTTATATGGCCATTTACGAAGGTACTGCATTTAGTATTAATTTATATTTCAGGTATTATTGCTGTTAATTGTTATACTTTTTATTTCTTTATTTAGGGACTCAAGTTGAGTGTAATTAATAATTTTTATAGATACTATTGTAAGAACATATGGTTAGACGATTTCTTTTCTTGTTCTGGTCTGGTAAATAAAATCTATTCTGTTCTGGTTTACATTTCTGGTTCCAATTAAAACCCGTACCTGATTGTAGCAAAGCGTTTCACTTTTGTCCTCCCTTCTTGTTTACGTTTATATTTCAGGTTGTGCTGCTATAGGTCCGTAGAAGTTTCCTGCTTTCGTTATATCGGTTGATTTCGTGTACTGCAGGGAAAAAGCAGGTGGCGCTCTATATTTAGTTATTCAATTGACCCACACCCCTCTCCGCATTGGAAGCTAGTCGGCAACCCTTTACACGAAATCACGTTTCTAGATTTCAGCCACCAACCAACCCTCTCTTTCTATATTTTTTTTTTTTTGTCTTAGTTACCCGTTCACTTCAGTCACTCCCTCAAAGTTCAATATTTACTTCTCCCTTGCGTTTTGCGGGTAACAAAGTGGCAGTGTCCGTTTTGCCACGTAATAAATTAAGATCACGGTATAGACAAGTGGTTCGACAAGACACAACAGAAAGAAACCCACCAAATAACAGAACAAAAACAAATTTCCTAACCTAATGAGTGTACCGTCTAAGCTAAGATCATCTAAGATTAAAATCTTGTGTCAAATGATAATACCTCCAAAAAGATTGAAAAAAAATTCAATTGAAAAAGATTTAATTCAAGAAGATACAATTGAGAATGAAATAATCGAAAACGATCGAACTATTCACACTTCTCTTGAAAATCCTATTCTAGGAGCTCCTTATACAAAGAAACATGTAAATCTTTTTGCTAATCAAATAATTTTTAGATATCGTCGGCATCATATGAAAATTGCCTAAGTCCAATTTTTTTCAAAATTAAGATTTTAGTGCAGTCTTGTGAGAAACTCAATAATCTATAATCCAACAAAATATTTGGGAGATAAATTGTTAGATGGAGTCACCCATGAAAAGAAATTTGCACAAGTCCGTCGTCGTCATAAGACAGAGTGAAACTTGCGTAAGTCCAATCTTTTCTGTGCATTTTTGCCGGTGATTTGTTACGATTTGTATCATGTAGTTTTTCTTCACAAAGGTTTTTTGCGTCTCTTGTAAAATTTACCTTTTTGGACTTAGGCAATTTTCATATGATGCCGACGATATTCTAACAATAACGCTTTTTGCAGAGAAAGTATTATACCATTTCCTACGAGCGTGCGGTAAAGTGCCCTTCACCCCACTCATTTGCGTCCCGTAGGCAGTACTTTACCGCACTAGGGCGGTAAAAATTCTTTACCGCACTCAGTGCTGTAAAAATCCTTTACCGCACTGCCACTAGTTAGCCACCAGTTGCAGTTTATTTTTACCTTGAATTTTTACCTTTCTTCTTCAGTGCGGTAAAAATCCTTTACCGCACTGTATTGAAATTTAAAAAAAAAACATGCATTCAAGGTATTTGCATTCGCGGAATCCATATAATAAAATCATTTATTGTTTTTAACAATCAATATTTGCTACTTTTTATGCATTTTTACTTCTTATTAGATTTTTATTCCAAAAATTATTTGCTCGAAGGAAAAATTTTGTTCCTAACACGTGCGTAAAGTGACTTTACCGCCCTTGACGGCTTGCCCGAACTCCGCTTCGCATCATTCGTGCAACTGCCATCGCGTGCGGTAAAAAACCACTTTCCGCACTTGTTAGGTAAATAACTATTTCCTAACAAGACCAGAATAACATTATTTTTACCTAATGACCCATTAGAGGATCAAATTATTAAATTGATAAAGGAATATCTTCCACCAAATAAGTATTGCATGTATTTTCACAACAAAACGTTAGAACCCATTATACTAAGAGTTCTAAGTACATCAATCAATTTGAATTCGTTCAAGTTATGTATTTTCAATTCTTTTGTCGAAGACATAACAGAAACTGATGAAGAGCAGAAAAAAAAAACTATACCATGAGACTAAAACATCTCCTCGCGGAGTTACAGAAAATGTTTCATATTTAAAGAAACGATATTATTGGCCTTATCTAGAAAAAGACGAACAAGCATATGTCAAAACATGCGAAATATGTAATAAGATAAAATAAAGACAACCCTACAAAATAATATTCAAACCAACTCCCATAGGTTCAAAACCCTTTAAACAACTTTATATTGATACATACGTTGTTTCGAATCAAAAATTCCTAACAATTATTGAGAGCTTTTCGAAGTTTACACAAGCTATCCCAATTATTAGCAAAACTTCAGTTGAGATTGCATCACAATTAATAAGATATTCCAGTGATCATGGAATTCCACAAAGAATTACTTCTGATAACGGAACTGAATTTAAAGATGCAATTGTAACAGATTGATGTACTTTACATAAAATCGAATTTCATTATACGAATTCCTCGATATCCTAATTCGAACAGTCTTATAGAGAGATTACATTCTACCTTGAGAGAAAGTTTAACAAGCTTGAAATTACAAAGCCCTAATAAAAAAATTAATTATTATCAAATGGTAATTGTAATCTTGAACCATGATAACAGCATACATAGTGTTACAGGTTATACAGTATTCCAAATAATTAAAGGCGATGTGACTTATTCAATACCTATCGAAAATTCACAAAATAAGATATCCACAGATTATATCGATAATCTTGCCGAATCATTAGAAACTCCTAATAATGTAATTCATGACAAATTAATATCAAAACAAACACAAAGTTTAGACAAAATTAATAAACAACGTGAAAAAGAATCTGAAATAAAGGATCCTATTTTTATTGAGCAATTTGACAGAAATAAAATTAGTCCTCGATATGGTGCTAAAACACAAGTCAGATTTAGTCAGTGATGCCAGGTCTGGTGAAATTTCGCCAGGTCTGGTGAAATTTCGCCAGATCTGGTGATTTTATGAAAAATCTGGTGATTGGTGAAAAACTTTTTGAAAAATGGCAATTTGTGGTGATTTTGAAATTTCATCAATTTTGAATATTTTTAACAATGGCATACACTTTATAAACATCCCTCGTAATGTATCAAAATTTTACTACATTAACATACAAATTTCATTTGTTTGACAGAAAACCAAATACCCATAAGTGGTGTGTGAGGTCCTTTGATTTTTATATAAATTTGTATTTGTTCCTTTGATATATTTATATATGTTTCCCTTTGTATATTTCAATTTCTGTTTATTCCAGGCTCTTGATGCTATTGGCCGGTCATTTTTCAAGTTGGCAACATGTATTTTGTTTGCCAAGTGGCGTTGCTTATGGGGGGTTTCAGTCAAACCAATCGAAAACTCGAAATTTTTATTTTTCATATTTTTGAAATTTTGACTTTTCCAATTGATTCAGCGGGTTTAAATTAATCGAAAAAAAATTCTAACATCACTTTCAAAATGGCGATTTCAAAAAGCTAAAAAATCCCAATTTTCGTTCTGGAAATTTTTTCAAATCTTGACAAGATTAGAAATAATGTCCAATATCTTCAAAGAAATTTGAACAAATCAAAACAAATTATATATGGTTGGAAAGAGCATTAAATTCTCTATAAATCCATGCTAAATTGGTTCCGATAACTCAAATACCTTCTAGGCACTTAGATCTCGAAGTAAACTTTTAGTCCAAATTTTATCGAAAATTTCAAACTCTATTTTCTCGAAAGCCATAAGAGCTAGCGATTTTAACTAAATACCATTTTTTTGTCAAGAGTTACATTTCCTGAAAATTTTAATTCAAAATCTTTAATAGATTTTAAGATATTCAAGATTAAATATTTTGAAATAAAAATCTAAAGGGGTAACCTTTCGAAATTTTTATTGCTCATATTTATTGAATTTTGACTTTTCCAATCGATAGAGCGGGTCTAAATTAGTCGAAAAAAACTCTAACATCATTACAAAATCTTGATTTCAACACAAAGAAAAATAAAATAAAAAAATCTTTTTGGAATCCTGACAAGGGTAGGAGCAATTGCCAATACTTCTATCATATTTTGAGCAATCAAAATAAATTATATATGGTTGGAAAAAGCATCAAATTCTCTATAAATCAGTGCTAGATTGTGTTTAATAACTCAAATACTTCTAGAGCAATTAAGCCTCAAATTTGGATTTTAGTTGAAATTCAGTCAAAAACTTCAAACTCGATTTTCTCAAAAACCGTAAATGCCAGCGACTTCAACTAAGTACCATTTTGAAGCCCTAACCAAGGGATACAATCTCCAAAAAAAACCAATCCAAAATCTTTGACGGGTTTTTAGAAAATTGCGTTTGAATATTTTGAAATAAAAATCCAAAGGGGTTTAACCCTTTGAAAAAATCGAAATTTTTATTTTTCAGATTTTTGGAATTTTGACTTTTCCAATCGATAGAGCGGATCTAAATTAGTCGAAAAAAACTCTAACTTAATTTCCAAATCTCGATTTCAAAAGAGAAAAAAAATCAAAAAGAAAATCCCAATTTTCAGGTTTAATTTTTTTTTTAAATCCTAACAAAGTTAGAGGCAATTGTCAATATTTCCATTAAAATTTGATCAAATCAAAACAAATTATACATTGTTGGCAAGAGCATTGAATTCTCTATAAATCAGAGCTAGATTGAGTATCATAACTCAAATATTTTTCGCACAATTGAGCCTCAAAGCTGTTTCACTCGAAATTCAGTCAAAAACTTCAAACTCGATTTTCTCAAAAACCGCAAATGCCAGCGACTTTAACTGAATACCATTTTGAAGCCCTTATTAGGAGCTACAATTTCAAAAAAAATTGATCCAAAATCTCTTACGGGTTCCGAGAAAATTAAATTTTAAAATTTTGAAATAAAAATCCAAATCCTGTGAAAACAATTTTAAAGAAAGATTTTTTGGATCTAAATTTAAAAAAAAAATCTTGACATGTTCATGAACAATTGCCCATATCTTCATTGAAATTTGAGCAAACTAAAACATATCGTATATCATTGAAAAGAGCATTAAATTTCCTATAATTCTGTACTAAATTGAATTTGTTAGCTCAAAAACTTTCTGATCAATTGAGTCTCAAATTTGAATTTTACTACAATCACTGATCAATAAATCCCATGTATTCTCAAGAATTCCAACCAGTTACTTATGATTGTTAAATATTTAACTAGGTGATTTCAATTTTTTTGGGGATTCCTATATCATTCTCAATTGATTACCTGATTTCCTCTAAGCAATCATTTGATTCTCAAAACAATATCCAATTGTTAAGCTTCTTAAGATATTGCGCAAAATGTGGCAACGATGAGCCACATTTTCTCCTGTACCATATGGCATTATCGAATTTCGAATCCGACATTTTGTCTATGGGTCACAATGTCATCTAATAGTCAAACTGTCAAACCCAAATATTATAATTTTTTGCGGCAGTTAACAAAAATTCAACTAATTGGAGTTTCCTCCCTTACTCAATTCAAAAAATGAAAAAAGTCCTGAAAAATTGAGACTGAAAAAACAGGTACACACTATGAAGGTGACCACACATAAAAACCTTCGCCCCTACGGAGTCGTAATTTAAAAAGACCCCGGCCCTCTGGGCTCGTAACTTAAGTAGACCCCGGACCTACGGGCTCGTAAATTAAAAAGACCCCGACCCTATGGGCTTGCGAAGTATTGCTGTCAAACTTACGATTTTTTCCATTAAAATTACGTCTTTTGAAGCTCTATTTTTGCTTAATTGTTTTATTCAATTTGCATTATTTTCAATGGCATTAGTGTGCACTGAGTGTATTCGTGTCTTTTTTTACTAGTTTGTATAAAAAAGAGATAGAAATACATTTTTTCTGAACTGGTTTTAGCAAAGGATTTGTTAAAATTCACAAAATTATTAGGTTTTGGAAGAAAAATTACAAATGTAGCAACCCTAGTCGAAATATGTCGTAACCCTAACGCAATTTGTCGTTTCAAAGTAGGCCCTGTAGTTTTTGACAGTTAATTTAAAACGGCTGGGTTGTTTCCAAGACCTACTTGATTTGATAATTTTTTTGCTTACAGTTATCTGTATTACCGACATCGACTAAAACCTGGGCTGGGATCACGACAAGTAGAATTCCACTAGAATCTAGCCTCAATGATTGACAGAATATTTGTTATATGTTGTAGTTGACAACACTGTTTGACAAGGGACAAAGTAGGCATTGCATAAATATGGCGCCATTGCAATACATATATGTTTCCAAAGCCAACTTGGTTTGATATAAGCCCGTAAGGCGAGAATTTTCCTGAAAAATCAATTTTCAAGATTTCTGGTGATTCTTTTTTTTAAATCTGGTAATTTTTCATTTCAATTTCTGGTAAATTTAATTTTTTCGACCTGGTAACAGTGGATTTAGTAAACAGATGGTAAAGTGACAACATTTTGTTGCAGAAAAACCAAAATGTTTCTGGCAACTTTCATGGTCCTCCTCGGAGGAATTTCTAGTAACGCCTACACGTTAACTCCATTAAGAAATCACATTTTGCCGATTTCTATAGGAACCACTTACGTCACAACACAACATAACACTAAATGTTATCACATTAATACTACCTTTATTGGAAAGAGTATTAAAACTCTCGAAATAACTTTAAACAATACTTTAAATCTAACCAAATAGTCTAATAAAGATTGTTACTTTATTAAAAATAAATATTGAAACTAGTCAATTACGTATTAATAGGTACCGACATCAAAGAAATTTGTAAAACCATTCTCACACGAATGAAATAAACGTGGAGTATTCAATTTCATAGGTATAGCAGAAAAATGGCTCTATGGTGCATTAGACGATCAATCACAATCAATTGTCAAATATCGAAAATAATCAGATATTAATTTCAGATAAGATAAGAAAACGGATAATCAAAATATTTAAACTATATTGATGATGAATCTAATTTTAGAAAACATTGATATGCACAGTAGTCAGCAGTCACAGTACCATCCTCTTTCTGTCTTGTTTTCTAGCGGTCTCCAATGTTTTATGTATTTATTCCTTCCTTTTGTTAAATGGGGTTTCCCCAAGCATCGTATTCTCTACAGGATTGCTCAATCGGCTAAAGCTGTCCACTAGTGCTGTAACGTCACCTACATTCCTGACATTCAAGATGGCCGCCGACACGGATGATTGTTCAGTTCAGTTTGTGCTAAAATTTTATCGTAAATTCGAAGTTTATCAAGTGTTATAAGTGTAATTTGAAGTTTAATTTATTATGTGTTAGCATAAAAGACTCATGATTAAAAATAATCGCAGAAACCCCGTACATTTACTGGTTTTGTAATACTGGATTTGTTACATCAGGACATAACTTTTTTCTATACGTGTGTATTGCTTAGTTTCCTAGTGTTAGTATTTCCTGCGATGATGGCACGTGACGTCACTCGCATTCCTCCATGCTCGATATTTTTTGTGAACGTATGTCTTATGGGATTGAGCAATCTTGTAAAGTTTATGATTATTCGGGTTTCCCCTTTTACCTAAATTTTGCTGTCTCTTCCCTCCTCTCTTTCATCCTTATTTCCAATTAATTGGATCTGATTTGTCTCTTCATTGGTATTTGGGCTCGTGGACTTCCTGGTATCCGGTTCATAATTGCCTAAGTGAGTGTTTATGTTAGTGATATGTAATTCTCGTCGTGTCGTAATGGTTTTTATTACCTTCCTCGTTATCCTTTTACAAATTTAATTTTTGCGTCCCAGAATGGGCCCAGACTCCCCAGAATGGGCCTTGCTCATTATAGAGTTTGTTAATTATTATTCTCCTTCTTGCTGTTTCTCTCATTTCTTTATATGTACCATAGCGTCCCAATTTGGTTACTCTCTTATTCACTTCTAAATATTCATCGCTCACCTCGGTAAATATTTTCGATAGCTATACTGTTATCTTCTTTCTTCTTTAAATTATTTTTACGAATCAGTCACCACATTATCGATAGCTGTTTTATTCATTTTCCTCCGAGGCATTACCAAAAGTGAACATAAAAATTATTTAAAATGTTCAGTCACACTTTATAAGCAAAGTGTTTCATTCCGCTTTCCAGAAAAGTGTTGAAACATTGTAACAGACAGCTTATCTATTCTAAAAACCCCGTAACGCCTTCCTATTGCCAGCTAGATGACTTTTTAGTTCGGAAAGCTGCATTTCCGGATTCTCGACTATCCGATTTTGCTGCCCCAAAGCTAGGGTTAATGTCACGTTTAACGCTGTTTATCGTCTTTTGTGTGGTGTGTTTTTCTTGTTATCCGCTTTTTGTCAAATATTGTCACGTTTTATCATGAAAACACTAATTAAGATAAAATATAATAAAAGCTAGCCTCATTTTGTGCTAAACGAGCACGCAAAAGCAAAAAAAAAATCGCTCCGACGGCGATTTTATTTTTTTTTTGTTTTTGCTTAAAACGAATTTTAATTAGTTTTTAAATTAACAGTAGTTTACTTGGGGCATGTTCCCCGAGGAAGTAAAAAGAATAATTCTGTTTTGGAGAAAAACGTTGAATTTTAAAGTGGCGCCTTTGGAAGAATTTGCTTTTTAAAGACATAATTAGAGTAGAGGAAGCAATTAAACGGGCTTAGAACTGAGTGAATAGTTGCAGAAATTATTAAATATTTATTTTTAATCAGTCTCGAGTGGCTGGTAGTCAATCGATAACAATTTATATTTTTTAAAGCACACTTTCGGTTTTCTTTGTCGGGACGCCATCAATTTGATGGAAAAATGGATTCACTTTGTGTCTGAATAGGAGGGACATCAGGCCCAGACGTATACCGGTTTCTTTGCTTGAAAAGTGGCAGTGGCAGAAGTTTTTCAGACTTGTAACCAGTTTTGTGGAAATAACTTATAAAAAGATATACTATGTATTTTGTAAAACGTGACTTTTGTTGCTTGTTTGTTCAGCTACAAAAAAAAAGCTGAAATAAGTGAAATGGGACTAAAGTATGGAGTTTAATATAAGGGGTTCTCTTTCTTAGATCTTTTTGCATTGAAGGCGTGCCGCCTAGAAAAGTTGCAGGCAAATTCTATACAAATACGTAGGGGATTGACCAAAGTTCGTCCACTGAAAACTTACTTTGATATAGGTATGGAAGAAGGTTACGAGTAGAGTGCGCTGATATACCAATTAGATATCATAAAAAGTTTGCGCGAAGTGAACTTACATTTTACTATTTTGACCCAAAGCTACTCCTCTGTTTGCCAAAAAAAAAAAAACTCCACCGCTTATAAACCCAAATGAAGAACTAATTATTATAAAATCTTCAATAGGGTTACAAAACCTCCACTATAAATATGTATCGAAAAATAAGCGGAAATGATGGAAGATGCAATGGTCCGGAAATCCGGCTCTTTAATTTGTAAATGGAGTGTCCCGACTGGCAAAGCGGTTGCTTTGCGTGTAGGTCTCCGAGTCTCTGGCATCGCCTCGTTGATCAAAGGGCTTTCGACAGCAGCAGGGAGCTTTGCAACAGTTTTGACGCTATAGTGATTTGCTCTAAGACCGCTGGATTTCGGTTGCATATTATTATGGTGTGTCTGGGGCTGAGTTTTATTCTTGAGAATTATTTTATTTGGTAGAATATTATACATCGGAACATCTTCACAATAAGTTCAAATACCTACCAAACAATAGTTGCCATTGTCCAAATAAAGAGATTGAATTACGGTTTTTGACGATTATCCGATAAATCATGAAAGGAGATTTCAACTGATAACATATTTTGAACTTCAATGTAATTTATTCCGAACATCCCCTTATAACGATAACAAGATCACTTTGGTTTTTTCTATATACTCAATCCATAATTTGGATTTTAGTTCACTTTTAGTTGACCTTTTACTAGGTCCAGGTGATTCATTTCAAAGTATGGTTTGCATCAGCTTATATCTGAACCCACCCGTGTCACAGATCGTACAGCAAAACTAATCGACGTTCTAGTCAGTTCGGATTCTTCTACCTGTAATGATACAAATGTCCTGAAAATAAATGGCTTATCTGATTAATGTTGATAAGGGAAACAGCCTACCATATTTAAAACCTACAGAGACTTTTCAACTTTTATTTTCGAATTGTTTAATGCTTCTGTATAATATAGCATTAATTGGGATTCTATTTATGCTCTGGAGGATGTGGATGAAGCGTTAAACTTTTTTAATAATAATATTGTTTGGTTGTTCAATCTGCATGCTCCTTTTAAGACTGTACACATTAGGAAATCGCCCGCTCCATGGATTAGTGAAATACTAGACTCCTGATGAAGTATAAAAAAATCTCATTCTGACATTGATTTCTCAAAATATAAAAGCTTTAGGAATTTTGTTGGATCCTGCCTTAACACATAAAAAAGATATAAACTATAAGTTGAGGACAGATCCCAATAATTTTTGGAAGCTGCTTAAATTCTTAAACATAACAAAAAGTACTGAGTCAGTTACCGACATTGGGAATGGTGATACGTTTAATACTTCTTTTACATCGCATTGCAACTTGGACTGGACAATGATTTTGGTATCGACACCGCTTTATTGAATAAGTATCAATCCTACATCTATCCAAATTGTAAAATCGTCTTCAGCCTTGAAGTGGTTGACATTTCTACTGTTGAATCAATTATTAGAAATCTAAAATCTTCTTCTAAGGGTGAGGACGGCATTGACTTGAGAAGGTTATCGTTTCTCATTCCAGCCCTATCTTTTCCCTTGACCTATCTTATTAATAAATGCGTATCTATTGGCATTTTTCTTAAAGCCTGGAAGGATGCAAAAATGGTGCCAGTTCCTAAAAAGCCGTCTCCCAGTCAGGTGACTGATTTCCGCCCTATAAGTTTACTTCCTATTCTTTCCAAAGTTTTCGAAAATATTGTTGCAGTTCAAATAAACGAGCATCTTCTGGCCAACGAAATAATTTACCCTACACACTCTGGTTTTCGGTCGGTTCATAGTACAACAACGGCTTTACTAAAAGTTACTGACGACTTGCTCTCGGTTTCTGAACAGAAACTCCAAACAGTGCTTATCTTACTTGACTATAGCAAAGCATTTGATACCATAGTTCATCCAATTCTTTACCTAAAACTAAAATATTTTGGATTTTATCGGAACAGCATCAATCTTTTCAGATCCTATCTTTCGTTAAGAAGGCTTCTTTTAATGGTAGTTATTCTAATTTCATTAGTTTTGATAAAGGTGTTTCCCAACGGAGTATCCTAGGCCCTCTGAACTCTCTAGCATCCACGGCTTAAAAACGAATAGCTTGAAGACAGAAATGTTGGTTTATGGAAGCCATAAAGTTAATAAACCACAGTGACTTTACGATTTATCTCAAGTCTCAATTATACCACTCTAAATGTTTCCAACTATTGTAAGAATCAGGGACTGTGGATGGATTCGGATTTCAGATATTCACAACATGTCTCTACTTTACTTCAAAAGTCTTATGCCAATCTAAAAACTCTTAATATTCACAGGAAAACTTTGAGCATACACATTGAGCTTAGACTGTGCGACAGTTTAGTTTTTTCACAGCTTGCGTACTGCAGTGTTATTTTTGGGCCAGCTCTGCTTCAAAAAGATAGTGTAGTATAACATACTCGGGTTCGCTCAGTAAGATTGAACGATGAGAATTTTTATTACCTTTTAAACAACAAATATTCTGAAAAACGAAATGAAAAACAAATAGGACCTACGTTGTGAAAACTTACTCAATTTTACTTACTGGACATGCGCCCGACAGCAAATATTTGGAAAATTTAAGGGAAGTTGTGATATGTGAAAGAAACGAAAAATTTGTGAAACGTCTACTTTATCATCAAAGTAAATCGTACCGTTCTCGACCTAGAATTCTCGAGGGGAAAGAGAACGGCAGAGAAACCCTCGATCGAAACATACTGTGTAATTTTAATAATAATTGTGAGTCAATAATTCAATAATTTAAGTCAATAAAAGTTTAAATTAGGTACCATCCTTTGTCCTTGTGCTAAAATTTCAATTACGCACACTACATTCAATCAACACTACCTATAATCAATACTAAAGAGTTTTTTTTTGTTAGTTAGCCAGTTTCCCAGCGGATACTGAGGTCCCATACGGGAAGCTACTCAGCTTTAGTTGTTTTTGAGCCAATATCTCCAGTGGCCGGTTGCACCGACCATTTTAAGGAAGCCTTAGCGATAAGTATCCCTTAAAGTGACATTTGATTATTTCAATTTGTAAGAATATTCTCTCGTCAGGGTAGAAAAATGTTAGTAAATTCAACAAGGCTCTAATGCACGCTCTAAATCTACAAAATCAAAATCTCAGCACAAAAAGACAGCACATAATTTCTCAGGTTTTAATTTACTTCTTTATCTGTGTTGTTTACAGTATGAAACGATTTTTGTTAAATACATGAACAATGCACATAGTATAAAAAAAATGTTATAAACAAACAAAAAAAATAAAAATGGAAAAATGATATTTGTATAAATTGAACTCTCACAAACAAAATAATAATTAATCAACTAGCCTGTGAACGCTTCTTACACACACACTAATAACAAATTGGATTGAACAATCAGTTTATTGCAAAATAAAAATGAAAATTGAATAATGAATAATTAGACACGCGTCGGACCAGCCCAGCTTCTTCTGTAGTCTAGTTGCGTATTCCCTATCTACCCTTCGCTTCGATACTTTCGTTTTTCTGTGGCACGCCCCGTTCAAACCTAACCTTGATGGCGCATACATGGTTGCAACATTTACTTTTATTCAGTAACCGATTTTTGAAAGTTAAAATATATAACAAGTCCGAAACCGGTCTGCAATTAGCGATAGTACCCAATGAAAGAGAATTCAGGTTTCTCCATTGTCTTACAAAGCAAAACCACCAAGTATTGCGTAAATCTGACCGTGTCAGAGCAATACAACTCATAATATGAGTAATTAGCAGTGTATTGGAGCTTTGGCGAAACACTTGTGTTTTCCAAAAAATCCTCTAATAACTTGGATTCGATACACTGCCAAGTATTTTTCGATTTTTCAAAAATTTATTTCCGACAAACTGATTATATTTTAAATAGGTGGTTTTCCTCAATAGAGATAGTCTGCAAAAAGTTCAAAATTCATGTATTCGGTTCAGTTTTGGTATTCGTAAATACGACCACATAATCTTCAAAATTTATACAATCCGGATGGCTAAATCTTCAACAGAGATTCGAAATCCAGCTTGACTCTCTAGTTCAAAAGGTCAGTGAAACTAACACACCTAGGTTCTTAGCAGACAAATTAATCAGGCCTGGCTCCTTTCATTAGTGCTCCACTTGTCGTGGTAGCCTATTGAGTGTAGGTAGGTACCTAAACATAGGACTGCACTATTTGAAAGATCCTTCAGTTACACTGCAGCAAAAGTTTTTGACATGATTACAAAGATTATCAGGCCTGGAATGCTTTCAGCTTCAGGAGGCATCTGAAGGAATTCGTCAGATCTAGGTGAACTGATGCACACAGTTAGCGGATTCAATATTCAACTTTTGATCTCATTATTTACATTATAGTATTGTATATGTGAAATATCTTGATAAATTTAAATTTTCTAGTCTTATTCTATCTTTATTTTAAGTTTTTGAAGGTAATATCTTTTGATGAGGTGGTTATATGGAAGAGCGTACTTGTACGAATATCTCCTCCTTCTCACTTTGGAAACTTTTCTTTTGTTATACAGAGTGAGTTTTAAGTATGGAACGTCTCAATTATCTCAAAAACGGCTTGCAGGATGTTTATGAATTTTAGTATGGAAGGGTATTGTAATATGGCCTATATTATGGTAGTATTTACATGGTTGTTAGATCTTTTGTTTTTCCGGAAATATCAGAAACTTCGTTTTTTAAAATGGATCACCCTATATATGGATGCCAGAAGACGATCCACACTTGAGTACCTACCAGACAAATATCCAGGGAACTTGATATTTCGCAAAAATCCGTAATTAGAATTTCATGTGATAATGAATTCTATCCATACAAAGTAAGGTTATTTCAAAAGTTGTCAGATGACAATTTTGATGATGGGATATTATTACGATCCAAATTTTTTAAATAATTTTATGTTTTGCGATAAGGCCACTTTTTCTATTAGAAAATAGTAAATCGGCATAATTGTCGATACTCATCAAGTTGAATGAGTGAATGTCACACCCAATATTGCTCTGATGGTGGTCGTGAGGTTGACGACCCATGTTGTCAGCTCTGGTCTTCAGTCCCATAAATTCGTTTACCTCTCCTGGGCTTTAGTTTAGTTCGTCTTTCAGAAGAGGGTGGAGTGTTTTGGGCAGTTTGCCCTTCTTGTTGAGGCGAGTGCTCCTGCTCTACCACTGGTGTGGCTTCAGTAATATCCATAAAGAAATAATTTTTTTAAATAATTTTGATAGACGTGAAGAGTTTGCAGACACAATAATGATATTAAAAAGTATTCAATTCTAACGAGTTTATCCAATCATAGCTATCAATGGATTAATTTATTAATTCATCCACACGGTGTCCATTCACTTTACCACAACAAGCCATCCATTTTGAAACTTTGTAATACATTTTGCAACACCCCTATTAGGGTTGCCAACCGTCCTGCATTTCGGTGGACGTCCACCATTTGAGGTTCATTGTTTAGCGTCCTGTAACAACCTATTGCAGGACGCCTATTGTACTTAATTTTTAACTTAATGAAGAATTCTGTCAAAATAAGTCGGCTATAACCCTGGTTGTGTTTTGGTTGATAACGAAAATCATATACATTACTTGAAAATGGAATTTATTATATGTATTTGACTTATAATGAATTAAAATACTACTGGATCATTTTGCAACTTGTATTTTCTATATTTGGGTTTTGAATCAAATTTTTAGTTCCTATATATGCACCCTAAGAATTCTTGTTGAACAGTTTTTTTAGTGTATCAGCAGGTATGTTTTTTTTTTTTGTCAAATTGTTTATTTATTACGAAGAGCTAATTTTGGTCGTGGCACCATCGAAGACTAGGATTCAGCACCTGAGTGCTTCTACTTCTACTTTACCTGCAGGCACTAAACTTGGGTTGGGTTTCCTTCACACACTGATGAGATCTGATAGATTTAAACGCGTCTGTGGATGGAAAAGCGAAGAAAATTAATCCAAAATGTTCACATTGTTCATTTAAGTTTGTAAATGGTATTTTTCTCTGCAATAATAAAAATGTCCAGAATTTATAGCGTATGTCCTGGTATTTTAATACCCTCGTCCAGAAAAATTAAAAAACAAAGTTGGCAACCCTAACCCCTATGCTCAATTCTTCTTATCTCTGTGCTTATCCTTTCTCTCAATTCCTCAATATTGACAGGTGTCGTTTTATGCATACGATGTTTTTTAAATGACCCCATAGGAAATAGTCTAATGGATTCATGTCGGGTTATCGCGGGGACCATTCGATGAAATCTCGCCTTCCAATCCATCTTCCGGGAAACACATTGTTGAGGTGTTGCCTCACCTCATGCGCATAGTTGAATGGTAATTGAAAATACTTGGATTTGGAAATTTCCGAGCCAACTGAGGTATAATACTATTTCGCAGTAAATCAAAATACGCCGGACTATTTAAGTTTCCTTCATTGGTCGTTGAGCTTTTCGGGATATTAGGTGTGGGATTCACGAGTGCAATGAGAATTGTTACGTGACCAGTATCTACAATTATACCTATTTACTTGTCCATTAATAAGAAAAGTAGCCTCATCGCAAAACATAACATTATTTAAAAAATTTAAATCGTAACATTTTCCCATCATTGCGTCTGCAAACTCTTCTCGTTTATCAAAATCGTCGTCTAACAACTCTTGAACCAATCTTACTTTGTATGGTTGGAATTTATTATTACGTAAAATTTTCATAACGAACTTGCGAAATATCAAGTTCCTTGGATATTTTTCTAGTACTTAAGTGTGGATCGTCTTCTAACATGACACAAACATCTAAATATTTGTTCTCATTGATGCAGTTTTCCTGCGCCCTGATTTGGGTAAATATTTTACTGCACCAGTTTGGGGGAACTTTTTCACCAACTTAAGGCCGGGACACATCTTTCATGCATTCTTCCGATCCGACTCCGATCATACAATCCAGGTCCTTATTCTTGGAACAGGGGAGCAGCGGAACACTCGTTCTCCTGGGAACGCTGCTCCCTGTTCCAAGAATAAGGACCCTGATTGTATGATCGGAGTCGGATCGGAAGAATGCATGATAGATGTGTCCCGGGCTTTACTCACAGAAGATCTTGTATGGGATTTCGGTTAGGATATAAATTATTAAAGATATTACACGTTTCCTGTTGACTTCTACGCACATCACCATATCCTAAGAATCTCAATTCTTTCTTTTCCAGATGAACAATCCATGGTGAAATTCAATAAACACCAACAATAATTGGTTTATTCGAATTGAACTGCGTTCGCGCATTTGTTTTGAAACTTCAATAGTTATTTTCCTAACAAGTGCGCAAAGTGTTACTTTTCCGCACACAAACACAGTTATACGAATGACGCGAAGCGGAGTTCGGATACGTGTTTGCGTGCGGAAAAGACACTTTGCGCACGTGTTAGGAACAAAATTTTTCCTACGAGCTTCATATCAGGTAGGTAATAACAAAAATTTGAAAAAAAAAAACGATAATTTGTTTAATTATTTTTAATTAACTTGAAGGGGAACCTATGCATTTATCAAAAAATTACATAACAAAAAAAAATAACAGAAAATCCTCGTCAGAGCTGTTCATCTTAAAGCGTTTAAATTTGATGAGAAAGTTTGCAGATTTTTGCATATAAATAGAGAACAAATCTGATGTGTCAAAGTTAATTTATAATTGGTGTTTGTATAGATGTTGGCTGATATAGAAATAGAGGAAAAATTTGTCATCATGTGTCAAAGTCGACAGGTGCACTTATTGTTGCTTGACAATTATAATTACTTTTCGGCACTCAGTGCGGATAAGGCCTGTATCCGCACTGAGTGCGGAAAAGTGTAACTTTGAGCCCGGAAATGCGTGCGGAAAAGTACTTCTTTGCGCACGCTCGTAGGAAAAATTATTATTGTTGTAGTCATAAAAACCTTCACAGATATGACGTGACGCGCCCGCGACGAGCTCGCGAAATGCATGAGACAAGCCAATGTATTAGTTCAACTTTGGTGGATTTTAATGTAAATGTAGCTATAATTCCGAAGTTACAGCATTTAGGTATAGGAAGCATAACATGAAAAATATTCAGTATTTCTCAGGAATTTCAAAAACAATATCTGACAACCATGTACTTCCATAATATCGGCCATATTACAATACCCTTTCATACCAAAATTCATAAAAATCGTGCGAGCCGTTTTTGAAATAATTGAGACGTTCCATACTTAAAACTCACTTTGTATTTTTATGTAAGTACAGGGTGTTTGTTTATAACTGGAACACTCAATAACTTTTTTATTATTGAGAATAAAGGGCATGTTCAAATTGAAAAATTTCTTGGTAAATTGTAGCGATCTTAATCGCTACAACGAGATTTTTTTGTCGCCATAGGTATACAGGGTGCGCCAAAAAAGTCATTTTTTCAAATGGAACGCCCTGTATATTTTTGCATTTTTGAAATTGTTAGAAAGTTAGTTTCACAAACATATCAAATATTATTTGGGTAACAAAAATATACAGGGCAATCCATTTAAAAAAAAAAATACCTTTTTGGCGCACCGTGTAAACCTATGACGACAAAAAAATATCGTTGTAGCGCTTAAGGTTGCAATTTACCAAGAAATTTTTCAGCTTAAACATGCCCTTTATTTTCAATAATATAAGAAAGTTACTGAGTGTTCCAGTTATAAACAATCACCTAGTACAAAATAAAGGCACTTTATTATTATTATAATTATTATTATTCTCTGATGGATTTCTGAAGGCAATCTTGCAATTTTAGAGAATTGTCGACTCTGTGTTCTTACTACTGAATCAGTAGTACTGATCGCTGATAGACAGACTCCCTTAAATTGCTTAGATGGGAAATCTATCTCTGAAAGAAGTAACTATTGTCTGGACAGTTTCATATTCAATTTCTCGTCCTCCACTTCGGCCTGTTTGGAATTCTGGTTGGTTCCTTGGGCTTCATCTTCTACCACTTGTCGAGTGGGTTCTACGATGACTGTAGTGTAGTGTGTCTATGGCTTTAGGGGGTATCTAGGCACCATGCACTGCAGTTCGTTGGCTTATTATGCATTCCAATTTCCTACTCGCATTACAAGATTTCTGACCCCTATATCAGGCCTAATAGCCCTTGGACAGGTGGTATAGTATTTGTAAAACCCATTTAGAATAACCCCATCTTTATTTATCAATCACGAATCAGATGAAACAAAAAATTACCAACATAAACGAACGTCGATTGCTAATACGTCAATTTCATCTACAAATAGGAAATTCCTAACCTAATTTTATTTGTGTGTCAAGAAGCGACATACGTTTTGTCACTAAAACTTTGAATATAAAACTACAGGAAGGAGCATAACTTCGAATCTGCGCGACCAAAATATGTGGAGGTTGCATATGGCCGACTAGTATTTCCGGTTTGGCAGTAGCGTATATTTATTTAAATATGATTGTCAATATTATGACTCACTCTTTTCTCACTAATTCCAGTACTTATCATCACTTAAAACCGCTAAAATCCATTAAACATCCACTTAAATGAGGACACAGGGAACCACCAAAACAAATGATGAGTCCAAACTTGGAGGCTCAAAATGGCGGCTTCCGTCGCTTTTTTGTTTGCAGTGACAGATAGACAACGCTCCTTCCTGTAGTTTTATATTCAAAGCACTAAAACGACAGGTACTTCTAAATAGGTATTAAAAATACTATAGTCTACAACCGGTCGGTATTGCTCCGAAAATTCTGTATCTTTTGTGAGATAAGGCCACACGGTAATATATGATGTGGGAAGCTATTTCGTATTTCTCTCCACATAGTCTGCATTCAGTGGGTCCATTGGATATCCCCATCCTGTACTGATGCTTCCCCAAGTAACAGTGTTGAGAAAAACCACCTATTTAAAATAATATTTCTTCAAATCTCAACTTTTTAAAACGTTTCCTATAGAAAAGCAAATGGTAAATGTATGCGCTGTTAAGATTTTGGAATCGGAGGCACGCCACAGAAAATGAAAGTACCGAAGAGGGGATAGAAAATGGGATACTAGAGAAGAAGCTTGTCCCTTAGACCGCTTGTCCACCATGGTTCATTATCTCATTTTTATTTGGTATTAAACTGATTGTTAAATCCAATTTGTGATTAGTTTTTGTGTCATAAGGAGCATTCACAGGTCAGTTGAATAATTGTTATTTTGTTTTTGAGATTTCAGTTTATACAAGTGAAATTTTTCATTATTTTTATGTTTTTTTGTTTGTTTATAACATTTTTTATAATATTGTGTGCATTGATTGATTATGATTGAGCAAAATGCTGCTTTCCTGACAGTAGCTCTGGCAAGCAAAAATATGAACAAAATAAGGTGAAACAATAAGAAATCAAATCCTTGGATTCTCCCCCATATAGACGAAATTTTCCTTTCAAATTACGGTAGCTAGTATAGATACTACAAGATAAACCTGACGGTGAAATCAATCAAATCCAGAATATGTCAAAATTCTTGAGATGTTTTATTTAAAACTTTTTTTACTGAATTTTTGACCTGTCTGGATTTCTATTAAAAAAAATTACACTCTTTAGTCGATATAATAATTGATGGAGTCAAACAGAAAATGGTTATTCAGGCCTCTGCCTGGATTCAATAAAGAGCTGATAGGGATAGACACACAAATTTGGTTTTCACCGAGCTCTATTTAGAGCAAATGTTCCAATATTCCCACACTAACAATTGATTCCGAAAACTAGAGCAACAGTACCTATTTTTAAAGTCCACCTGAAAAAACTTTCTAACAATTTTCATTGCCAACGAAAGCTCAGACCAATCTAGTGTTTTAACAGCTCGGAAAAAAACCGGTTCTTTTTCTATTTTTTTCTGAGAGTGTTGAAAAAAACCAAAATATGGAAAAAATCAAATTAAATTTTTTCTTGAATATTTCGCACAGAAAGGTGAGAACTGAACAAAAACGAAATCATAAGCATAACATAAGCTGCATAAGTGACTAACATTAGATATCAGATTCTGAAGACTCATCAGAACATTCAAAACTTTCTACTTCAGAATCAGAAGAATCTTCATTAGGATTTGGAGCCTCGTTTGGACTTGTCAAAGCCAATAATAGTGAAAAGAATATTAGACTGTTTTGTTTCTGTTGCACACAACATTAAGTAGTCATATTGTAACCCAACAATAGTAAATACATATATTAAAATTTAAAAAAATAGATTTTTCCAAATTTATCGGTTTTTTTCGGAAAAAAAAAAATAGTTTTTTTCCGGTTTTTTACCGAAATTGAAAAAAACGCCGGCTGGTAGGGGTATTAGCCCTCGGAGTAGTTGTTTCTGACTGGTCAACAAAGTTCATTTTGTGTTTTGTCCATATATATATTTAACAAAAATTGTTTCATGCTATAAACAACGCAGATAAAAAGTAAATTGAAACCTAGAAGAAATTATATGCTGTCTTTTGTGCTGGGATTTTAATTTTGAGTATTCAGAGCGTACATTAGGGCCTTATTGAATCTAGTAACATTTTCCTACCCTGACGAGCGAATATCCTGGCAAACAAATTGAAAAATCAATCTAGAGATATTGGCTCAAAATCACAACTATAGCTGAATAGCCTCCCGTAACCAGAGACCTCAGTGCCTGCTGGTGACAGTGGCTAACTAACCAAAAACTCTTCAGTATTGAATATAGGTAGTGTTGATTGAATTTAGTGTGTTAAATTAAAATTTAGGGACAAGAACAGGGACGGTACTTAATTTAAATTTTCATTGACTCACAATTATTATTAAAATGATACAGTATGTTTTGATTTTTGAGGAATGTTAGATCGAGGGTTTCTCTGCCGTGCTCTTTCCCCTTGTGAACTCCAGGTCGAGAACGGTACGATTTTCTAATAATAAATTAGGCGTTGTTACAAATTAATTGAAATTTGTTACTTTAAGACAAGATAACCTAGGGTCGTGGAATTCGAAAAAATTAAGATAACGTGTAGTCCCTCTATGTGCAAATGAAACCACTCAAAATCCAACAAGCAATAATTTTATTTCGTTTACAATGTTCTGTAATATAGAATAACAGTAAATGTTACTTTCTGTAAAATTTTAATGTTGACAGCAGTGGCGACTCCTATATCAGAAATGTGGGGGTTGCAATTCCAATTTCAGCCTTATCGAATAATGATCGACCACAGAATGGCTCTGCAATTAAACTTTGAAATTTTTTTTGTCACGCACCACACTACAAACTTAAATAAAATATTTTAAAACAAACCTAATCTGCGATGCGCGCGTAAAAGTGAAGAAAGTTTGCACTTCATCTGCAACCTGCTGGAGCTTATGGGACGGAATTGAAATCCACGCGTAGATAGGCACCACATTGCGCCGTCATATAAGCCGATTGGGTTGCATTCGAGCAGCAATCCGGCGCGGCGGCGAGTCATTTATTGCCATTTTGGCGGAGGTGGTCAAATTATTTTAATAAATTAACTGCGGTACAGCACCTCGCGTATTATGTAGGTACCAAATATTGGTATAATTTATTTTTAAAATATAATTAGGTACTAAAATATTAGTTCTTTTTTGTTTTATTATTTTCAACCTTTGTTTTGGGGGTTGCGCAAACCTGCAAACCTTAGGAAGAGCCGCCACTGGTTGACAGCTTGGTTTTTCCGGTGAATCTGATAACCTGTACCTTTCCAATCTGGAGCTCTTCAATGGGTGTTGGGGTTTCACTTTCGTGAACTTTTGTTTCCTGTATCCAGGAAGAGAATAGATTGCTGGGGTGGCGTCACTCCAGCTGATCCAGACTCCAAACAGGGATCTTTATGTCGAGAAGGTACCCAGAAAAGAATAAGGCAGTATCAGGTTCATCAATATTTGGAATATTTAATCCTTGAATTCTGTAAAAAAGTGGGTGTCTTGTAAGGGAAATTGAAATTGAGATTTAATATAAAACGATTGTTGTACAGACATTCCCTTCCAACAGAATCAGCTATGAACAGCTATTGCAAGTTGAAAAAAAAATATATATATATATATACAGGGTGTATATTTTAGGTGATACCACTATTGCTATATCCGAAGGGGTAAGAGCTACAAGGTTTGTTAAATTAGAAAATAGTTGCCTTTTTTGATGCTTATTCAAGACTCGTTTACAGTGTTGCCAAATTCCTTTTAGTTTATGAAATACCAGGTTCATAACTAGGGCCGAATTAAGGTAAAATTTGGGTAAAAATCACTGATGATCACTTTTTAGAGCAGAAACGTCGGCCAATCATACTTAAGAGGTATATCGTTTAAAAGGGAATAAAGGGCGCTTTCTAAAAATGACATAAAAAATTCAGGTCCGTATTTAAAAAAATGAAGTTGATGATAGTAGCTCGATAACGAAACGTCAGATTTAAAATTTGAAGATGCCACGTTGTAGAGAGAAAGAAATTGTAAAACTTTCAAATTCAAATTGTGTCTCGAAACTCAATAGTTTCCGAAATAATTGATGAAATATTTTTAGGCGATTCTCAGAAATCACCCTGTATTTCCTAAACTAAAAGGAATTTGGCAACACTGTGAACGAATCTTGAATGGGCATCAAAAATGGGAACTTTTTTCTAATTTAACCGACCCTGTAGCACTTACCGTATCGGATATAGCAATAGTGGTATCACTTAAAATATACACCCTGTATATATATAATTAATATATATTTTAATATAAAAAAAGAAAATACAATTAAATAATTAAGAATAATGGTAAGATCATAATAAAATTAAAATAATAACAAGATCAAATTAAAATGCTCGTTATGATTGAGCAAAATGCTGATTTCCTGACAGTAGCTCTGGTAGGCAAAAATATGAACAAAATAAGGTGAAGTAATAAGAAATTGAATCTTTAGATTCTCCCCCAAATAGACGACATTTTCCTTTCAAATTACGGTAGCTAGGGCTCAGTTAAGCTGCCCCCCCCCCCAGTTGAATTTTTTTTGCTCAAAAAGCTATCGCAGATAGAGGATATCTAGCGCAGGCTAGGGCACCACTTTTAAAAGCTAGTGCACCAACCCCCGCGGAAATAGCAGAGGATGCGATCGTGGGGGGCCAGATTAACGCTGCCCCCCCCCCCCCAGTTAATATTTTTGTCTCAAAATGCTAGCGCAGAATAAGGACACCTAGCGCAGGCTAGCGCACAACTTTTAAGAGCTAGCGCACCAACCCCTGTGGTCATAGCAGGGGATAAGATCGGGGGGGGGGGGGGGCAGATTAACGCTAGCCCCACCCCCAGTTGATTTTTCTTGCTCAAAATGCTAGTGCAGAATAAGGACACCTAGCGCAGGCTAGCGCACCACTTTTAAAAGCTAGCGCACCAACCCCCGCGAAAATAGCAGGGGTTGCGATCGTTAGAGGAGGAAAGGCAGATTAACGCTATCCCCCCCACAACTACACCGTGACAACACAACAAGCTTGACAGTTTTCACATTTCACATCGGCGCATGCTTACTTTAAAAAAATTCTCTCTCCGAGGTGGAACTTTTGGAGTGAACTCCATGTACTTCACTTCGTATACTATTGACAATACTGAAATGGCAAATGAAATTCTGACATGCAAATTATATAAATTTGTCATATGGATATGACAAATTTGTATCGATGTGCTCCATCATCGCGGACGTATCGATATATCGTATAATATACGGGTACATTAGGCGTGTTCTTTCTACGGCTCGTCTCATCTCATTTTGGGATGAAGTGGTGAGGTTATTTGAGTAAATCATATGTAAGTCAGTGAGTGTGAAGTAAAATGAGAATAAGTGAGATCCTGAGTAGAAAGAACACGACTAATCAGGCGGTGCCAGCGGCTAAGCTCAGCAACTCAGCAGGGACTTTATTCTCGAAACCGAGGAACAGCGTTCTCATGAGAGCGATTGCTCTGTCGCTGTCAGTGTTATACATATTTACCAACAAAAACGAACGTCGTTTGCTAATACGTCAATTTCATGTACAAATAGGAAATTCCTAACCTAGTTTTATCTGTGTGTTCAAGAAGCGACATTAAGTTATCCCTCGTTTTTATTCTCATCGGTGACTTCACCTATCTTTGTTTAGTGAATGGAAAATGACAATGACGGCCATAGAATGGTGGATCCATCGGTAAAATTTGATGAGAATAAAAACGCACAGTTTGTTTCGCCAGGGTTTGTACTTGCCACCAGCATTTGTCTACCTTGTTTAGCAAATAAAAATTGACTGAAACAAATCAATGACGTCAAAAACGTTCATCGGTTCTTAATCCAGAAGTCATTCATTTTAATTTGTCAAAAAAATTGAATGTGTCATATGAATTAATCTACGATAACCCTTTTTTTTCAAGTTTCAAGGTCAAGTATGAACCCTGGTGAAACGAACCTTACGTTTAGTCACTAGAACAACCGGTACTTCTAAAAAGGTATTAAATATGGAAACATGATACATATGACGAAGACAGAACCTCCGTTCTCATGAGAACGCTGCTTCCCTGTTTCGAGAATAAAGTTCCTGCTGAGTGGCTGAACTTAGCCGCTGGCATCGCCTGAATGTACCCTATGTATGGTGGGTGTCCCACGGTGAATGGCGTATTAGACGTTTATTGTAGGCAGAGCTGGGCAGTAGCTAGCTACCAAGTAGTTAAGCTACTAGCTTAGCTACTTTTTTGGTAGCTAATAACTTATTCAAGCTACCTTGAAAAAAAAGTAGCTTGTAGCTGTAGCTTTTGGTAATGTGTTTCAAGTATTCATAAGCTACTGTGAAAAGTAGCTAGCTACTAAAACAAGCTACTTAAGCTACTTTTGGTAGATAGTTAATAGTTATTTAGGTATTAATGGCGGAAAGTGTCATTTACCGCCCGAGGGTGTGGTTAACGATACTCAACGCCCAAAATACTTATTACGTTTTATGCGCAGCGGACTCTTCTAATTCAAAAATAAAATGAGTATACCTATAATATAATGGCATCCATTCGACAATTGCTACGTTCACCAGAACCAAAACGGATTGTAAACAGTTTACAAATATCAACAGAATATGCTGGGTAAACTCTTGGTTCTGCTGAACGATTCAACTTTTCAATGATAGAACGTCACCTTCTGAATGACAGGTCACTACACAAAACACAGTGTTAAAAATTATAAACACTCTGAAATTATGCTTGCAAAAATGGCGACCGTTTGCAAAACATGTTTGGTTTTAACCTTAGAGCAGGTAAAGCACTGTCCTACGAACATAAGGAGTAGGAATGCGCCATTCCGCTATGAAACTTATAGTGAAGCCAGTTTTTAGCAGGTGTTTGTACACCAAATGACAGGTGAAGCATTGAGTTAGCTATACCGCCATTATTTTGGATTTCAAAATACCTGGAAAAAAACGGCTTCATTTTCCGACTCCATGTTCCTACTCCTTCCACCTAGGCAATTAGCTGCTCTAAGGTTTTATCACAAATTCAACGTAGCGTTCAGCAGAACAATCGCAAACCGTTTACCAACGTTTGTATCTGGTGAACGCGGCCATTATTTTCAAAAATAAACAGTTTTCCCCTTATAAAGGCACGTTTCCACCAACCTATCGCCCGCGTTTGAATTTACCGCTCGATAAAAGTAACTTTATACTTTAATTGCTCAAGCTACAATTATCATTTTCCGGAAAATTTTTATCCTGCCTTGCTTAGACTAGTTTCTAATTATCTCTGTAGGTACCTATGTTTTATGCGTCCTATTTTATTCTCGCATTCGCAGATCACTGAGATCAAAGTGAACCTAATAAATTAATGTCTAGTGGTTTTTGACAAAAATATGAATACTACTTCTTAGAGAAAGTTAATATGTTATTTTCCGATGATGATATTATGAAATTAAATTAGGTAAGGCATGTACATTGATAAAAGTAGCTTAAATAGTAGCTTTCACTAATTCAAAATGTAGTTAAGTTACTAATAGCTTAGCTACTTTTTCAAGGAGGTAGTTGAGCTACTGAGTAACTTAGCTACTTACAATATAAAGTAGCTTGTAGCTAGCTACTTTTTCCAAGTAGCTTGCCCAGCTCTGATTGTAGGGCTGTGACAAACCGTATGTATTCGTTACCGAGTAACGAGTATTGTCTCGGATTTGAAATACGGATTCGTTACTGTCGGCCGCCTTTCGTTACTTGCATCAGTCGCATCTCTACGAACTTTTTTGTTTTTTTGAACATTTACCAAAGATTTTTCATATAAATTCTATAAACAAATTTTTAAATATTTTTAGACAGTTCGGGTATATTTATTATTGTCAAATATTGAAAATACGAATCCCGACAATACTTATTCGATAATCGGAACAAATGCGAATGGCGAATGAGTTACTTTTCTACTTTTTCGCATAGGTAGGTATCTTTCCTATCCTCTGAATACTAGAGTAACGGAAGTAACGAGTAACGAATATTTAGTAACGAATATTAATATCAAAAGTAACGAATACGTACGAGTATTAAAATTTTCGTTACTTTTACAGCCCTAGTTTATTGAGAACTAAATAGCGGATCATTTTGAAAATTTGGAAACCGGGATAAACGACTATGATGGATCTATCCTTGAAAATGTTTTTGACCATGTGGTGTTACCGCTTTTACTCTAAACTAGTAGCAACATCGCAATTTTAAATGGAACACCATACTTAAAATTATCTGCTGATGCCAGAAAACTTAAAAAATACCGGGTGTCCTATTTGAAAATCAAAAGTTATGGCCACTTCCGGTTAAACCGAAAGTGACTAGTAACGCAATTTACTTCTAAAAATCTCGAGAAGTTGCCTCGTTTAAGCTCCCCAAATTTCAAATTTTCAACTTATATATTAAAAAAGTTATAGGCTGTTCCCTATTCCTTGTGTCACCCTGTATGAGCAACAGAGCAACTTTTCTTAATACTTTCCTATACCTATCTGTCGCTGCTTTTCAGGAATAGGTAATTAATTTCAATTTTTTTTTTTAACGAAAACAGGACTAAATCTTAATATCTCCCTCCTATAAAAAAAATTTGGGCTGAAATTTGGATTATGCCAGAAAAATGCTAATGAATAAACCCTAATAAATCCAAAAAAAAAAATTAAGAATTAGGTATGGGCAAAGTATACATAGTCTGAAAGCTAGTTTTATCAACATTTTAAATCCGTATTATTATACAGGGTGTTCCATTAAAAAAAAACTGGCATTTTTGTGAGTTACCGACAAAAATTAATTTCGGGATCATCCTGGAGGTATACTCAAATCAAATCAAATCAAAATAAGCTTTATTGTCAGAAAATAGCATAAGAGTTTCATTGACAAAGCAATACTTAAAGCTAGATTGTACTTAAAATCACAAAATATTACAATAACAACATTCATAATGACAAAATAATCTTTGATAATGAGCACAACCACAGATAAAAAATGCTAAAAACAAAAAATTAAAAATCTTAATCCTAATACAACAACAACACAATAAATCAGGTTAAAAGGAAGTAAAAAATATAAAAAATGTAAAATTATGATTATAGTGCATCGCCAAAATATTCTTCTAGATCATAATAGGCTCTCTCTAACAACATGTATTTAACTTTATTTCTAAATGCTTTATAACTGTTAAGGTTTTTAAAATCATAAGGTAACTTATTATAAACCTTAATGCTCTTATATATCAGGGAATTTTGTGTGAGAGTGAATTTAGGTGTTGGTACGGGAATATTATTAAAATGTCTTGTTGAATAGGGATGCATGTGTGTAGAATCTTTATATTTTTTATGGATAAGGCAGACTGTTTCGAGTATATAAAGACTTGTAAGAGTTAATATTTTTTCTCTTTTAAACAATGGTTTACAGTGTTCTCTCGGGTCTGCTCCACAAACATGTCTTACACAACGTTTCTGAGAAATGAAAACCGAATTCCACAAGTACTGGCTGCAATTACCCCAAAAGGCAATTCCATATCGCAAGTGGGATTCAACCAGAGCATGATATGTGATTTTGGCCATTGATGTTCCTAGCCCACAGAAGGTTTGTCGTACTGCAAAACCTCCCATTGCTATCTTGGTATTCAAGTTCAAGATGTGCTGGTTAAATTTTAAGTTCGTATCTATATGTAATCCGAGAAACTTGGTGCTTTCAATAGAGCCAATCGCCTGATTTGCCATGTCTAAATTATTTAATGAAAATTTAAAGCTAACAACTTTTGTTTTTTCTACATTAAAACAGAAAAAATTTGCATCACACCATTTCTTAATTTGGTGTAAGTCGTCTGAGATAAACTCCTTCAAAACATTCGGGTCTCTATGAAACCAAAGAGGTGCGATGTCATCAGCAAAGCCAGTGAACTTACATTTAACTGGTAGCTCGAACAGGTCATTAACATAAATCAAAAATAAAATAGGTCCAAGGACTGAGCCTTGTGGCACACCTGTATCAATGGGTAAAGACGATGACAAGGAATTGTTATTTTTGATCATTTGTGTCCTTCCTGTCAGGTAAGAATTGAAAAATCTTGACGATACTCCTCTAAAGCCATAAAAGTACATTTTGTCCAGAAGCAAGTCATGTCTGACACAATCGAACGCTTTAGAGAAGTCGCAAAATACAGCAGCTGCAAACTCTTTATCATTCAGTTTGAAGTAAAGCTTCTCGAGAAAAGAAAAAATGGCATCATTGGTGCCTTTAGATGATTGAAAACCGTATTGACATTCGCTAATAAAATTATGACGGTTTAAAAAATCAACGATCCTGTCCTTAACAATTTTTTCGATTATCTTAGACAGCGTATTTAAAAGGGAAATCGGTCTGAAATTGGCTGGGTCAGTATGGGAACCTGCCTTATGTAGTGGGATTACCAAAGCCACTTTTAGAAAATCAGGAAATTCTCCAAATAAAAAACATTTGTTTATAGTTAGAGCCAACACATGCAAAACATTGTCATCAAGATTTTGAAATATTTTGACTGGGATTTCATCGATTCCCGCAGAGTTCTTGTTTTTAATATCTGTTATTATAGCTTTTATTTCATACGCATTTGTTTCAGTCAGTAGAAATGGTTCGCCGATATACGCTTGGTGATTAAGATAAGATAGGGGATTTGCTAGGGGTTCCAAATTATCTGAGAGTCTTTTTGCAACTGTACAATAAAATTGATTAAAAGCGTTTACTTCTATTTCAGCAGGTGGCTTGGCAAGGCTGTTTTTTCCCTTAAGCTCGTTCACAATTGCCCATGCTTCTTTTGCGGTATTTTTAGCGTTATTCATCCTATTTTGATAGTGCCAGCGTTTAGCTGTTTTGATCACTTGTCTGTAGATTCGTTTATAATTTTTTAAGTAGTTGTCAAAAGCAGGGGTTTTTGTAAATTTTTTTATATAATTAAGTGATTTTAAATTCTTAGAAGCAAGTTTTATGCCCTTTGTTAGCCATGACTTTTTGTGATTTTTTGCTCTTAACTTGCGTAACGGAAAGCACCTGTCAAAAGTATCATACAACAGATAGTGAAATCTTTCGAGTGGATTGTCAGATTCAGATATGCATCCCCAATCAACGGAAGAACAATTAGTTCGAAATGTTTCAAAATTCGCCCCTGAAAAGATTCTTCCATATCTAGATGGTATTTTTATACAGTCCCGAAACAGGCTGAAGCTGGCCAGCAATGCCTCGTGATCGGAGAGGTTTGGAGTAGCGATTACATTACAGTTAACCTTATCTTGATTTATATTTGTGCAGAAGTAATCAATCAAAGATGCAGATTCTCCAGTTATTCTGGTTGGGGAATTGACAAACATGGTTAATCCGTAGGAATTCAATAATTTTTTTAGATCCAATGTAGTTGCGGAATCATTGTTCAAAAAGTTTATAGTTAGGTCACCACAGATAATTATTTTTGACTGTGATGGTAGGTTAAGAAGTATGGTTTCTAGATTTATTAAAAAATTTGATGCATTCGCACTAGGCGGCCTATAAATGCATATGATATACAACTTATTTTTTCTGTTGAATCCTATTGAAAACTCGAATTCTTTCTCAATGCATAAAAAATCAAATTTATTCACAGCTTCTAATGCAAAAGTTGAAAAGAACGACTTCTCAATCAAAATCATTGCACCTCCATAACCATCAGAGGTCTCCCTGCAACATTTTGACACAACGAGATAATCTGGTAAATTAAATGGTTCCCAAACTCTCAGCCAATGTTCTGTAAGTAATACTAAATCTGGCTTATTAAAACCGTCCAAAAATACCTCAAGTTCACCTATCTTATTGCGAACAGATTGTATATTCAAGGACAAAATTGAAATTGGGTTTGATGTCATTTTATTAGAGTTTCTGAGAGAGGGGGTTCTAAAAAAGTTATATTGGAAACATTATGGCCAATGCCTAGTTCTAAATTTTTGTCAATTCTCAATTCTAATTTTTTGTCAATTCCTAATTCTAAATTCTTGTCAGTGGTTAATTTCAATGTATCAATACTTAATTCTAAATCGTTAACAGCATTGTCCACACATAAGTCAATTGCTTTTAAACAACAACAAGAAGATAAGTCATTAAATTTGGCCACCATAGAATAAATAAATGAAGCCATTTTAGTGAGACCCTTTTTATTAAGAAAAATGCCTCGAGAGTAATCCGAGTACCTGAATTTATTATAAAGATCAAGATAGTTTATATTAGTACAGAATCTTCTCAAGTTTGTAATAGAGCTTATGATCTTATTGTTTATAATTTCAATGTTTTTGTAAGGGATGCTGCAATCATACTTAGCAGGTATTGTGCAAACTATCAGGTTCGTGTAAAAGCACAAGTTTGTAAGCAATGAGATATCTCTTAACCTAATGTCATTGTTATTTAACCCGGCCAATACTATCACAAAATCAGATGTTGTCATTTTGGAGATTGAAGAGTTTTGACCATTTATAACATCTATAAAAGTAGCGTTCGGTTTGCATATAACTTGCAGTTCAAATTTGCCTAAGAGAAGTTTCTCTAGATGGGGGAATAAATATTTACCGTACTCATCAGTGAGAACAAGAATTTTGTGTTTTTTTTGAAGGGTGGAAAAATTTTCGCCTGCGAAGTCTATGTCTGCGTTTTGTGTGCCCATCATGTCATTGCTGGTATAGCCTCTGAAGTTGCTATCCTTGTTAATCCCTTCATAATTATTGTCCTGCCTAACTTTGCTTCTGGTGTTGTTGCTGTCTATCCCATTGCCAGACTTGTGCTTTTGTTTGCTGTACTCCGTGTTTTTAATTTTTATGGTAAGTTCTGCTAGCTTTCTATCATAATCGTTCTTGACTTGTTCTAATTCTCGCTCATACCGTTTGTTCTCATCCTCAAAAATTCTTATCGTAGTTAACATCTCATTACCAACTTTGCTCATCTGATCTAGTTCATCCTTCATTCTTATTATATTCTGGTCCCTATCCTGAAGAATACTCGAATATTCCTGTACAGCTATTTCTGCCTTGCTTAATTTAATTTTTAACTCTTCCATTTCAAGCTGATGCTTAGAATAATTATTAGGTTCTGATACTTCAGTTTCCGTTATATTGTCAATAGACTTTTTTGGCAAGTATTTATTGAGTGATTTCAATTTTTGTTGTAGGCCTTGGTTGGCAGTTTCGAGTGTTTTGATTTCATTCAGGTAGCTATGCTCAGTTCTTTCAGCTTCATCGCATAAGGTCATTGAACTTCTCTTTAGTCGGGCAATGTGCTGGTCTTTCTCTAAGTTATCCTTTTTTAAGGTGTTGATCAGAGAATGCAACTCATCCATAACTGTATTGTCCATGTTTAACTCCTCCGCATTTGCTTGTTCAATGCACTCGCGGGAACACCAAATCAAATTATCAAGAATTACTTTATATCCCTTGCGTCTTTCCCAGCAGCTTCTATGGACTATATTTTTGCAGACCATGCAAAACCAATTGCTGTGGTCTTTTCCTTTGCAGCATTTAAAACTCGAAGCCATGTTGAAGAATTAAAGTATTTCTTTATTTGTTTATTTTAAGTATCACTCAGACAAAACAGCATTGGAATCTTATTATTGTTTACATCAATCACAAAAATAAATATAAACATTTATAAAGATGTTTATATTAGGCTGGCCTGTTGAGATAAGAATTCATAGACGAATTCATTAACTATGCTTGATTTTTCGTGATTTCTCTACATACTTGAGTCTTTTTGGAACATCCAATTTGCGTAATAGATAGATCACAATAACACGAACAGTTTAACATAGAACACAACTATACTGTCCTTTGAGAAAACAATTTAAATCACAAATATATTAGGAACGATTACTACGATACGGTGTCGGCGGCAGCTATCAATCAAGCCACTTAAACTAAGATGTGAGCGAAAGATCAAATGCCTACAGAGATAACCCAAATTACAGCTCAAAATTGTTTTATAGGAGGGACATATTAATTAATTAAAAATTGAAATTAATTTCTTCCCGAAAAACGGCGACAGATAGGTATAGGAAGGTAATGAAAAAAGTTGCTCATAATTATATACCGAATTCGAAAATTTAAAAATATACAGGGTCTTCCATTGAAAATAACGATGTTGCCACCGGCTAAGAGTAGAAGCGGCAACACAGCACAGTCAAAAATAATTTTTAAGTGTGGACCATGGTCGTTTATCCAGGTTACCAGATTTCTAAAATGATCCGCTTTTTAGTTCTCGAGTATGATTACACGTTTTTTTTTTTTTTAAATGTATCCCTCCCGATGGCATCCCCTGCTATTTTCGCGGGGGTTGGTGCGCTAGCTTTTAAAAGTGGTGCGCTAGCCTGCGCTTGGTGTTCTTATTCTGCGCTAGCATTTTGAACAAGAAAAATTAACTGGGGGGGGCTAGCGTTAATCTGCCCCCCCCCCCCCCCCCCCCCCCCCCCCGATCGCATCCTCTGCTATTTCCGCGGGGGTCGGTGCGCTTGCTTTTAAAAGTGGTGCGCTAGCCTACGCTAGATATCCTCTATCTGTGCTAGCTTTTTGAGCAAAAAAATTCAACTGGGGGGGGCCAGCTTAACTGAGCCGGTAGCTAGTATAGATACTACAAGATAAACCTGACGATGAAACCAATCAAATCGAGAATATGTCAAAATTCTTGAGATGTTTTAATTAAAACTTTTTTTACCAAATTTTTGCCCTTTCTGGATTTTTATTTAAAAAAATTACACTCTTTAGTCGAGATAATAATTGAGGGAGTCAAACAGAAAATGGCTATTCAGGCCTCTGCCTGGATTCAATAAAGAGTTGATAGGGATAGACACACAAATTTGGTTTTTACCGACTCTATTTAGAGCAAATAATCCAATATTCCCACACGAACAATTGATTCTGAAAACCAGAGCAGCAGTACCTATTTAAAGTCCAAAAATTTGAATTGACTTACCTCAGATAAACGTGGCACTACCAATCAGCACTCACACAAAATGGAAGCCAATAATTAGATAAAAAATATTAAAATTTAATATTTATATATCAAGAATAGATAAGATAAGACTTATCAGGTAAAAACTTAACAATAATATGATAATATGAATTGATAGCAAAATATATTGAAAAATCTATAAGGGAGAATCCAAAAGTTAAGAGCAAAAATTACTAAAAATAAAAAGGACTCGCCTGTCAGACTTCTGTCGACGAAAAAGAACGTTTTAGAAACCAAAGCCCACAGGAAAATGATCCTGTGTTTTTTATACTTAACTGCATTTTAACCAGTTCAACCAATCAGACGAGTACACCCGGAAGATCATATTCACTTTACAATGAAAACAAAATGAAAACCCACGTGGAATAAAAGAGAATAAATAAAAATCCACTAGAATTATTTTAATTGTTTACAAATTATGTCAAAAATAAAAAACTGTTAATTAATTAGGTCATTGAGCTGAAAAATGATTATTTCAGAATCAGAAGTTAGAGAAAGACAGAAATATAGCCATTTACTAAAAGTGAGATAAATATAATTTCTCTCAATGAAAATTCAAATGACTGTCAAATGCGAAATAATTAAAATCATGCTTTGAAAAATAAATCCATCAGGTATTAGAGTACCTTCATTTAATAGATAGATATTTGCATTTTACGCGCATGATGGATAGATAGCACTTATACTATTTTGAATTTTGTGGTTATTTTTAGATTCTTATAAATTATTATTTTGCTGATTCTGAAATAACAAATATACAACTTTATAATGAAAATGAGAAGGGATAAATTTATCGTAACGATGTTTCAAAAAAATTTCGTTTATTTTACATATCACAACTTTCCTCTGATATCCCTAATTTTGCTATTGTCCGGCGCATCTCGAGTAAGTAAAATTGAGTAAGTTTCCACAACGTAGGTCCTATTTGTTTTTCATTTCGTTTTTCAGAAGATTTGTTAAGAAAAGAGGTAGTAAAAATTCACATCGTTCAATCTTGCTGGACGAACTCGGGTATGTTATACTCTACACTATCGAGGAATGCTAGTTCGCGATTTGATGCTCAAGATTATTACAGGTTGGAAAAATAATGACCTGCATTTTGTTTCTCACTAAACCATTATGAAAAAAGCCTATTAGTGCCTAGACTCCACAATTTTCAGTTCCTGTACACAATTCCAAAACGAACGTATAATAAAGAAAAAAAAAAACAGTTTCAATTAATTTCCTTTATATTATTTTCTCCGAATCCATCAGTTATCAAAGGGCAAAACGAACCTCGATAGAACAGACAGAAACACACCAATCAAAGGGCCCGAAATGAAAGAACGCCAGGATTAATTGTCACGTCAACTGAAATTTATTGAAACATTTTCTATACCTATATGAAAGGGGAATGTTGCGGTTGTAAACGATAAACGAAGGAAAACTATTTATTTTCTTATAGGGGCTAATGTCAAATTAAATAAAAATCTCCGGGGCTCTCGGCTGCAGTTTATTTACAATCCTAAATCACCCCCCTTTTTAAAGTGCCTTTAGTCGGGCCATATAAAAATGGAAGTCGGGTAAAAAGCGGTCCGACATCGTCGGCAATGTGCCAAACGGCGCAAGCACAAAAGAGCAAAATGCTTTTCGGGCGCAAAAAACTAACACTAAAATTTCATTACCGGTCCTGCTTCGGCATTTTTATACTTCATTAATGGTAATAAGTGGCGGGCGAGCTTGAAAATAAAAATGCATTAAGTGCCCGAAAAAAAGCTTTTTTGTTTGATGAACGATGTCCCCAAGCTCGATGTCTTTTTCAATGAAAACGCCACAGACCTTATCGGTTAATGGAATTTGATTTACATCATCTACAATTTACTTTACTTTTAGAAAACGTTGTTGATTCTACAAATTGAAAACAAAGTTTGAAAAGAATTCAGGCTGGTAGGCCATCAAAATTCGAAGGCGGTATTGTTAAACAAAGTGTTTGAGAAATCTGGAAGCGAATATTGGATTGAATCAAAGTAACCAAAAATCTCAGTACTACCTACTATGTATATTATTTTATAGTTTGTATAAAGCTAAACAGCCATATGCAACATCCTCTTTTAACTTTAAAAGCGACTTTGAATTTCAAAAATTTGTATTACGTAGGATAGAAATGTTTAAAAGTGACAAGTATTATAAAAAGCGCTTTTAAGTTAAAAGAATAAGTTGTATACGGCTGTAAGTTTTGTTTTCTGATACATTGCAATGTCATCTTGTCCGTTTAAAAATAGCGTATAAAAAATAAAGACTAATTACGTTAATTGATTGAGTGGTTATTAATTTTGTATCGTGATATGATTTGGAGTAGAAATAGGCACGTATTGTAACTTCATATCCTACTATGTTATAGATTAACGTCCATCTGTATCGCGGTATGATACCTTACCCTGGCACCCTCGAGAACTGTTGCTATTACACTTTTATTATGAATGAATTCAATGCCAGATGAAGTGATGACTTGCGAAGTGGAAAATTGGATAAATTCGGCACAGAAGTCGAAGGAGGTCTAGATCTAGTAGTCTAAACTGAAGAAATAATAACATAACTGCTGTAAAAAAAAAATGTAAAAGCAAACTAATCGGTCTGTGCTGATTTTTTAGGTTGGTTGTAT
The DNA here is from genome assembly GCA_917834065.1 of Ceutorhynchus assimilis. Taxonomy (NCBI): domain Eukaryota; kingdom Metazoa; phylum Arthropoda; class Insecta; order Coleoptera; family Curculionidae; genus Ceutorhynchus; species Ceutorhynchus assimilis. Next base: position 16,703,455 of record OU892289.1, read on the forward strand.
ACCTATCAATATAATAATAGCGTTCTCTTATCTCTCTGATATTTGGCTTATCGACAAGCTTCCTTTATCGCTTCACTCCAATATTTGTCCTCTCATCTATTATGATGTCATTGTTTCTTTTTGACCTGTTTCTTTTCAAAACGTTAATCCTTCTGATTTTCTCAATTAGGTCTTCAACGTGTTCAGTTTTGAAACTTTCCACAGCTCTACTACTTTCAGTTATGACTTTTTCTTATACTATTCTATGATCGTGTCGTTAATCGATTAACATCTACATAGTGGTATATAAATATTTAGTCAATTTTATTTTGGTTTTTTTCATTGTGTCCATTGCCTTGTACTGTTTTTCTTAAAATAAATATTTGTTTGAGAAAAGTTTTTGGATTAATTTTCTCCGCTTTTCAATCCATAGATTCGCTCTTCGAATAAATATTTGTGGCATACATTGTAACCCCTTTTGTTAATGAATAAACAAGAGGCCGATAATATGCTCGGTTTGCTCAGCTAAAAATTATTAGGTGTGGGTTAATACTTTAATCAGTACAGAATTGCAAGGACGCCACTGAATTATATTATATTATAACGGTTAAATGGTCTGGAGACATAACGGAAATCCAC